>OX422216.1:639480803-640680803 GCA_949130495.1 Sambucus nigra
TAGAAAGACTTAGAAAACTATGTGCATAAAATTTACTGGTTTATAAACTGTATTTCAGACTGCACACTTGAAGAAATTTTGAGAAAACACTCCTTAAATAATTTTCATGAGGCGGCGTCTCACGCGAATGACATATGCATGTCGTTCGAATGACGTCCCCATGTCACTTGAACTACTGCAAAGGTCGTTTGAACGACAGAACATGTGTGTTTGAATTTAACACAACTCTAAACCTTCTTTATCTCATAATAAACGAAGTGTAAACGTTTTTAAACACTTTAAAAATAACATCCTTAAACAATTTAAAATAAATTCCGAGTCCCTTTAAACTTACGCATTCATACATGAGTGATCTTTGAACGCAATTAAACTTGAAGACACAATGTGCACCATAAACTGGCATGATAAATATTTGAAGCTTTGCTACTACATCTTCAATAACCTTCAATATGTCACAGTCTGTTTGGGATCTTGACAATAAAAATCTACCTATGACTCAAACGTGTTTTGTTTCGGGAATAAGTCGAATAAACATAAAATAGACTCAATTGGGCATTGTGTCCTTACACAACACACAATTGTGTTATTATGAGTTTAAAACCTCGTTGAGTAGCTTAATCATCCATTAAGTCACCTTACCTAAACAATAGTCATCTTACTGAATCATCATTTACTTTTTGTACATTAATCATTACTCAATTTACTTGTCCATATTATACATTAAACATAACATTTATCTTTTCGTATATGTTAGGTTATATCCATCATATAACACACTTATTTTCTTATTCCAATTTAATACCATTATCTTTTCCCAAAATCCTCTAATATCCCTGGACTTCACGGGCTCCACATCGTCGGTTCCAGTCACCATGTATTAAAATGCGCACTGGGTGTGGGGTCTTTCACCACTAAGGACGCCATGCCATTATTAATTATATTCGGCATCATCCGAGTATTCTTTTATCTTTTTAATGTGTTTAACATCATTTCGATGTTCACATTGATTCACACGTATTTGCTTTTACGGGCCGAAGCCAAAAGTTCGGGCTTAACCATCCGTTTTTCCATTATACAATTGAAAGATCATTTACGTTTTAGGACTTATGTCCTTTTCACTCATGCTATTATACAAACATTTATAAACATTTTTATTCCATAAAAATATTACACTTTACATAAATTTACCGATTTAATATTTATTTACCAACGCTTGCAATTTGGTCCTTTAAGAAGTATTACTTCCCCAAAATGGTTATTAAGTTTCCAACTTGTCATTTAAAACACTTTTAGTCCATTCTCGACACTTGTTTAATTTCACAACTTACCCCACTTCTACACTTATCATTTCAACACGTTTTATATATAAAATAACATCTTTTTACACATTAAAGTCCCATTTTTCACATATATGAAATACGCACTTTAATTATGAGAATTTGCATCATAACACCAATTTTATCGTTATTTGCACATTTGAACCCCTTAATTTTCATTATTAACTTTTACACCCCAACTTTAAGTAAAACCTTATATTTTCACATATTTACAAAATGAACCCATTTACTTTCTACACGAGTCTTATATACTTGAAAAAAATACCCTTTTAACCATTATGTGCATATTGAACCTTCCTTATTTCCATTATTTACAATTGACACCACAACTTTATATGAAAACTTAATATTTCACATATTTTCATATTTGGCCTTTTTGATTTCCTTTATTTATATTTAAATCATAATTTCACGAAAACACTTTATGCTTTGCTTATTTGCACATCAGCCCCTACTACTTATATCATCAGTTTATACATCTAAAAAACACCCATTTAAGTAAAAGTTTTTCTTATTCTTATACTTCATCATTTTAAGTAAGAAAATCCTACTTTTATTTCATAAAAATGGCTTACACAAGTCTAATGCATTTCTAAACACGAAGTCACATTATCTACCTTTAAAACATCTTTCAACACATTTTATTTCAAAAAATGTTCAAAATATATATTATGAATTTAAACATTTTCAAGACCCATTTTAAATCATCTATTTTTTAAACCCATTTTCATATAAAATCATGATAATTAACCAGTGGTTACAAAATAACATATATCAAGTCTAATACATGTAAATAACATGTTGAAAATTCATCAAACTTAAAACCTCTAACATTGTAAGATTTTCCCCACCTATAAGACTCCAAAATAGTGGTTAAATGTTAGTGTAGCATAAGTAACCCCCACCTCCAAAGGTGACCTCAGGGAGTTATAAGAAAAGCCTTCCATGAACGCTCCAACCAAACTGTGGAGAGAGCGCGTGCGTTCAAATAAGGAAGTTATTTAATTAAACTCAGTTTTTATCAATTAAGTCCTAAACATGCATCTAGGTGTGATTGATGATGAAAAAAAAATTAAGTAAGAACATTCAAACACACACATGGGAGGAAAAATCCCCCAAAGGGGCAAAACCTTTTATTTTCACTATAATATTGTAAGGAACGGTTACACGGATTACAGTAAAAATACAGTGACACAGAAATACCCGCGGGTGTCGGTTCTGTAGTCGACAGCTGGAACTTTTCCTTTCCAGGAGGGCAGCAATAAAAAAGAAGGACGGTCTTCTCCACAAGAGTTGAACAAACACAAGGTTGTGTTCTTGGGTTACAAATGATTCACAAAGGTATGAAAAGTTGTGTGAATCAAAACATGAGTCTTGGGACTCAAAAAGGTGAAGACTTAGAGTATTTAGGACTCTTAAAATCGTTTCTGAAAGTCTTAGAAAATAACTCCCCGAAGTTGGTTTAAATAAGGAAACCAGGGCCTGAAAAATCTCAAACAAATCTGATCGATTTTATCTCAGGCGGATCGGTCCAGCTTGGAGGCGGATCGGTCCGACCTCGGATCGATTCGTTTTTTAAATGGGCTTCTTCGGTTTGCATTCGATCTGGGGTTCACTGGCTTTGGTGCAAAGCGGATCGGTCTGACTTGAGGGCGGATCGGTCCGGAGGCGGATCGGTTCGTTTTTAAAATGGGCGAACCGGTCCGGTTTGCCAGAAAACTGATTCCAGGATGAAAATACTTTTGATATTCGGATCCGTTGATGTAGATGCGATCTTGAATTTCTTCAATGGTGTAATGGCGTACGACATATAAATTGATAATGGACAAAAATGTCCTTACAAATCTCCCCCTATATCTATGCCGGTATATACGTAAAAATTCGAATTATCAACTAACAAATTTGCCAATACAAATCTACCCTTCCATGAACCCAAAACTGAAAAGGTACAAATGAATAAGTCTTCATCGTTTGCTCTTCAAGTCTTCAAAAAATAATCAAAACTTTTCTCATCAGGTTGTGCAATCAATTGATCTTTAATCTTCATACCTACACACATGAGATAAAGCAAAATACCAAGTGACGTACCGAGTTTGAAATGAGATTAACATATATACCAATTTCTGATAAACACTCAAAACTCAAAACTCCTCCATAATCTGATAATTCTTTCTCCCCCTTTTTATGATGTCCCCAAATAGACAAATGAGAAGAATAACTCAAACAAGCAAGGCCGGGGTGTCACAAAGAAAGAAACTTCTATTTTTGAATTGGTGAAAATTTTTCATACGAACTATAAAAAATCACACCATGAATTAACACAAAAATAACCGAATTGATGATAGCGTAAATGTAGAGGTGTGATCAAATTCGATAGGAAAATCAATGCATACAAACATGACATATGTGCACGATGAATATCGGATACTCCTAACGAATGAACCCAAAATCTTTCTTTGGTGTAAAGAGTTGGAAATATTAGACATTGACTTAATAAAATCAACAAATCAAAGCTCAAAGTGATTTCCACACAAATAACGTCCAAAACTATAACATGCTTTTTCAGGACTTTCAAGGAAGTGCAAACCCGTTTATATTCTCCAACCAAACTCCCTCAGATATATATTTTGAATAGAGGCGTTCTAAATTCTCAAACTTTGGAGAATTGACGGTGAAACCCAATGGCCCATATTTGGCATATATTGCTTTTTATTTGCCTTTAATTTTTTCGGGCTCTTTTAACCTCTTTGGACCCCGTATAATAAAAGTCCTCCATTTTTTAGGTCATTTTTAACGGTGGCTTAGAATCGCAAAGGCTAAATGAACCTTTCATAGCCCTTCCCCGTTTTCAGATAAACACACAGTCTCACCAAAACGGTTTTTACATGCTTTCCAATCTTGTCAAGTTTTATCGCATATTGTATGTTGTATAGACAGAATTGAGATGGAAACACTCAAGCCAATATGTGATAGACAAGTACAATAATCAAATAAAGTCGTGCATGTGTGCAATAAAGGAGATAGGAGTCAAACATGTAGAAAGATATCACTAATCACATCTCAAAAACTCCAATAAATGTAAAGCACATAGATGAAATGATGTAGCATCTCAAATCTCTATCAAACAGTCACATGGATAAATGGAATGAAGTTATGACTCGGCTATCTTAAATGCTCATCCATAAAAGGTGCAAAAAATACAAAAAATCTTTTTGTGTTTTTCTAAAAAAATTTATAAAATGAAAATCTTTTTGGATTTTTCAAAAGAATAAATAAATAGCTGTACAACAAGGTAATAATACATATAAAACAAACTAGCAATAGGAAGCATATAATATGAATATGAAAAATCATCATATCCTAGACATAGACCAACCCCTCAGTCAACTGTGCAAATCCCAAAGACTTCCTAAGACTCTCAAATATAAGGGCATCTAAAGGTTTCGTGAAAATATCGGCTAACTGACGGTCGATGGGTACGAAACTTAGGGATACGACTTTCTCATAAACTAACTGACGTATAAAGTGCTCGCGTATCCTGATGTGCTTTGTGAGCGAATGTTGGACTGGATTGCAGGATATGTGTATCGCACTCGTGTTATTACAGGAAATAGTCATGGTGTCCTGTGAAATTCCATAATCCTCCAACATTTGCTTCATCCACAAGAGTTGCGTGACACAACTCCCGGTGGCGATGTACTCAGCCTCCGCGGTGGACAAAGAGATGTAATTTTGCTTCTTGCTCAGCCAGGAGACAAGAGCAGAACCAAAATAGAAACACCCACCAGAAGTGCTCCTATAACCATCTACATCCTCGGCCCAATCGGCATCCGAATAGGCAGATAAACGGTCATCGGTATCAAAGGAATACCAAATACCGTATGAGAGAGTCCCACTCACGTATTTAATAATACGTTTTAGAACAAGTAAATATGACTCTTTCGGGGACGCCTGATATCGCGCCCAAACTCCAACACTAAAGGCTATGTCGGGATGACTGGCAGTCAAGTAGAGAAGACTACCTATCATACTTCGATACAAGGTTTGCTCTACGTCCTTGCCTGAAGTGTCCTTACTAATCTTGGTAGTGGTACTCATAGGCGTACGTGCATGATTAGCGGAGTCTAACCCAAATTTCTTCACTAGGTCTCTAGCATACTTAGATTGGGAGATGAACATCCCATCCTCTAGCTGACGAACCTGTAGACCAAGGAAGAAAGTAAGCTCACCAACCATGCTCATCTCAAACTCACTTTTCATCTCCTCCTCAAAGTTGTGAGCATGCTGGGAGCATGTGGATCCAAAGACTATGTCATCCACATAGACTTGGGGAACCAAAATAGCACCGTCATCTCTCCTGACGAACAACTACATATCAACTCCCCCTCTCTTGAAGCCACGGGCTAAGAGATAGAAAGTAAGCCTTTCGTATCAAGCACGAGGTGCTTGCTTCAAACCATACAAGGCTTTCCTCACATAATAGACGTGCTCCGGGTGCTTAGGCTCTTCAAACCCTTTTAGTTGTTCCACATAAACCTTCTCCTGTAGAATGCCATTTAGAAAGGCACTCTTGACATCCATCTGATATAACTTGAAGCGTAGATGACATGCGATGGCGAGTAGTAAGCGGACGGACTCAATCCTCGTAACAGGAGCAAATGTCTCCCCAAAGTCTACACCTTCTATCTGCGTGTAGCCTTGAGCGACTAACCTAGCCTTATTTTTTATTATGGTACCATTTTCATCCATTTTATTCTTGAAAATCCATCTGGTACCTATCACATTAGTCTCACTAGGTCGGGGAACTAGTTCCCAGACATTATTCTTTTTAAACTGAAGCAACTTATCCTGCATAGCAGATATCCAATGTTCATCCTTGAGTGCTTCTTTGTGGTTCTTGGGCTATACTTTGGGCGTGTAGCAAAAATGGCTAACCACATTCTCGAGCTGAGCACGAGTCTTGACCCCTAGAGTGGGATCGCCTACAATGGAGGCTGAGTCATGACTCTTGCGAACCCAAGCAGGTGTGTCCCCTAGCACAGGAGTAGGGTCCACAGAGTGTGGGTGAGGTACAAGTAAATTACTGTCAGAAACATCCTCATCCTCACACTAAAGGCTAGAATTAATAAACACCGAAGGTTCGTCATCTTGCACGGTGACATTTATTGACTCCATAACCTTGGAGCTCTTCAGGTTAGAAACCCAGTACGCTCTACTATTCGATGAATAGCCTAGCAATATTCCCTCATCGCTTTGGGAGTCAAACTTTCCTAATTTCTCTCTATCCCGTAGGATGTAGCATTTACTCCCAAAACACGGAAATATGCAAGGTTAAGTTTCTTGTCAGTCCACAATTCATAAGGCGTCTTAAGTGTGAGTGGACGCAGGTAAACCCTATTCACCGTGTGGCATGCAGAAGACACTGCCTCTGCCCAAAATCTCCTAGAAACCTTACGACCTAGAAGCATAGGTCTAGCCATTTCCTGGATCGTCCTATTCTTTTTCTCAACAATCCCATTTTGCCGAGGAGTCTTCACAACAGAAAACTCATGTTTGATCCCAATGCTATCACAGTAAATATCTACCTTTGCTTCCTTAAATTCAGTGCTGTTGTCACTACGTATCCTGTTAATAGTGACTCCGTGTTGATTTTGCAGGACACGACACTTGGTCGTTAAGAACTCCACATCATCGGATTTCTCCCTCAAAAAACCTACAATCGAGTATCTGGAGAAACCATCCACGATCACGAGGATATACCTCTTACCACCCAGACTCTCAGTACGAGTAGGACCCATAAAATCCATGTGAATAAGCTCAAGTACACGAGAGGTGGTAATGGAATGCAACTTCCTATGGGGCCTACGAATTTGTTTTCCCAACTAACAGGGTCCACAAACCGTCGAAGTTGGCTTTCCAAGTGAAGGTAAGCCACGTACTAGGTCCTTTTTAGCTAAAAGAGTTAGATCTCTAACGTTCACGTGACCTAGACGTTGGTGCCACAGATCCATAGGAGTGACCATGGCGTTGTTGCAGACAAGTGAGGATGTGGGCTCAGTCCCAGAGCAATTATCCTTTGTCCTCACCCCTGGCACTAAAAGTTTACCAGCTTGATTATAGACATTACATGCGTCCCGGTCAAACTTTACGGCAAAGTCAGAGTCGCACAAGTGGCTAATGCTGAGAAGGTTTACTTTCAAACCTTTGACCTACAAAACATTCTCTAGCTTAGAAAATCCTGGTAACTCTACAGTACCACGTCCTACAATGCTAGACTTGCTCCCATATCCAAAGGTGACTCTGCCATCCTGATAATCCCCAAGAGACGTAAAAAATGAGGCATCACCTGTCATATGTCTGGTGTCATATGTCTGGAGCACCCACTATCAAAATACCACTGTGAGGTATTATATGCTTTGAACTCATCAGGTGTGACAGACCCAAAAATAGCAATCAAACCCTTAGAATTAAAAGATGACCATTTAAACTCTTCTTCAGTCCATGTAGTGACAGGTTTTAAATTGGTCACATTTTCAAGAGTGACGGAGGGAGGTGTCCACCCTCTTTCAACCAAAATCCAGACACGTTCATCAATGGCTTTTAATGCAGATCTCATGCGGGCTTTCCAGTATGCATAGTTTGTCCCGTCAAAAACTGGCATTTTATTATATAACTTCTCCGTTATGAACACACTCCCTTTCAAAAATCATTTTTTTAGAAAATTGATATCTTAGAACAATTTTGCAAAAAATTAGGAATACGCGACAGATTAGCATAACCTGCTCTGATACCAATTTGAGGAGAGTGCACGTGCGTTCAAATAAGGACGTTATTTAATTAAACTCAGTTTTTATCAGTTAAGTCCTAAATATGCATCTAGGTGTGATTGATGATGAAAAAAAATCAAGCAAGAACATTCAAACACACACATGTGAGGAAAAATCCCCCAAAGGGGCAAAACCTTTTATTTTCACTATAATATTGTAAGGAACGGTTACACGGATTACAGTAAAAATGCAGTGACACAGAAATACCCGGGGGTGTCGGTTATGTAGTCGGCGGCTGGAACTTTCCCTTCCCAGGAGGGCAACAATGAAGAAGAAGGACGGTCTTCTCCACAAGAGTTGAAAAAACGCAAGGTTGTGCCCTTAGGTTACAAAGGATTCACGAAGGTATGAAAAGTTGTGTGAATCAAAACATGAGTCTTGGGACTCAAAAAGTTGAAGACTTAGAGTATTTAGGACTCTTAAAATCGTCTATGAAAGTCTTAGAAAATAACTCCCCGAAGTTTGTTTAAATAAGGAAACCTGGGCCTGAAAAATCTCAAGCAGATCCGATCGATTTTATCTCAGGCGGATCGGTCCGACCTCGGATCGGTTCATTTTTTAAATGGGCTTCTTTAATTTGAATTCAATCCGTGGTTCACTGTCTTTGGTGCAAAGCGGATCGGTCTGACTTGAGGGCGGATCGGTTCATTTTCCAATTTGGCGGACCTTTTTTTTTCGTTTTTAAAATGGGCGGACTCGTCCGGTTTTCCAGAAAACTGATTCCAAAATGAAGATGCTTTTGATATTTGGATCCGTTGATGTAGATGCGATCTTGAATTTCTTCAACGGTGTAACGGCGTACGACTTATAAATTGATAATGGATAAAAATGTCCTTACACAAACTCTTCTTCTTCTCCATGAAATCAATATTTAAGCACAAAAAAAGCTCTACAACCTCCACCAATCTCCAAGAATATCAGCTTCTACAACCCAATAAATATTCCTTGGGTCTTGTATGGTGAAACAAGGTGGTTTTAGGCTTATAAATGATGTTTTCATGGTGGTTTAAGGTAGTGTAAATGGTGGCAACGAATTTGGCAAGGTTTTCTGGTTTTAGAGAGCTCAAACAAGTGATTGGGAGAAGGTGAAATGTGATGGAATATTTTAGTGCCCTCTCCTCCCTCTATCCCTCTCTCATAATTCCTCTACAACTCACACTAACCCACAAAGTCAAAAGTAGTACCCTCGCCTACACAAATGGGTAAGAAAACATCATACTAGTGTTTGAATAACAGAGTGGGACAACCCAAGGCTTGAGGAAAAGGAATCCAAAAAAAAGCATGCTCCTCAAATTATGCAGATTGTCGACGTATCTACTTGATCAATCGACAACCCATGCCAAATTACATCGATCAATTGATTCCTCATTCAAAACTTCTTCAAATTCCCCCATAATATTATTATGCATATTTTTAGGACCCTAGATATTTGGTTAAATTATTTTTATCATCTTCGAGGACTTATACAAAAATCGCACAACGTTATGCTTTACTGTGTTACGTACTGACAATATTTATCCTTTACATTTATTTTCATTCATTGCTCGTTCGTTCCTCGATTAATTTTCATCGTCCTTCACCAGTATGCTAATTAGAACCATTTGAACTCAAATGTTCATCCATGCGGGCCATGAATCGTTGAAATTTCTTTTTATTACGTAGTGCAACGTGTCATTTTATGTACAATTCTAACTCAAACACTCATTAAGTTATTTCTCCAATAATTTCTCCGAATGAAATATTCAAATTATTAATCAATATTTATTTTTTAGGGTGGGGTATTACACAATATAATATGTAGCTAACACATAAGCTGTCACTTAAATGTCTCATCTATATTTATATCACTTTATATATAATGTAGCCCTACACTAGCTACAATTAACATTATATCACTTTATAAAAAATATAATCCTATACTAGTTACAATTAAGGTTATATAATTATATACACGATGTAGTCGTACACTAACTACTACAAAACATCCACATAAATAAATCAGACAAGTATACATATCACTCTATATACGTATATAATGCATCCGTAAGTTGAACCTCTCGGATTCATCCTTAGTATGCTATCAAGTCCATGTAACTCACGTACCACACTTGGACTACCGGGCCAAAATCTCACCATCGATCCCCAAAATGTACACATATAGCAGAGTCGGTCATATCCTTAGCTTTGGGGTCATGACTGTACGATAATGCACCCAAGCGACTGAGCCAACACTACCCTCACACAAGGATAACGCCTAAAACCATAGCATTATGACCAGGGACAACAATCCAACACCCTTTGAATGGAATCGACAAGGTGGACCGCCCACTACGCATAACCTCCTACGATAGCATAGTTGAGTAGGTATGCCCACATAAACAAATTACACAATAATAAACATATACATGTCACACTCGATACGTATAAATCTATATAATATACACAATAGTACATATCTTAATGTACACTTTATTTTTTTCCCAAAGTATAACCCGACTTCCTAATATATACTAAGTGTTCACTCACATATAACTTAACTTACTAATTATCTTCACTTCTGACCAACATGCTAACACCACTAATCACGGGCCTAACTATCCTCAAATCCCATTTTAATTTCGCGAATTACCTATAAACATTCGCTCACTTGTTTACCGTATCTACCTTACCCGAAATTCATCCCCAGTTAGCCTATCCCCACTCTTAACCCTCATACTGTATTTCCATAAATCACATTGCCCTCTCAACTCCAAATTTCCATTACCGATCCTTAATGGGATTAAAATAACAACATAAGCCAAAAAGTAGGTGACACGACCACGAATGTGTTCAAGGGTGCGTGCTATATAGGCTCAAGTGTAAGCATGTCACTCAAGTAATATCCCGGTAAGACGGGTATCGATCCTCAAGGAAGAAGAACGAGTAAATCGTGACGATGTTGAAAAGACGGAGAAATCCTAACTCGACTCTAAAAGAAACGAAAAGATGATTTGGGAGGTGGACTACCTGCAATTATAAGTAATAAGAAAATCTACCTACTGAACGAAGAAACAAACAAAATGCTTTTTAAACTATATATAAAATTGAATTCTGACTGAAAAGATTGCAAGTGACAAAAACGAGTTAGGATACACTCCTCCAACCCTAGTTCACTTACTGATGTTAAAACCAAATCTTGAATTGTTATAATTGATAAAACTAGTCTTTATTAATCTTAAGCATTATATATAAGAGGTTCAAGCCCTCACCATACATAATCAAGAGTAAAAACAAAGCGGTGTCGTTGTAGCTACACGCGCATTGCACTCTTAAGCATACGAGTTACATAGGGAAAACGGGACCAATAGCCCTACAACGGTTATGATCACCACACAATGCGGTTGAATCAATTACTTAATTCGAAATTTAATTTTGCGCATTTGTAAAGAACATCGGGTTGGATTCATGCATCCCAACCCTTAGAAAATTAGCCGGACATGATTAAATTAAAAGAAATAGCATGGATTTAAAGGAAGAGAACATCATATCTCATAAAAATTGAGAACTATAAAGGTACGTAATTAAATAAGTAACAAACCGTAGCAATTATAAAAGAATGAAAAGAAAAGAGATTACTTGTATTGAAGAACATAGGCTGAAATCCTTACAACAATGCTCTTATTGAAATCTAGGGTTTCCTGGCTACCAAAAACCCTCTACTCCTAATAATAAAACAAAAAAATCGAACTCCTATTATTATGTAAGTAATCTGAATAAATAGATCCGAAATTTACAAGACTTTGACCGGATGAAGGATGAAAATTATGTAAGTAATCTGAATAAATAGATCCAATGTTCTTGTGATTGAAATATCTTCAACTCTCTAGTTGGCTTCAACACCGGATGAAGGATGAAAATTATGAAATTTCCCTTTGCCTTTCCATCTTTGACTTCTTTCGATGCTTTTCCAGTTTCTTTCTTCCCTAGTTCTTTAAATACTTTCAAAACTCATGAGAAATACGTGAAACTAGATGTACTTATCAGAAGGAGACAGTAGCAAAGAAATGGGATAATTTAACTCAGTTTACGTTACTCGAGATGATAAAAGTCCCTAAATTAAGGGGATAAATTCGGAAGAATTGGGACCTAATCAAACCCCTTAGCTTAGAACTTTGAGCACCCCGAGTAGTGTAAAAGAATTGAACTATGGATCAACTCTCAAAATTTACATTTTATTCGGATATAGTATCACTTTCGCATGCAAACGATTGTATTTAGCTTATGCAATAAGCCTTTAAACCCCTAGGTCACCCTAGTAGGATGAGTTGTATCTCGTGAGGGTTTGCAGTGAATATACCCACAAAATTCAACTGAAAGAAAATTCAAAATAATCCAAAATTATACAATTCAATTTTTTTTTTAAAATAGTCATCATCAATTCAACTCAAGCGTCTCAAATCGTAGTGTGTGTGTCCGAAGCTAGATTTTTAACCACGAATTTCCACCGATTGATCATTACGTTTCTTATCCGAAAATTTGTTTTGATTCAAATTCTCACGGGGTGCTCTCACAAATGAATCACTCGAAAATGTGGCTATTTTTTCTCGGTGTGCCTGTCGTAAAAAGTAAATGCATTAAAAACACGAATTCACGCACATTAACTTCAAAAGACGAAAATTTGTGGGTGAAAAGATCTCTTCATCGGAATACAGTTACAAGGAAACAGAAAACATCGCCTCTAATTCACCCCTTTTATCTCTTTTATTATCTTTTGATCCTTACAATCCACGTGGTAACTAATTTCGCAATTTGGACTCGGTTAGGAGTTTTTTGGGTTATAAGGTGTAATGGTTAAAAGGAGATGGTTGGATATTTTTGGAATTGGAATTTTTTTTTTAAATGTCCGTTAGTTCTTTTTCGGGGAATTTGCTCATTTTCACTTATTTTCCTATTTTTGCTATTTTTGTTTGAACATTTTTTATCTTTTTATTGCCCCTTTTATTTGCGCCAATTGGACTAAATTTCTGGAGTTTCAATTTTCTCAATTCTGGACCATTTGGGTGTTCCGGGTTATCAAACGAAAGGGAAAAAAAATTCGGCTCAAGTTGGGTAGCAAAGGGTAAAATTTTCATGACTTTTCTGAACAATCTTTTTGGGTGACAAACAATGGTCTACTTCATTGCCCAAATTACTAATAGCGTTACCATATGCGTCTCGAGGTGAATTTAATTTAGAGATTTATTTTGCACATTTTTCGAGACAACATCTCACACGTTTCCCGTAACCGATCAGAACAAAGGTATAGAGATCATCGACGATTTTTGTAAATGCTAAATAGAACTTTGAGTTAACAACTAACTCAGATTGATTTATAAACTCTCAAAAGTGATAGGCTCGAAATCTCATCGGGGTTGTTAATCTCCATACTTATTCGTTAAGTCAACAATTTTCGCTCAATTTCCATCTCTGGTCAATTTTGACTCTGTGTATTTTGTTTTTATAATTTGAGACTTTAAATCGAATTTTAATGATATTTTTGAAATATTTAAATTCCAATTTTTATTTATTTTGAAAAGAAATATTTTTGGCTTTTTCAAATTTTTGGAAATTTTCTAATTTTTTGGCATTTTGAAAATTTGTGAAGTTTTAGTAATACGCACACGTTACCCCCCTAACTTAGACTTTTGCATTGTCCCCAATCAAAAGGACTAAAATATAAATAAGGTAAAATAAGAAATGTGATAAATAAAACAAACAAGTGGAGAAAATGCATATTTTTATATATAAAGCCGAGTTACATTCACTGAAAAAGGAAAGAAACAACAGCATAACGACTCAATCATAAAAACAACCATAACACAAGCACCAACAAAAGCTTCACTGGGGTGGCGGTTGGAGCTACTGGGCGCTTTTTGGTCGTAAGGATCATAGAAGTAGCTCGAAGGGGCCCCACTAAAATTTAGTTGATACATGTAAGCTTAAAGGCAATGCATCATGCTCGTGTCCCTTCGGTATTGCGTAATGAACCCATCAACTTGGTCTTCAAATGCCGTGTTACGTGCATCCGTATCATTTTCGGGAAGCTCAAAGTAATAATCCACTGCGTCCTCATCGAATCCCACCCATTGTTTCCCCATTTCGACATCAGCCTCCTCCTCTTCCTCCTCGCTACCCTCGTCCTTAACGGATTCCTCGTCCTCCCGAGCGAGTAAAAATTCTCGTTGGCACTCGCTCTTATTTCAGGTGGCGTGCCCAAAAGAGTTGGGAGGCGGAGAGACCCGACTGGTGGAGCGATGGGGTGATCGGCGATAATGGAAGTAATGGACCGGGCTTAAGGAAGGAGAGTGGTGCCCTTTTCACCCAACGTCACGAAATAAACATCTCGATATATAATATGCACCAGATTTGTAGAGGAGGAGCGGTCAAAGAGGTGGTACACAAGTGTGGCTTTCCGGGGTCGCATCCCGAAATCATTTCAATTTTGTAGAATATTCGCGCACACAATTTGAAACGTGAGTCGTGCTTTTTCACTCATCCGGCGGACCCGAAAGACACTCGTGGTCCAGACTTTTCGGGGCGCTAAACGTTGAATGCAAATAGCCTTGTCGAGTGGTGGGGATGCATTAGGGTAGATGAAACTAGTGGGATTGGGGACATCTTTTTTAGGGAGCTTCGCGACAAGTGACCGTAAAGTAAATGGGATGTGTTGGCCTCGCACCCGCGTTTCAGCTATAAACTCGCTCGTGTGGACGAGGGTCCCGTAGAACTCACGAACCTCGGCCGCCCAAACTTTGTGGTAGGGCTAATTAAGGTAGCAATACCAACCCTTAGGAGTGAAGAGGTTGGTGACGGAATTGGTTAGCTCTTCCCAATTAATGGCCCACTCTATTTGGAGTTTGCACGCTTGCCCAAAGAACTCCTTGCACCACCCCATTTCTTGGTTGGAGCGGTAGTCGTAGGGATTTTTACCGATGATATTGACGAAATTGTATTTGACGGGTCGGTCTTGGTCAGCCATAGAGGTAGATAGTGGATAGGAATAAGTGATTGAGAGTTTAATGAGGAGAATGGCTTTAGAAGTGATTAGGCTCTGGAAGAATTGGTGTGGAAGATAAGGGGGGTAAGGGTTGTATTTATAGGTGGGTCTTGGGTGGGAAGGTATGGATTTGGAGGGAAAAGAGAATGAGTGAAAAGGGGATGGATTTTTGGGAGGGAAATGGTGGGAGAAACGAAGTGGAGGGAAGTGAAGTGATTGGGGAAAGAGGGCTGCACCTAGGGAAGTGTCGAAGAAAACCAGAGGGTGATCCGGACCGGGTGCCCAGGGGTGGTTCGGATCGCTGTTGAATTTTTAACAGACTCCTCTGGCTTGATTTCTTACCCTCTATTGTACTCTTAAAGGTTCTCCCACGTGATAAAAATTCAACCACGACTCCGATTTTTGCTCAATCCTCATTTCGAAACCCGTTGCTGCTCACAATGCGTGCTTCCTACCTGCTGAATCTACACCCCACCTATTTATTGAACCTACCTAACCTATGTTAATCGACACATAAATAGTAACTACTATACACAACAACCACCCCATACGCGTCGGTGGTGCGACGACCTCTCATCTTCGGCTCAATCTACCCCGTAAACGGGGCTGACAACCAAATGATGTCGAATTTATCTACGCTCGCCTCTAGATATGGCTTTAGGCGTTGTCTATTAATCTTGAACGTACTTCCCCCTTCGGAACTTCTTATTCCACAGCTCCGTGGGGGAATACGTTATTCACAACGAACGAGCCAGTCCATCGAGACCGCAACTTACCCAGAAATAGGTGAAGCCAAGAGTTATAGAGGAGTACCATTTTCCCGGGAATAAACTCTTTGCATCGAATAATCTTGTCTTGTGCGAATTTCATCCTTTATTTGGAAATCTTAGCATTCTCATACGCATCATTTCGTATTTCCTCTAACTCATTTAATTGAAGCTTGCGAGCTTCACTGACTTTGTCCATGTCATAGTTCACTCTCTTTATGGCCCAATACGCTTTGTGTTCCAGCTCAACATGAAGATGGCAAGGTTTTCCATACACAAAGAGAAATGGGGACATTCAAAGTGGGTTCTTGTATGCGGTACGATAGTCCCATAGATAATAGTTCAATCTAAGTGACCAATCTTTTCGATTAGGATAGACGGTGTTCTCAAGAATGTGCTTGATTTCTCGATTCACTAACTCAGCCTGCCCATTTGTTTATGGGTGATAGGTCGTTCCAACCTTGTGAATGACACCATACTTTCTCACGAGCATCACGAATGGACTGTTGCAAAAGTGCGTGTTATTATCACTAATTATCATTTTCGAAGCACTAAAGCGAGAAAGTATGTGTTCCTGCAGGAACCTAATCACCACTTTATTATCATTCATCTTGGTAGCTATAGTTTTCACCTATTTGGAAACATAATCTACCACAACTAGGAAGTATAGGTATCCAAAAGATGGGGGAAAAGGGCCCATGAAATCAATACCCCAGCAGTCAAAGATCTCAACAATGAGTATTGAGGTTAATGGCATCATCTCTCGTCGGGTAATCACCCCCATTAATTGACACCTGTCGTATGATTTTCAATAATTGCTCACATCTCAGAACATTATGGGCCAGTACAAAATGCTTTGGAGAATTTTAGTGTCTGTCTTTTTTGTCAAAAAGTGGCCTCCACTTGCCTTCGAATGACAGAATTTAATAACCTTGGGTATTTCATCATTCGGTACGCATCGTCAGATGATATGGTTCGCATAATATTTAAAAAGGAAGGGATCATCCTAGAAAATTATGCACGACCAAGTAATGAACCTCTTCTTATCTTATGGTGTCCACTCGGGAGGGACGGCTCCCGTGACAAGGTAATTGACTATAACCGCAAACCAGGGCAAATAAGAGGTGGCAAAGAGTTATTCATTCGAAAAGTACTCGTCTATGGGTGTAGGATCGCTAGGTACGTCGGACGAAAGCCGAGATAAGTGATTAACTACGATGTTTTTTACTCCTTTTTTGTCTCTAATGGAGAGATTAAACTCGTGTAGGAGTAGATCCACCTTATGAGGCACGACTTTGCATCTTTCTTTATAAGGAGATATTTTAAAGCCGCGTGGTTGGTGAAACAAGTGATGGGGGGAACCGATGAGATAGGATCGAAATTTGTCTAGAGCAAAGACTACTGTTGATGTAAAAAATTGAATATGATCTAATTGATTAATCACTAGATAAATATGAGTGAAGAAATAAGACAAGAAATTTTTTAAAGTGGTTCAGCCTTTAGAAAATGGCCTACGTCTACTGTCTTGTATTGCTTGGTGTCTTGCCTTGGTTTTCAGTTGTCCTACTCGTGAGGACATTACAATGTATTTATAGGCTTTGGGCTGTCAATGTGAAGGGATGGGATACCTTTATCGAATAGGCATTCACATTTGTACATTACGAGATTATGACTGTAATACAATAAGCATTGAACCTGTTTTGCATTTAATATGCCAAGTAAGGCACTCGGTGTTCCCAGTTGGTCGGCAAGCTGAGTAGCTCGGTATGCTGAGTAGCTCTGTAATATACATTTGTCTTGGAATAATGCCAAATAGGATGACACATGTCTTCATATAATTTGTCCACATCAGCTGACTAATTTTGGTATCAACAGAAACCCCCAATGTTTCACACTTGAAGTTCGATGCAAGAGTGTGGAATATTTACTGTAAAAAGTTGCTCGAACAAATTCTTCATATCTTGGTTAATTGCGGACCTCCAACGCTTATAAATTTTTTCCATATTGTTCAACAACTTTAGGCTCGAAATGGCATTTTTGTAAATATTTTAAATTTAGGCAGACGCTTGGGTATTAGCATTTTTTATTTTAATTAGCCGTCGAAAATGCAATCGTTGTCACTTTTTAATCATTAGCTTTCTCTTTTCCCGAGGCGTCATATATAAAGGCGGTAAAACCAGAGATTATCTTCTACCTTTTACCATTTTCATCTACAGAGTCCTTGTTTTCTCTCGTTTTCTTCCAATGAAAGTCTTTTTTGTCTCCTGTCTGAGATGATTCCTTAATTTCCTGTAAGAATCTATTCCCTACTTCTTCTTTCTTTGCATTAGTCGTCATGGTTTATTCCATTGAGTCACTGGATAAGTTTAGAACTGATTTCTCCATTCAATCTTAGGTTGTTTTGGAAGAAGTAAACTATCCTTGTGATTTATTTTCTTTAGCTGAGGGGCACTGGTTTCCCTCTATTTTCATAGCTGAATGTGGTTTTTCTTTCCCGACAAATCCTCTGTGTTTGGAATTTTGTCAATACTTTGATGTTGTACATACAAGAGCTGTTCCAAATACACGGAGGGTAGTTAATGGCATACATAGGTTGAATCAAATATATGGAACCCACTTAAGGATTCCTGAAATGATGTTTTGTTATAAATGGGTCACAAGTGACACCACATTTTACTTGAAAACTAGGTTTGCTAATAGGGCTTTAATAGTCAACCTCCCTGATTCTAATAAAGATTATTTTAATCATAGGGTTGTGATAAAAAACTGGCAACACCCCCACTAAGTGGCGATGATGTATACCAAGGTCCCAGATGTTCGCCTTATGGCAATGGGATAGGTTGTTTTTTATTTTTTAAACTTGCTTTGTTTTTATTTTTTAAATTATAAGTCACCCGTAGGGTCATTTTGAGTGCGTCAATGTGTTCGAAAAGGTCGAGATAGTCAAAATAATGTACCCGGGAGTTTAGTTTGGGTCTCGGGGAATTTTTAGGCCTAATTAGCATCCCGGGAGGGCGTTTTAGACATTTTGTATTTTTAGGCATGGAAACCCACGAATTTTCTAAGGTAATATAAGATGGTAAGGGTTGTCTTCTAGGGTTAGAATAACCAAAAACCAAGGACGGCCATTGGAGAGGAAGAGGAGAAGCTTCCCAAGGAGTCCTAGGCCAATAACTACACCGTTTGCACCGCCGTCACCGCCAAATCGTAGATCGCGCGACGAGGATCACAACCACACCAATTTATTCCACAAATCTGAAACAAATATTTCCAGGCAAGTATCCATCTTTCTTTATTTTAGTTAATGCTTAAATGATATTAGTCTAGGGTTGATTAGGACTAGTTTTTATTAAAGAAAGCATATATTGGAGACTCGAATTTACATGTTGTACAAGTAAAGATCGTATTCTGGAAATCTATTTTACATGTAGAGGTTGAACCATGAATTTTCATTGAGTTAGGAGTAGAAAATCTGGAAAAAGAATGGGAAGAACTATGTTAAAAAAAATATTAGGGTTCTTGAGATTTATAGAGATTTTGCCCCTTTTAATTCGTTATACTTGATGAAAACTCACATGTATTACGTAGAATATTAACTATTTGGGTATATAACACTTGTAGTATCACTTGTTGGGAGTTTGGGAGTCAAATATGATGATTTGGATGAGTTTGGAATAGGATTCCCGTAACTGGTATTTTTGCAGTTTCGCCATAATTGTTTGATCGATCGATCGACCCAAGAGCATCGATCGATTGATTGATCGATCGATCGAGCCCCTACCATCGATCGATCGACCCCTCCTGGAAAACTCATATTCCCCTTTTTAAATAGCTCATTTCGATTTAAATGAATGGTAATCTTTGGACATTATTGTTAGAATATTTTGGAACATAAAGAGGACCAGAAGGACTTTATAAAAATGGAGCATTTAATGTAAGACGAAATTAGAGTTAACGGGGAGTGAATTGCACTTAAGGAATAATGGGAACGTGTGTCTAAAGGAGTGAGGCGCGTAAGGAAGTTACGTCGTAAAATAAGGATGTACCTACTGAAATTATTCTCAGGGAGAGGATACTACGAGTGATACGAAATAAGTTTGGAATAATCACATAAATAAGAATAAAAGAGACGAACCGTTATACGGGGTAATCTAGTAATGTGTACTGAGAATGAATATCATAAGTATGGGTCGTGGGTGTACCTAATTTAGAAATGGGAATGGTGGTATACATATATATGACTGTGTTTGTGCATATATTATATACGTGTAAAAATCATGCCCGCGCTACTTGCTATCACTGAGGTTACCGCGCCGGAACAGTCTTATATCGATGGGACCTTTATATGGGATATTGACTTGTACCCTAGAACATAGGAATCCTTGGTACAAGCTATCGGATCGATAGTCAGACGGTCCTAAGAGACGCGAGGGTATGTGCTGACCTCTTAGTGACATGGAACTATGCTTCGCCTCAAATTTGTATGTGTTTTGTGTTAATACAGCTCGAGAGTGATTCCGAACTAGTATTTCCCTTAGTACGAGTGATACGGGGACTTGATAGCAGAGTATGCTAGCACCATAAATTTATGTGGGGTGCCGATAGTATATATATATATATATATATATATATAGAGAGAGAGAGAGAGAGAGAATTTAAATTGGGAAACTTTCTACTGTGATTAAAAGTAGTTGAGTAATGAATAAATATTTCGAATTTATAAGTGTTTGAAAAGTTTGAGGCAATACTGAGAAACTTTACAATAACATGAGATTTATGTGAGAACTTTGCTTCCAGAAATTTATTATCTTAACACTAGAAATTGTCGGCATGAAACCTTACGAGTAATTTAAGATAAGCTAAACTGTTGGGATTAGTAGTGCGGTAGGTGTGCACATTAGAAGAGAGGTGAGAATTTTTCAAGAGAGTGTCGCACACTAATATGATTGTTGCATTAGCCGGTAAGCATTTTAAATACTTGCTAAACTAAATTTTAAACTGTTTTACAATCGGGCTCTGACCCGTTTTCTATTATCTTTTCTCTCTTGTATATATATGTATATATTACAGGTGCCCAGCCACAGGGGCATCATGCTTAGGATTCTTTGGAAGGAACGTGATGCAGCTTAGGTGGGAGTTGCTGGCCTTTTTGCTTAGACGACCTCATTATTGATTCCACTCCTAGATCTGTTTTATCCTGTTGGGCTTGTGTCGCCCTTTTTCCTTGATCAGTTGGTTTTGTTGAAGATTGTGATTCATTTACTTTCAGTATTTCTACTTTGGGATTTGTTACTGTCAGGATGTTTTCCTTTGAAGTTTTAAAGTTGGAATTAGTTATTTGAATGCTTAAATTGCTTGGATTATCTTTTCCAGTCTAGTTATTGTGTGACTCTTAAACTACGGATTATGAAAGGTTTTATTATTGGGTTTAAATTAAATATGGAATTAATGTTTTTAAAAATGGTTTTGTCACTTAGCTTAATTATTTAGGGTGTTTAATTTGAAAAGTTATTTTTGCGACAGTGATCCTAAGAATGAACTAATCGTTCACCTTGGTTATAATTTAATAAATGACTGATCACCCGGTATTTAATTAGGCAGGGTGTCACACAAGGCTTTTGCTGCTACCTCTGCTCAAATTGAGTATGCAGGCTTGAAATTCTTCAAGGATGGATGGGTGGTAGCTCTGAAAGAGTTAGGCATTGCTGAAGACTCTGAATAATTTCAGAAATAGACCCATGGTCCTCCTCCCTCCATTGGAGAAGAAGATGAAGATAAAGCTAGATGTGAAAAATCTTATTTGGTGATTGTGGAGCAAACACCTTATGTTGTTCTTCCTCAGTCCTTCGAGCAAGCTCAATAAATAATACCTTCTTCCAAACAACATCAACTTCCCTCCGAACAACCTCAACAACAAACTCCTTCTACCGAGCAACCTCAGGCCCCGATCTCTACTGTAAAATCTACTAAGAAGGTTGCAAAGGACAAGGAGAAGGTGTAGAGTTATGCAATAATTTTGTTTACTTATTTTTCCTTTGTTTTGTACCTCTGGTTGTACTCCCATTTGTTTTGATCAATAAAATTGGCTTGTTTCTTATATGAACTCTTCTTATGCCTTTCAATACACATATTGTTGAATTATCCTTACTTTTCTTTCCTAGTTTATTGCCAGAATGAAACTTTTGTCAGCTTATGATACAGAGTTGATGAAGAAATGCACAACCTACTTCAAAGATGATCATGCAGATTTTACAGAGGAATAAATAATCGATATCCTTGGTCCCAATGCATTCGAGCAAGCAATTAAATCTTAACAATACTTAAAACGCCTTCTTGACTAAGCAGTGGCCACTACTCTTCTTCATGAAGGTTATGAGAAGAAGTATCAATAATTGAGTGATGCTCGAGGTTATGGTACATTTATTTCTGCTCATAATAAGAGAGAAAATGTGCTAAAATTTAAAATTTAGGAGAATAAGAGCATTGCCAAGCTGTTGGAGGAAGAGAACAATGCCTTTAGAGAAGAGTTGAGACAAATGAAATATGCTTTTACCTCTGGATCCATAGTTCCAACTAGTGATGAAGGTATTTTATTCTTAAAAACCGAAAATGCTTCATTAAGAGAGGAGGTGGAAACTCTGAAATGGTCGAGACCGACATCTAATCCTCGGGGTAGAGGAAGAGTAGGTCGGAGCAATATTAAAGAAACTATAACTCGGCAAGCCTTGGAGAATCAAGCTACTCAATTGAAAGAAAAAAATCAAGCTTTGGCTGACATGTCCCAAAAGATTCAGGCTCTTACAGAACAAGTATCTACTCAGATCTCTTTGCTGCATAATAAGGAAAGTGTGATGACAAAACTTCATCACCTTGTTGAACGACTAACTTATCAATTCCATTAGCAACTGAAAGAGTTTTGTATGGAGGGATACAATGAGGTCTTAGATCACCTTGATGCTAGATTGAAGCAAGAAAACAATGAAGGATATAAATGGGGTTGGCTGAATGCGCTCACTGTGATGAAAGGTTGATAAGAAAAATGAATTGTGGTTCTGGTATGAGCCTGGATTTCTTAACGGTTGAGAACCTCATTTCAAGCTTGATATTGTTTGGATCCCTGTTCAATCTATTCCTTATTATTTGATCACGAAATACTTGGGTGACTATGAGTTATATGAGGAATTTGAGATCTCCCGACCTCGACATTTGTTGAGCCGACAAAGTTTTAGTAATATAAGGATGCTTCAGAACTTAAATTTTATAAACTCTCCTTATGCTTTAGATGATCCTCCGGCTGGAATGGATCCTGTAGCAAAATCAAAAGGAAAAAGACCAATAAAATAGTCTGTTTGTATTTTTGTTAGTCGCAATTGTTGTAAAATGAAGAAAATTTTCTTCTGATACAATTTATTAATGTTTATTCTGTCAATTATTGTATCAACAGTATGATATTTAGTAATTTACTAATAAGAATGATGGTTCATTTATCTGACCAATATACAATTTATGGACAATTTGCCTATTTAATTTAATGTCTAGACAATGGAACTTTTGCCCCGTGTTTTTGTCTAGTTGTAGTCATCTATAATCACCCATATGTACTTAGGCAATGGAATATTTGTCCCATGTTGATGCCTAGTTGTAATGATCTTTTGATTATCCACAGGTGGCTAAGCAATAGAATATTTATCCCATGTTCCTGCTTAGTTTAGATGCCCATTGGGTCACCGATATAATAATCAAGCAGGACTTGTCTTACTTGATTCCTGCTTGATTGTTTTTATATGCTGACCAACTTTATTGATGTCTTTATTGGTTCCAACCAATATTTAGCTGGTGGTTACTGATGCCGACCAACTTTTAGCCAATGGTTGTTGATGCCGACCAACGCTTAGTTGGTGGTTGTTGATTTTTCAAATGCTGTTAAGTGTGTAGTGTGTAGCACTAGTACTCCGGGAAAAAATCAATCAAATTGGGAAAACAACTTTTCATTCATATGGAGAAAATTTGAGTACATTGGCTAATACATTACTGATAATATTTTCGTAGGTGCTCTGCATTTCAGGCATTTTTGAATTCGTCCTCTTCCAGAGTTTCAATTCTATAAGTACCCGGTTGAACAACTGACGTGATACGATATGGCCCATGCCAATTAACCTCCAACTTTTTATGCTTCTGAATGACCTTTTTGAGTATATAATCACCTTCTTTCAGATCACATTTCTTTACCCTCTTGTTGTAGAACATGGCAATTCGCTGTTGGTATGCTGCATTTCTTATTGCTGCATCTTTGCTCACCTCTTCTAACATATCCAAATCCAATTAACTCGTCAAATCACTCACTGGAGAATTAAAATTGAGAACCTTATGAGTAGGTAGTCCCAATTCAGCAGGTATCACTGTTTCACTTCCAAAAGCCAGCATGTATGGTGTTTCTCTAGTTGCTGTTCGGGGAGTTGTTCAATAAGCCCACAACACCGACTGTAGCTCATTGATCCAGTTTCCTTTGGCATCGTCTAATCACTTCTTCAATCCGTTCAACAGAGTTTTGTTCGTCACCTCTGTTTTAACATTACTCAAAGGATGGCCTGGAGAAGAATGAAATTTTTGGATATTGGATTGAAAACTTGTCAAACTGGGTACCATGACCTGTGATAAAGGCATGTGGCAGACCATATCTGCAAATAATATTCTTCTAGATGAATTGATACCCTTTCATATGCCTTGTCAATGAGAGGTTCAGTTTCTACCCATTTTGTGAAATAGTTAATAGCCACCGCCAAATATTTGAATCTTCCCTTGGTAGTTGGCAGAGGCCCGACCAAGTCTATTCATCACATATCAAATGGCCAAGGGGAAGTAATTGGTGTCAGTAACGCTTGTGAAGTTCATCGTATGCTGGAGATATTCCGGCACTTGTCACATTTCTTGGCGTAAGCTGTACAATCTGCACTCATTATTGGCAAATAATACCCCTGTGTACTCATACTTTGAAGTAGAGTTCTCCCCACTACATGGGTGCCACAAGACCCTTAATGAACTTCTTCAATCAAATCTTTTACTTCAGATGGATGGACACATCTCTGCATTCCTGCTATCAAACCTCTCATGTAAAGAACTTTGTTGTTCAAAACTTACCTGGCAGCCTTGTTCTTCAACCTCTTGGCTGCAAGTAGATCGGCTGGAAAAATCCCTTATTCTATGTAAGCTTTAATTAGGTCCATCCATGATGGTCCCATATCCAATGCTATAAAATTAACCATTAAGTCATCATCTATACTTCTACTTGCCAGCACTTTAATGGGGATTGTTCAGCATAGCTCGGTGCGCATTACAGAAGTTAACCGAGCAAGTGAAAATGCAATTTTATTATTAGGGGCTTGGAACTAAAAACGCAGAGCATACTCAACATCAATCCCATCCGGACTGGTGAGGATAATCCCAGCTCCACAACCTGTTGCGCACAAAGAACCATCAATATACAAATTATATATGGGGATATCATTGTCGAACCCTTGGGTTGATAAGATCTCGTGATGGAATAACTGATCTTTCACCTCCACATACTTCTTTTTCATTTCCTGCACCTTACCAGAAGATTCTGGTTGGTCGATCACCATCTCTTCTCTTGGTTCTGAGAGTTGGCCAGGGATAATTTCAATTGCTCCCCTAGTCTCCTTAAGTTGTTCTGCATTACCTCCTTATTGACCAGGAACAGGGTAGGTAAATCTCCCACTGCTTGGCCTTTGAGAGAAGAACTTGGCTCATAAACAATTTCACACTTTTATAACTCTACTGCCCAGTAAATTAATCTTCCAAACTTTTCTGGCTTATGTAAAGCCTGTCCGAGTGGCATATCAGTATACATCACTATAGTGTGGGCTTGAAAATAAGGTTTCATTCTTCTACTCGCCTCGATCAATGCCAATGCTGGCTTCTCCAATCCGGGGTATCTGATTTCTGCTCCCCCAAATACTTTGCTAGTATAATGGACCGACTTTTGTACCCCAATATCGACTCTAATCAAGGAAGAACTGGCGACACTTTCTAAAATGGCCAAGTAAAAATATAATTTCTCTCCTATCACCGGTCTGGACAACAAAGGAGGTGTCCCCAAGTATTTCTTCAGTTCAAAAAATTCCTTCTCGCACTCCTCATTCCATTCAAAGGTCTTTCTAAGAACCTTGAAGAATGGAAGACATCTGTCAATTGCTCGGGAAATAAATCTATTGAGAGCAGCAATATGCCACGTAAGGCTTTGCACTTCTTTCTTGGTAGTCGGGGATTGTAATTCCACTAATGCCTTTATTTTATCCAGGTTTGCTTCAATACCCCTATGATTCACGATGTACCCGAGGAACATGCCTTCTTGGATGCCAAAAGTGCACTTTGTCGGATTCAACTTCATCTGGTACTTTTCTAACTGGTCAAGCGTCTGGCTCAAATAACCTATATGATCAGCATCTTTCTTGCTTTTAGTCAACATATCATCAATATAAACTTCCATAGTTTTGCCAATTTGTTCTTCAAAGACCTTATTCACCAACCGTTGGTAAGCAGCACCTGCATTTTTTAGACCAAAAGGCATACCATTATAACAATATGTTCCTCGAGGAGTAATAAAAGACGTTCTCTCTTTTTCCTCTGGCTTCATTTTAATCTGATTGTTCCGAAAATAAGCGTCCATGAAATTGAGGAGCTCATGTCCTGAGGTTACATCCACTAACTGATATATCCCGTATAGAGGAATATGATCTTTCGGGCACGCTTTATTCAGATTTGTGAAGTCCACGCACATCCTTCACTTATTGTTTTTCTTCTTGACCATCATAACATTAACCAATCAATCAGGATATTTTACATCCTCAATAAATGAAGCTTTTTGGAGCTCTTCAATTTCCTCTTGTATAGCCTGTTTTTTCTCCGGACTAAAGACTCGTCTCCTTTGCCTGATTTGTTTGAAATCCACATTGACATTAAGCTCATGGCATGAGAAATTTGGGTCTATACCCGGCATGTCCTCATGGCTCCACGCAATACATGTTTCCTATGCCGTAAAAATGTTATCAACTCCTTCTTTAATATTAGATCAAGTAAAGCTACAATTTGAGTTGTTCTTTCTGCTTTCTCGTCATCTAAAATAATATTTTTCGTTGCCTCCATAGATTGGCCTCTAACAATCTCCTGTTCATCTCTTGGGTCATTGGTTTCAATATCGGACTCATCAGACGTACCCATTTGATAAGTGGTAGTTTTCTTCTTAGCATCCCCTAAATTTTCTTACTCCGCTGAGGAATAGTATCATTCCCAAACTACTTTTTGGTCTCCTTTAACGAGGCCAACCCCGAAGTTGGTCGGGAACTTCAGACAATGATGCACCATTGAGGCAACTGCTTCAAATTTCTTCAAACTAACTCTCCCCAAAATAATATTATAGGCTGATTGGACATTCTTATCCATCACGAAAAAATGTACTTTCTCTGTACGGTTAGCAGGATAGGTGCCGATCAACATATCTAACTTAATGGTCCCCATTGGAAAAACTTTTTATCCAAAAAACCAATGAGGGGACTATGATAAGGCTCCAACATACTAAGTGTTAAATTTAAACTGTCAAAATAAGGGTAGAACATGATGTCTACCGAGCTGCCATTATCTACCAACACCCTTGAGATTATCATGTCCTTTTTCCTCATTTTGATCACTAGAGGATCATCGTGAGGATATAAGACTCCTTCTAGATCATTCTTGGAGAAACCAATCACCAGTTTATCCTTATTCACCTTCCTAGGGAGATCTTCATAGGCCAAATTTATCCACTGTATATAAGAACAAGCTTGAGCCTTATTGAGGTAATCTTTTCTTTAAGCACTATGATCTCCTCCACTTATATCTCCACCTATGATCGTATTACATTCAAACGAACCAAAGCAAATAGAAAATATCTCTCGTTCAGGTTATCTCGGCCTCTTCGGTAAGTCGGGATCATCTCCGTGATCTATTTTCTTCTCTTTCCTTGGTCGGCATAGAAATTTGGATCTCTGACGAGCTCTGTTATTGGCGTTTCCGCCATTCTGACGATCAATATACTTATCGATCTTTCCTCGCCCGATGAGTGCTTGAATCTCATTTTGGAGAGCTATGCATTGTTTGGTCGTATGGCCGTGATCTTTATGGAATTCACAATATTTTGATTTATCTCTCCTTTTCGGAGATGTCCTCAATTTTTCTGACCAATTCAGTTCTTCGCTATTCTTGATTTCCTCAAGAACGTGGTTTATATCCACTTTTAAGGGAGTGTAGTTTGTATACTTCCTCAAATGATCCAGCGTTTCCTTTCCTTTTGTTTGCTTGCTTCCACTATTATTTTATGATCTTTCTTCTCCGACTTACCTTCACCTTTAGCTTCCACTTTTGCTTCAGCATTATTTTCGCAACCATAGCCTCCTCGACATTCATGATTTTGGCTGCTTTGACCATCATCAACCATGGATTTTGGGGGATCCTTAGCCAAAGTAGAGTATAACTTTTCTGTCAAAAGACCATTCAAGAGAGCGATAATGGTTGTCTTTTCCTCATAGTCAATAACCTCTAATTTCTCGTTATTGAAATGAGTTATGTAATCTCTAGTGCTTTCACCTACTTTTTGTGTGACACTTAGCAGATGAGCCACTCTCTTTACTTGTTTTGCACCGAAGCAGAAATTACCTATGAAGAGCTCTGCAAGCTGTTAAAAAATTGTAATCTGCCCCCGAGGAAGGGTATTATACCATATCTGTGTAGATTCAATAATAGTCCCTGAAAATCCCCTGCATCTTATTTCATCTTAGACTGTGAAAATATCTGCTAGATCTTGGTACTGCTTGACATGATCTTTTTTTCCATCGTATTTCAGTGTGACTACAGGAGCCTTGAACTTCGCAGGTGTGGAAAAGTCCACAATTGCCTGTAAGAATG
Source organism: Sambucus nigra (assembly GCA_949130495.1). Taxonomy (NCBI): domain Eukaryota; kingdom Viridiplantae; phylum Streptophyta; class Magnoliopsida; order Dipsacales; family Adoxaceae; genus Sambucus; species Sambucus nigra. The sequence goes on from OX422216.1 coordinate 639,509,707, forward strand.
GAAAACCTTAAACAAAAGTCCTTTGGAGAGGACTCTTAGCCTTAGCTATATCTCCTAGCCCGTTTTCCAACCTCTGGATGGATCCTTTACGTGCCTCATTACCAGTCCCCGATCTACTAGTATCGGCTTGAGCAACCGACCATGCAGAAGTTTCCTCATGGGATCTTTCTCCACGAGCAGCTCGTCTTTGGTTTGGATGTGATTGGGATGTGCCTTCCCTCAAATGATTTGGTCACTGAGTATTCCTCGACGCAACATGGGGAGGATTTCCATTCCCCTTGGAGCCCAAACGATCAAAATGAGAGGCCCTGCTCAACCTTTCCAGAGCACTAGGTCTCTCTGGAGTTAGAATAGTAGCTTTTTAGGAATCCAGGGCCCTTATAGAGGAAGTAGCCCCTGGGAGATAAGATGGGTCTCTTGAACTTCTAGAATTATTAATTCCAGTATATCTTGATTATGAACTAACATGACGTGAAGGCGACGGGGGCATACTTGATAATACGCAAATATTGCGTATTTCGTCTCTCGAACCGATGCATTTTTGCGTACTCAGGTATCTTATTCCCTATATTTATGCTCGTTAACCAGACAACCTCGGATTTCTACGTTAACATGTTTTGCAGGGGTTAATTGGGCTTTTATAGGTATTTAGATACTAAGTGTGAAGTTCGGACGCATTCTGCTCGATTTTCGTACGCGATCGCACGTTTAAGGGCATTTTAGTCTTTTCACAGCTTGGGCACCTGGCCCAACATCTTCACGGAAGTTGTATCCCTCCTCGCAAGCTTCGCGTGGCAGTGAACGGTGCACGATTCCGATTCAGAATGAAAAAGTTACGGCGATTTCAGCGGAAGGGAATTGCATTCAAGCCAAAATAGGAAGCAAGATTATGCAGACCTGCTCGATCGATCGATCAATCAAAGGGATCGATCGATCGATCCTTCTTATTTTGCCAAATCATGGGAGACAGTGGGCTGGAATTTTAAGCATTGATCGATCGATCACAGGGGATCGATCGATCGATCGATCCCCTATTTTCTGCAGATATTTTGGCCTTTTCTTTTCTTTTCTCTTATCTTTTTTATTTTTATTCCACTTACTACATATACCAAATTTTGTGTAAATATCAGATATTAAGAGATAGAGTTAGTTTTAGAAGATATAATAGGTTAGGGTTTCGGTTTTTGAAGAGTTCTTCTTCATTTCTTCTTGGATTGACACCCTTTTGAGTTTGTAACTTGACTATTCATGCACCCTCTCCATTAATATAGTGTGTATTTCATTATTTCTTGCTTTGTTGTGTGATTTACATGCTTTTTAATTTAGGTTTACATGCTTTCTTCCCGTGCTTTCTAGTGTAGATTTATCGCGTTTATTTACATCGTTCATTTATCGCATTTTTACCATGCTTTCTAGCTAATTTAGTTTAGGTTGTGTTTGAATGGAACTCACTCGGGTGACGCATTGCTTTGCTTTGGTGATAGTGTTTACGGGTCTATTTCGGATGCGTTGTCCTAGTTATTGCGCCTAGTAGATTTGACGGGGCATATCATGTATGTCTAGTGCTTACGACCTTGCGTGCGCAATTTTTGGGGCATTTGTTGACGCCAAAATCTTATTAGGATTTTATGCGTATTTAGGGACGTGACAACCCTTGATTTAATTAACTGTCGAAATGAGACGCATTCGAAATAACTCATCGACCCATGTATCCATTTCTTACAAATTAACTCGGGTGAGGGATATTCGACGCAACCTATAGTTTTTCTCCCTATGTTAGTATAGTGTAAATACCCTCGCCTAGATTAATCTTTCCCTTTTATGCATATTTTCCTTTTTAGTTTGTAATTCACTTTTTACACTTTTATTTCGGAGTACTAAATCATATAAATTCTAGCATCTCGTCCCTCTGAATTTTTGATACCCGACTTACCGCTGTGCTTGCCTCGCAAGTGTAGTCGTAATTTATGTTTGTTTGCATTATCGCGATGAAACGAAAACAACGACCGTGCACCTACATGTGCACGCATTTCACGCGCGATCAAAATGACGCTGTTGCCGGGGACTTGTTTCTTTTAGACTTTATTTGATTTAGTATTTCATAGTATTTTCTCTCTATTTGTATTATTTACTAATCTTTTTGCAGGACTTCCACATTTGAGCACTTAAAAATGCACGATTTTTTCCCGCATGCACCTACTTTGTGGAATTCGCCGCTTGTGCCATTTTTGGGGTAAGCATGTCTTATTCTAATTCTTTCGGTAATCATTGTTATAATTCTCAAAATTCTCACAAACCTATGACTTTCGGTGAATACTTAGAATTCCAAAGTATTACAAATTCAAATATGACTTTGGGCGAGTATAACGAAAGTCAAAATCTAGGTTATTGGAATTTTGATGATGATGATAATGATTATGGGCCTTTACCTCCTTATAATAGGAATTTTGAAACGAATTGCAATAATTTTCAAATTCCTATAATAATGAGTTTTCGTTTAAGTCCGCTGGTAATTTTCAAAGTTCCCATTTTCATGGATCCATACCTCGACCTATGACATTCGATGAGGGTTTGTGTATGTATGAGAATGAGAAAATTGAAAATCGTTATCGGGAAGAAAATCATTGTTGGGAACATGAATTGGATTTATTATTTGAATCCGACGACGATTTTGCTTCTGAGACTTTTAAAGTCGAAGAATGTTTTGAACCAAATGAGAACTTTGTGCCTACTTTGGAACAAACCATTCTAGACTTTGCCCATTGCATAATAGATATTTAAAGTGAGGATGAAAATGACGTAATATCTATTTGCAATGAAATGATTTCTTCTTTGGCCCCCAAAGAAGAACTTTTTCCTTCAAAATTCAATCTTCATGCGATGATGAATCATCTCATGAGTTTGAATTTCTTTCCTCCCCATTTTCATTCTCTATTATCACACTGTCACAAGTACCCGATGAGTCGGTTTCAAACTTTAATGTTTTAAACCTTTTCGCCGATGAGGAGTACTCGCTCGAGTCGCCTTCCACGATCGCATCTTTGCCTTCTTGTGCGCCGCCTTCCATTCCAATTTCAAAATCATTGGGAGGATGTTCGTATTTTCTCGGTCTGCACATGTTTTTGTCACCCGTTCAATCCAAACCCCCCATCGTCCCTCCAAAACTTTTAATTGGCGATGGTTCATTTCTTCCGCCTTACACATGCCTTCCATTTTGCAAACGGAATTCATATTTTTCGGAAGGCATGCTTGAGTGTGAGGGTACACTGGTTATCCTCCAAAGTCAAATCATTTTTGCGGTAGACCCTCAACTATTTAGACTTCTAGTGTATAGTTAGTGTGAGGCCTAAGTAGTAAGTTGTATAGAGTTAGCTTTTTATTATTTCTTTCTTTTTATTTTTTCTTTCCTTTTTAATTTAGTCTAATGTAATTAGTTAACTTTTTGTTATTTGTCTTTGCTATGCTCGGTACTAACTTGTTTTGTAGATTCTTTGGACTTGTTCTTATGGGGATCGCTCCAATTTTGGGTAATATCGCTATTTTCCTCTCTTTGATTTGGTTCTTAATTTACATTGAGGACAATGTCAAGTTTTAAGTTAGGGGGTGTGGGATATTTATCCATTTCTTTATTTTGTCCATGTTTTTGCTCACACGTTACTTACTTAGTATGCTTTTCTTAGAAAAATTAAAATTTTCAAAAAGATTTTCTTTCTTTTTTTTCTCCTTTTTGGGGCACTTTGCCTTTGTTTCTGATGATAAATTTTAATAATTGCCCGATCCAATAGATAACCCAATGATGCATGTTCTCGATTTTAGAATTTATTAGACTTTAGTCCTCAATAATTGATATTATGAATAACTTCATGAATTAAACTTTAATCCCATGAGTACATGCACTTTTATCATTCTATTGATTTGGTTTAAGATTTTTATAACTCGGTAATCTTTTATTACATTGTATATACTTACACCGAGTAAGCTTTGTAGCTTTCATCGTTTGTGAGTGTTATACACTATTCTTTCCTCTTTGAAAACGTTGAATTCGTCGATAATTTCACTAGTTTTTGATTTTATCGTTCATTAATTGAGTTCATACTTGAAATGTGTTACTTGATCATGATTTTCATATATTGTTTTGACTCGAGAATTGTGTAAACTTTGTGAAATGATCATAGGCCATCTTTGTTATATCACCCATATTGACCTTGACCTCACCTTATATGTTTACCCTCGTTAACCCCTTTAAGCCTAAATATAGCCTTTCGTTTCATAACCCAAAATCCCATAACCAACTCCAAATTGGAGTTATATACCATACATACACCTTCCGTACCTTTGTTTGGAATGTTACTTGGGATTGAATGATGTTGTTATTATGTCGGTTGCAATTTAGGCATATGAGAGTGAGATAAGTAAAGAAACGAAAGTAGTGGAAAAGTGAAGAAAAAGAGAAAGATAAAAGCAAAAGAAAAAAAAAGAAAAAAAAAAGAAATGAAAAGAAAGAGAAAGTTGTAAATGTTGTATATAGTTTAATAAGTTTTGATTACTCTCCCCGATGATATATCTAATGCATTTTTGGAACTTGTTTTCCAATCTTAATATTGCCCGCATTTTCCCATTATCCCGAGTTTTCATTCCAAACACTTTGAATCCGTACATACATTCCTTTCGTTTCATAGCCTAACCTAGCCTACATTACAACCCTATTAAAGTCCTATGTGATCTTAGGTAGATGTAATTTAAAGGTTTAGATAGTTTTGATAATCTGTGAAAATACATTTCGCCTCCTTTAATGTGGGGTATCTTTCATTGAGATTACCGTTTTTTATTTCATATATTGCGTTCTTTATTTGTGACATGTGTGCGCCCTAGTTTCCATTTCCATTTACTCTTTATTCCCGTATGTTTCGTGTGTTACCTCCCTGTTTCGAGTGAATTCACATGATGAGCGTAATGCCCGTGAGGATTAAATGTATGCTTGCTTTGATGTTTATCCGGTTTATATAAGTTTTTCGCCAAATCACACTTTGCATGTGCTCGCTCTCCTCCCACATTTTAAGGTTTCAATTCTATGAGGTGCATTCTATAATGTTAATGATTTGGACTTTTGTTTGAATTCATTCAATGTGCTAATAATGCGTATGAAATCCTTTTCGCTATTATTGGGCTTATCGCATGTTGGTTTGGGCTTATTTTGAGGAAACCATGTGATGTTTGTGGGTACTATCCCTGAAAACCCTCACGAGACTACACTCGTCGACTAGGGTGACCTAGGGGTTTAATGGTTTATTGCATACGCTAAATGTAATCGAATCGCCCGCGAAAGTGGCCTTATGCTTTTATACCATACTTTTGTACTATCTCCTGCTTTTGATTTGCTTGTAGTTCTTGTTGCATCCTATTTCATTGCCATGGACTAGCAATGTGTAAGTTAGGGTGTGTGATAATACGCAAATATTGCGTATTTTATCTCTCGAACCGACGCATTTTAGCCCCCTCGGGTATCTTATTCTCTATATTTATGCTCGTTAACCAGACAACCTCGAATTTCTACATTAACATATTTTGCAGTGGTTAATTGTCCTTTTATAGGTATTTGGATGCTAAGTGTGAAGTTCAGACGCATTCCACTCGATTTTCGTATGCGATCGCACATTCAAGGGCATTTTAGTATTTTCATAGCTTGGGCACCTGGCCCAACATCTTCACGGAAGTTGTAGTCCTCCTCGCAAGCTTTGCGTGGCCGCGAATGGTGCACGATTCCGATTTAGAACAAAGAAGTTACGGGGATTTCAGCGGAAGGGAATTCCATTCAAGCCAAAACAGGAGGCAGGATTATGCAGACCTGCTTGATCGATCGATCGATCAAAGGGATCGATCGATCGATCCTTTTTATTTTGCCAAATCGTGGGAGACAGTGGGCTGGAATTTTAAGCATCGATCGATCGATTACAGGGGATCGATCGATCGATCCCCTGTTTTCTGCAGATATTTTGGCCTTTTCTTTTCTTTTCTCATATCTTTTCTATTTTTATTCCACTTACTATATAAACCAAATTTTGTGTAAATATCAGATATTAAGAGATAGAATTAGTTTTAGAAGATATAATAGGTTAGGGTTTGGGTTTGGGTGTTTGAAGAGTTCTTCTTCATTTCTTCTTGGATTGACACCTTTTTGGGTTTGTAAGTTGACTATTCATTCACCCTCTCCATTAATATAGTGTGTATTTCATTATTTCTTGCTTTGTTGTGTAATTTACATGATTTCTAATTTAGGTTTACATGCTTTCTTCCCGTGCTTTCTAGTGTAGATTTATCGCGTTTATTTACATCGTTCATTTTTCGCGTTTTTACCAACCTTTCTAGCTAATTTAGTCTAGGTTGTGTTAGAATGAAATTCACCCGGGTTGGCGCTTTTCTTTGCTTTAGTGATGGTGTTTACGGGTCTATTTCGGGTGTGTTATCCTAGTTATTGCGCCTAGGAGATTTGATGGGGCATATCATGAATGTCCCGTGCTTACGACCTTGCGTGCGCAATTTTCGGGGCATTTATCGATGCCCAAATCTTATTAGGCTTTTATGCGGATTTAGGGGTGTGACAACCCTTGATTTAATTAACTGTCGAAACGAGACGCATTCTAAATAACTCGTCGACCCATGTATCCATTTCATACAAATTAACTCGGGTGAGGGATATTCGACGCAACCTGTAATTTTTCTCGCTTTGTTAGTCTAGTTTAAATACCCTCGCCTAGATTAATCTTTCCCTTTTATGCATCTTTTACTTTTTAGTTTGTAATTCACCTTTTACACTTTTGTCTCGGAGTACTAAATCATATAAATTCTAGCATCTCGTCCCTGTGGATTTTCGATACTCGACTTACCGTTGTACTTGCCTCGCAAGTGTAGTCGTAATTTAGGTTTGTTTGTATTCTCGCGGTGAAACGGAAATAACGACCGTGCCCCTACACGTGCACGCATTTCACGCGCATGATCAAAACAGCACCGTTGTCGGGGAATTATTTGTTTTAGACTTTATTTGATTTAGTATTTCATAGTATTTCCTTTCTATTTGTATTATTTGCTAATCTTTTTGCAGGACTTCCACATTTGAGCACTTAGAAACACTCGAATTTTTCCCGCGCGCACCTACTTTGTGGAATTCGCCGCTTGAGCCATTTTTGGGTAAGCATGTCTTATTCTAATTCTGTTAGTAATCATTGTTATAATTCTCAAAATCTTCGCAAGCCTATGACTTTCGGTAAATACTTAGAATCCCAAAGTATTACAAATTCAAATATAACTTTGGGCGAGTATAACGAAAGTCAAAATCTAGGTTATTGGAATTTTGATGATGATGATAATGATTTTGGGCCTTTACCTCCTTATAATAGGAATTTTGAAACGAATTGAAATAGTTTTCAATATTCCTATAATAATGAGTTTTCGTTTTAAGTCCGATGGTAATTTTCAAAGTTCCTATTTTCATGGATCCACACCTCGACCTTTGACATTCGGTGAGGGTTTGCATATGTATGAGAATGAGAAAATTGAAAATCGTTATCGAGAAGAAAATCGTTGTTGGGAACATGAATTGGGTTTATTATTTGAATCCGACGACGATTTTGCTTCCGAGACTTTTGAAGTCGAAGAATGTATTGAACCAAATGAGGACTTTTTGCCTACTTAGCAACAAACCATTCTAGACTTTGCCCATTGTATAATAAATATTGAAAGTGAGGATGAAAATGACGAAATATCTATTTGCAATGAAGTGATATCTTCTTTGTCCCCCACTGATGCTTTTTTACCAGCCCTCTAAGGAAGAACGCTGGGGAAGGCAGGAACTTCCAGATTTACTGATAATCTCTACCTGGTTCTTTTTTGGAACAACTGTCCATAAGAAATGGGTACAAATCGGATCCACCAGAAGGGTCACCGACTTTTGGTTTTTGATGTTTTATGAGGATAAATGTTTTTTTTTCCTGATGTATGTGGCCAGCTTATTTCGGTATGATGTCTCTCCTTGGTTTGTTCCTACAATCTACTGATGGCTAGGGAAAAGAGAGGGAGAGCTGGAAAAATTAGGATTTGAATTTAGTTCTCTTCATTTATAATAATGATAAAACGCACTTTTGGGACTTTAAATTGTAGACCCTTATAAGCTGATTGTGTCATGTAGAAAATTGGGGCGAGGGACCTTCTCTTTGTGTATAGGAACACTAAAGCCATCTTTGCAAAAATAAAAATAAAAAATGCGTACACTATTAATAGTACGCCGACAAAAGTGTAGAAATTTTTTGGCCGATGCTCCACGAGTCCCAGAATTGTTGGGAAGTTATTTCTTATTTTTTATTTAATAAATTGCGTTCAGTAATTTATGATTAATAATGACTTCTTACGATACAACCAAAGTGTCAATATTTCTCAACAATAAATCTGAGAATGAGAAATATTTTTCTTGCGATAAATTGTTTTCGCCATGCACATTAGAATATGTGTAAGCACATAATGATCCATCGCATAAGTTGTGTTGGCACATGATAAAGCATGATTTAGTTTGATTATACTTTATATTTATAAATATATATGAGATGAAGCTAGTACTTAAATGTATATGTACTCTCGTTATTATGAAGCTTATTGCAAAAGTGTGTTGGATATTTACATCTGTACAATTTATATGTTTCTTCCACCATATATACAAAGTACACGCGTTTCTTCTAGACATGTGAAAAGAGAATGCACTGATAACTTGAAACCATGTGACACACCTAGATTATGCAAAACCAAATTTATGTTGTTCATAATTAACAGAGTAAGCTTGTAAGATGAATCGGATATGTGTCATTGCGATAGTATTTTATCTTTGTTTCAAACATCCCAAACACGTAAGAACGTGTGCATACGTGATTTTTTCACTATGAGAAAGTATTTATATGTACCACTGCCATACCCATATGGGTATTACCCAAATTGATATGATAGTTCCATGAGTTACGCAGATGATTTGAGAAGCTCTATAAAAGCATAAAATCTAGTATATAGTTTTACTTTATTTTAACTAAGATGCAATAAGCATAATGAAGCTTCGTCCGAGTATTTTATGACATTTGCAAATATTAATCTGTATTTGTACATCATATTCATACGTTATGAATCATTCAAGAAAGAACTTGAGAATTCACCTTGATATTTGTACAGACTCTCGAATTTGATAAAGCATGTGCTTAAACGACATTAAATTGTGCACGATACACCTACTTGTATGGGTGGCTGAGTCATTACAAAAATATCCCCGGAATTCATTTTTTTCATTACACCAAATAAAATAACATAAAAAAGGGGGTATGGTGAGAATTGCACCCGGATATTTCATGAGTTTTGCTAACCATTTGCGATGTTATATTATTGTGTTAGATAGAGAGTTTTATTATTTTGCAGAGGCCTCTCAATGAGTAAAGATCGAGTCATGCAAACATCAATCAATTGTTCAAAGGTATGACAGTTTGAGATAAACCCCGTGAAATGTAATGATTAGGTTGCTTTCATTTTTTCTGGGTGGGCATTGTAAATGATACATTCAATATATTTCATTTTATATTGAGATAAAAATAATATAAAGGTTAAAAATGGATATTATGATGTAAACCTTTGCGACAAGGTTATATTGATCAACCTTCATAGTTAAAGTAGTAGAGATCGCTGAACAACCTTGATTTTGTTCCCGATAATTCGTGCTCGACATAACATCCTCAAAGAAAGTTTAGAATCAAAATTACCGAAGGGACAATTTATAGTGATATAACTTACAAGGCGTTAGTTTGGGCAACATTATTTTTCAATCCACTAAGGGGCAGGGGGAAAACGACCCTCCGTGAAACTTCATAACTTATAAAAAGATGAATCAGAGACACCATTTTGGAAAACTCTTTGATTATTTAAAGAAAATTGTGGTAAGTCGCCCTCAACGGTTTATTATATAACAAAAGACGCCAATCATGCGCTATATTTTTTAGAACCATCTTGTCGTGATCTGGACATGTCGCCAAGCAAGCGTTATATTTTTTGAAAAAATCTCAAAGTGATCTGGTCGAGTCGCCAAGTTGGCATTAATTTTTTATCTCGCTGTGATCTGGACAAGTCACCAAGCAGGCGCTATATTTTTTAGAAAAATCTCATCGTGATCTGGACAAGCCGCCAAGTAAGCATTATATTTTTTAGAAATATCTCGTTGTGATCCCGACGAATCGTTAAGCAGGTGTTATATATTTGAGAAATATCTCGTCGTGATCTGGACAAGTCAATAACATGTGCATGCATACAAATTTTAATCGAGGACAATGAGGTAGTTATTATGTAACCATAATAATACTTCCACCAAGCTTGGTTGATAATGATTGATGTAGTTATTGTGGGACCATAATATACTTCCAAATAGCTTTGCTGAGAATAATGAATGAGAATAATAAGGTAGTTATTATGTGTTCATGATAATACTTTTACCAAAGCAGATTTACAAACATCCACACTAAAATTGTGGATGTATGTTTGTTTAAAGGGGGATGGGGGAAACCCCAAGATAGTCCTCTAAACCAAACTAGGGAAGCCAAATAAACTCATTGTATATCATTCACATGAATGATCACGAAGTCCTTCGGAATAACACATGAGATCAAAGCCTAAAATATGAGATATGAGATCGATATATATCATGTAAATGAGATATAAACCAAAGTTGCTCAAGTCAAATACGTATCAAAATTCGCTATTTCCCCTTTAAACTACCATCTTACATTTAAATGTAGGAGGGGCTTAATGATAAGACTCTCATCTAATTATTAAATGAGATTAAAGATGATTAATATTGATAAAAGTCCATATGTTTATGCGATCGGGGCATTATTGTGCGCATCCCACATATCGCTCGTATTTGTGTATTATTCATGTATCACCACATGTCTCCACAATATATTTGACTTGTGGCATCCCACTTAGGGTTGGTTTTTGTTATAAATAAGCTTCACCCCTTTACATTTTAAGGGGGGCTTCTTTAGGAGAGAAGAGATTTTCTCTTTAAGAGTTTTATATAATAGTTTTTGAAAAGAGTTTTGAGAAGAGTTTTGAAAGGACTTCTTGATAAGCTATAATCTGGTCCTCTTGCTGTAATACACCCCTAAGTCCCTGTAGGGACGCAAATGTATAAACAAGTTACTTCAGTGCCGCCCTAGGCAATGATAGCACCGGTGCCGAGGTTAATTTATCCTTTAACGATCATCTCAAACAAGTGACACCCCCTTGCGAGTCAAGTTCGTCAACGGATCCGCAATCTTTGAGAACCCTATAATGAAACGATGATAATACCCGACGAAACTCAAAAAGCTGCAAACCTCTATCGGTGTCGTGGGCTATCCCCACTCTCTCACCGCTGAACCTTATTCGGGTCCACTTAAATCCCTCTATCGGAAACAATGTGGCCCAAGAATTGCACCTCTCGTAGCCAAGACCCGTATGTCTCGAACTTAACGTACAACTGATGGTCCCGCAAAGTCTGTAGGACCATACTTAGATGCTCTGCGTGGCCCCCCCTTTATTTGAGAATAAATCAAGATGTCATTTATGAAGACGATGACAGACTGATCTAAGAAATCTCTAAAACGATGCATTGGTTGGTCCGAATGACATAACCCTAAACTCGTAAAACCCATACCTCGTTAGAAATGCAGTTTTAGGGAAGTTTTGCTCCCTGAAGATACGTAGCTAGTGCCTGACCTCAAGTCCATCTTTGAGAAGTAGGCTACGCCTCTCAGTTAGTCAAATAGGTCATCGTTTCGGGGCAACGAGTACTTATTCCGGATCCTGACCTCGTTCAACTCTGTATGGTAAATGCACAATCTTAGGGACCCATCTCTCTTAATCACAAATAGAATTGGAGCACCCACCCTACGGTGACGTACTTGTGCGAATGAAGCCCTGTCCTAAAAGCTGCTTAATTTGGTCCCTCAACTCTCTCATTTCCATTGGCGCCAAACGACAAGGCGCACGAGCTATTGGTTTAGTGCCTGGTGTTAGAGCAATAATGAACTCAATCTCGTGATTCGATGGTAATCTAGGTATCTCCTGAAAACGTCAACAAATTCCCTCACCACTGGGATCAAATCTAACGATTTCACAACTACTTTCGAGGTCTCCTCCTTAAAAACATATTTTGCCCTGGTATGGCGAACACAATAGTCCTACTAAACCAATCCACCATAAATTTATAACCTGTCAACCACTCCATGCCTAAAATAGCGTACTCCGACATATCCAACACAAGTAAATCAACGGCTAGACAAAACCTCCCTATATCTATACCCACTCCTCTACAGATGGAATGAATTAGCATCCCGCTACATTAAGGTGGGTCAACACACATAATAATACTATAATCCATATCTAATAACCTCATCACGCATGCAAATCAAGTAGCATCAAATGAATGAGTGGCCCCGGTAACAAATAAAGCAGGACCATATGCTCGTGAATAAGGAAAATACCCTCTACTGCTGGTGACCCCTGTGGAACTATGGCGTTATGGATGTTATACACGTGCCCATATTGCAACTTCTCTACAACTGTGGGGCTATCGGAACTGCTGGTAATACTGATGGTGCTAGTGGTGCAGAAAATAGTGGTCTCTGCAGTCCCTAGTGTGGGCCTTGATGCTTTTCTTTGGCCATGTTTGGGCAATCTCGTCATCGGTGATCCTGCTCCCCACAAATGAAGCACTTACGCACGAAGTCTCTGCCTCTAGCCCTGGCGAGGTTGTCCCGATCGCTGGCCTGATGGCCACTCCCATTATTCCCTTGACCTTGTTGGCCTCGAGGGAAACACTAGCAGCCCTGCTGGTCATGCCTGAATCCGCTATCTCCATGTCTGAACACTACAAATCTAAATCGTTTCTCCGATTCCCCCTAACCCACTCAATCTGCCTACCTTGAGGTGCCCCCACTAGACTGCTACCTCCAGTATCTACCTTTGCCCCTTCAGGGGAAGTGATGATCTTGGCAGTGAAGAAGAGCGAAATTGATGACATCAACATACGCCCTCAATGCTGGATTACCCAGTAAATGCTGTCGGATATTCCAGGTAAGCCCTTTTTGTGAACCTTAACACCTTTTTCTCCCTAGCATCTACCTTATTTGGCACAAAGTTCGTCAGTCGGGTAAATTCCTCCTCATACTCGGCCCCTGTCAGGCCTTCCAGTCGAGGAACTTCCTCCCCATCTACGTCTGAATGGCTTTAAGGAAAGAATTTATGGTCGAACCACCCAAAACTCGTGGATCATCTTCATATGTAATGCGACCCCAACTAGTTTGAATCTGCCCAACACCCGCTTTTGGATGTTGCTACATTCAACCATGCGAAGATGCCTCTAGATTTCTTTCTTCCATTGGCATGCGACTACAACATCAACGCTACCTTGAAATTCGGGCGGATGGCTCTTCTGAAATGCCTCCCTGACTCTGTCCCAGGTCGTATCTAACACGTGTCCCGTCGGGCATCACCACTGGTGGTTGTGGTGATGCTTGTGTCATGTGCTTGGCAGATGATGTCATGGCAGCAATAATTGCCTGAGCCCCTGGTCGGCTGCGGTTGTGGCTTTGGCTCATGCCAAGCCTCCTTGGCAGCCCCTCCTCGGCTGTACTCTTCGACTCTTTGGCATCTGAAACCAAATTGAATTCGTATAAGTTCACAGTTCAAATAAAATAATGTAGCTTAAGAACGTAAATGTGTAAACGAGAATGCAACAATCCTAGTCATAGGGTTTATGTCAAATAACACTACGTTTGAAATGCGCTAAGTCAGCACATATACTAAGGATGCTAGAAATTGATGCTCTGATACAGTGTTTTTAAAAGCATGCTATTGCGAACGCAATAACGCTATTGTGTTTTGCGGCGAAGAAAAGCAACGCATTTGAGTCTGCTATCTGGGATGCTCAAATTGCGTGCGCAACGAAGCACTATTTGGCGCAAACTTGCGCAAAAGTGCGCAAACAGGCGCAATTATGCGCAAAAGGGCGCGATGGGGATGCGATCGGGCCCTTTTTGTTAAAAACCATATGGTTTACCAAAACGACGCCGTTTTGGTATGTACATAGGTTTAAAAAAATATCAGTTCTTCATTTCAAAGCCCCGATCGACTGAAAAACCCTACCATTTACTTCGGCATCTACATTTCATGGCTTTTGGCACTTCGAAATCTTGATTTCCTACAGTGGCAGCCTTCATTCCCCACGAAAAGCTAGTCTTTCCACCTGTAAGTATAGATTTGATGCTAAACATAACTGATTTACTGTTTTTTATTTTTATTTATTATGTTTGTCATTTTTTTTAATCTCAAGTGCTTTTTTTGTTATTGTTTGTCAATTTTTTTTATCTCAAGTGTTTTTTGTTATTGTTTGTCAATTTTATTTATTATGTTTGTCAATTTTATTTATTATGCACGAATTGCTTGCGCGATGCGCCACGCGATTTGCGCCACGCGATTTCAGAATCAAAGCGCGACACCCTACGCGACCGCGATTAAAAACATTGTCTGATACTATCTGTCACACCCCGCCTATTCTAATACCTGTTGATCAGACCTTTGCTAAATTAAACGGGAATCATATCTGATTTCTTTCTTAGCATCATTGTCAAAAATTAATTAATTAACTAATAACCTAATTATCCCGATGTCAAATTTTTAATCTTTTTAAACACGCAATATAAAATCCATTACACCACATCCACAACTACAGCAATGGAAAAAAAAAGAACCGAAAGCATAAATAAATAAATAAACCGAATAGAATCTCCGATAAAATAATAGTACAATCATCCCATAAGTAAAGCTGATAAAAGAAATAAGTCTAATAAGATTCCATCTATTTGCGGGAAACACACCCAAATGAAAATACTAAACTGGAATGCTAGATTAAGAGAATGAAGGAAAAGGAGGAGGCTAAGCAAATCCTGTAGGCATCCACAACTGCCGCAACAATGACTAACTGGAGTGAGACCGCTGTGACAACTCGCCTACTAAAATAAGGGGTGGCTAGCCCAATACTCCAATAATCACAGGAATCATAGATGGTCCGTTCTTAGCACCATTGCCGATAACACAATAGTATGAGATAACCACCCATTATTTTAGAAAATGGACTCTCAAATTTAAAATTTTATAAGTTAAAAGAAAAACGCTTAGACAATCCAATTTGAAAAGAAGGTGGGTACCAAAAATCAACGAGTAACTAATATATCAAAGTGTATAAAGTAATAACTGAATAAGCTGTCGGTTAACAGACTAATACAAACAGGTTACACCGAGTATTGCAATTCAATATTACATGATAATAAATGAGTACAAGACATGGGCAACACGCCCGAATAAATAAACTGAACATAGCAAGAGTACAAAAAAATAAAAGCGTCTACAACAAATATCCTACAACATCCGCAAAATGCTATAGCTCCAGGACAACTGGAATGGAAAGGTCACTACGGGCGTCCTTGCGGTAGAGCACCTGAACGGCAAGGAATACATGCACAACAAAGAGATATAAACGGGCTAGGCCCCGGTTTGATATGATTACCATGTGACTAAAATGAATGAAAGTTATGGACGTAATTATCTCTCGCAATCAAATCATAAAGTTCATCGCCTCTCAATTTGGAAGCACAACCTAACGCAATATCAATGCTAATGCTCAATGATCATATAATCATGGGAGAACTCATCTACATTTATGTGACACCCCGCCTAATTAAATACCGGGCGATCAATCCTTTATTAAATTAAAATCAAGGTGAACAGTTGGTTCATTCTTAGTATCACTGTCGCAAAATAAAACTTTCCAATTTAAACACCCTAAATAATTAAGCTAAGTGTCAAAACAATTTAAAACTTTATTTTCATCTTTATTAAATTTCAATTTGAAAAGCTTTTAAATAACCAATAGCTTAAGAATCACATAAGTGCTACGGATAGCAATCAATACAAAAGAATTAATCCATCTAGATTAACCAAACCAAGTTTAAACCACAAATGAAATCATCCTGACAAAAGTTAATACCCAAAGAGTACCGAATACTGAAAATAAATGAACATACATCTATGACAAATCTACACTGAATGGGAAATGGGTGACACATGCCCTAACTATGAAGAACTATAATAAGAACCGAATCAATGAAGAGGTTATCTAAAACAAAGGCCTGCAACTCCCACATAAGTTGCATCGCGTCCAATCCAAATAACCTATGCATGAAGCCCCTGTGGCTGGGCACCTGTAATATATACATATATATACAAGAGAGAAGAGATAACAGAAAACGGGTCAGAGTCCAATTGTAAAACAGTTTTAAAAAAAATAGTTTAGCAAGTATTTAAAATGCTTACCTGCTAATGCAGCGACCATGTTAGTATGCGACACTCTCTTGAGAATTCTCACCTCTCATCTAGTGTGCACGCTTACCGTACTAATGAATCTCATAAGTCTCTCTAACTTATTCTCCATATGGTTTTATCACTTGAAAATAAGTTTACGATATTCACTTTAGAAAATCAATCTCTTCAAGATTTATTACGTTATTTAGAATAACTCCGTACCATTATAAAGTTTCCGAATACTTATAGTGACGTTGATGAATTTATTCATTACTTAACTACTATTACGCACAGTAGAAAGTTCTCATATAGATATATGTATATATATTAGTTACACGTATAATATATATACTAACGGCACCCCACATAAAATCTATGGTGCAAGGTTTCCATATATAAGTATATATATACCAATCACTCATATAATATATATATACTATCTGCACCCCACATACAATCTATGGTGTTGGCATACTCTGCTATCAAGTCCCCGTATCACTCGTACTAAGGGAAACACTAGTTCGAAATCACTCTCGAACTGTATTAACACAAAAACACATATAAATGGAGGCGAAGCATAGTTCCAAGTCTCTAAGAGGTCAGCACATACTCTCACGTCTCTTAGGACCGTTTGACTATCAATCAGATAGCCTGTACCAAGGAATCCTATGTTCTAGGGTACAAGTCAATATCCCCCATAAAGGCCCAATCGAGATAAGACAGTCCCGGCGCGAAAACCCCCGTGATAGCAAGTAACCTGTGTATGATTTTTATACAGATTTAATATATGCACAATCACACAATCACATTTATATATATATATATATATATATATGTATATATATACACACACACACACACACACACACACACATCCACATTGCTAAATTAAGTGCGCTCACGACCCATAATTATAATTATCCGTTATTACACCTTTTACTCGATTATTTCGTATAACGGACTCGTTATTTGTATTCTCATTTATTATTCACTTCATACTCACTTCTCCTCTCTCGAAGCATTCTAAGTATAATTTTAGTACGCATCCACTCACTTACGTTCTGGTATAACTCCCTTACGAGTCCCGATCTTTTTATTAAATATACGCATAATTTCTTATACACATGAATAATCCCTCGTTAACCCAAAATCCCATCCTACACTAAAATTTTACTCAACGGGGTCTACCTAGGCCCTACTCGTCTTCTCTATATCCCATTATACTCCAACAACAACAATCAAGGGTTCCCATACATATTAATCGGATTAAACTAACGAATGAGAAATATGTAGTTCTTCAGGAACGGTCGATCGATCGAAGAAAAGGGGTCGATCGATCGATCAGTCGATCGATCGATGCTCTTGGGTCGATCGATCGATCAAGCAGTTCTTACCCAGAAGCTGCAAATTAAACCTACGGGTTTCATCTTCCAATTTCTCCAAAAATGTCATTAACAACTCTAGAATTCTCAAATAACAGTACTACAAGTTCTACATACATATATACACGATTTCCTACATGAAACATTTATAAATTCATCAACGATATCGAATTAATGGGGTAAAATTGACATAATCTTTAAGAACCCTAATTTTGGAAGAAATATACATTCCTCTAATTTTTTCCCAGATTTCTTCTTTCTAAACTAATAATAATTCGTGGGTAATCCTCTACATATGATGGGTATATCTAGAATATATTGAATCTCTCTAAACATGCGATTTAAAGTCTCTAAATTAACAATTTCTTTCATAAAACATGGTCTTGGTAATCCTAAACTAACATGGGTGAGGCATTAACCAAAAACAAACCAAGATAGATACTTGCCTGAAATTCAAGGTTCTAATTTCGTGGATGAAATGATATGGTTGCGTTCCTCATCGCGCGATCTACGTTTTGGTGGTGGTGGCGGTGCAAACGGGTGAGTCCTTGGCCTTTAGTTGCTTGGAAAGCTCTCCAACTCCTTCTCTAATGGCCGTTCTTTGATTTTGTGTTTGCTAACCCTAAGAGACAACTCCAAATGGTTGATATAACCTAATTAAATTCGTGAGTATAATTACCCAAAAATACAAGATGTCTATAATACCCTCCGGGGATGTCAATTAGGCCTAAAAACGTCCCGAGACCCAAACGAAACCCCCGGGTACACTTTTCTGGCTATCTCGACCCTACCGGACACATTGGCGCATTCGAATTGACCATACGAGCAACTTATAATTTATTCACTTAATATAATAATAATTAAGTCCTGACACGACACAGGCACGTCCCGACTTAAATTTTCATAATTGCCATTTTATTCGCTCGTGACAATTTTAATAAAATCGATCTTACATATTACTTTACTCATCTAGTAATATTCAACAAATTTCCAATAATTACTAACTCTCATCACGCTAGTAAATATTTAAAACATATTTTCGGATTAATAATAAATTAATCTATCTCAATTAAATTTAATAAAATCCCTAAATTTAAAAGCCATAAAAATACGGGGTATTACATACTTGCCCCCTAATAACGGAATTTCGTCTCGAAATTCGGAAAAATCAGGCCTACCTGGTACAACAAAGTTTGGATACCTTAACAGTACGCAACCTATCCACATAGTAAGGCGCTCAATCACTATAGCCCCCGCCTCACAGCAAGCTTGCTCAACACTCTTCATTAAAGATACTTCACATTGTGCTCCTATCCGACAACATTCGCATAAGACATGCATATACACTATTAATTCCCATTATTACAATATCACTAGAAGGCCGCACCTCACTACATGACAACTACTCGGATTTATCTAAACACAAAACTCCCATTCTCAGAGAAACAATACGAACATCTGACCACTCTTGTTTGCCTAAAACAGTTGTGGAATTCCACCATAGTCATCAGATTTATTCTCGACCGATCAAAATTCTGATTATCCGCTCACCTCTAAACATACGCAGAGGGAGAATAGTTAAGGTTTTTCCACACCAAAACTTCAATAAGCACCTCGTTCATGATAAACAGGTATGAGTGCTTCCACAAAACTCTACCATTAGGTAATATCCTCCCCCAATTATCGTACTACTCCATTTGTTAGCTATAACCGTTGTGGAAAAATGACACGATCACAATGAATCCAAAATTTACTTTCATTGCTCCTCTAATGGTTAATCACCAAATGCTTAATCCTCGAATTATGGGTGGTACAACCTGCTCACTCGAAGTGTTATCCCCGTTGCTTCCTAAAATTCCATATTGAAGGTGGGTTTCGAAAGTCTTATCCCAAGGAGAACGATCATGTACCGGCACGATTCTTCATTTCAAGGGAAGACTGGGGCATACTAGTAAATATTGTAAATCACCCCAACGGAATATCAATCACTTCCTTCTTGGGCGACTTGTTACACATGTTCGAATGAACCCTTGATCTTGCCTTGAGGTTGGTAACCCATCAAAGAGACTTTACTGGCCTCCTCCATCATGGGAATTATCGATAGCCACCAAATTCTCTGGTTGATCCTCTTATTCCAACCCATCTCTATCTATGAGTGGTGCCCGCGGAGACTACTCACTATGTTCCGCTCAACATCGACTTTCCTTGAAATGTCTCACATTAAGTGACACTTAATACTCCCCTTCCTTCCTTGGTGTATATGGAAAGTTTCGACTCGTGCACTTTTCTCCACGATGCGCACTTCTGGATCATTTATACCATATTAACATTATCAATATTTGTATGCACAACTCGCTCTCAACATTTGACTAATTACAACTTCATCCGGAGTGTTCTCCATATAGTTAAATTCTACCCTTCTCAAGGAATACCCCTTTGTAAACGGCTTCCCACAGCCTTCCAACCAGATTCGGTGTGCTACTCTGATTGCACACATATAGATGGATTTATCATCTTTCACACGGTGCTTAATCCACTCTACCGCTTTCACTTCATTATGTTAGTCCCACAGATATATATTCCACACGTCTATTCCCACGTCCCTTTAACTCGGATGATTTTTAACATCAACTAACCAGGATGTCTACACACCCTATAAACCGTGCATCCTAGCGTAAGCATCACATACGCTTCACACCTAATAACCAATTCTTTATTTTCCTAGTGCTCACAACGTGATTACAACACTTGGGTACTCTCACTTACCCAAGAAATAAAAATTCTAAATCCTCCTTATCATCATTCCACCCCTCAACTCGTGGTGGTAAAATAAAACTTTCAATGCTTTCTTACCACGCAACCAGCTCCACTGGCCTTAAATCATAATTCAACTACCAACTTACAGATATAATTATCTGCTCCTATTACGATCGAGGTACTGAACTCATGGACTAATGACCAGACATCTCCCTATTTCCAACATTACGCTAAGTTTCAAGGGGGGTGTCTCGCAAAGCGAAATACAAATAAGGAACCCCCGCGATACACTACTACCTAGAATTTTCGGTTATCGAAATACGTTAAACCCTCTGTCCATAGCATGTACCCCTATTTTCCCATTTTTTGGCAGAAAATTACATCTGCTCCCGAAATTACACTTAACAAAGAACATTTCACCAATTGCACTATCGCACAGTATTAGTGGTGATTGCATTCCATAAACCTCGAATACATACAATCGGGATTTTCAAAATCCCTTTCCCCAATCAGAGGGGTATAAATATTAACTCCCACATCTTTAAAGGATAGATATAACAATGCACTCTTTCTATCACCATGTCCTGAGCGTTAAACATAATACTGAGTTAAATCTTTTTGCTCAACAGTAAACTCGGTACATACTGAATCATAGCAACAAAGTCCCTACACACACCGGTATCGAATATCTCGAGCCCACTATCCCCTTCGAAGTCTCTAGGATAGATAATATAAGTGCGAGTCCAACCCTCTTGCAGGTGAGGCCTCGCCAGAACAAAACATGCTGCACTAATGCAACCACTCCGATAGGCTTGCAATAACTGCCTACTATCGTACTGACCATTTCTATAAAGTTATAATCAATACCATATTATACTCGTATATCATATCACTAAAACGAGTAACCTCAATAAAGTATATAACACTATTAATATACTCGTTCATCCTCCACGGATGGCACTAAGGAAAATCCCGCTACACTAGGGAAAAATATTCACATAATAATATCATTTGTAGTTATACGCATTAAACTCGTCTCACATGTTAATCTAGCAATGAACAAAATATAATGACTCGCTCGAGTCACATAAAACATGCCTCATCCTCTGAGGATAAAACTTATACTTCTACCTTTTTTATCGCCTTGATTGCACAAATGGTCTCCGGACGTAACACGCCTGCCCAACCAAAACAAAACTACTTTAATCGTTGTCTTTTACTAGGCACCATACTCTTATCCTTTTACTCACTTCGGGAAAACATTAACGCGTGCGATTTCACTCTCCACAAAATACCTCTACACATAATCCACTTATCACCTGTCATACCAACCATATTAGGATTGTCCTTATCTCGGACTTTGGTAGGCTCAATTCATGTTGGCTACCCCCTGTTGTTCCCTTAGCCTTGTTGGCCCTAAAGAATATGCTACTGGATACAAGAGTCCTTACTGAATTCGCCATCGCTTTGGTAAGAATTCAGATATTCGAATCATTTAAATGGGTCCCCTGACGTGTCTCCCCACCCCCTTGTGGTGCTACACTACCATTGCTGCATTCAGTCTTATTCTTGACTAACTTCTTCGATTCTTTTAGCTTCCCACACAAAGAAGATTTAACATCTCTATTGTCAAAGCACGACATTGATAACTTCTGAATCGGCCGTCGAGCAGAATTCCCTTTTTGATGTTATTAGCTATTTTTATGAGTCGATCTCCCACTTGGAGTCCTATCCTCCATTTGTATCTACATACTCCGATACAAGATTCGCTAACGGATTAGATTTATATTCACAATTGGACCTCTGTCAGGTCCTCCTATGAAGAGTTCAGAACAACGTTCACTTCTTATCCTGAACATCTGATGAAGGAACATGCAGTCAAACTGTATCTAAGATTCTTCTATAGGCATAGCATTTAACTTCTAAAAATGGTGGCTGACTCCCATGATTATAACTTTGTTCTGACAAGCCAAGAAAATTTTTCTCCAAACTTTCACTTTCAGTTAGCCACACTCCGTCTTATGTCTACACCTTTGGATACTTTACCTCCTTTGGCTAACCTACACAATTCCCGCATTTCTAGAATTCCCACTGATAGTTCTCTACAACGTTTCGTCTGAATTTTTCTCAGTCATACCACATTGAGTGAGTCTACTCTCGCACCTCTTTCGACTATAGAAGCATTTGGGAATCATGGGTCGCGCCCTAATTGCCTTTACAGTCCTGGCTTCACGTGCCAAAATGGGGGTGACCTCGACTACGGTCATCATCCTCGAATATACTTTACAACCTCAACTAAGCCCTGCCTCCTGATGTCTGCATAACGGCCCTCGTCTAACATCAGTCATCGCTCGGCACACGTACACATCCGAACGCAATTAGAATTCACTAAGATACATACGTTATAGCAGGAAAACGAAATCTCATCATAGAAATCAACAATCCTAAACATAGGGCTCTATATCAAACAAAGCAACACTAGAAGCATAATAAGTCGCACAGATCCTAAA
Source organism: Sambucus nigra (assembly GCA_949130495.1). Taxonomy (NCBI): domain Eukaryota; kingdom Viridiplantae; phylum Streptophyta; class Magnoliopsida; order Dipsacales; family Adoxaceae; genus Sambucus; species Sambucus nigra. The sequence goes on from OX422216.1 coordinate 639,532,772, forward strand.
GGACACTAGAGCCTGATGCTCGGATACCACCTGTGACACCACGCCAAATTAAATACCGGGCGATCAATCCTTTATTAAATTAAAATCAAGGTGAACAGTTGGTTCATTCTTAGCATCACTGTCGCAAAATAAAAATTTCCAATTTAAACACCCTAAATAATTAAGCTAAGTGTCAAAATAATTTAAAACTTTATTTCCATCTTTATTAAATTCCAATTCGAAAACCTTTTAAATAACCAACAGTTTAAGAATCAGATAAGTGCTACGGATAACAATCAACACAAAAGAATTAATCCATCTAGATTAACCGAACCAAGTTTAAACTACAAATGAAATCATCCTGATAAGAATTAATACCCAAAGAGTACCGAATACTGAAAATAAATGAACATACATCTCTGACAAATCTACACTGAATGGGAAATGGGCGACACATGCCCTAACTATGAAGAACTATAACAAGAACCGAATCAACGAAGAGGTCGTCTAAAACAAAGTCCTGCAACTCCCACATAAGCTACAACACGTCCAATCCAAAGAACCTATGCATAACGCCCCTGTGGCTGGGCACCTGTAATATATACATATATATACAAGAGAGAAGAGATAACAGAAAATGGGTCAGAGCCCGATTGTAAAAGAGTTTTAAAAAAATTAGTTTAGTAAGTATTTAAAATGCTTACCTGCTAATGCAACAACCATGTTAGTATGCGACACTCTCTTGAGAATTCTCACCTCTCATCTAGTGTGCACGCCTACCGTACTAATGAATCTCTTCAAGAATTATTACGTTGATTTAGAATAACTCCGCACTGTTATAAAGTTTCCGAATACTTATAGTGAAGTTGAAGAATTTATTCATTACTTAATTACTATTACGCACACTAGAAAGTTCTCATATAGATAGACGTATATGTATTAGTTACAAGTATAATATATTTACTAACGGCACCCCACATAAAATCTATGGTGCAAGGTTTCCATATATAAGTATATATATACCAATCACTGATATAATATATATATATATATATACTATCTGCACCCCACATACAATCTATGGTGCTGGCATACTCTGCTATCAAGTCTCCGTATCACTTGTACTAAGGGAAACACTAGTTCGGAATCACTCTCGAACTGTATTAACACAAAAACACATATAAATGGAGGCGAAGCATAGTTCCAAGTCTCTAAGAGGTCAGCACATACTCTCAAGTCTCTTAGGACCGTCTGACTATCAATCAGATAGCCTGTACTAAGGAATCCTATGTTCTAGGGTACAAGTCAATATCCCCCATAAAGGCCCAATCGAGATAAGATCGTCCTGACGCAAAAATCCCCGTGATAGCAAGTAGCCCGAGTATGATTTTTATACAGATATAATATATGCACAATCACACAGTCATATATATATATATATACACACATCCACATTGCTAAATTAGGTGCGCTCACGACCCATAATTATAATTATCCGTTATTACACCTTTTACTCGATTATTTCGTATAACGGACTCGTTATTTGTATTCTCATTTATTATTCACTTCATACTCACTTTTCCTCTCTCGAAGCATTCTAAGTATAATTTCAGTACGCATCCACTCACTTACGTTCTGGTCTAACTCCTTTATGAGTCCCGATCTTTTTATTAAATATACGCATGATTTCTTATACACATGAATAATTCCTCGTTAACCCAAAATCCTTTCCTACACTACAATGTTACTCAACGGGGTCTACATAGGCCCTACTGGTCTTCTCTATATCTCATTATACTCCAACAACAACAATCAAGGGTTCCCATACATCTTAATCGGATTAAACTAACGAATGAGAAATATGTAGTTCTCCACGAGGGGTCGATCGATCGAAGAAAAGGGGTCGATCGATCGATCAGTCGATCGATCGATGCTCTTGGGTCGATCGATCGATCAAGCAGTTCTTACCCAGAAACTACAAATTAAACCTACTGGTTTCATCTTCTAATTTCTCCAAAAATGTCATTAACAACTCTAGAATTCTCAAATAACAGTACTACAAGTTCTACATACATATATACAAGATTTCCTACGTGAAACATGTATAAATTCATCAACGATATCGAATTAATGGGGTAAAATTGACATAATCTTTAAGAACCGTAATTTTGGAAGAAATATACATTCCTCTAATTATTTCCCAGATTTCTTGTTTCTAAACTCATAATAATTCGTGGGTAATCCTCTACATATGATGGGTATATCTAGAATATATTAAATCTCTCTAAACATGCGATTTAAAGTTTCTAAATTAACAATTTCTTTCATAAAACATGATCTTGGTAATCCTAAACTAACATGGGTGAGGCATTAACAAAAAACAAAGCAAGATAGATACTTGCCTGAAATTCAAGGTTCTGATTTCGTGGATGAAATGGTATGGTAGCGTTCCTCATCGCGCGATCTACGTTTTGGTGGTGGTGGCGGTGCAAACGGGTGAGTCCTTGGCCTTGAGTTGCTTGGAAAGCTCTCCAACTCCTTCTCTAATGGCCATTTTTTGATTTTGTGTTTGCTAACCCTAAGAGACAACTCCAAATGGATGATATTACCTAATTAAATGCGTGGGTTTAATTACCCAAAAATACAAGATGTCTATAATACCTTCGCGGGATGTCAATTAGGCCTAAAAACGTCCCGAGACCCAAACTAAACCCCCGGGAACACTTTTCTGACTATCTCGACCCTACCGGACACATTGGCGCATTCGAAATGACCATACGGGCAACTTATAATTTATTCACTCAATATAATAATAATTTAGTCCTGACACGACACAAGCACGTCCCAACTTAAATTTTCATAATTGCCATTTTATTCGCCCGTAACAATTTTAATAAAATCTATCTTACATATGACTTTACTCATCTAGTAATATTCAACAAATTTCCAATAATTACTAACTCTCGTCACGTTAGTAAATATTTAAAACATATTTCCGAATTAATATTAAATTAATCTACCTCAATTAAATTTAATAAAATCCCTAAATTTAAAAGCCATAAAAATACGGGGTATTACAATTTACTCAAGGAGACATCATATCATTTAATCACAACTTAAGGGAACAATTCCTAATCTCTTTAGGAGAATACATATATGGCAATTCATTTTACAAAATGTTTACCAATTCAATTTCATTATTATCTCATAATTTTCCATTTCCCTTCTTCCATCCAGGAAAGGTATTAAAGCCAATTTTATTATCATAAAATGCTTTTTCGTCTCATCTCTTCCCATTTCCCTTATTCCATCCAGGAAATGTATTTAAAGCAAGATTTATTATCATAAAATGCTTTAACATCAATAATATCCCACATTATTAAGGATAGTTATATTTCATATCATATAACGTTTTTATGACCGCCCGTACGGGTTTCCCCACTGTGCGCGCCCCTAAATGGATATCATCTTCCAGGGCCTATCAAACAAGACAACATGGGATCCTACAACGCGATACGTCGGGAAGCGGCCATATGCCTGCGAGTGAGTCATAACCACACCCGAAATTACCTCACTAGCGCAGAATAAACATATAATAATCGATCATATGGCCGAGGACTATATTCACCCTGCATTCATTAGCCATCAGACTTCACCTCACGCGTGTTTACGTAAATTATCATTTACGAAAATCATTTCTTTTTCCATTTTGAAAACATCCACTTTTATATTCACAAAATCATTTATGCTTATTCATTATGTACCAAATTTTAGAATATGCATTTCTTATGCTTAAAGTCATAATTTAGTAATGACCTAGGACTCGAAGTGTAATTATCCTCACACTAGTCTCCAAGAGTCCAACACAATACCATAAATCATCAAAGTGAGTCTCCCTCAATAATAGTCTCCCAAAAGTCCCAGAATTGATTATTCTACCTTCTATAAACGTTAGGTTATCGTCTGATAATTAACGGAACATTAATCTCTATAACTAACCCTTGGGATAAGCCAAATTGTCCCCATACTAGCCTAGGGTATTTATCTACCCAATACAACGCTCTAAAGCTCTTTATTACTTCACAAAGGAAGGCTCCTAAACCTCGAACCCAAAAGAAAAGGGCTAAAACAAAACTAGAAAAATCTCACAAAAACAGGGCATCTGAAACGATTCGCCTAGGGCCGAATCGATTCGCCCCTGATTTCGAATCGATTCGCCCCAAAAGCGAATCGATTCGGTGAGGAAAACCAAATTACTAACTCAGCCGAATCGATTCGGCCCCAACCCGAATCGATTCGGTTTACGCAGACCTGTGTCCTTCCCTATATCCGAATCGATTCGCTTGGAGGGCGAATCTATTCGGCCCTGCAGAATTGCCCAATTTGGGCTACGGGTTTAAGAACCCTAATTTCTCCAAAACCCCAAATCTTCCATTTTTATCAACATCAACAACAAATACTTCTACCCAATCATCCCTACACATCAACTAACTAATTGTAATACCCCGTATTTTCTGTGATATTTATTTTTGGGATTAATAAATTAAATGTGAATTAATTGGAAATTAATCCGGGTTAAAAATACTAATGTGATGCGAATTGGTATTTGATTATGTGCATATATGATTATATATGGACTTGGTATTATAAAATTTGTCGTGGGATTTATATACGGCATTTTAGAAACTTTTGTTGAGACGCGTGGGACCGCCGCGTCACGGTATAATATTTTGATAATAAAAGTGAATATAAAATCTATAATCCGTATGGTCATTTTGAGTGTGCCAACGCGTCCGGAAGGGTCGAGATAGTCAGAAAACACTAGCCGGGGGTATAGTTTGGGTTCCGGGGTATTTTTAGGCCATACCGGCACCATAAAGGGTATTTTGGTAATTTTACATTTTTAGGAATTAAAAGTGACGAAAATTGGAGTTTTTAATCTGATGTGGATATTGATCCACTAAGCCCATAACCAACCCACTATAACTAATAAGGCTACGTAGGTCATCATTTAGGTTTTCCAAATTCCCAAATCAAAACCCTAGCCACCTTTAGCCACCATTGGAGGAGAGCTTGGAGAGAAAGGAATTTCTGCAGAAACTTCATCAAATCTACACCAAAACCAGAAATCAAACCAAGGCAAGTGATTTAATTATGTTTAAATTCAGAGAATGTTTCCTCCATGTTAGAAATTCGGATTTATGGTTTGTTCTTGATAAAACATGAAAACCCATGTAGTTTAGATCATAAAACTTGAGAAAACTGAGAAGGATTGCATGTAGTATGATAGGTAGATGTTTTATTGATGATATACATGATGGAACAGAAATTAAAAACGGATTTAAGATGAATTTTATGAATGTTCTTGAGGAAAAATCTGGAAACTAGGTTTTGATGAATATTGACCCATATGTAGCCATTAGATGTTGAATTATTGATTTATGGACGTTAGTAATACTGTAGGATTGTTATATAGCCTTACTATAACGTTATATCTGAGAATCATACGTTAGAAATTAGTTTTGAGATGGTTTCAAATCTGCAAAACGAAGCAGTCCGTAGCCATACCTGTTCGATCGATCGATCGACATTCATCAGTCGATCGATCGACTAGATCGATCGAGCGACATTCATAGGTCGATCGATCGACCTTCCCAGATTGAGTGAAATTTTCCTTAATTTGATTTTAATGATGGAAACCCTCGGAGAATATGTTTGGAGACTTTGTGAATACCCTTAGCTTTAAGGAAGACCAGTAGGCATGAATATGAAGTGGGACTTTAATCAGAATGTAATTTGAGGAATTATTCTAAATAAATGAAATTCGTTATGTGAGTTAACGTTTGGGTTAATAGGGTAAAATTGTGTAATTTGATGAAATAATGTTTAGGGCAGAAGTAAAGACCTTAAGTATAAAGATGTCATATGTGGGAATTATGGGAACTTAATAGTCTATTTAAGATAGATTTTAAGGATAAGGGACTACGGCGTGAGAGGTGTCGGCAACTTAACCTTATATTAACGGGAGACTCGAAATATATAAATTTGGAATAATGGTATAATGATGTAGAAAATACCTTATTAAAATGGTGATATCTAAGATGTGTGAATGCTTAGTATATAGTTTATGTGTATAACATACCTACCATACTTGCTATCACGGGGGAGGTTACGTTCGCTTAGGACCCTCTAATCCTTGTGTGCCTACGGGGGGGGATATAGACTGGTACCTTGATGAACATAGGTCATTGAAAGACTTATTGTGATATTAATAAGTCCGATGATCGTGGGAGCGTAGGTATGTGCGCGACCCATGTGATGGTGACTATGTTCGCCTCCATTATTTGTGATGTTGTTATCGGTAAACTATTCCTGAGAGATTCGGAATATGTAATCCTTATGTACGTGATGTACCGGGATGGATAGCAGAGTATGTGTGCACTACAGCTTAGAATTGCGGGGTGCTTGTATTTTATATTTATGAGATGAATAATATACATTATATAAATGGGAATTCTTATGTTAATATTGTAATAATATTACGGTATTGTTTCGCGTTATATAATGAGTTAACTGATAGTTATATCCATGGCATATTTAGTAACTGAGCTTACGTTAAACCTCTATTTAATTACGAGTGTTGTTATGATAAATGGAACCAAGTAATATGGGTAGAACCTTCGGCAGTTTAGCTAGTTATGTTGTCAGTTAGCTAGTAATATGGGTCGTTATAGATGGGTAATTACGTTAGGAGTGCACAATTAGTCGAGAGGTGAGAATTTAATGTGAGTGCACGTCCTAACATGTACTTTGCATTTAATGTTTTAAATGTTTTAAAGCACTTGCAGGTTTTTAAAATGATTTCCACTTTCGGGCTCTGACCCATTTGCTTTCAAATATATTTTCTTGTAAAACCATTTTAGGTGCCCAGCCACAAGGACACCAAGCATAGGATTCTCATTCAGGTGACGAGCTGTAGCTGTTTGTGGAAGCTACAGGGATTTGCATGTAGACACTCCTATCTTTTGGATTCCAGAGTCACTATCTATCAGTTTTAGGGCATGTTGCCCAATTCTATTAGACATCTTACATTTCAATTTTCAGACTCTAGCATGTATTGCTCAGTATTTAGTTTCAGTTATTTACTTCAGTTTACTTATCAGTTGTGGGATTTGTATTGAGGAGTTTTTCCTCCAGGTTTTATTTACATTTTGTGATGGTTATTCGTTTTACTTCATTATGGTGAATGGTGTTACTTAGTTATTCATTACTCTTGTCGCTTGTTAATCAGATTTAATAAAATTTGGCACTTACTTTTTAAATACTAGGTGGTTAGTAATCTTTAAAACGTTTTCGATAGTGATGCTATTAACTGAGCCAACTTGGCATTTTGAATTAATTTAATAAAGGAGTAGCTACCCGGTATTTAATTGGTCGGGGTGTCACACTAATTTTCTCAACTCAATTCAAATAAAACTACAAGATTAAGGGTTGAATCACTAAAAACCTACAAATCCCAAAAATGGTTTAAATCTTCAAAAATATAACTATACATGTAATTTATCACATTAAATCATAATCTAGCAAGTAAGAAACTTGCCTCGAGTTTGTAGTCTCAGATTCTCTTCCAGTAGCAACGATTCCAGCTCCAATCTTTCATTTTTCTCTATTTTCTCCATTTCTCCCAAGCTCTCTCTTCTCCCTCTCTCTCTCTTTTGGCTTCTAACATAAGGATGGGAAAATAAAAGGGGTTGGAAGACTTAAACGGGTCTTAAACATAAATTCCCTTCTTTTAAATGTTGATACATTATAAAAATGACTCGTAACTACATAATTGAGTCATAACCTGTCAGAAGTGCCCGGAACTCAAAAATACAAGTTGGCACTTATTTTGACTATCTCGACTATTCCAAAACCAACCGCACCCCCTAAATTGGCATCCGGAGTAACCTATAATATTTTTGGGTCCAACGTCATTTTAATTCATATATTATGCTTAAATTTTAATATAAACCATAACCGTTGCGTAAAGCTCAACGACGCAATAAAACACAATACAATGCTATTTACCTTCTCATAACAGTAAATAGACAAAACATGGTAAATATTATCTCTTAATTTATCGGAAATAATATTTACCCCAACTCTCACAATTTTATAAATTTAGCCCATCAGGAAAAATAATATAAAATAGTCGCTCAAAAGTCTGGGTTGTTACAACCGCTATCCGTGGTGCCCCTATGGCTGAGCACTTAAAATGTTTTAAAAGTATTTTGATACGGGTTAGTGCCCAAAAACATTTGAAAAATAGTTTGCAAGTATTTAATTACAGTGGTAAATAAGCTGTGTCAATTATTGATGTTAGTTTAGCATGGCACTCACTTGGGTTCACCCTCACCCCTCATTTAAAATGTTTTGAAAATATTTTGATATGGGTCAGTGCCCAAAAATATTTGAAAAATAGTTTGCAAGTACTTAATTACAATGGTAAATAAGTAGTGTCAATTATTCATGTTAGTTTAGTGTGGCACTCACATGGGTTGATCCTTACCCCTCAGTTATAGTGTGCACTTAACAAGTTCCTTTAATTACCCCTAGTTATGCTACCCTGCCTAACTAGTCTAAATTACTCAACCTTATATTTCCCTAATCTCTTAGCCCAACTATATCGCCCATAAGATACATACCATATAATACGTAGCTAATACATAAGCTATCACTAAAAGGTTTCATATTACTTTATAAACGGTGTAGCCATACACTAACTATAACTACTTATACACATAGATAAATCAAATACGTATATATACAACACTCTATATACGAATATTGCTTCCCCGAGCTGGACCGTACGGATGCATCTCTAGTATACTATTGGGCCCATGTACCTCACGTACCACACTTGGACTGCTTGGTCGGAATCTCACCACCAATCCCACAACGTATACACATAATGGAGGTGGTCATAGCCTTAGCCTTTGGATCATGACCATACCATGACACACCCAACCGACTGAGCCAACACGACCCTACTCAATTGGTTAGTGGCCAAATCACAACACTATGACCTGGTCCCACAATCCAAACCCCACTGGAATCGCCAAGATGGGACCGCCCACTATGCACAACCTTCTTCGATCGCATAGCAGAGTAGGTATGTTCACATAAATCAAACGCACAAAAGTTTACATATTCTGGTCACACTCGATACATATACATCTATATAATACTCACTACCCTATGTACATCTCTTATCGTACAATTCATTTGATTCCCCAAGTCTAACCCGACTTCCAGAAATTTCTAAGTGTTTACTCACTTTTTATACATAGCTCACTGATTATTTTATTTCCACTTCTGGACGACATGCCATCAACACTAAGCACCAGCTTAATTAATCCCGGAATCCTACTCCAATTCCTCGAATTTAAACCGTAAACCTTCACTTAGAAATATACACAAATATTTTACTTGAAGCACCTTCCCGATTAGTCTGTCACAGATTCTAACCCCTACTCAGAATTCCCTGAAGACAATTATCATTGCCGGAACCGAAGTTAAATTCCTAGATCAAAGTCGACTTCAAACATATATCAAAACAACAAACTAGTGTTTCCAAGCCAATCGAATTGATTTGCTTAACAAGTCGAATTGATTTGCCTTACCGAATCGATTCGACCTTTAAACTGAATTGATTCGAAAGTCGACAGATTGCCCAAATTTTGTTTTCATGACGAGTTTTCATATCCATCTTTCGTCCAAAGGTTCCCATCCTAACCCAAACCCCTATCTAGGATGTCTAAGTCATTTATAATCGCAATTAAATCATTTCCAACATATGAATCCTTTTAAAACAAGTCCAAATCATTCCAAGGTCTACCAAATCCTTAATCATTTATAAAAAACCCTCGACTTAAAGAATTAGTTCATCTTCATCATTAATCCTTTTAAGATTTCATCTTCCCCAGAGAATTATATAAGATCAAGTATATTAACACAAGGAAATCTATTCTCTAACTAGTTGAAGCCATAAAAACTCGGATTTAATTCGAAATCCCAAGACAAACTCATTGTTTATGCACGTTCTTCATATAAAGCTTGAACATGAATGCATCTAACTAAAAAAAAGTTTCAAAGCAAGTAAATGCCTTTGAGGTTGAGGTTTTATGAGATTTCTTGCTTTGATACATTCATGTTCAAGATTTCAAAGCTAGTAAATGCCTTTTATGAGAGCTTGAGATTCAGATTCCGAGATCTTCTTCTACCCTTTCCCTTCACTTCTTCACTTCTCCTCTTGCTCCTCACAAACCCTAGCAGCCCCGAAGTGTTTAATGGAGGTTATCCCCACCTACCGTCATTCAATACTTTAATTAAAGGTTATAATTTTGGACCAAAGGTCTAATTGTTAAAATGACTTAAATGCCCTTATGATGTATATTTAGTCTATAAAGCTTTCGGGACCCATCTATAACCCTCCGGGTACCTATTTTGGACTATTTTGGCCCATTCTGAACCATCGGCACACTCGAAATCACCATCCGAGTTACCTAACCTCAAATTCCATTTACTTATATGTTTCACATTTGACACGACTCAACCCGTGTGTCCCGAATAAAATACCGATAACCCGCAGTATTAACTCACCGATGACGTAACATATTTTTAATGCATTATCACACAAGTAATATACACATACATAAATATTAATCCTTTTTACATGCTAATTAATATTTATTTAAGTCCGATTTTTCTTTTTAATTTAATTTAATTACGTGCACAGGTATAATTTAAAAGCTTTAAAAATACTGGGTGTTACAAATATATGGTGCAAAAGTATATTCATACATCAATATTGCTTGAAATTTTTATGCCTAATACGGCTCTCAATGCCCGTAGACAATGTTTAAATAGTTTTGCCACATTTCGACTAGTCTAGTAATATTGTCATACACTTCTATTCAACATTGCAAATGTTTTTTTTTCCAACTCGACTATGGCTATGAATGCGACCTTATCTCTATTAATATAATTGTTGAAATTATACCTTTTCCCTCTGTGGAACCCGTTGAACGTGAACTGAAACAATTCCAAGTTGGTCTAAAATGCTTGTGAAATTGATGAGAGGATTCTTGCAGTTTTTGTAATTTATGTGCATGCGGTGTTATGTTATTTCTCTCGCAATTATAACATATGATTTTTCTTGATGTATTAGTGTCGGGGGAAAGATGGGTGGTCTTTAGAGATGATGCAGAAATCTTTGTTCCAGGTAAGCGTAATCGCACAAATTTTGCTTTTAGCTCCAATTTCATGGGTCCTCAAAACCAAGGACTTCCCCCCTTCTCATATATAATTTTTATATTTCTGTAATCACCCTTTTACGTACAATTTGCTACCTAAACATGCTTACTACAGATAGCCACATCAAATAGATATTTTTAAGAAAACATCTTTTGCAAATATTCATTTCACTCCCTTAACATCTGTTTATGATTTTATTTATGATAGTTGAATGGATACATTGGTTGTCTTGGAAGAGAATGGAAGCTCCAACACCCAAGGTATACTGAAACTATTAGGTTTGCCCATCTAGTCCCCCCCTCCGGTACACACATACAAAAAAAGAAAAAAAGAAAAGGAAAGAAGTTATTAAACCAAGATGTTTATTTCACTTTGGGTAACTTTAGATCCTGGTTTGTAACATAAGAACAAAATGAAAGGATTGGATTACTTTCTCTCCATTATGTCAGTATGCTTTTATTGTGTTGCTCCTCTAAATGTGTCTTATTTTTTTTAGTTGAGATACAAGTAACCACAAGTTTAGTATCACATCTAAAACTCAAAACCAACCAACAGTGTTATAAAAATCCCCACGTATGGCCTAGCTGAGGCTGTGCCTAGTGGCAGACATCGCTCTGCCGCCTACGCCCCGCTTAGGCACTGTTGAGGGAGACGATTGTGAAAATTATTCAAAAACATTAGATAATTAAAAAAAATCAGAAAAATGAAAAAAATAAAGACAATTTGAAAAATGAAAAATAATAATATCGATTCCCTCAGCAAGCCCCCCCCCCCCCCCCCCTGCGCCATCATTCCCACCCTACACACCATCAACCCCGCCGTGACCAGGAACCACCACCACCTCCACTCCCAATGTACTACCGTCAAAATAAGGGTTTCATCACAACATAGCTTTGCGAATTTCTTTAGTTTTTCAAGTTAAGGTATGGATGGAATCAATGGTGAGTGGGGGTTGGTGGAGCGTCAATGTGTTTTTCTCGACTAGAATTGATGGTGGGTGGGGGTTGGAGGATGGGGGATGACGTAAAGAGGGTGGGTGTAGGGGGGTGAACGGCTGGTGGTGGTGAGGGTGGGTAGAGGGGGCTGTCAAAATGGTTGATAAACTTTTTGTGGCACTTTTTACGTTGCTAAAAGTAAGTTTGGGGCCAGGCCCCAAGAAATGAAAATTACGGGACTTAACCTCAATTAAAATTAATTAATTGGGTTCAAACCCCGAATAATCCTATTTTTAATCTTTCCGAATCTATATTTGTTCAACACATTTTTTTCAAAACTAATTAATTAATTGTTCATTTCATTTTTTTTAAATTATTTTTTTATAATTTATTATATAAAAAACTCTTTATTGTTGAAGTTTTTTTTATGAATATTTGTCTACTTTACCTTAGTAAATATTTTTTTTGGTTGGGTGGTCGTGGGGGGTGGGGTTGCACACAAATTTGATTCTCTGAATAAAATACACTTTTGTATTGATTTAGATTTTATATTTTTGAAAAATTTGAAATTTTTTGAAAGCAACACTTAAGTAGTTATTGATACAATTTTGTAAATTGTTATTGATAATAATTTATGTGACCCATTTTTTTTTTCAAATTATTCCAATAATATATTTTTGTTGTGAAGCGTATAACTTTTTTGTTTACACAGTTTGATGGACTGCGATTTGAGTTCACTTTTTAGTGCTGATTATAATATCAGATTTATAAATTATGTGAATTTTGAAACTAGTAATTTAATTAGTGCAATGATTGTCTCATTTTAACAATTTGGATATGGTGATCCATTACTATAGTCGTTTTAACAATTACATTCGATCATCAAACGTGCTATCATCCAAATAGTAAATAAGGTAAAATTAGTCTTGTTGGTGTCTGACTATGCTTGAACTGAGAATGAGCAAGTGGGACATTTTCCTGTCAATTAATGGTATACTATTGATATTTAAAAAATTAGTACCGTACTGAGTATTCAAGACCCAAACAACAAAATAATATCTTCAAGAAAACATTTCCATATTTAGGCAAAAATTCAACCTTTGTGAATGAATAAGTTCTTTTTTAACTTGATCTTCTTCACTATGAGATCATCCCGCTCACGGTTTGTTCCCGCGGCTCACATCTTGGCGTGACCTACAACTTCATCAATATAAAAGAAGTTGAGAAGAGTTTTTTGTCAACCCTAAAATTTACAGGGAATCTTTTCAGCGACACCTATAAGATAATGTAAAACTTTACTTTGACACTTAAAATCTCATAACGAGTAAAATTCACAAATTAGTTGGGGAATTAAAGGAAATAATTTATTACAATTACATTAACATAACTGACTAATGCCCACTTTTTTTAACTATAAAACTTCAAAACACAACATCCCAAACCCAAACCCAAAGAAAGGATTAGACAGTTCCATTAACATATGTTATAAGAAAAAGAGACCATAAAGGGTATTCTGCTCTTTAAGTTCTTTCGGGCGTATATGGTCAGCGGGATGGATGAAGAGGTCAACTAAGTGACATTGCTTTAACCTTCCCAATACCTGCCAATTTCAATACATTTCTATCAAATCCTTAACCTTGAATGAAAGATTGACTGGACAAAAGGAACATTTCTATAAATCATTAAATGAAACAAAGAGAGAAACAACCATGAAGAGAATAGCCGGCAACACTTTTCAATTAAACTATAAAAAGGTGACCCAATAGTGAATATTAGGCCATTTAGAGTCACTAAAAATCTCCCTTATAAATATCAAATCCCTTTGAAAAAGTTATCATATCCCTTTGAAAAAATTACTAAATCCCTTTGAAAAAGTTACCAAATCATATTGAAAACTATTATAGTGCACATAAGAAAGTGAATTAGATAACAACCTGGAAACATAAAATGTAAATTGAGGCAATATAAAACATAATACAGGTGCACATATTGATAAATAGTGGAAATGACAAATCTTAGTTTTAACCACCACTGAAATTGAGGGACTGAAGGTGGCGTGGGGAGTGTGTTTGTATTTGTGTGTATTTGTATGTGTGTGTGTTAGAATCATCAAGTTAAAGAATCAAACACATAATATAATAGTTACCTTCTACCTGTCTTGGTAGAGAGTTTGATGTAGATGCTTTTGCGATTGTGGACGGCGGTGGAGAGATGTGGAGGAATAAGACGCATGTTTGATTTTTGAGGCATAAATTTGGGTCGTGTAGGCGGTGTTGCAATTTAGTTGGCGTAAAATAAATTAGAGAGAGATTATAGCCCTGTCGGTGGCAACTGGTGAGAGGGAGATCTTGAATGATGTGAGGGGTGAGTGAGTGAGTGTGTAATAAAGAGTTCTTTTTAAGGTGTGATATTTTCAAATTTCAAATCCTCCCCCCCCCCCCCCCCCCCCAATCCTTAAATATTCGGTGGGCATATACATTATCCAATCAAATTCGGTAGTTATCCATTTTTAATACTAATACCCAATTTGTAAGTGTTACTTGCTAAAATGTCATGGTATTGTCAAAGCATTTAGGATTGTTGGATCAGCTACATTGAATCATGGCCACCAGTTGGGAACTGAAGTCTGAGAGTGACCTAATTTATTATATAGATATGTCTTCTTCACTCCTGCTCTACAGTTGATTAGTAATTACGATTTTCCATTCACTAATCTATCTTTTTATGGTATATTGATGTAATTCCTGATACTACATAATTAGATCACATTGTGTTAAACTAAATTTATGTCGTTTGATAATTCTCTAATTCTCTATTCAGGAAACAATTGAGCAACAAGCAAGTCGTAAATTGATTGTTCCTTCTCAAGAAGAAATAGATGGTGTGTTTTTAGTCTCTTTAAACCAAACTCTGTAATTTTGTGTTGAGTAATGCTAAACTTACAGCCTCCTTCATACAAACTTTTTACAAAAACTAACATGGCAGTCAGTGAGTGGAGGAAAAAAGCACAAAACATTAGGGACAATGCTAGGCTTATTATAACTAATTACAATTATTTTGTACAAACTGATGTGACACCAATTAATGCAGGAGAGAAGTAATGTCAACCATTGTAACTGCAGTTCCACAGGATTATTGATTGGTGCCACATCAGTTTGTATAAAAAAGTTGTTTAAATAAGTCGCAAGTGTAGGCACTCCTCGAACATTAGCAATGCGGGCCTCATTTATTATATGTGAGGTTGCAACATCAGTTTGTACGTACAAAAAGTTGTAAAAATAGCATTTTCTATTTGTTTTTACTATTTGCTTGCTTTTTTGTAACCTTACACCTGATGTTTACCCAAACAAAACCTTACCTACGATTATCAGATAATGATCCCACCATTAATAACCACGATAATCCATTTCTTATTTAATTTAAATAGGTTTCCAATCTTCTAGAGGGTGAGGTGGAGGATCCTCTCTCCCCTGCGATATTTTTTATCCTAGCTCAGGATGTTTTCTAAAAAAAAATGAATTTTTTGTTGAATCATCCAAGGGTCATGCCTTATAGAGCCTCTCATGCTGGATTTAACATAGCCCATCTTCTACTTTCTATTTGCTGATGAGATGCACCCTTTTGTCAATGGAGGCAATAAATCAGTAGATGGTATAATGAATTTAGTAAAGTGCTATGAACTTTCGTCATGTCAATCGGTGCACAATGCTATGCTAGAATTCAAGCTATGTTATGTGCAATTCCCATATATGCGTTGTCAATTCTTTAGGCTTAACTTCTTTCGGAACTCTCAAGGTGAAAAGCATAGGCTAATTGGGAGATTATTAATAAGCCACTTGAGGATGGAGTCTCACGTTACGGGCTATCTTCATATCAAATTGCCTTGGATATTTACTATATAAGATGTGATGGAAATGGATCCCTATTTTAGGGATTTTAGTCTTTTCTTTTCTTTTATTTTGTTATTGTATATTTCTTTCTTTTTCTTATTTAGAGGTAAGGAGTAGTAATGGAATTTTTGTAATTAGTGCCTTAGTTTGGAGCCTCAGCTACTCCTCCACTTTAAATACCCACTTGTAAGTCTCATTTGAGGTAGACCTTGATTTTGAATATAGAAAAGGGTATTTCTCTCTAGAATTGCGTGTTAGATATTTTTAGGAGCCTTTTGAAGGGTGGTTTACATCAAATCGGTATCAGAGCGGGTGAAGTTCCACATTGGTGTTAGTGTATCGGTGTAGTTTGTATCAAATTCATGCACTACTCTTCAATGGCCCCCGAGAAATCTAAACAACTAAAAGAGGAGATTAAAAAACGAACAAGAGAGGGTACAATAACAAATCTATACCCATTTTCAAAACCCTAACACTAACCCTAGAAATCCCTACACACAACCCCTGCCCTACTCCACCCTCCACACCAAATCCACCTCCTCGAAAACCCAAATCTTGAACCCAAATCCATTCCATAAACCCTCCATTCAAGATCCGACAGAACATACTTATAGGGTTTCACCTACCATTTTACAATCCAATCCACAATTTACAAATTCTAGCCTCCAACTTTACAAAATTCCTCCACCCCCGACCCGAATCCCCAAACCCACCGCCCAATTTTCAAACCCCAATCATAAAAAAAATTACTTTTCCACCCCGATTCACCCCGAGGCTCATTCAAGATTGCCGACGACTAGTCCAAGATTGGTTGCTTCATCCAATCATTCTTCCCCCCTCAATCCTCAAATCGGGTCAAATCAACGATAAAATCTCCCCTCCCAAGTTAGTTGATTGCAAGAATGATAGGAAAGACGAAATTGGATTGTGTATTGGAGAATTTTTTGATATTTTTGATGAGGATGGTTGTGTGACTCGCATGCGCTTTCGTGAGCCGGAAACATTTGATTTGGGAGATTTTTTGTGACACCCTACGTAATTAAATATCAGGTGATCAGTCCTATATCCAATTAAAACAGGTTTCTCATCCGGTTCATTCTTAGCATCACTGTCGAAAACTTTTTAAAACATTACTAACCACCTAGTATTCAAAAAGTAGATGTCAAAATTTTAATCTTTTTATTTAACAATCAACAACAGCCAAACATTATTACATAAATACATCCCATGCAATAGTAATATAAATCCATCCACAATATAAAAGACTGAAATAAAATAATACCGAATAAACCATCGGTTACAAAATCCAATTTTAAGTCCAACCTGAATAGAAGTCTGACTACAAGGTCTGACTCTCATAAATGAAATAACTGTGGGCAACATGCTTGAATAAAATACTTCCCCGCACCCTACACTAGGAGTGAAGTAATTGAATCGTCCAAGTCCAAATCCTGCAAGCATCCACAAGTGTTGCAGCTACACATCCCTAGAATAGATCATCCTGTTTGGCGTCCCTGTGGCTGGACACCTAAAAGGTTTTGAGAAAAAGTTTTGCAAGTACGGGTCAGAGCCAAGTAAAAATCATTTAAAAACATTTAGCAAGTACTTAAATAACAGTTTTAATGAACAGATATTAGATACACATGTTAGGTTGCGAACACACTCTTGTGGAACTCATCTCTCATCTATAATGCGCACCTAACGTTTGCTACTTAAGCCCACCTAATCAATTCTAGCCAATCTAACTAGGCAACCAATATCTAATAAAACCAAATCAATCTAATCCTCCGTACCGTTCATACAGTACACTATCGAATACACTTAATAATTAACATCTCTCTTATGTTATTATTAAACCCTAGTTACCCTTTCTACGCAGGTTATTGTTTAAGCTTTACCGTTTAAGTTTCTCTACATAAACTTTATTTTAGATATTAACTATCATCTTACTATTCACACATTAGTATCTTCATCATTATATGAATTTACACTATCTAAGCTCCCTACTAATTACTCTTTAGTAAATTAATCATTCTTTATATACATATTATCTCGTCTCTCTACTAGCACACATATGTTGATTATTCGTGTTGTATATATATTTTACACACCATATATACTATAAGTACACACTCTGTTATTATATCCCTATATCACACATTAAGAGCTATTGGTTCGTAATGTTACCCCGACCCCAATAGTTATTCCATATACATTGGTTCGAAATGTTACCTCGACCCCAATATTCAGATTAATTTTATTTTAGATACGCACAACTAACCAGTTTGAAATCATAAGTCAGCTATCCATAACTCATAGCGTCCACCCGTATTTCCATGCAATACATTTATTAAATATATATCCATTTCTCTTTAAGATGGGTATGGCTTTTAAAATTTTAGGATTAAGTGTTCACATAAGTCAAATAAGAATTCACTATCTTTTTCCTCTACTAATTTCACACAGTAGATAATATCACAAGTATATATATATTCACACTTATAATATATATATATATATATATAACACGGCACCTCCCAGACTCAGCTGTGGTGCATACTGTAAAATATATCAAAGGTATATATATTTATCATCCATTATATAATACTAGTACGTCACCCCTAGGCACAACTACGGTGCATGCATACTCTGCTATCATGTTCGGGTACATCTTTCGATGCACAAGGGACTATTGGTTGTGCTTCTCTCACGAACCATATATATCAAATCACACATATTGGAGGCGAACATAGTTCCAAGTCAATGGGCTACACACATACCTACGCACCCATACTACCGTCATCACTATCATTCTCACAGATAGTCCGTACCTAGGTTTCATGCTCTAGTGGTCTGAATCAATATCCCACCCGAAGGCTCCTCAAGGCTCGATCTTCCACAATGCGCAACCTCCACTCGATAGCAAACAGCGTACGTATGTCATACACACAATAAATCAAGTTATAGATATTTTATCCACGTATATATCAATAATATCAATAGAGCATACGCACATCACATATCACAAGTTTCATGCGTAGTATATTTATATCCCGAATATCCCACGTATTAATGTATTATTACTTTAATCATGTTATAGGTATTCACTCCACTTATATATATATATATCAACAATGGGGTATACACACATTCCATATCACAAACCTCATACGTAATATATTTATATCCCGAATATTCTACGTATTCCATAATTTATAACTTCGTTTATTATTGTACGTTCCCAAGTAATTCTCACCACTCGAAGGGTATCCTTTATTCCACATATAATATCAGAAGGTATACTCTCCACCCCCTACTGGTCTAAGTCCTCGTTCCTCTCGAATTCTCTTAACTCGAATTATCCTTCAATTTAGATTTGTCCTCTCTATTAATCCAAATTAATTTAGCCTTTAAACTTCCCTCATAGGCCATGCCTAAAATCCAAAAATAGGCCTACTGGTGTTGCAATATAATTACCATATATTAGAAATTAAATCCCACAAATGAATTCCGAACGATTTTCAAAGGTCCTAATCAAAAAGGAAATTATTGGCCAAAACTCGGCAACCGAATCGATTAGAAATTTTCTGGCAGATTAAACACTCCGTAGTAAAATATCGATTACTCCCTCTACAGAACTCCAATTGACCTGACTCAAAGTTCATTTGAAATATAAGACATAGAATTTTCCAGGAATGTATGGATCTCACTCTAATTCTAAGTACAATTGAAATGGCATACATATAAAGTTACGTACAAAATTTCTGCAGATTACCATGCTGGCAGATCAAACACCCTATAGTAAAATATCGATTACTCCCTCTACAGAACTCCGATCGACGTGATTCAAAGCTCATTTGAAAGCTAAGACATAGATATTTCCAGACATGTATGGCTCTCACTCTAATTTTAAGTTCAATTTAAATGGTATACGTTTAAAGTTACATTAAGAATTCCGGCGAATTGGCATCTTGTGTTCATCAATTAAACCCTAAGTCATTCAAGATTCATGTTCTTCAATCAAGAACCCATCAAGATTCAATCTTAATCATAAAATATATTCTAATACAAATTTATCTTCACATAGAGATAAATTTCCAATGAAAAGTTTACACAAAAATATCAAAGATTCAACCCAAGAATCAAATTCTCCTTTAATTAACATAAAACCCTAATTTTCTCATGTTCATCAACTTTATTAATCAAGAACTCAGATTTCTCTCTTATTAATCAATCCAAACCCACTAATTTCGTATTATCATCATTAAGGAACATCTCTACGTGAATTCCTACTTTAGTTTATGAATTAAAGCCTCCTAAATTCATATAAGACTTCCCAAAATCTGAAATCAAACCCTATCCCACATGTGTATTATAACATGATTGATATAAATTGCTATTTAAATACTTGCCTCTCAATACCAGGTCTGAAATTCGTTGATAAGATGGTGTGGTGGTTCTCCCCTCGCTCCGCTCTCGATTCGCTTGCGTTCGGGGTGAGAAACTATGTAGGAAGCTTGATTCTCCCCTCCTCTTCCTCTCCTATGGCTTCTATCCCTTTTGATTTGTGTTAACTCTAGCCCCACTCTCTAATGGGCAGATATACACTTACAAGTTTCGTAGTTTTTTAAATTCCAAACTCCCGAATGATCGAAATGCTCTTTAAACGGTGCCGGGATGGTATAAAATCGTCCTAGGACCCAAACTATACACCCGAATACAGTTTTTTGACTATTTCGATCCTTTCGGAACCAACTGTGACCTCAAAATCACCATCCGAGTCACTTTATAAAATCCTCTTATTTTACCTCCAAATACGCCACGTGTGAAATTAAGCTTAGATTGAATTAATTAAATCTGAATCATCGAACTAAATATTTCTCCCAATTAAATAAATTCTTAGGTCATCATTTTAATTATTTTCATTTTCTTCAAAAATACGGGGTGTTACATGCTCCCTCCCTTACAAAGGAATTTCGACCTCGAAATTTGGACAAGGCATGTACTCCAAGGTCTCTACCTGTCCTGAATCCCATACTCTCAATATCATCACAATTATTTCTTACCCTCCCAATTGCGGGTGATATAAACATTTCAACCAACTAGGGAGCCCATATAACCTATAAATGTTCATAACTTCACCGATGCTACCAGACTCCACTAGCCTCTCATTATCGTAGAGTTACCATCCCTTAGATATAAATTTATAAACAAATAATACCAAAGGTACTAAACCCATGTCTTAATGGATAATCATCTCCCCACTCCAAACATTGTGCTAAGTTTCATGAGTGGGACGTCTCGCAAAGCGAAATCCAAACAAGGAACCCTACCGATACACTACTACCTAGCATTGCCGGTCATTGAGATCTGTTAAGCCCTCAGTCCATATTATGTTCCCTCAAATACCCATCTTTTGACATAAAAGTATACTCATCCACTCTCATGCTACACACGACGGTATGTAATCTGTTGCTCAACATGTGCAACTAACTCCGGGGAGATTTCACTGGAGATAGCTGGATTTTGACTGGAAGAAGCCATGGAAATCGGTGTATAAAGTTTGGATACAAGAAAATATGGTGGACAAGGGGCAAAAAGAGAGCTCAGGCAACCAAAAATGGAGGAAGAAGGAAGAGCGGGTGAAGTTTTGAGGAAATTGGGAAGAAGATGAAAAACTTTTGAAGGCAAACTGAATTTTTTTCTCACTAGAAGGCTAATGGTTTGAAAATTGTCAATGGAAGAAATGTAAACGTAAGAGGCAAATGAAAGACAAAATGTTTAAATATCTTGAGAAGATGACCATTGAGGAGAGAGAGAAAGGACGTTTAATTTCCCATGCCTGGGAAATCAAACAACCAATAATGGCTTTTAAGTTACCAAAGGAGGCTGAAATGTTCCCAACTTGCCACGTGGCACTTCGACGACAAGTTTATCAGTTTAAGAGACGTGCACAATTAATGATGGTACGCATGAAGAAAGAGAAAAAAAAAGAAACTTAGGAGCAAAGAAACACATTTCGTACCTATTTTTTTTTTGGAGAAGACTGTTCATTAAAAAAAATCAATTTTTTTTTCACATGATCCATTGCAAAGAGTTAAAACTAGAGATTGGAGCTGGAGGATTGAAGGTTTTTTGGATTAATATGTTTCATGCACACATTTCTTGATCACACAACAAATGTCTCCATGTGGGGGCAAATATAGGGGGACTTGAAGGCTAGGCGAGCAAGCACACAAGCTGGTTCGAATCGGGGAGGAAGAATTCTTAGAGAGCTTCTAAAAGGAGTCATTTACCCCTACCTTGTATTGTATTTATCACTTAGTTTAGGTTCGAATATTTGTAAAGAATTATTGTAATTTGTTGTAATGTGTGAGTGAGGTCAATCGGTATATGTGAGGGATCAGATCTGGCAGGACGTGGGACGTGGGATAGATGTCATGCTCTGTCGAACAACTTTAGCGCGAAAACCTCAGCGGGAACTGGTTTGGAGGATTGAGAAGCAAGATAACATTAAGGCTTGACTTGACCAAACACCGAGGAACACTGAGGAAGAATGTACCGAGATAACAAGTCCAGAGTAACCCTGAGCCCCTTTTCTCATTGGGCCTAGTGCCAAACAGACCATAACCAAAATAACATCTGACTTAAGTGACGTCATGTGCTACCAACCTCCTGTCTAATCCAAACTTGAGTGAGCTGCAACGTTTTGGTGGATGTCACTATTGTAAAAGTTCCTTCTAAAATAGCCAATCACCTTACCCTTGCCTGCCAGCATTTAATGACCTATGATATAGGGGCATGCTAGCACAATATTTCCTTTAATGGCAGTGGCAGAGAAGGTATGAGGATGTCCTTTCACATTTTCGAGCATCAGACCACTCGAGTGGAGTCTTAGCTATTTAGGGGCATTCCTGCTCCAAATGAGAGAGAGATCTTTTTTACGTTCATTGATATTTTCATAGATTGAGAGAGAGAGAGAGCAAGAGAGAGTTATTGCAAACCAGAGCTCCCACTCACCACTATTAAACCTCATTTCCAGATCTTTTATGAGTATTAGTTACCTTGGTGTTTGAGCTCCCTATCTAGGATGTACCAAAGAGTGCTTGTTTCTCTCTCCCTCTAATTGAATTACTTTCGAGGTTCATTTATTGTTCGTTATTGTTTGTTGAGTGTGTATACACGAGTGATATGTGAGTTCATTACAAGAGTTTGAGACGGTTTAATAGAAGTATATTTCATCATTGTTGTTAATACCTTGTCTGAGTGACTTATTGCGATTTCTAAAGAGGTTACGCCTCCATTTGTGTTGAAATATCCCAGCTCAAGAGGACTACACTCTTGCAAATATATAGTATAAAAATACACTTATGGAGCTCATTCTCCTGCTTCATTGCCCCCTTGAAAAATCTCCATATAGTCCCGATATTGGCAACAGAAATCTGAAAATTTATTCAAACTGTCTTCACAAACATGATTTTCAAAACAAAGTTTTACGAGGTAATACTGATTTTGTATCCCCGTGTGTGAAGAACCCCCTGCAATGTAAGATAATAAAACTGGACAGGTTGTTTTAGAAATATGTACATTTAGAGAGAGTATAACATTGAACTTTTAAAACTCTTGTTTAGTAACATAAGTTCAGTCAAATTCTTTATTAATTTCGTAGACTGTTGTTGTAAGGTAATATTACTATATGGATCAGGAATCGCACCGCAACAAGAGTAGTAAATTACACAGGCTATTTTTAACGAGGAAAACCTGCGTGCTGGGAAAAACCTCGGTGACCTTTACTCCACAACATATATTTTTTTCATTAGAGCATAAGTTATTTTACAGAGTACAACGACGCAAAGCGATACCTAAATCTCAAGTCCGCGTGGATTAGGTCACTGGGGTCAACCCCTTTGTGTAATGAAATAGATCTTCTCCACACCTTCATTCTCAGATGTTGAAGCCAATAACATCAACGACAAGGTATCACTGGTCATTTTTGTGAAACATGCAAAATGATGTATGCAAAAGTGGAGTTAAGTTTTAAAATTTGAAACTTAACAAAACTGTTTTTGTTTGCATTCTTGAAACTTCTTAGTTAAAGAAATTAGAATGTGATCTTATTAATTGTCTTTAACTAGTGTAGTATCTATAACTATATACATATATAAAATTATAGGATTACTCTAGAGCAGACACATGGCAGCTTTATTAATCTATTAATTCCAAATTTCTCTTTCCCCTTATTTTTTTTGTCCGTTCATATCTTCTCTCAACCTCTTTCCCTTCCTGTTCCTTTCTATTATGTATTATCTCTCCTCACAGTCCAGTCTAAACGCCAACCCAATCTCAATCCCTATCCATGTTGTTGTCTTAAGTCGTCACTAGCACTGGCAATATCCAACCCATTTACCATATAGACCCATATTAGTCCAAACACTAGAATTTGGGGCCCATATTTTAGATGTATAAAATAATATGGGGCCCATATTTTAAAACTGTTGGCCCAAATATAAGTCCAAACCTAGTTAAACACAACCCATCATAGGCATCTCTTTCTCATAACCTAAATGTTAGCCGTTTTGTATCTGTAGAGTCTACAGTGTAGACACCTCTTCAACCAAGATTTCAGTTGTTCCAGTTGCGTTTTGTATCTGTAGATGGCTGTAGAGCCAGATATTATTCCAGTTGTTCCAGTTGCGCTTTAACCAAGATGGCAGTGGTGAGAGAGTTGCGTTTTGTATCTTGGAGATTTCCTTTTCAATCAAGATTTCAGTCCATGGAGTTCTGACGCCGGAACAACTGCTTGATGTCGATGGAAAGAGCCACATTTAAAGCGCATTTCAGTCCGAAGTAGATGAAAAAAAAATGGTTTTTTCTTAAAAAAGAACTGTTAAAAAAAACTAAAAAAAAGGATGTTAAAAAAAGTTGTTTTTTTTTTAATTAAAAAGAATGCTGTTTTTTCTTTTAAAAAAAATCTGTTAAAAAAACGGGCCAGCCCGGCCCAAACCCGGCGCACAAACAGATTTGGCCCATATTCAACCCGACCCATATTAGGCCCGACCATAATTGGCCCAGCCCGCTTGATTGCCAGTGTTGGTCGTCACCAAACACAAAGCAACGCCCTGCCCAACCACATCCCACAATTAGATTCTCCTATTTTTCATTCTCTCAAAGCAACGCCCTGCCCAACCACATCCCACAATTAGACCCATTTTCCATTCTCTCTGTCTCTAGATCTGATTGAAAATATATAAAAATGGAGTCTTCAATTTTTAAAATGATTGTGAATGAAGAGGGCTCATCGGGATCAGAGAGTGGAGCGGAGGAGAAAGATTGGCCATGGATATTGTTCGAGTATTTTGGATGGGTTTATCAATTGGGGGTTAATAAGATTGGCCATGAATATTGTCACCTTCTATTTCTCTTGATTAGTTATATTCTTTGTGCTATTGATGGACTACTGTAAACTATAATATTTAGAACAATACTTGGTCGAAGCCCTTATGCTTCGTCTTCTTCACATGGTTTCATTGATTTGATCTCTCATCAAGCCTTTGACAGAAATAAGAAAAAATTATTTGATCTCTGAAAATTATTAATTAAGAAAAAATGACAGAAAATAAAAAAAAGCTCAGAAAACAAAAAAAAGAAACAATAAAAACCCAAAAATAATTAAAAAAAATACAAAAAATGAATAAAAAAATAGAAAATAAATATTAATCCCATAATTAATTTTAAAAAAAAAACAGAAATTTATTAATTAATAAAAAAATAATAGAAAATAAAAAAAGATCAGAAAAAAAAAAAAAGATCAATAAAAATTCAAAAACAATGAAAAACGTACAGAAAAGGAACAAAAAATAGAAAAATAAATATTAACCCGAGAATTAATTTAAAATAGAGTCAGAAATTTGCTAATTAAGAAAAGAATAAAACAAAACAAAAAAACTGAAATGAATAAAAAACCCAAAAATAATGAAAAAAATTTACAGAAAATGAATTAAAAATAGAAAATAAGTATTAACCCCATAATTAATTTTAAAAAACCCAGAAATTTTTTAAAAATTCAAAAATTTATTAATTAAGAAAAAAAGAACAGAAAATAAAAAATGCTCAGAAAATTAAAAAAACGTGAATGAATAAAAACCCCAAAATAATTAAAAAAAATACAGAAAATGAATGAAAAACAGATAATAAATATTAACCCCATAATTATTTTAAAATAAAAAATGCTCAATAAATTAAAAAAATGGAAATGAATAAAAACCCTAGATAACTAATAAAAAATAAATATTAGAAAAATATTAATAAAACAAGGCAAAATTAATAAAAAAGAAAAGAAGAATAGATCTGGCGACTTGGGGGGGGGGGGGGGGCGAAACTGTTGGGGGTATGGGTGGGGTGGGCATGCGTTTGAGGTTTTGTTTTTATTCATTTTCTGTTTATTCTTAATACTCTTAATACATTTTATCTAGGTTTATTTATTTGTTTTTTTATATTTGTTTTTTTTAAATTCATTATGGGTTAAAATTATTTTCTGTTTTTTTATTCATTTTCTGTATATTCATGTATTAGGATTTTGTTTTTTTTTATTCTTTTTCTAGATTTTTTATTTAATTTCTGGTTTTTTTATGCATTTTTCGTTTTTAGTTTTTATTTTCTAAATGTTTTAATTATTGAATAAATTCCCGAATAGTCCCCTACATAAATACATATTTTTTTAAAAGGACACCTATTTTTTGTTTAGCTCGTTTAGTTTCTCAAACACCCATTTACTCATTATTCTTTTATTTTTAAAGTTCTGAGCCAGCGTCACTCTTCCCCTTACAGAATATTTTGGGCAAAACATCTATCCATGTTGAAGATTATTTTTTTTATTCTTATTTCAGATTTTTTTTATTTGTAGTAATGTTAAGAAATTCAGGAATAATTTTTTCTTTTCTTATACTTTATTCTTTGTTATATATTTGGAGGAGTACGAAATACGACATAATTTATATTTTGCTTTGCTCAAACGGCCACGCAACGCGTGGCCTGGATGCTAGTATACAATATAGTGCAATTAATACCAAAAACTTGTTTTACATAACTTTTATTGCAAAGATCTTAAGTAATATTAGTTTCTTACATAATACTTTAAACAAGTTTAAATCGTCTTTCATTTTAAGAATCGTAGGAGAGATATTAGATCTATTTATTCAACAAAATAGCGATCTAACTAGAGATATTTTAAGTTCTAGAAATATTATGATAAATTAAACAATTTAGATGAGAGGTCTCGATTGATCTACAAGATGTATGCAAGTTTATACAAAGATATGTTATTAGAAATGTTAAATCGTCATCACGCTTGCCTTAATCCCATCACATTGGGTCGGCCATATAGATTCTCTTTTTCTTGTCTAATCTATTATAAGCAATATTATCATTCAAATTTAATTCCTTAAGATCTCTCCTAATGATTTATTCTCAAGATAGCTTAAGACAACCCCTTTGTCTTTTACCCTCTATTTCTAATAATCTTCGAGATACAGGTTTACGCAACACATGTCCGTACCATCTAAGACTACTTTCTCTTAATCTATCGCTAATGGGTGCTACTCCTAACTTTTCTCTCACATAATGGTTTTTAATCTTGTCCTTTCTAGTAATTCCTATCATTCAACAGAGCATCCTCATCTCACTAAAATGAAGACATTACTCACATTTTTTCTTTAAAGCCCAACACTCCGTTCCATAGAGGATCACTGTCCTAACCATTGTTCTATAAATTTTTCTTTTAGTTTATTAGTTAACCTCTTATTGCATAACACCCCACTTTCTTGTCTTCATTTCATTCAGCTAGTTGCTATTCTACTCGTAACAACCTCATTACCTTGTATCACTGAACCAAAATAGCGGAATTTATTAGTTTGGCTCGTCACTTTATCTTCAGCCTTTAACATGATAAACTACCATAGTATTAGAAATGCTAGATGTATAATGATAAACTATCATATTTGAATGAGGGACTTATTTTCTATACTTGGGAAGGAAGAGGTTGGTTCTTTGTCGGGGATTCCTTTTGACATTTGTATGGAAATCAATTGGGTGACGCGCACTCCTTGTTGGGTGGTAGAGCCATATTATATCGACGATTTCTTCCTACTTCATCGGAATGCTAATGATGCGGCTGAGATTGTTTCTTCAGGTAGTCAATCTGTGCATCGATTAATTGTTATGGGTTGTTGTGATTAAGTGGGGGTATGTGGACCCATTTTGGGAAATGTTTGAGGCATGTTCAGAGGTTGAGTTGCAACGCTAGCTTCGAGAGTGTTCATCATGGGTGCCTCGTCCCGCATTTGCCATTATTGGCCTTTTTTTAGGATTGGGGGTTTCGATTATCATTGTGGCAAGCATCGGTTCTCTTGGGCCAGTTCATATTCATCGCTTTAATCGGGATTTTTGATCAGTCGCCCTCAACCTTCTACTAGCCGTTAGGCCAGCAGTTTCTGAAGACGACTTTCTTTTCACGTGGGGGAGCCTCTTGATGTTTGTTTTGGTCCGTTGCCACAAATCTCCATCACTCGTAATGAGATTTTTAAGTGGAGGAGAATGATGTATACGACTGGCTCGGGAATTTGATTGTATTTTTACTCATTTGACTTGTTTGGTCATTTTCTCTCTTTGACTTAGTACTAGTAACCTTGGCACACACTTGTATGCGTGCCAACTTCAAAAGGTGAAAAACTACATGCAATGGAAAAGAAAGTTATAAAACTGTCAAGTTAGTGGTGGGTGAAGATAAAATAATGAATATCAAAAGGTTAAAATTGGCATTTTAGGTACGAACCGAACATCTCCTCCTCACCATTTTAAGTACTATAGATAATAGGTAGAGGTTAATATTCCATTAGAATATTTTAGTGTGCTCTCTTTAGTCATCTTACCTTTTAGGGTTATCTTGCTAGCCGAGATGACTTGGCGTATAAATTGAGATGAATGAGAATCATAGAGAAATTG
Source organism: Sambucus nigra (assembly GCA_949130495.1). NCBI lineage: Eukaryota > Viridiplantae > Streptophyta > Magnoliopsida > Dipsacales > Adoxaceae > Sambucus > Sambucus nigra. Next base: position 639,561,873 of record OX422216.1, read on the forward strand.
ACATTTTCCCCTTATTCAATGTTATTGTTGTTGTGTAGTTTAGATTAAATTGCTTCTGCTTCTCACGACACATCCTAAAGTATAGGCAAAAATTAATGATCTTAATAAAAGTAAACATTTTTAATTCATTTATTAACAATTAACCTCTTAACTACTTTTTTTAACACTTTCCCCTTGGATAATGCCATAATTATACTTACCCTTGTTTTACTACGAACATGACATACCCCCCCCCCAAAAAAAATCCTACGTGCATAAGGTACTTGAAGATTGGTGTATTCGGTACAAGCGGGGTGATGCCCATAAGATTTGGGAGTGGGGGGTGGGGAAGTCTTAATTAATGAACATCTTGGGGCATCCCTAAATACAACATTATCTTAGGGTGCTTTCGTTTCTGAGCTCATTTAGAAAGTGTAAAGCTATTGTATTTACTTTTATTTTTTGACTCACTTGCCCAAAATTTTGTATTTAAGCTAACTACACAATATCCCACCACGCCTCGAATTTTACAATGCAATCAGGGATACTTGAAATTCCATGAACTTTATCTAAAGGAAAGGTCTATTCACGTTTTTTAGCATATAAAGTAACCACTAATATGAGGGGTGTGTCGTCACGTGAACAAGTTTCTTAAAATTCTATTCATGTCCTACTAAAAATCTCAACAAATTTGTTTTTAAGAGGACAAGTTAAATAAAATCTCAATATTTTTATTTTTATTTTTTTGGAATGTTAATTAGAGAATAATGAACACAATTGATGCTTGTTTTGGATAATATGTAGCGTTACTTGAAGGTGATGAGTTAGAAACTTATGCTTTTGTTTTTTCCACAATTGATTGCTGCGCAAATATTCCCCGTTATGTTAATGTCTTGTGTTTGAGCAAAGATGGGATGTTCTTATGCATAGATGGCAGCATTGTTTCATATTGCATGGGTACCACTCTTTTATATTTCTCTCTTTTGCAGTCATTTTTTATTATAAATTGTGCATTACGGCTATGAAATCATTGGTTTCACTCTTGTTAGGTGACAATGGGGAGGAGTCGTGTTTGTTTTCAGTTAAAAAAAATAGATCAGACTGGAGACGTTGAAATTTCATCCGAAGTTCATATGGATCTTTTTTATTTGAATTCCCTTAAGAAGGTATGGGAGTAAAAACGTTTCATGTATCGATTAAGTATTATCTTTTAAATTTATATAAAATGTCTTGTTTTATCAGAGTCATTAAACTTCATGCTATGATATGTCATGAATCGTTATTATTTTAATTTCCATTAGTGCATGATTTCCATTGTAGTTATGTGGTATGTTGACAGTCCTTTTATGATGGTGCGAGCACGAGTGCACTGAAATGCAATGTGGTGACCACTTAGACCAATGTTTGTGTAGTTGACAAACACGAAAATGGAACTTTTCTGAGGGATAGGGTAAGTGATGTGAATTGGACGCAACAGCATATCGGGAATTTTTACATTTATTTTGTCCTTATGATTTCGTCTTGAAGCCATTTATTACGAGTTGGAGGTTTTGAGGGTGTTTTTATTACCTTTGTGTAAGTTAGAAGATACTAGGTCATGTCATCATATAAAGGGACCATCCTCTAGTGATGTCACCTATGACGTCACATGGATCCCATAATCTTCCTTTAGTGGATAGGATATGCCTTCTATAACATATCCTCACCCTTATATATATACTCTGCATCCTTTTTTGGTGAAAATCAATTAATATATTGGGTATTGTAAAGTTGTTTTATGTTTTGTCGAGTGAAATTAATATACTTTACTCCAATTGGTATAAGAGCCTTGTCGCACCACTCGTTATTTTTGTTGTTTAACAAAAAAAATTCGTAACCAACGTAGCCATTACTCTTTGAAAGAATGCTTAATCCAAGATCAAGGGTAGCACCCAATGTTACGTGAATTGTAGGTCCCTTTGGTACGTGGTACAAGTATGAGTTCGTGATACGTAGATATAGCCGGTACACGGTATGACGGGGGTAGGCTTGTTGGTTATATTTCAAATTACGAAATGTTTTTATTACTATTGTTGAGGTTATTTTGATACCTTAAGTATATTATTTATGGATGTCGTATCTTGATGCGATGACAAGTGCCCTCGCCCAAATTATGGATGGTCTCGGGGTCGCAACATGGGAGCTGCCTCTTCATATAAGACATAGGGGTAAGGCTAACTGACATCCACCTCTCTTAGAGGACCTAGACCTCGGGAGTTTTGTGCACTTGGTACAAACTTTAAGTATATTATTCAAAATATGTGCCAGTAGATTTGTGCAGTGCAATATATTAAAAAATATATATATATAAACCATTCTTCTAAATTTTGCTAGGAAGTCCCCTTTTTTGTCCTCATATTTCGTTTATAAAATCAAAAGTTGCATTATTACTTATGATAGCTAAAAGCAATGTTTTAAAAATCACTTGAGGTGAATCACTAAAAATCCCCCTTGCGCCTCGAGGCTTACGCTTCGATGCGCCTCAATTAAGAACTTGATGTATAAGGTGACTTAATAATAACGGTGCGAATCAAGAACTTTGTTTTTTTTGTTATTTTAATTTATTTCGACAATTGGTATATATATATATATATATATATATATATACATACTTTGAAGATAGTGAAACCATTTTGTTATAATTCTACTAGATTACATATTTTTTGAGATGATAAATGATTTGTGTTTTTTTTCTTTCAAATTCACTATTTTTTTAATGGTTTACTTCGTCATTTTTCTAAAATTGCACCTAACTTACAAAATTGATGTTTTCATACACTAACTCTCTTTCTTTTTCCTTTTGTTTTGTTTTAAAATTGCTCTTAACTTGTACTATTTTAACTTAAAAGAAAATTTTAAAAATAGCTAATATGTCATATTATAAAATAATCCATAGCCGGATGAAACTAAAAAAAAATGATTTTGTCAATTTGATTTTGCATTGATTAATTTATTGTCATATTATCAAATAACCAATATGTGAATGAAACTATAAATAATAATTTTTTCAATTTCATTATGCATTGATTAATTTATTATCATATTGTAAAATAACCAATATGTTATAATTTTGGGGGAACACAAAAATACTAAACTATGTGAGAAAGTCTTTAGATGTTTTTTTGTTGTTATATTTTATATTTCTTTGTTACTTTATTGTTTTATGGTTTTATTAGTATTTTGTAATATTATTTCGTTCTTTTTTTTTTTTTGGTGAGGCTTACTCTTCAATGCGCCTCGAGGCTTACGCCTCACCTCGCGCCTTTTTAAACAGGGTCAATTCTTAAATAGTCCCTACTATAAATATATATTTTTTAAAAAGGACACATATTTTTAGTGTAACCCAATTAGTCCCTCAAGCACTCAATATCCTCTTATTTTTAGAGGTCCGCGCCAGCGGCACTCCCTCTCCAAAATATGTGGCAAAGGACTTTTTGAGGCAAAATAAAAAAGTTTGGACTAAATGGGTATTAAAAAATGTCCGAGGGACTATTTGATATATGTCCCTTTTAAACATTGGCTAAAAGCGATTTATTTTTAATAATGGGTGCGCTACGTTTGGAGATCGGATGGCTAGTAACAGCCAACACCGATTGCCCCATGGTCCCTTTTCGCCTCCACCATGGCCGACAAGGGCACCGCCTCAGGTCTCCCTACCTCAACTTCCATCATTCAAGGGTGGTGACCCTCGGTAAGCTTGTCGGGCCCACCCCTTCCCTTGTCTGGATTCCAACCCTTTCGTCACCGGTAGCCACCCTCCCCTAGTTTTTAAAGCATAGCACCTCATTTTGAGCACCCAAGGACTCTTCATTACGACGACAAGCATCTTGTGATAGAGGGTCATGGTGGAAATGGGTCCCATTTTAGGGTTTTGTTGCATTTTATTTTATTTTTGTTATTTTCTTTTATTTTAGTTTGTCATTGTATTTTCTTTTGTTTTAGTATTTAGAGGTAGAAGAAGCAAAAGGCAATTAATTGCATTTTTTTAATTAGGACCTTAACTTAGAGACTAAGATACTCCTCTCCTTTAAATACCCCCTTATATTCCTCATTTGAGGACACTCTCCATTTGAAATAGAAGAAATCTCTTGATTCTCTCTCTAAAATAAAATAATAATAATAAAATAAAATGCACCAAAACCCTAAAATAGGGATCGATTTCCATCAGAGCCCCTCTTCCTTCCCTCATAAAACTCGCACCTTATGCTCCACCCTAGGAAAATCTTAATCTAGGTCATATCGCCACTTGACCACTACTGACGTGACCATACTTGACTAACGCAAACCCTAAGCCCACACGACCCAACCAATGTTGATCTCATTAGCCGTGACTTCGGTCATCCTCCCATATAACCCCATCACAACTTTTGGACGCTGTAACACCACAAGATACCAGCCTTCGACGTCCTCTTGGTTAAGCACTGTGCACTTATCAAGCTCCCTCAGATCCCATTATGCCTGATCAACCGCATACCCCAATCAACACCGTGACGTCAATAGAGGTTAACTGTTGATATTTTGGCCACAGTCTAGGCAATTCATCGGCGGCAGATGTTGCCCTCGTCTAACATGTGTCTTTACGAGATGGTCAACAACTGAACCACCATGGTTGCCGCCTAATTTTTCCTCATTTGAGTTCCCGAGCCCTTGTAGTTTTATTTGTTTAGAGAGGTGTCATCACATGGATGTGCAAACATGGACATTGATGAGTGAGATTTCGAGTGGTCGTACCTAGATGGAATTAGGTCTATCGTCTCCTTCTACATCAACCCGTGTTCGCTTCTCTGCCCAATATCCCTAGGGCAAGCCGGAGTCTCCCCACCAAATGTGATTGTCGTCGAGCACCTACTGCTGGCATCATTCGACTGCCATGTCCCAGATATCCAAGTCGATCATGGCCTAGATTAAACTAGCCTTGAATCGGGCTTAGCCAGGCAGATTTGAAGCAGACCTGAAACTATACCTCCTTCCCCAACAAATTCGACCTTGACCGACCCCTCTACTTGAACAACCGTCCATGCTATTCCCCATCCGTCAATGACCACTTCTTCCCCGACGATAGCCCTAACCAGTGCCGACTTTCCCCCAGTCGGACCCGACCCAGATCTGGGGAACCCACCTCCATCTGTAGCCCACCAACACTTCTTCCCCGCATGTCAAAACCTTAGCAGACCCACCATTTCCTACTTTCAGTTCTCAGCAAAGAGGGTAGGACACCCTTCAAACCAACCTAACCCCGAAGTGGCCTCTTCATACACTGGTTACCCACCTTGGGTATTCTCCCCATTCCTTCCAATGTTCTGTCATCGGTGGCCCGTTCAATTTTTCATTGGCATGAGATTTTTTGCTGTAAACAAGTGCGCCGTGCTACCCCAAACACCGTCACCTCTCAACCTCACCGTTTTACCAATCCTTATAACCAGGGGGTTGATTCTGACTGGTTTCGGACGAGCATTTTATGCACTTGTTGTATGCCTAAGGGCTGGTTGTGTACCGTTATCATCGAGGGAGGGACGCGTTTTAACCTCGTAGCCCAACAGATCATGGATAAACTTGGGTTACCGACTAACTGTTTTTTCAAACCTTGATGTATAAGGTGACTTAATAATAACGGCGCCCTCCTCCTGAGTCGTCTGTTCCGAGTTTTGTTCTTGATTAGCTCATATGTTGATGAGGTTCTTTGTACGATCATCGACATGAGAATCTATCACCCCATGCTCGACCCACCTTGTCAGTATGATCATTCTAGCATGCACGACGGGTGTGCTGACACTCACATTCCATCACTAGGAGGAGTTTCAGCATTAGCATTTGCGAGAGCCTATGAAGCACCGACACTCTCCCGGAGGCGACAAATCTTGTTTGACACATATCCGACATGCGATACGCTCCGACACGTCCCGACACGTGAATCCCAGAGTGTCCTCCCTTTTTTTAGCCGGATCCCGACATGCTGGGACACGCTCCCGACACACCGGGGAATGCTCCTGACACGCTAGTCCCTATTTTTTTTGCTATTTCCTCTTCATTCTTTGCTATTTTTCTTTCCCTTTCTTTGCTTTTTTTTCTTTGTTGTTTCTCCCTCTTTATTTTATGCAACTATAACAAAAAAAAAAAATTAGAAACAACAAAAAAATAAACAAATTAAAGAAACAGCAAAAAGAAGTGTGTTTGAATGTTAAATGCAACTAATGTGATGGTGATTCTGTTTTATTTATGATTTGTAATGTTAAAGTGTGTATTAATATTATTTTGTATGGTCCATTTTTTTAATTTTATTATGTTAATTGCTCTAATAATGTATTTTATGGATTTTTTTATTTCTTATATGTATATATTATACATTATACGTATCCTAGCACGTCATATCCTAGTTTTTAGAAAAATCACGTGTCGCGTGTCATGTCGAAACACGTATTGCGTGTTGAGTCCGTGCTTCATAGGTGAGAGATGTGACCCCCATGATTGTCGTCCTTACTTATTTCTCATACCAGTTTATTCACATAGATAGAGGAGGCAGGCTTGTACTATGCGTTGATTAGCTCGAAATCCATCCCATCGGCCGATGTGCCACCCGAGATCTAAGACCTCTTGGACTCCTTCACGGATGCTTGCTTCCCGTCTGATGAGTTACCGCCTCTACACAACATCTAGCATACCAATGACTTCGTGCCCTTTCTGTCATTGCAGAATTTACCCCACTGCTGTATGTCGTCCACCAAGCATGAGGAGTTATAACACCAGTTTTCTCAGGGACCTTATCAAAGAAAATCTCTTCATGTGCCGTTATTTCGCTTCTTACCCCCCAAAAGGATGGGAGTTGGCAATGTTTAAAAAGGCGAAAGGTGGAGGCGAGGTGTAAGCCTCATGTTGGAAAACAAAACAGCAAATTTGAGCGTATAAATTACTAATAAAATAAAAAAAATTAGCTGACAAATTAAATAATCAACCAGAACAAATCATACAATTAAAGATGTTAATAGTTTTTTTTTAAAGAACTACAAGACATAATGTAATTAGAATTAAAAAAAGAATTATTTCAAAACAGAATATAATTTAAAAAATACAAAACAATACAGAAAAAAACAATACAGTTAAAAAATAGAGAACAATACACGACAAAAGTTTTTTAAAAAAATTACAGATAAAATAACTCTAAAAAATAGGGCATAAATTAAAAGGCAGGGCATAAGTTAAAAAAATCTTCGAGAAGAGGGTATTAAGTAAAAAAAAATACAACTAGAAATTCAAAATAAAATAAGAGAGAGAGAGAGAGTTCCAAAACCCATGGAGATATTTGTAGAAAGATGAAAGATATTGGGAAAAAGAGAAAGGATTCGTTATTCAAATAAGGTTTGTAAATGTTTTTTAGTGATATTAGTTTTTTTTGACAACTTATGCCTTTTTTTCCTGAAAGTCCAAAAAAACTTTTAAAATAGGCTTAGCGCCTTGCCTCAAACGCGCCTCTAAACAAGGCATATGCTGCCTTAATTACTAGTGAGGCTTAAGCCTCGAGGAAAAAAATGTAGACCTCGCCTTGAGGAGTACGCCTCAAAGGCTTTTTTGAACATTGGGAGTTGGAGGATGTGCAGTGACAATAGGGTCATTAATAAAATCACCGTAAAGTACTAGTTACCCATTCATTGCCTTAAGTATATGCTTGCTCTATTGCATGGGGCTCGAGTTTTCTCCAAACTCGACCTCCCGGAGGCGAATGGAAGAATGTCTTTAAAACAAAGGGTGGATTATACGAGTAAACTTTTCATGCATTTTGGTTTGTCCAATGCTCCCTCCTCATTCATGCGTGCGATGACCTAATTTTTCAAACTATTCCTTGACAAGTTTGTGGTGGTTTACTTTGACGATATCATCATTTGTAACCAGTCTGATGCAGAGCACTTGTCTTGCATGGCGCAAGTCATTGTTATGCATGCCGAGCGTTTCTACCTCCGCCTAAGAAATGCTCCTTCAGTTAAGTTCTTGGTGTATGTAGCATCTGGCGTTTGTGTGATCGTGGACTCCTCCAAGGTCCAAGCCATCGTGGAATGGCCCACCTACACATCGATTTCACGGTCGATTAGGATTTTATCAACTATTCATTATTGCCTTTAGCACTATTATGGCCCCGATCACAGATTTAATGAGTACTTCGTCCACCACTGAGTTCAATTCTTGTGGACACCGGTGGATAGATGCGGCCGACATGGTATTCTTGCGCATCGAGTCTCTTATGGCCTCAGGCTGAGTTTGCCTTCAACAACGTCATGAGCTCCCTTATCCACCATCTGAGTTCGAGAGCTATATGAGGCCCATCCACGAGGACATCCGTGGTATCCTCTAGCTTATTTAACAGATGCTCATCATCTTGCCCTTGCTTTTCAGTGAAGAGATTTGGTCATCGTCTACCTTTAAAATGCCTCACCAGTAGGGCAAGGGTCATAAGCTCGAGATGCATTGGCCCATTCCTCGTAGTATGTTATCGTGGAGACAATGCATATGAGGTTGATTTGCTCGTTAAATTTCACACGCATCACACTTTTAATGTCTCGAATTTGACACATTTCCGAGGATCACCGGTTCCCCGCCCCAATTCCACTACCCCCAGCCGAGAAACACCATGTATGTTCCCACGTTGATCACGTTGAGGCTTTTCCTAATTCAGAGTTGGTTACTTATCCTTCGGCTACTTACATGATTCCTTTTCCAGTGGCATGACTGACCAATCGACAAAGACACTCTGATCACCGGGGAGATTCTATATTATTTGGACCCTGACTTTCTATAGCTAGTATGGGTGGGTTGGGGTGAGAGGGGGGGTGATGCAGAAGCATAGGTCATGAGGTTATTTCCTTATTTTATTTTGCCTTTTTTGGTCATTCTACCTTTTTGTTTTAGCTTGGATAGAAAGCTAACTTATGTCTATAAATAAGGCCCTTAGCGTCCCTTTTCTACTCATCACTTTACTTGGGGAGATGTTCAAATAGAGAGAGAATTTATCACCAAAATGTTGTGATGTAGTTAATTAATCACTTCCTCTCATACCTACACATCAGTACAAGTTGTGAGTGGGAGAGAAATCACTATAACATGATTTAGTACTGAAAATGTTTCTCTCATTCATTCATTCTACAATGGTAAAGTGACTAAAATGGTTGGCCAAGGGCTATGAAGTGCGGACTCAACTCGCAATACGAGATACGACCTAGGGGGCCACGGTATACGAGATTTTCAAAATTTAGGATATGGATACATTAGGATACGTATAATGTTTATATATGTATATAAATATTAATGTAATAAAAATCATTAGTATTTTGAAATTCCATACTAATAATATTAGATGTCTTTTTTAATACATAGCTATGTGTTAACTTAGAACTGATATATGAAAGTTGGACAAAAGTTTTCCACTACGGAAAAATCTTGGCTGGGATAGTTTTTAAAATGGTTTTCAGCTGTCTTCCAATAATCTAAGCCTACTACATTTCACCAACACCTCTTTTTCTGCCTTTTACATTACTGAGCAGCTGAGCTATAACTTGAAGGAAGAAATTACAGCGAAAGGAAAGTTTATTTTGTTACTGTTTTGCTTTCGTATCTGTTTTTCATTTTCTTCTTTTCTTTTTTTAAATGTATCCAACGCTTGCTGCAACAAGATCTAGATGGCTAGATCTGGGTGAATCCTTGCTCTATATCGGACTAGACGAAACCCTTGTTGCGCCCTCTTTTTCCGATTATATTACGTTCTTGCAACTTGAGCGTGTCCCTTAATTTAACAAAAAAGATGCTCTTTGACTCGCATAACCGAGCGTGTGGGGATGTATCCCCTACGAATCTGTGTCAGACTCGAGTCTAACACGGATTCGAGGTCTCGGGAGGCCATTGGACTTATTTATAGCCTTATAGAGTAAAGGTCTCTTGCTAGGCATGATAACCTAAAAATGGTAAAAGACTAAAGAGGGAACACAAAAATATCCAAAAGATTGTCACCCTCAACCACGGTTCAAAATCTCGATCGTGGTCTGTGTCTCGGACGCCTAATTTTTAACTCTGTCCCGGTATCGGGCGGTACGCAACATTACACTATTTAGAGAGCCTAAAATTTCTGCAAAAGATATGGATAATTTTAAAAAATAAGATTAATAATTTAGACCAATTAGATAAGTTTAAAACCATAATTTAATATACATAGCATTGTCTAAAGGTTAAAACTGACGCGATGTCGCTCTTGCATCTTCAATATTTCATAACTATTCAATAATGAATAAGCGGACGATTTAATTACACAACTTCATAAAGAAGGTACATTGGAAGTCATAAACAAAAAAGTATAAATTATAGTTTATTTAAGTAACAATACTTGTTATTAATTAAGTTTTATATTAGATATTTTCCTAAATGGGAAATAGTTATACTTAATTAAGTAAATAACAATGCATTTTAAGGAAATATAAATAACCATATCTTAACAGTTTAAAAAAATGAAATTCTAGTTATATTTTTTGAATTATGGGAAGATTAGGGTCATGTCATGTGCTATTTAAAACAACAAATTATGCAAATATACAATAATCATTTATTACATTCAACAAGTATGCATAGCATTTTTTTTACATATAATTGATAAGAATTTGATATAGAAACAAATATGTAAACTGTGAAAACAATGTTGAACTGTTATATTATTAACAGTTAGTCTAGCACAGCTTATCAAGCATACCTTTTATTAATGAAAGCTGAGCCATTTATAGCTAGCATAATACAACGGTGTGTTGCTTAGAAATAGCAACATATAGTAACAGATTTGACTGTCTAATGAATAGTAAAGACTCTATAGAGTTGTTACAATATAAACGTTACAAGGCTGCATGAGCCGCATGTGGCCACGTTGGTTCCAATATTGTAGGCATGAGACCATGGCGATCACGTAAACTATTGTTCCTGAATTCCTGAGTATCGTTCTTATCATTTCCCCTCAAACTTGATGTGGGTGAATTCCATACACCAAGTTTGGAACGTAAACGTAAGAAGGTAGGTATTGGTAAAGTGTTGGTAAAAATGTCAGCAAGCTGATTGTGAGATGAGATGTAGTGAGTGATCAAATTGCCAGAGGTAACTTTTTCGTGAACAAAATGATAGTCTAATTCAATGTGTTTGGTACGAGCATGTAAAACCTGATTGATAGACATATAGATGGCACTGATATTGTCACAAAATAAAATAGGCGATTTAAGAAGAGGAACACCAATGTCTTGAAGAATATATGATACCCATGTTAATTCTACAGTTGCTGCGGCCAAAGATCGGTATTCTGCTTCACAATTGGATCGAGAAACGGTTGGTTATTTCTTTGAGGACCAGGAAATACAATTTGCTCCAAGAAATATACAGAATCTCGATGTAGATCGTCATGTACTAGGACACCCTGCCCAATTCGAATCTGAAAATTCGTAGAGAGAGAGAGTTGATTGTTTCAGAAATTTCAAGCCATAGGAGATTATTCCTTGAAGGTATCAAAGTAGTCGTTTAACTTGATCTAAATGTGATATGGTAGGAGCATGCATATGTTGACAAATGATGTTGAATGTGTGAGCAATGTCCGGCCTTATAAGACACAGATATTGTAAGGCCCCAAGTAGAGAACGAAATTCTATTGGGTTAGATAAAAAAATAACATTATCATTAATAGATAGTCGTAAAACAGAAGGTGTTACTGCATTGTTGACATGAGTCATGTTGGCCTTTGCAAGAAGTTTCTCAATATAGCTACTCTGAGTAAGTTGAAAATCTCCATCGATTGGGATGAATTCCATTCCAAGAAAGTAGCTTAGTGTACCTAAATCTTTAATTGCAAATTCTGCACTTAACTTTGTAATGAGATTTTGAAGTAAAACGGATATGCTTCCTGTTATTAAAATGTCATCTACATATAATAATAGGAGAATAATGCCATCAGATGAATTATAAATAAATAGGGAAGGATCTGCCCTACTACATACAAAGCCAAATTTAATATGAAAAGCACAAAATTTATCAAACCAAGCTCTTGGAGCTTGTTTAAGACCATAGATGGCCTTTTTTAAAGCACAAACATGAGATGGATACAAGGGATGAATAAAGCTAGGTGACTGCTTCATGAAAACTTGTTCTTGGAGATTTCCATGTAAAAAGGCATTCTTAAAAATCTAATTGTTTTATATACCATCCTTGTGTGATTGCTATAGCAAGGAGAATTTGAATTGTGGTAGGTTTGATAACAGGACTAAATGTGTTAAAGTAATCAATACCTTATATTTGATTATACCCTTGAGCCACCAATCTTGTTTTGTATCTTTCAATACTCCCATCATGTTTTAATTTGATTTTATACACCCATTTTGATCCAATTAAATGCATGTGTGGTTGATTTGGCACAAGAGTCTTAAGTGTGATTTTTGTGTAGTGCAGTTAATTCCTCAATCATAGCTTGAGGACGAAACGTGAATCTCGAGTAATGACTTTCCTCCAAAATTTGTCTCTTTAATTGGCCTTCATGTGGAACACGCACTCGATTTCCAAACCTCAATATATCATCTCGGATCGTAAATTTTATTCTATTCCCTTCAAAAACTTCTTCTCTAATCTTCTATAATTGTGGGTCGTTTACTTATGCAATTTTGATCATTTCTATCAACATGGGTTGTACTTGTAAATTCATGATTATTCCTCGATTACTATAGATACATACATCTATATTAATAATTCTAAAATCCCTTAACAAAGTTTCATGATCCGTAATGAGACATGCCAAATTTGTTGTAGACTTCCTACTTAAGCATCATCTACTACATTTGCTTTCCTTGGGTGATAATGAATATTTAAATCATAACCCTTCATTAATTCTAACCACCTCCTTTGTCTCATGTTCAATTCTTTTTGAGTAAAAATAGATTTCAAACTCTTATGATTGTTATAAATCCCACAAGTCTCACCATACAAATAATGTCTCCAAATCTTGAGGGCAAAATTATACCAGTTAATTCTAAGTCATGGGTTGAATAATTCTGTTCATATGGTTTTAACTGTCTCGAGGCATAAGCTACTGCTTTTCCATATTACATTAGCACACATCCCAAACCATTTTTTAGACCATCATCATTCAAATTTCACATTCTTTTGTGTTAACCTAGATAAAGGTTTGACAGTACTAGAAAATCATTTAACAAATCTTCGATAATAACCTGTTAATCCAAGAAAACTACGAATCTCTTTCACATTAGTTGGTCTAGGCCAATCTCGAGGGTCAACCACCACTCCCTCCTTAGAAATGACGTCTTAGAAAAGAGACGCTAGGTAACCAAAACTCACATTTCTTTAATTTCGCATATAATTTCTCCTTCCTAAGGATTTGTAATACTATCTCTATATTCTTTTCATGTTCTTCAATACTCTTTGAATAAATAAGGATGTCATCAATGAAAATAACCACATATTTATCCAAATATTTCCTACACACTCTATTTGTCATATCCATAAAAGCGGTTGGTGCGTTAGTTAGTCCAAATGGCATCATAAGAAATTTATAATGACCATATCTAGTACGAAAAGCTGATTTCCAAATATCATCTTCCTTAATCTTCAATTGGTGATAGCCTGACCTAAGGTCAATATTAGAAAATACTTGTGCACCTTATAGTTGGTCAAACAAATCATCTATACGAGGTAAGGGGCATTTATTTTTAATGGTTACCTTGTTCAGTTCACGATAATCTATAAATAACCCCATCGTCACATCCTTCTTTTTAACAAATAACAATGGAGCACCCTAAGGGAATATACTTGGTCTAATAAAACCCTTGTCTAATAGATCTTGTAATTGAACTTTTAACTCCCTTAATTCTAAAGGTGCCAGACGATATGGTAGTTTTGAGATTGGTATAGTTTCAAGAATAAGGTTAATCGTAAACTTTATTTCTCTACTAGGAGGTAAACAGGGCAAATGAAAGTGAGGTCATTACATAGGTGGGAGCCTTTGCTCTCCACGTAGAATGTTATTCTCCCCGACCTCGTTCGGGAGTATAATCATCATATGTCTAGTTGCCCTGCTACAATTTGCCCCACCGTTAGAGATATCGATATTCTTATGACGCCCGATACTATGGCTGCTATGTTGGCCATACCTAGGGAGCATGATGCTACCTCCCCCTAACCCTTGAAGGAGAAGATTCATATGCATACTATCATTTTGATCCTTTTTCGTGGCTCCCGTCCTAACACCCTCACCCTATATCACATTGATATCCATTTTAATTATTGGATCCTTAATTGGGCCACCTACTCGTCTTTTCTCCCGCGCACCAACTTTGCCCATCTTTCCAATGATATCGTATATTTCATGCATGTCATTAGTCATAGGACGATTATCGAACTTTCCAGTATTATTCTCTAGTTTATGGACTTTGTGCCAAATAGCGGGACATGTCATCTCCGTCCAACTAGTCCTTATAAAATATTGGTCACGCATCTTTGTCGTACAGTCGAGGTTCCTCTTCTTCTCGATGAGGTTTAGATGAGCTTTATTTCTATCATTGATGTAAACTATGTTCTCCGTTTAGAGGCACATCTTCTCCCTGGTGCTCATATGGATTATTCATTTGTTTCTACCTCTTCTTTATCTAGGTCATGTCATACCTCGGAGTCCATCGGTTCCTTATCTGCCTCCTCATCCTATCAATCTGAGGATTCACCTACAGTTTTGGAGTTGACTGTACAAGTATAGTTTGTCTTTACATAGCAGGAAGAGGATCTTTGTGTATTGTGGAGGATCGTTGGCCCCTTAAGGTCGAGCTAGCAGAGTCCCATCATCTCTAGGTCAACCTTCTTAGCCAACTTACCAGGGAGAGTGAGCATCGGATATGGACGGATTCTCTACTGATGTCTCACATTGAGGAGATGAGACGTGCCAAGGAGCATCAGGGAGCCAGTTCAGCTAGAGCTGGATAGGAGCCAAGAAGTATTGGAGATGATCTTCTGCCTCCCTCAGCGGCTTATTATTTTTGAGATCTTATGTAATTTGAGATAATTTTTATGTATTTTCAGATGGCTTTACTGTATGTTTTCCAAATAGTTTCTTTTGACGGTTTTTGTACTGATATTACTTTGTTCAAGTATTATCTTATTTGAGATGGATTCTCTGTTTCATTGTATCTATTTATTCTTATATAGAGCTTATGGTTCCCTCTCATATTTGTATATCCTTTTTACTGTCTTTTCTATATCCTGTATTGTTGTTATATGATTTTGTTATATAATACTTGATACTTTTATTCACTATGGTTCACGATTTACTTGTCTTATATATGTTACACACTATAACAGACTTTATCTCTTTATCCATATATATGCCCTTATTTGTTAATACTCTATCCCATTATCTTTTTTGGACAAAAAGGGGGAGAGAGTTGTTGGACGTAGGGGGAGTTTTTATACTCCATCTCTATTAATTTTTAACTCTCTCATAGGTCACAAGTATTTGTTATTTCATGTGTGTAGGTTTTCGTGTCCATGACTTCATTATAAGCTACACAACGAAACATTGATGCTAAGTAGTTATTAGGTTGTCCGTATCCATTTTTCTTGGGGGGGGG
Organism: Sambucus nigra; assembly: GCA_949130495.1. Taxonomy (NCBI): domain Eukaryota; kingdom Viridiplantae; phylum Streptophyta; class Magnoliopsida; order Dipsacales; family Adoxaceae; genus Sambucus; species Sambucus nigra. Next base: position 639,577,517 of record OX422216.1, read on the forward strand.
GGGGAATGGGCATAGGTTGCTTGATGGCCTAGCTTAGCATTTTTCACTTTGTCTCGTGTTTTGTCCTAGAATAACTAAGTGGGAGACTTGTAAGGGCAAATTTCCAATTGAGTCTTATGTATGTATTGGCTTATTATGTTGATCAAAACACGTAGGGTTAATATTGTCATATATTTGTTACTCAAGCCTATGAATCGAGACATGCAAGTGACTATACTTGGTGCTACATGATTGGACGCGATACACATTTCTCGAGATCAAAAGGATATGACATTTTATGATTAAAAAATTCATTACTGTATTTGGATAAATTTTATAATCGATTTATCATTGAATATGTTTTTAAGAGGAAAAAAAGTGTTTTGTCATTCTAATGGGATGGCCTTCTCGTTCAAATGAGAATTTCGACGAGAAGCTATTCTCATTCGATCATACTTCAAATGAACTTCAAACGAGTATTCTTTGTTTAACGGAACACATATCGTTGGAAGCTCATTGGAAAGATGTTCGAACCAAAAGGCTTTGTCATTTGAATGACCTTTGACCTTGTTCCAATGAGATATGCAAAGTCGTTCGAACAACCTAGCATTCTCATTTGAATGAACGACAAATTTTTCCAGAAAATGTTTTTGACTTATGCGAAATGGCTACCCTCTTTAATTTAGGTTTTTCCATCCATTTGAGAGTAGTCTCCTTTTGTAGAATTTTTTTTTGAGCCTCCATATGTTGAAAATACTTTCTAAACCTAATATCGAAATATAAGATTATTTATATTAATTGTTGTTTAAGATTAAAACCCCAGAAGTCTTCATTGTACATATTTTCAGTGCAGTGGATTCCACACAAGTAGGTGACGATTGAGGATATCGGAGGAGTCCGAGGCATTGAGATGCTATGAATCTTATGCTAGAATGCGCAGTGTTGTAAGAGAAGGTGTGAAGACATTCTTCCATATAGGCTTGAGGATTTAAGTGTTGTAAGTCATTTGTGTCCTTTTTCTAAAACCTTCTCTATAGTGAATTTTGTCTAGGCCTGGCCATCTAAGGTTTTTCCAAATTGGGTTTTCCTCGTACAACGTTGTCTCTCATGTGATTGTGCCATTTGATTATTACCAGACTTATCTTCTATGTCAAGAGAGTAATTAGGTTATTCAAGATTAAAATTGATAATAATTTGACAAGCATGTTTAGAAAGGCTTAAATGATTATTTGGATTTCTGGTATATCTTTAATTAATTGATTCATTAATAGAAAATCATTCTTTCACTAAAGACATTATCCTGAAAGAGAATACATTACTATACAAGTATCCGACCATGAAAAAGAGCTTGAAGGGTTTGGGTTTGAAGTACAAATTTATTCATGCATGAAAGTATGATTACATATTGTGCCACAACGAACACGAACTGAAGGATAAGTGTCGTGTATGCACTAAGCCAATATATACGGTTTTTAATAGTGGAAATGATAAACCCACTAAATTTCGCAAGTGCACACAAGTTTCACATAAGGTATTGATGTATTTTCCCCTCGGGCCATAGTTAAAAATATTTTTCACTATATCGTGGATAGTAGAGGCATTGACATGGAATGCTCGAGCCAAAATGAGTGGGAATATCATACGTCATACCACTAATTCAATCATATGGCAACTTTCAAATGCACGACACTCGAATTTGCAAAGAAATTTCGTAATGTCTGTCTTGGATTATCTACTGACGGGTTTAACCCTTTAGATAATTTAAGAACTTATTAGAGTTATTGGTCAATTCTCTTAGCGCCTTTATCCCTCTAACACTATGCATGAGAAAATATTTCACGTTGTTGTCATTGTTGATATCTAGGCCAAAGGCTCCCAACGACGATATTGATATTTTCTTAGCCCGTTAATTGAAAAACTTAAAGATTTATGGGATGAATGCATGAGGTCATTTGACACTCATAAGGGTGAAGAGTTCACATTTAAAGCAATGGTTATGTGGGCGATCCACGACTTTCCTACCTATGGGACCTTGTCTGGTTGCAATGTTCATGGTTATTATGGACGTCCCATCTATGGTGAGGAAACTGATTCCACTTGTCTACATCATAGTGTTAGATAAGTTATGTCAGGTAGCATAGATTTGTCACACCCCGCATATCTGACAAACGGGGTGGCCAGCTGTGTGATTTTTTTTATTAGGGGTGAGACGTGGTGGGTATATTTCGTCTTATTTTCGGGGAGAAACTATGATCGCTTCCCATACGTTGTGATTTGGTTTTTACCATGTCGGTGTTATTTAGTCCGACCACTGGTACCCAGGATGGTATGTGAGTAATTGCCTGGAAGATGATAGCATTGAGAGACTACATCCTCGAATTATAGCTCGTTGGGATGGTTAATGTACGTGTGTGTATAGTATATCACTTGTGTATGAGAACAAGAGAATATATATATCTAACTAGAGTATAGAGATAAAATGAATACAGATTTATTCTCATTCCGGGAGATTTTATCCGGACTTAAATTGTGATATGTATAATAAAATGGGTATGTTATGTATACGTATTTATATGGGTGTATATATATATACGTTGTGTACTGAGGGCCTAATAGATCTCGACGATTGACACTGCCAAGTAGTAGTGTATCGGGGGGATCCTTGTTTGGATTTCGCTTCGCGAGACACCTCACGCACGAACATAGTGCAATGTTGAGAATGGGGAGAAGTTTATCCCTTAGTACTCGGATTTTCAAGGTTTATAGAGGACATGTGAATTAGATTAGTTAGGTGGGGTAGCTTAACCAGGATGTCTTAAATGGATGTGTTAGGTGTGCACTATTAGAGGTGGGGTGAGGGGTATCTCATGGGAGTGCGATACCAATTTAAATATAGCATTTATGCACTTGCAAAATATTTTCACAACTCGGGCTCTGACCTGTTTATCTATTTTTCCTCTCTTTTGCTATATATATATATATATATATATATATATATATATATATATATATATATATATGTAGGTGTCCAGACACTGGGATGCCTAGATGACAATTCCTCCGAGTCAGACGTCACCTGCAGCAGCTGTGGATGGATGCAGGTATACGCTTCTATCCTTGTAATCTAGATAGGAGGTACTGTATAAACATTCGGGCTAATAACCCAACCGCATTTATTTATTCTTTTATCGCCTTTTAGTGCGGCCAATCGATTTGGTTGTATGATGTTAGACCGAGTGTTCGGTTATTTTATTTAATTCAGTTCTATTTATAAACTGTTGTGGATGTTTTAATTTGAATGGTTTGTCTAAAAAGATTAGTTAAATAATAATTTTACCCCCAGCCTAATAGGTTATTAGTAATTAATTTGGTTTTCGACAGTGATGCTAAGAATGAACCATATGAGACTCCTGTTTTAATTTGGTACAGGATTGATCGCCCAGTATTTTATTAGGCGGGGTGTCACAGCTCTTCAACTACTGTCTGATGCTGGCTTTCTAGGCAGCAAGCCTGCTACATTTCCCATAAATACACATTGCAAATTGAGTAAGGATAAAGGTGAGCTTCTTGAGAACCCCAGCACCTATAGAAAACTTATTGGCAAGCTTCTATACGTCACCATAACCAGACCTGACCTGTTCTACTCAGTCCATAAGCTTAGCCACTCTCTCTAAACCGCGAATCTCTCATTTCAAGCAGTTCACAGAATTCTTGAATACATTAAAGCCACATCAGGTCAAGGATTCTTTTTCTCCAACTCTTCCAATCTTCAATTACAAGCCTTTGTTGATGCTGATTGGCCTGCTTGTCCTGACACTCGAAGATCTATTACTGGGTTTTGTATTTTTTGCGCACTTCTCTCATTTCATGGCAATCTAAGAAGCAACAAACTATTTCCCGATCTTCCGTTGAGGCTAAATACAGGTCCACGGCAGTCACTGTCAAGGCCGTCTCAAGCAAAATCGGGGCCCTAGGCTAGAAATTAATATGGGGCCCTTTTATTATAAAAATTATTATATTATATTAAATATATGTCACATTTTCTCAATAAGTTTTTTTATAAAATTAATTAATTGAAATTTATTTTTCTTGCTTTTTTAAATGCAAAATCATGAATTATATTTTTGTATTCGAGGTTTATTACGATATTTTTTTCAAAGGATAATATAGCTAACGCATTTAATTTTTCTTGTGATATAGCCGATGTTAGGTATCACAAATATGAATATATTCACAAACAAAAATTAAATCTAGCTTCTACAATATGATCTCTTCTAATTATTTCACATAAACATATAAATATCAATATTATAGAACAATAGAACCTGGTCACGACGATGTATATTCAATATAATTATCCGAACAAAACAACAAACTTCTCCAATTGAAAAAATGATATTTTCACTTTTAACATGTCAACATTTAAAAACATATTAATAGAATAATTATTTAAGTTTAAAAAATTTCATAAAATAAAAAAGGGCAAAAAAGTAAAATAAAATATAATAGCATTAACAATATAATATACATATAGTATATATTTAAAACAAACCTTGTAAGAGAGAAGTTTTATAGCACCACCAGATTTGTTTTTTGAATGACCAGATTTTTTTTTTGGATAAGTTTTGTAGAGATTTTTTTTACAATATAAATAGAATGAGGAAGACGAGAGAGAGAGAGAGAGAGGGGGGGGGGAGAGAGAGAGATGAAACGGCTATAATAAAATAAGGAGTAGTGTTGTAGTCTAATGGGTTTTAGATAGTGGATTGTTTTTAATAGTCTTGAAAAAAATAAAGTTTTTACTTTTTCAAATTGATATATTTATTTATAGATAATTCAATAAATAGTTATTGAAACTAGGGGCCCTTAAATGTGGTGGGGCCCTAGGCAATAGCCTCACCTGCCTAGGGCATGAGCCGGCACTGATCACTGTGTGTGAAATCACCTGGCTCCTCAATATTCTCAAAGATCTATAGATTTCTCATCCACATCCTGCTTTACTTTTTGTGACAGCCAAGCATCCTTGCATATAGCTGCTAATCTCATTTTTCAAGAGAGAACTAAACACATCGAAATTGATTGTCATCTTATTCGTGACAAGATTAAAGATGACATCATCAAGACTCTCCATGTTTCTTTTGTTCATCAATTCACTAAGCCTCTTGGACACCAACAATTTCACTTTCTTCTTGGCAAGATGGGTATTCACAATCTTCATGCTCCATCTTAAGGGGGCCTATTATCATATAAACTTCTTCTTTCTGTTTATCATATAAGTTAGTTAGTAAGAGACTGTTGTCAGCATAGTTAGTCAGATAATTAGATGTCAATTAGTTAGTTAGAAGTTAGCTGTCATTAATAATTTTATGTTATTTCTATTCTCTTATCTTTGTATATAAATACGACTCTTGAAGCTGTAAATCATTAAGCTTGAATGATTACAACTCTTAATGTTCTTCTCATATTGTAATAGAAGCAGGTTTGGTACTTTAAACATCAACCAATCATCATTCGGAAAAATGAAAAATCAATCAAAATGATAGATTGCAAAAAGAACCCTTAGCTCTGCTTGCAAAGAACCCCTTATCTCTTTTAATGCAAGAAACCCCCTGAACCATTCATTTTGTTGCATACTCCCAATGTGTCGCTAAAAAGTGTCCAAAAAGGGGTATTTATGATAAAACATATAGTTCAGAATCAGGGGTTATTTGCAAAAACTTAAACGTTCAGTTTTTTTTTTCATTCTTTTTTGGACTTCTCCCTTTTATTTGACCATGTTTTGGCAAAACTGTAACTGTCTAGATAACTTGGAAAAAAACACCTAGAAAGACATATTAAGACACCAAGGTTTGTATAACCTGTCAACACAACACATGCTCACCATATACGCTAACCACACAGTAGTGGGCAAAAAAAACATCCATGCGTTTATAGATAGGAATCATAAGCTTAAACAGAATGCTCATACCTAACTTTTTATTTCTGCTTAAAAGCTTTAAGTTGAGCTTGACAAGATATTGAATCTCACTCTTGGCATCATCAACTCTGCTAGTCTTATTATCAACGCTACTTTTTCCCATCCTCGCTTTCCTCTAAAGATTACAGGATGAAGATGCATGAAACACTTGATTGCCACCAGAAGTATTTGAAGCTACTCAAGGAGAAACCAAGCAAGATGACCCAATATTCTCCACTAAATCATTTGAAATTGTTCTAAGAGAACTTATCTGCGGTGAGTTCCCACCATTTCGATGACAAATATCGACTTGAATCGAAGTCCGGTCCTTCCTAGAAGATGGAAACTCACAATATACTGGAGAACAAGTAGTTGAGACACTCTCGATTAATTTTTGATCTCCCATCATAGCAATCCCACACTATTTTTCTTTCTCAAACATCAGATGTTTATGCATATTGTTGTCTTTTTTAGTAGAGCAATACTGATAATTCTTTTCTGAACTGATGCTTTCACAATCCTTATTTCCAGGTCGTTTGCGATTTGATGCGAGAAGCTTTGTGCTAGTTTCTTTTGGATGGCGACTTATTTCCCTTAAAGGATTTTTTAAGGCCTGAGGAACAATGTTGGTTGTACTTTCACGATTCCTTTCTATGGACTTTGCAACGTCCATCAGTTTCCAAGCTCTGTCTATATCATGTGTGGCTCTATTGTGTGGTATAATAGAGGACGAACCCTTTTGATCTGCCCATTTCTGACTCGAGCAAGATGTGGGTGGTCGACCTGCCACACCATGCTGTACAGCACCAGCATAATGATTACCAACTGAGCTTGCAGTGAAACTCTGGTACCCACTTAGAAAAGCATTCCAATTTTCACGTAATACACGTATATGTTCGTGCACATCGCGACAATGGCCCAATGTCTTTGCATCCGACTGAGTTGCAGTGCTTCTAACAATTGAGTGTGCTCTAGAAACCTGACCAGTGACATTAGCTGCTACACTAACTCTCCCAATAGGCCTCTCATTCTCAGAAGTACCAGATTCTCTTATAATATCGAAGATAAATACGTTTGATACAGCTAGTGGCCCTTTACTTAAGTTCCTAAAACCAGCCTGACTGCCACAATCAAGATAAGTTTCACTCTTGGCATGTTCATCTCTCAAAATCGTACAGTCGTGGCAAAACCAATCACCCTCGGGTACAGTGTTACCCAGACCAACACAGAATGTATGAGCAGCAGAATCGCAAAGATCACATAACAGTTAAAAAAATTCATTTTACGCACCATGGCACACACTACATCGAACTTCTGAATATGGATCAAGAGGCCCTATTATGGCATTACCAGAATAATGGTAAATCTGCAAGTTAGAACAAATGGAAAATCATGAGCTATGGTCGACGAAGTAAATGACATAGGCACTATTGAAGTTATGATTTGAGACCAAGGACATGATGCTCTTGGTCTGATAAGGATATAGTGTCTATGTGCAAACTCTCCAAAGATGTATCCATATGTGTGAATTTGCATAGTAAGAAGTAAGAACTAAGTAATAGGGGGTAAGTGGTAAAGCGAGGACTTTTTATTTTTTTATTTTTTAGAGGGGAACTAGACCAATAATGTAAACATGACAGCAGGTGATGTAATCAAGGGTGCGGAAGCGTAAAAGAATTATTATCTACAAAAATACAACGATATCATGGAAAAAGGAAGATGGGTTTCTTATTTCTCTCTCTAGTCTCCCAATATCAAAATGGCAAAAGTCCCACAAAAGAGGGTCCTTTGTCTATTTATACTAAAGATACAAAAGACTAAACCAAAGAACAAAATAAAAATAGAAAATAATGATAAAAGGATGGTCATGTCCCTATGCTCCTGCATCACTCTCCCTCCCTTGAGAAGATTCCATATACTCCGTATGTTGCAGATAGAAATCAGGGTCGATGTGCTGCCGGGTGGCCTCTGTGATCCATGAATCTTCGTCCTCGGAACGGTCAATCCAACAAATCAAGTAACGGCTCGGGGTCGTTTGTTGTTGTTGTGGTTAAATACGTGGAGGCCTTCTTTAGTGCAAATGAAGGAGCATTGGATAATGAGGTCGTCGCGTCTGTTGTGGCGGGACATGCGTACTCGGGTGTTGAAATCGTGGCGGCGGGCGTAAGAGTTGTACAAGGCTTTGGCGGAGTCTAGGGACTCGAATTCCATACCCTCGTAAGGTTCGAGGTTATTTATGTTTGCGTTAGTGTAAGGGTCAGCTTCTGAGACGGAACCCAGAAAGTGTTTGTCGTCGTCTTTGTAGTGTTATCGAAGGAGTGTTCGATGTCGTCGACATCATCGTCGTCTGCGATACCCATCGTGTCTTCGCTTCCCATACCCATTAATTTACTTATTACTGCTATAACAGCTTCAAACACAACGTTTTGTTTTATTGCAATTCGGATATGGTGAAACTTTATTTGGGCTTTTGTTGTACAGGGAGCATAATCGGGGAAGAAGATGAACAAAAGACGCAGTGAAGTGAGGTCGGGTCGGGTCAGGTCGGGTGAGATTAATTTTTTACTTTTTTTTTACCAATTAATCTCGTTTACTAAGTATTTTGTTCAATAGATCCTATTATCTTTTTTTTGCTCCAGCAGGTCCCATGAAAAAATATTTTTGGTTTAATAGACTTATTTGTAAACATATAGTGAATACTTAATGTATGTATAAGTAGGCCCTATTGAAAAAATAATATTATGATATGACCTCTAAGAAAATGTCTTATGTAAATAGGACTTATTTGTCACGCTCCCTTTTTTGGAGGGATCTCAAGTATTTAGTCTCATTTATAAAAACAGATTTTAAGTGTTTAGTGCTATTTTTTAAGATTTATGCGCGTTATAAGAGGCATACATGGTCTGTAGTCGAGCACGCCTTTTGGACTGAATGGAAGTCAGGTGAGCAGCAAACTCCTCAGCTCAAGGGTATGTGGGCACCGTCGAGGGAAGCTTCGCGACACCTATGGGCATAGTAAGGGAATACCCCAATACAATCTGGAACAGGAAAAGGCCTGTAATACGGTTGACGGCGTTGTTGAAGGCGAACTCGGCTTGGGCTATCACTATGTACTACCTACGGGGATGTTCAAAAGATAAACATCTCAATAGGTCACCCACACTCCGGTTGACCACCTTAGTCTGGCCATCCGTCTGGGTGAAATGCTATCAAAAACTGTAACTTTGTCAGTAAAAGTCGCCAAAGTGTATGCCAAAAATGCTCTGTAAATCATACGTCCCTGTCGGAGTTGATGCTACGTAAAACTCTGTGAAGATGGACGATCTCACGAAAGTATAATGAAGCTACGTGGGACACATCCGTCGTGCGAGTGTAAGGGATAAAGTGCGACATCTTGGAGAACCTATCCGCCTCAATAAGGATAGAATCATGACCAGTGGATGTACGGGACAACCCCACGATAAAATCCATCGAAACATCCTTCCATGGTTTCTCAGGATTCGGTAACGGAGTATAGAGACCCGCATTAGGGTGCTTGCCCTTGGCCTATGAAACACGAACTCGACACGTAATACGTGTTTCGACACGACACGCGACATGTGATTTTTCTAAAAACTAGGATACGACACGCTAGGATATTTATAATATAAAACAAATATTTAAATATATAATGAAATAAAATAGATTTTCCCATAAAATATATTATTAGAGCATTCTTCACATGAAATTAAGAAAATGGACCATACAAAACAAAATTCAAACACACTTTAACATTAAAAATGATAAATAAAGCAGAATCACCATCACATAAGGAAAAAATTATAAAGATAAAAAAATAAATAAAAAAGAAAATAAAAATAATAGAATTTTTTTTTAAAAACGTGTCCTTTTACGTGTCCCAGCGTGTCGGACTCATGTCAAAGCCGACTCGTGGCTTCCGGGAGAGTGTTCGTGCTTTATAGCCCATGGCCATCTGCAAGTGTAGCGACGCCTAATGAAGGCGTTGGTATGTCTCCTCATCGTCGGTGAGTAAAATCTGTCCCGAAACATCGCGTGAGTACGCGCCTGTCCCAAATGGCTCAGGCCCGCCAATTCTCCTTCGTGGATCTCAGAAATAATCTTATCCCTCAAGGAAGAAGATGGAATACATAAGGTCGTGCCTCGATGTAGGAATATATCCTGTAATAGATACTCACCTGAAGCACCATTGCCCTGCTGCCAAGCCACAAAGATCGGTCCAAACTCTACATCAGTCAGATAAAGATCACGGACTTCATCAAAATCAAACACTTGACTCCCAGGCAATGTTTTAAATCGCGCAGGGTGTCGCGTTTTGGTTCCGAAATAGCGTTGCGTATCGCGCAAGCAATTCGTGCATTCCAGATTTTTAATTTGAAAAACATGTGACAAATATAAATAAATAAATAAATAAATAAATAAGCTCAAACAATCACTCCAAATCATTTCAAATATAGTCATAAAGCCATAAAGTGCAACAACATTCCAAATAAAAAATAAAAATAGGACCATATTGTTCCAAAAATCTCTAAGGCATGAAGTTTCAAAAATAAATTAACACCAAATGAGGTTTTTCAAAAATTGTCAAACATAAAAAATAAAAATAAAAAAGAATTGTGTAAATTCTTACCAAAATTGGATTGGGCCTGCCAAACTGTGGAAGGAAGAGTCCGAAGCAATGTTAAGGAGTTTTTTTTTTAGTTTTCAAGATAGGGGCTGTTAAAAGTGATTGAGGAAGGGTTTTGTTTAGTTGGGGTTGTCAAAACTATAATAAAGAAGTTTTTTTTTTAGATCGGGGCTGTTAAAAGTGAATAAGCTAGTGTCCGCATTTTTTTAAAAACCTTTGTGCTTACCCATCGCGCGGCTATTGCGCACGTTTGTGCACTTTTGCACTAAATCGCGCCAAATTGCGTCCAATAGCGCACACAACAACAACATCCCATTTAGCATACCCATTTGCGTTGTCTTTTCCCGTCACAAAAGGCAATATCGAGCTATTGCGTTCGCGATAGCGAGCTATTTAAAACACTGGTCCTAAGAGTCACCGACGCATGCGCCCTCCTGCTAAAGGCATCCGCCACCTGATTCTCCTTTCCCGGCTTGTACTGCAAATGAAAAGTGTAGCGCTGGAGATAAGAAGCCCACTTGGTGTGCCTGTCACTAACACGCCGCTGACTATGTAGGAAATGTAGGGCTTCGTGATCGGACTTGATGACAAACTTCTTATGGAGGAGATAGGGCGACCAAAACTTCACCGACTTTACAACCGTATAGAACTCGAGATCATATGTTGAATATTGAGAGCGGCCCCTGTCATCTTTTGACTAAAGAAAGCAATCGATTTTCAATTCTGGCTCAAAATAGCACCCATCCCTGTCTTGCAATCATCGCAAGACAACTCAAATAACTTATCAAATCTGGTAGTGCAAAAATAGGCACCGTCATCATCAACTCCTTGACGCGCATGAAGGATTTATTCACCTCTAGAGTCCACCAAAACTCAACGCTCGAAGAAACACTCATCAAGTCTGTAATAGGCGTCATGACAGTGTTGAATCCGGCTATAAAGCACCAATAAAACCCGACTAGGACATGAAAGTTGCAGACTTAGGATACCGATGTAGGTGGGGGCCAATCAACTATCGCCTGAATCTTGACATCATCCACCCTGATGCCTTCGCCGGAAACCACATAACCCAAAAATGTCACCGTTGGTACCATAAAAGCGCACTTCTTCAACGTGAGGAAGGATCGCTCGGCTCGTAGGACTTCCAACACCTAAGCCACATGGTCAAGGAGCTCCTCCTTTGATCGGCTATAAATCAAAATATCATTAAAGTAAACCACCATAATTTTTTCCATGAAAGGGTACAAGATATATGGCATCACCCTCATAAAGGTAGATGGGGCATTAGAAAGGCCAAAAGGCATCACCGTCAACTCGTATAGCCTGTTCTTCATCTTGAAGGCAGCCTTCCACTCATCCTCTGGTTTAAAAAAAAAATGGTGATAGTCGCTCTTCAAGTCCAGCTTGGAGAAAACCCTTGCACCATGGAGTTGGTCTAGCATATTCTCTAATCTGGGGATAGAAAACTTATACTTCACGGTGATCTTATTAATAGCTTGGCTTCAACACACATATGCCAATTCCCATCCTTTAGCGCTAACAGGGCAGTTACTGCACAAGGATACATACTCTCCCGAATATAGCCTTTTCACATAGCTCTGTGACCTGTCTCTATAACTCTGCATGTTCCATGGGCGATGTGAAATAATGGAGGAAGTTGGGTAGCTGCGCCTCGGGGATAAAATCAATAGCATGTTGTATATCCTGAAGAGGCATAAAATCATCTAGAGGTGTACACATGTCGATAAAAGAATCTAATAAACTCTAGACACGTGGGGGAACGGATGCCTATGGAGTGGTAATGGGACTAATGACAGCATAACATAACCCTGTGTCTGCGACCTCGGTGGCTAACTCCTCATGTGAGACTACAAGGGTAGAGGGCCGTGACATTGGGAATGGTAGCGTGGCGGAGGAGAAAGTTCCTCTCCTTGGGCACAAACGAATAGGTGTTAGCCCAACCGTCATGCATTCTACGATAATCAAATTGCCAAAGTCTCCCCAAAAGAAGGTGGCATACCCTCATATCCACCACGATGAACAAAACCTCATCATAATAGTTTCCAATAGAAAGTCACTCAGCATTTTCGTCTAGGGCAAGTTTAACTCCACTACCCAATCACCCAATTCGATACGGAGAGGCTAATGATTCCGTGGGAAGTTTCAACTTGTCTACCATTTCTTGAGTCACCAAATTATCGCTAGCGTCGTCGTCAATGATCACCGTGCAAAGCCTCCCTCTCGCTGTAAAACGAGTAAAGAATATACTCGTGTGAATCCACGTGTCATCACTAGGAGGGGATGATTGAGTGTCTACCGAAGTCGTAATCATAACGGTGTGTGTCTGTAGGTTGTAGAAATATCGGTAAGTCTTGATTGATTACGGCAAAAAGAGTCACGTTGCCGAAAAATGGACTGAGCGATAAGTAAAGGTACATTGATAGGAATGGGGAGGATGCCTAAGGAGGCGCATCCTTTGTATAAGGGAATAGGCTTTTTCGATGTGGCGGATATTAGGATTTCTTGAGAGTGGGGTAAATAGGGTTTGGAATTATTATTTTTTGTTGAAATTGAATAGAGTTTGTGGGAAGATGTGTTTTTGATACATTTGGATGAATCTTGGATTATTCAGAAGGGGAAGACATCAATTCTTGATCTTTAATAATTATTTCTTAAAATTTCGATGAATGTTGAGTAGGTCGGGGGTCAATAGTGATTCGGTCGCTTAAAATTGGGTTGTCGGTTTTTATTCGGGTTGGAATGGATGCGTTCGGTGATAGAGCCACTTGGATCTGTGTAGTGGCTGCCTCAAAAGGAATTCCGGTAAGTCCAGCGACAGAATCCTTTTCCTTCTGCCGATGGGTTGATTTGAAACTGTTGTCGGGATAAAAAATAGGGCCATAACTATTATCCATCATCGACGTTAGCACCTCCTGCACTTCAGCAGAGCTCGCGATGGCTTCGACATGCTTGGAGTTTGCCGCCAAGGGTTTGTCACAATGGTCGGCAGGGAAATAAGCCCCTGGCGCTGCTCTAACAACTGGTATCTTCTGGCTTTCAAGACTGCATTTTAGGGTTTCGTAGAGGGGTCGTGAGTCACTCGGATGAACCCAACCCGAATCCCAATCTTCGATATACAAATTTGATTCCAAAAACAAACCGATCTCTAATACCAATTTGATGAATCAAGGGTGTGGAAGCGTAAAAGAATTATAATCTACACAAAAAAATATGAAAAGGGAAGAAGGGTTTCTTATGTCCTATGCTCTTGCATCAGTCAGTCCTCTCAATTCGGGTTTGTGTGTATAGATCATGTATAAAAGGTGTAAAGAAGATTTATGTGTCGTGTATAGTCACATCCATGTAACTCACTTTTGTATCAATCTTCAATGGCTCAACATACAAAAAAGTTCACCATCGTGAAGATTATCTACACCATATTTCATTATAGAAATCACCATTTAATGGGCGAAATTTAACACGTGAGATGATGATCCAAAATTTTAATAGCCTAAAATGTGTGTGTGTGTGTGTATTTAATTTGCATTTTACTCACTAAATAGTTGATTATTTTTAATGAAAATTAGTGAAGATGATCAATCTCCACCACCAAAATTCATCAAAAAATCAATTTCTTTCCGTAGTGACGAGTCTATTGACAGACAAAATGGACTCAAGAGTGACATTAAGTCCTTATAATAGTCCGAGGATTTAATTGACAAAACAAAAATGGCCTTAATTAAAACATAAAACATGTTGAAGGAACGTCAATGTAATAGATTCTTCCAAAAAAAGTTTACAGATAATAAATTGATTCATCCAAAAAAAGGCTTCTAAATAGTTTCTGATAAATTAAAACTAAAATGTTATGTAGTGACCACAAAGGTCTCAAATATGGGTAGACACGAGCACTATCTGCACATATCACAATCTTAAGCTAACTCCATATCAAGTTATAAGTTATATAAAAAATTAAAAAAAATTATATACACAGCCCCGATCTTAAGCAGACTAAGTGGTGCAGACCATGGAACAAACTTAAAAAAAACATGACAATGTGATGTGGAAACTTGGAAACGTAGGTATGACGTGTGTAAAAGAAAGTTTTATAATTGCTCATTTTCATTTTTATTTTGGCCAATCCAGTTACATTGCACCAACATAACTTCTCTGGATTCGAAGACAAAGTTGAAGACATTTAGAAGATTGAAGAATCGTATGTCACAACAACCTTAGAAGAAGTTATGGATGCATTTGGTAAAATTTTACATTATCTTTTTAGGGGTTTTATAATTTTTAAAAAGTTTTTTTTTTCAAAATGGTTTTAAAATATTTTTAATGAAAAGTTTTGGAAAATTCGCCGCCTCGTTAGAACGAATTGGATATCTTGTTCAAATGAGAATATCAGGGTCATTAAAACAAGTCACTTAAAAGATTGAACAAACCACTTTTCATCATTCTCTGGAATTTCGTTCAAAACCTCATTAGATACATGTTCGAACAAAAATAGGTGTGTCATTCGAACGAGGTACCTGTCGTTCGAACGACCGGGCGAGAAATTGTTTTTTAGATTAAATATGATCCAAATCCTTGATTAATATTTCTTTGTAACTAACTTTCTTATAAATAGGATGCACGGGATTAGACTTCTTAAGAACTCATTTTACCATCTTTAAACACCTTTTTGAGTTCTCTTTGTGATCAAACATTTCTATAATCATTCCAAACCCCTTGGAATCATAAAGATCACTTTACAAAATCAAGAAGAAGGTTTCTAGCTCAACAACCTTTGTGGAGAGAAATCTCTACTCCTGAATTGTGGAATCGTGGTCTCACTGCTAAAGAAGGAAAGGCTGATCGGTGGATACCGAGGAAAGGCTGCTTCCTGTGGACGGCTCTGGATTGGGTCATAATCTATAAAATAAATTGAAGACTATGCGCGTCATACTTAGTCTGTCTACGTAGTTTGTAAGCCGACTGTCTGTCAATTATTTTGTAGTGCTGAATATAGGTTTTGCCCTGTTAAGGGATTATTCCTCAACTGTTTGTGTTGTTTGCATGCTTGGTTTGTTCCTTTAAAATTGGACTACATATTTCAATACACACCTAATTTAATCAAAGATCAAATTTGGTTAAAAATTGAATTTGTGTGTGGCAAATTAATATACAAATCAATCCATTGAATCCCAGCATTCTCATCGCGTGAAAAAACATGCAGAATTCCACTTCTGTTATAACTCTTATCACTTACGAACTTATTCTCTCTCCTTCGGCTCCATCTTTTTCTCTTCGCACCACCTTTCTCTTCCTCCAAGATACGGCCCCAACCTATGTAGCACGGACACAGGTGTCGTGTCAGACACGACACGGACACGCCGACACTGCAAATCTAAAAAATCAGGACACGACACGGTAGGGACACGGTATTAAATAAATGTTTTTTTAAATTATTTTAATATATAAAAAATATGAAATATCACATTAATACTAATCTTATACTAAGAAAAACATTAAACATATAAGCATTAAGAGTATTAAATCCATTCTAAACATCAAACATCACAATGATACTAAATCCCATACTAACAATAATAATCAAAATGCATATGGCTAATGCAATGTATTAAACAGAGATTAAAAAAAAGGTTAAACAGTTGATAATAAACAGGTGAGAAAAAGAAGAAAAAAAATAGATTACCGATTATCTGTTTTATTTTTGTAAACATAATACAAGTTAAAATAGAGATTAACTTCATAAGTAAACAGGTATTGCAATACACAAACAGAGATTAACTTCATAAGCATTTTGGTTAACAAACTCAAGCATGAAGAGGATGTGTAAAATAAACACAGGTATTGCAAGCATAATGTGCAAAAATATGAACATGAAGCAAACATAAACAGATATTAACAAAGGAATAAAAATAAAAATAATAACATGTAGCAAAAGCAGGTGTTTTGTACAAAAAAAAAGAAAAAAACTTTCCGCCGAGTGAAGAGGCTGCTGAAGAGTAGGCGGAGGCTGCCGGTGAGGAGGGGGAAGCTGCCGGCTGAGGAGGGTTAGGTTTTGAGATAAAATCGTAATGGATTTGTTGAGATACAACAGATAAGAAACCCTAGATTTATTTTAGAGTGTGACATAGTCGTGGCTTTGTTAATGTTAAAAGAAAGTTAAGTTTTAAAATTAAAAACTTGCCCCATTTATATTTATAGCTTATTATGTTTACTGCCCCCTTTTTTTTAAAGTTATTATATATTTAAGTCAGTCGTGTCACTTACGTGTCTCAGCTGTATCCCTTGCGTGTCCAACTATTTTTAAATACCTTTTAAGCCCGACACGCCATATGGCGTGTAGGACACGTGTCCAAGCCGTGTCCCTTGTGTGTCCGTGTCCTTTGAGTGTCCGATACTTGTACGCGACCTTCGGGGAAGTGTCCGTGCTTCATAGGCCACAACAAATACCATACCTCTCTCAAGCATGCCGCCGGTAACCTCACGAAAAGCTGCCAAGAATAAAAAGACTCTCTCTAACCCATTTCACTCTCCTTTTATCAGGTATGTATTGTAGTCAATTGTCAACTTTTTTTTTATAATATTGTTGTGCCCAAGCATTAATCTCATTATAGGTATGTAAATAGTTTTGTTGATGTTTTTTACGATTAGTCTCATGTTCGAGACATGGGAACAACCTCTCCATATTTATATATAGGGGTCAGGTCAACCGACATCTGCCTCTCCCATACCTTTCAGTTAAGCGGGAGCCTTATGCACTGGGTACGACCTTTTTTTTGTTGTGCTCGAAAATTAATCTCACTATAGGATGAATGAATCAAACCAACTAATCAAGTTTGACATTATTCAACAGTAGTAATGTTAATCAGTTACATAGGGAATATATGAGGCTTAAATTTGATAAAAAAAAGAAAAAACAAACAAACTTATGTATGTGTACACATAATATCATATGATATTATAATCAATCAACATAGAGTCAAAATATCCTAATTTTGTATTCATGTTTTTGTTGATAGTTTTGGTATGCAGTGCCCCCCGAGTTTTGTATTTAGGGTTTATCAATTGTGTCTTAACTAATTTGTATATTATGTCTTTAACCTTTTTCTATGGAATTGTAATTGTGGTATAATTGTGTTATGAGTGTTCTATTGCTCTTGTCAAAATTCCAAAAATGGATAATATGGAGTACGAAGCAATGAGTTGTGGCAATATTGAGTTTAAAATGGAATGCACGCAAGGCGAATGTGAGGAACATGGGGAACAATGCGTGGAGTATATTAGCAATCCTTCGGATGTTGTTTACTATCCTAAAGTAGCACTCGTGCTTAAGCCAAAACAAGGTCAAGAATTTCAAACTATGGATGGTGTAAAAAAAATTACAATGCGTATGCAAAACATGCAGGGGTGTTCAAAATTTGTCCATGAAAAAAAGGGTGGTAAGTGATGAGATTGTTAGGAAGGAGTATGTTTGTTATAAGCAAGGAAAGGGTATTGTGGGTACCTAGATTTGTCACTTTGGCCCAGACGAATAGCCCAATTAAACACGGCCCAAAGTCTAGAGGCCCCCCGCATCTTCTAATTCAGTTGTGACCTATTCAATTCCTAAAATCTCTCAAGGAGATATTCTAGGGATTATAGGCTAACGTGGGGGAGTCCAACACCCCCACTCTACAAAAAATAGCATGTATAAAATAAACCCTCAGCCCGGGGCAAAGGGCATGTATTCTTTTCTGTAAACACTCCCCGGAGTAAAGAGAAATAAAATACTGAGAGCACCACCGTGGACGTAGGCCTTCTTGCCGAACCACGTATATCTTGTGTTGCGTGTGATTGTCATTCTTTCAAGTTCTTTACTTATTCTTGGTGATTTCCTTTGCTTGTTAATTTGTGTTGAGTTTAATTGTCACCACAATTGGCGTCGTCTATGGGAAACATTTGTCTTCATTGAAGAAAGCCCTTACCAATAAGAATTTGGAATGTCTGGTCACAGCAGCAATGCCCCTCAAGCAGAGGATATCCAAGAGCAACCTGCCCCTCGCAGGATCAGATCTGAAGTTCGACGTTCTAATCCCAGGGCTCGCCTAGAACTCCAAGCCTCGGAGGAAATTCAAGGACCAGCCAAGTCCACACAGGTCTCCAGACTAATCGACGCCTATGAGGCCAGGCTCCAAGAGCAAGAGGAGGCCACTCGCAAGCAGGAAGCTGAGAATGCTCATCTCAAAAGGATATTGGAGAAGATGGAGAAAGAACTCCATCGTAGCACCAGGCAACGTCAATATCGCACTCCTAGCCCTTAGGCGAGCAAGTCTCCCAGCCGAGGAAGGAGCCCTAGACGTGGATCTCAAAGATTCGAGGAATCCAGGTCAGACGATGACTTGCTCGAGCAACATCAAACAGCTCACCGTTACAGGAGTCCAGCTCAAGGAAATGATGACATACGAAATTTGGTCCAGAGAGAAATGGACCAGAACCTAGCACATCGGGGTGCCAGGTCAACCAGAGAGCTAGCCAAGCGAGCTCTCAGACCCAGATGAAATCCCCTTTCTCAAGGGAGATAGAAGAAGAAGATGCCCCCAAGAAGTTCGCAATTCCTAGATTCAAGATCTAAGACGGAAATTCTGATCCTATCGACCATGTTAGGCAGTACAGACAGGCCATGACTCTCTGGAACCACAGGGCCACCTTAATGTGCAGGATCTTTCCCTCGATATTGCACGATGTGGCCCAGAAGTGGTTCGAGAGACTCCCTCACAGATCCATCAGGAGTTTTGAGTCCCTGGCAGAGCTCTTCACAGCTCACTGCATTACCAGCAGCTCCTATCCAAAGAGAATGGATGCCTTATTGACAATGAAGAAGATGCCTCATGAGAGCCTCAAGGATTACGCGAAATGGTATTGGGAGTTGTTCAATGAAGTCAAGGACTGCTCAGAGCAGGTCGTTGTGGCGTCCTTTAAGATCGGCCTACCCACCTCCTGCCTCTTGCAGTAATCCCTCACTAAGAAGGAGGGCACAACCATCAACAACCTAATGGCTCATATCGAAAAATATGCCAAAGTTGAGGATGTGACCCGCCTTAGTGCAGGAGAGAATGGTTGCGCCAAGTTCACCGGTAAGAGCAACGATAAAGCTGAGAACCAGAAGAAAGGAAGCAAGAATGGGGGCAAAGTTGGCTCCAAGAGCGGGAACAAAAGTGATGCTTCGAAAGCATTTCAGGCAGTGAATACTGTCTTTAAAGAACCAATCTATAAGATCCTGGAAAAGATCAAAGATGAGCCATTCGTCAAGTGGCCCAGAAAGATGGGAGGAGACCTCTCGAAAAGGAACAATGCACTACAATGTTATTTCCACAAAGAGGGTGGGCACAAAACTGAGCACTACAAGGCTCTCAAGTCTCACCTAGAAGAGTTAGCCCAAACTGGACATTTGAACGAATTTGTGGAGAAGAAGGTAGAGAAGGTCACTGCCAATGGAGACCCGAGGCCAGACAACGTACTCGAGGATGATGGCCATGAGTTCATAGTGATCCGCGGGGCTTCAGATTTAAAGCAGATTCAAGGAAACTCAGCTCGGATGGAAGTTAAAAAGCTTACGGTGGTGATGCAAGCTTTTTAGATCGATCCAGCTAAAACATAGGCAGGAAAGCGTCCGCGAGCAGATGACGTTGATTACAGCAAACACATCATGTTCACGAAAGATGACCTAGTGGGAGTGAGAACCCCACATCATGATGCCTTGATCATTACACTAAGGATAGCTAACTATGATGTCGATAAGTTGCTCGTTGACCAGGGAAGCTCATCCGAAGTAATGTATCTCGACCTATTCAGAAAGCTGAAGTTAAGCGTCGTCGACTTGAATTAAGCCACTGTCCCTCTAGTTGGCTTCGCTGGAAAAGTGACTATCCCTTTGGGAAAGATTATACTGCCAGTAAGGGCAGGTCGTGTCTCTAAGATGATCGAGTTTCTGGTGGTCGACATTGACTCGCGATGAAGGCCATTCCTTCTACCCACCACCAGAAACTCAAGTATGTGACCGAGCAAGGAGTGATGGAGATCCATGGAGATCAAGCGATGGTGAGAAGGTGCTTTATAGTAGCAATTCGCCCAAAACTGGAGAAGAAGGTCGAGAAGGCCAAGGAGAAGGTTGAAGAACAGGAAGGTTTGATACCTTCAAAATAGCAGATAAAATATGGAAGACCTAGAGTGGAGGAGACCAGGATCCTCTCCTCTGAGCGGGTCATTAAAAACCTGGAGGAGGTCGCAACCGAAGGTATCAAGAAAGATAGGATGTTCTTGATTGGAGCCTCTCTCACAGATCGAGAGAAGAAGGAACTGACAGTACTTTTGAGGAACAATTTGGATGTTTTCGCGTGGGAACCTTACGAGCTGCTTGGAATTGACCCCAGTGTGGTTTGTCATCGATTGCACGTTGACCTAACTTTCAAGCCGATGGCACAAAAGGCACGGCGAGCTGCACCTGAGAAGGCCAATGTTGTGGAAAAGGAAGTAGAAAAGCTGTTGAATACAGGATCCATACGGGAAGTTCAATTCCCTAAGTGGTTGTCCAACCTAGACCTGGCAAAATGAGGCACGACACGATAACACGACACGATACGACACGAAATTATAAGTTAATGGGTTTAGTCTTATCGAGTTTGGGTCATTAACGGGTTAACACGGTAGATCCGTTATCATAACGGGTCGTGTTTGGGTTTGTACTCTTACACGATTAAACCCGTTTATACCCATTATCACCCGTTAGTGGTAACGGGTTTTATTGGGTCGTGTGACCCGAACCAATATTACACGGGTACTAACGGGTATTAACGGGTATTAACGGGTACTAACGGGTACTAATGGGTATTAACGGGTACTAACGGGTACTAACGGGTATTAATGGGTACTAACGGGTATTAACGGGTCACCCAACCCGTTACCCGTTTAGACGCGTTAATATTAACGGGTGTTAACGGTTCGGGTCGTGTACCCGTTAATATTAACGGGTCGTGTTTGGGTATTATCATTTGACCCGTTAGTCTTAACGGGTCGTGTACGGGTTAAGGGTGTTTTCACCCGTTAACCCGTTAACACGACCCGTTAACCCGTTAACACGACCCGTTGACAGCTCTAGTCCAACCCAGTAGTGCTCCCGAAAAGTAATGGAAAATAGAGAGTTTGTATTGACTTCACTGACCTTAACAGGGCGTGCCCTAAGGATAATTTTCCTCTCTTAAAGATTGACCAGTTGATGGACGCCACAGCAGCTCATGAAAGAACGAGTTTTTTGGACGCATACTTCGAATACCACCAAATCCCTCTATATGAGCCAGATCAAGACAAGACAACGTTCATCACCAACGTCGGATTGTATTGTTACAAGGTCATACCCTTTGGGATCAAGAATGTAGGAGCAACCTACCAGCGATTGGTCACCAAAATATTTAAGGACCAAATGGGAGACACCACGGAGGTCTACTTCAATGATATGCTCGTCAAGAGAAGGCATAAAGAAGAACAACTCTCAGACCTATCAAGGACCTTCAAAATCCTCAGGAAGTACAGAATGAAGCTCAACGCAAGTTTTCTTTCGGTGTCCAGTCAGAAAAATTTCTCGGGTACTTAGTTAGCGAAAGAGGCATTGAAGCCAACCTGGACCAGATTGACACCATCAATAGGGTGTATCCCCCCCATACGATAAGAGACGTACAGAAGCTCACAGGAATGCTCGCCGCTCTAAATCGGTTCATCTTAAAGTCATCCAAAAGGTGCCAGCCATTCTTCCAGTTGTTGAAGAAAAGCAAAAATGTGGAGTGCAACAAGGATTGCTCGAAAGCATTAGAGGAGCTCAAAGCCTATCTCAGCTCACCACCATTGCTCGTAATACCTCAAGAGAATGATTCCCTGTACCTATACCTCGCAGTTTCCAACCACACTGTCAGTTCTGCACTGGTATGCGAAAGAACGGGAATCCAGTACCCAGTTTATTACGCGAGCAAGACTCTCTTGGATGTTGAACATCGGTACTTACCAATGTAAAGCTCGCCTTTGCACTAGTGGTAGCCTCAAGGAAATTAAAACATTTCTTCGGAGCTCACTCTATCATCGTCCTTACATCTCACCCCCTTAAAGTAGTCCTGCGAAAAGCAGATCTGTTCGGCAGACTATCAAAGTGGTCAGTCGAGCTCGAGAGATTTGACATCCAGTTTTAGCCAAGGAATGCAATCAAGGGACAGGTCCTCGTCGAATTCATCCCAAAATTTACATTAGAACAACCTTGCGACCAACTTCAACCCATTGGTCAAAGGGAAGATTACTCGGTGCAAGGTGTTTGGCGACTGTTCATTGATGGAGCCTCCAACTCCAAAGGGGCAGGAATGGGCATTGTGCTAGTTACCCCAGAAGATACAATCCTCGAGCAAGGAATCAGACTTGGATTTGAAGCCTCCAACAACGAAGCAGAGTATGAAGCATTGATAGCAGGTCTGCAGAAGGCATAGGCATTGGGGGTAAAGCAACTCAAGTTGTTCGGCGACTCACAGCTGGTCTCCAATCAGATAAGTGGAGACTTCAACGTGAGGGATGAGAGAATGGCGGCCTACCTCACCACATAAAAGAAATTAATGTCTAACTTCAAACAAGTCAGTGTCCAACAGTTTCCCAGAGGACAAAACAATCATGCTGACACCCTAGCGGCCTTGAGCTCAATGATCAATTCTGACTTGAAGAGAACAATTTCGATCGACTTCCTCGCCCAGCCGAGCATTAATCAGAGTGACGGGCTGCAAGACACAGGTCATGTTCTCCAGATTGAACTAGCCCCCAATTTGATGGAACCCCTAAGGGATTATTTGAAAGATGGCTCCCTACCAGACGATAAGAAGGCCGCTCATCAGATAAGAGTCAAAGCTGCTCGCTTTCACTTATCTCCTGAAGGCAAACTATATAAGAGATCTTTCACCGGTCCTTACCTCCAATGTGTTCACCCAAAGAACGTCGAGCAAGTTCTGCACGAGCTCCATAAGGGAATTTATGGGAGTTATGTTGGGTCTAGGTCGCTAGCTTTTCGAGCAATGAAAGAAGGCTACTTGTGGCCGTACATGCAGAAGGATTCTGGGATATATGCTCGTAGGTGCGAAAAATGTCAACTACACACTCCTATGGTTCACCAACCCGCCAGCGACCTAAAATCACTTACTAGTCCATGTACTTTCGCCCAATGGGGAATGGACATAGTAGGCCCTCTTCCTACCGCCGCCGGTAATCGCAAGTATCTGTTGGTCGCGACAGACTACTTCACCAAGTGGATTGAGGCAGATTCACTGGTGAACATCAGAGACGCGAATATGATGAGATTCGTATGAAAAGACATTATCACCCGCTTTGGGAACCCCAGGACCATCATCACTGACAACGGAACCCAGTTCGAAAGTGGCCTCTTCCAGGGTTTCTGCAATGACCACAAGATCAGGCACCACTTCAGCTCGGTGGCATACCCCCAAAGTAACGGACAAGCGGAAGCTTTCAACAAAACAGTGATTGATGGATTGAAGAAGCGATTGGAGCGAGCCAAAAGGGCATGGGTGAGTGAGCTGCTACATATCTTATGGGCTTACTTCACTACCCCACGACGAGCAACTGGGAAAATACCATTCGCACTGACATATGGTATGGAGGCAATCATTCCCTTGGAAGCTGGCCTCCCCACCATAAGATCCACCCTGGTCGACCAAGGCCAGAACGATGCAGCATTAGTAGCTGAACTTGACCTAGTCGAGGAACGAAAAGAACTAGCTCTAGTGAAACTAGCAGGCTATCAACAACAGCTAGCAAAGCATTACAACAAAAAGGTCAATCCAAGAGCATTCCAAGTTAGGGACTACGTCCTAAGGAAAGTTCTTGGCAGCGCAGTAAAATCATCAGATAGCAAGCTTGGACCAAACTGGGAGGGACCATTCAAGGTGATAAAGGACAACCTACAAGGAGCCTATCACTTAGAAACGCTGGAGGGCAGGGAGATACCTCGAGCTTGGAACGCAGCCAATTTAAAAAAATTCTACTTCTAGTTTTCTGTTTTGATCTTTTACAATGTCGAAATTTGCAATTCATTTCTGATTAATAAAATATTATTTGGCAGTGGCATCCTATGAAGTGTTGGTTTTTTCTCATAAAATTTATGGCTTGTGCAGCTTTTTCAAGTAACAGGCTCCCCTCCTAACATATAAAAGCAGGGTAATACCCTCCTCAGGTTTTCATCATTAAACACAAACCTCTTAGCATTGCCCCAGGCAATATATGAAGCCCTACAGGGGGCCCTTAAGTAGCTCGACCAACTCAGGTTGGTCACCAAACAATGTTTGGATCAAAAAACCTGCTCGGATTGATCATTCAACACCAGGTGTGTCCTCGCCATTGCCACACTTAGGTCTAAGGGAGTGTGACGACACAACCTAAAACATAAAGTGGGGCAGAATGGTATCTTGTAAGCATAGTGGACTGGGGGATACTCACTTAATAAGATAACTCTACCTATATCAAATCTAGTCGGCTAAGAAGAGCCCAAGATAATCAAACAAGAAATCAATGAAGTGAAAAATACACAACACATGTTTAGTCGGTAAATTGCCCAAAGCATAATTATTTTATTACTTCACTGCATTTACAAAAAGTTAAATTAAATTAAATAAATCCTAATGAGGATTGGGCCTCTGAGCATGATAATCAGCTACTTGCGCTCTTCGGTCATCGTCTGGGTGAGGAGTTAATTCCTCCTCGACTTCATTTGCATCTGGCTCCATTACCTACCTGGGGATAGCATCTATGGGGACCCACTGATCATCCCTTCGGAATGGGTTAGGCATCAAAGTTGAAGGGGAGATCTCATGACGATACCAGAGTACTGAGTTCCTAGGGACTGTCAGCTCCTTGAGAGCATTCAACCATCCCCTAATAAAGGATAACTCTTCAACCTCCGCCAACCTCGTCGGAGCATCGGTCCAACCCTGGTCATAGCCATCAGCTCACACATGTCGAGGACCTTTCTCGAACAGGTGCCTCAGTAAGGTAACATCTCTTTGGAGGCCGGCAGATATCACATACGCCCTGCGAACATCACCCCATAGCTCATCAATATCCCTAGCTGAGTAGCTACTGTCATTATTAGCTCGCGACCTAGTCGATGAGGGGCAATGCTCGGAGCATGCTCTCTGAGCCGCGAGACCTCTCTCCTCAAAGCATCATTCTCTTGTTGAAGTATTTCTCCAACTTGATTAATTTCGGAGGCATACAGAAGTTTAGCCCTCAGAGCATTCACTTCCTCTTGAACGAAAGCGCCAACCTCTTCCATCTCCTGAAACCTATCTTTTAGTTTGGCAACAAGCTCGGACTGGTCCTTATAGTTTTGATTCCTCGACCCAAGAGACTTGTAAATATTTACAAAGGCTTGACGAACTTGATTGCTCGCATGAGGACTGAGTATTCTTCTTAGTTGAGAAGTAGCTGGTATATACTCATCATCATCAATAAGCTACAAGCCATATAAGCATTGAAGAACAAGAAATCAGTACGCGAAAGGGAAGAGAATTTCATTTCATTAAAAAATAAAGTCCAAGTAAATCAGCAGGGGGAAGGGAAGAACAAAAAAACCAAAAATACAAAGAGTTCCCTAAAGAGGACTAGCTGTCCACCTCAGTCTACTCTGAGGTCGCTGGTTGCTTCCCCTTATCTGCAGCAGCTCCAAGCGCACCTCCCTCAGACGGAGCAGTCGCCATTCCCTGGTTGAGGGGAGCTTCAGCAGCGGTGATCAGAACAGCAGGGGCACCTTCATTAGCAGTAGGAAGAGGCACCTCATCCACAACAGGCTTAGGGCCAGGATCATGCTCGTCAAAGAGAGGATAGTCAATGTCCACCATAGGCATTCCCCCTCACCAGCTCGTCGCGGCTGCGATAGAGGACGGCGAAATCGGTCACAAATTGCAGAGAAGAGAAATATTAGCAAGAGAAGTATTGAACAGAATATTACAAGAATAGAAAAGTAAAGGTAAACTTACCAAGGTTAACCTCTGACTCGCCTTTAGGTCTAACTGGTCAGTCCCCATCGCCTTCTGACGATCACTCGATAAAACTGCTCTTTCGAGCACTGCAGGAGCCAACTGAGGGGAGAGGGCAATAGAAGCCCCCTCGGGTAAGGCAGACACGGGCACCAGAGAGTGCCCCGCCTTTGTCCTCACCTCCTCTCTCCTCTTTTCTTCATCTCTCTCTTTCCTCTCCCTTTCAACTCTCTTCCTCTCCTCCACCTTCTTCTTCTCCTCTTCCTTCTTCCTCTCCTTCTCTTTCACCAGCTCCTCATCCTTCTTCTTCTCCTGCTCATGGGCAGCAGACTGAGAACTAGTGGCAATATCCCCGCTATCAGATTTCTGCTTCTTCAACCGGTGAGAGAGCACATCATCATCATCATCATCTCGGATCAAATTCCTCTTAGGATGAGCCATGTCTTCCTCGCTGGAACTATTTGAATCACCTGAAGACTCTTGAACTTCTGAACCCTCTTTCGAGTTGGAAGATTCTTCATTACCACAACTCTCCTCACTGGAATTACCTTTAGCATCACCCCTATTAGCACCCTCGCTCTCTTCACCAGAACTGCTTTATTCCTCGTCCAATTGGATGGGGTCGGTGGCAACCTCTTCGATGATGTCTAGCTCAGGAATTCTATTCACAGGTTGCGCAATAAAATTGGACCCAACGTTCTTGTATTCCAGAAGGAACTCCACTGATCGAGGATGCTCACCGTCAGATAAGGGTTTCATGATTTTCCAGGCTTTAACCAGCTCAGCAGCTCGGATCTCGCTAAGAGCAGGCTCCGAGTTCTTTGTCTTCGTTGAAAAGAGAAAGATATGAGAAAAACCATGCATTAACAGAGGATCAATGAACAAAACGAGAACTATGCCTACCTATATATTCCTCCCCTATAAAAGGAATCACATATCTCTCAGACCTTGACCCTTCAGTATGGGGAGGGAGCTGCCAATTTCTGGCAATGAACCCCTCATGCCAGTAGTCCTTATGGGAATAAGGTAGATTTACTACCAATACCCTATCAGAACTCCTAACCTTGAGGTAAAGAAGACCAGAGCTTGTTTGAGAAAAAAAATAACAGTAGAAGATTTTAGCAAGCCCTAGATTGGTGCCATTAGGGGTGTTCGCGGTCCGGTCCGATCCGGTTTTTAGTAATTTTAAGGACCGAACCGATTTAACCGGTCCTAAAAAAAACGGACCAAGACCGGACCGATTAAGCCGGTTTTTCGGGCTTAATCGGTCCGGTTTTTTATATGGTCGGTCCGGTCTAACTTGTCGGTCCTAATACATTTGAGATTTTTAAAAAAAATGAGACACAGGTCCGTAAGTATTAACACTGCTCAAACTTTCAGATTTAATGCTTACAAACCTGTGTCTCATTTTTTGAACACCCCTACGGACCTCTGAAAATTTGAGCAGTTTTAACCATAAAAGCAGCCTATTTTTTAGCAAATTTTTATTTTAACAAATACCATAATGCCTCTGTTCGAATCTTAATTTAACAAATACTAATATAAAAAATACCAGAAAAAAAATTATATTTTAACAGAAAAAGAAAAAAACTCACAAGTGCCTCTGTTCTGTTGTTTCTTAGAAAAACAAATTTGAGAAAAATAAAAGAACTCATAATGTATTTGTATTTGAATCGGAGGAAAAAAAAAGTTACCTCTGTTTGAGGTAGCGACGCACAGCAGAACGCAGCGCCGGAGGCAGCGCCGGATGTAGCTGAGCAGCGACCGTGGCACTGGAGGTAGCGACGCAGCTGCAACAGCGCAAATGGGTCAGAGGCAGAGGCGCTAGTGTCTCTGAGTCAGAGGCCGGCGATGGGTTTCTTAGAGTAAGAGAGAGAGAATGGTGGGTTTGTCATATGGGTTTCTTTTCTTAGGGTTTTTTTTCTTAGAATGAGTGAGGTGTGTGCGTGTGAACGAGATATAGATCAGGCCTTTCCTTTTTTTTATGACCAGTGTACCCCCAACTACAATATTCCATCTTCTTTTTTTATATACATAAATATAATTATATATATATATATATATATATATATATATATATATATATATATATATATATATATATATATATATATATATATATATTAATAGTAACCGGTCCGGGTCGGTCCAGACCGGGTATTTAATAGGGGGACCGAGGACCGGACCGACTAAACCGGTTTGTCAAAAAAAAAACTTGGACCGGATCGATTAAAAAAAAAGACCGATAAAATTAGGGCGGTCCGGTTCGGTCCACCGGTCCATTCGGTTTTCTGAACACCCCTAGGTGCCATAGAGCTGATTAATTCTATGCACACCATTTATGATTTTCCAGACATTGGGCGAGCATTGTGCAGGAACTATATCGAAGTAACCAAAAAAGTGTAAAAACAAGCAACTTGGGGGAAAAGCGATACCCCCTTGGATAACAAGAGAACATTGTAATACCCCGTATTTTTACGCATAATTATTTTTATGGAAAATGGGGATTAATTAAATTAAAGGGAGAAAATTTAAATTGTAATTACTCCGATTTTTATGATAATAATCACTAGCGTGATGAGATTTAGTAATTATTGAAATAATAGTATGGCCGGGGATGAGGTACACGACAGTTATGTTATAAATATTTGGGACGCGTATGAGTCACGTCACTAGTATGTATTTGGGGGTTTAAAAAGATAAATTATTTTTATATAACTCGAACAACTATTTTGAGTGTGCCAGAGTGTTCGAAAGGGTCAAAATAGTTAAAAAACACTACTCGGGTATTTTATTTGGAGTCCGGGACATTTTCAAAAACGACACCCCGGAGGGGTATTTTGGTCTTTAGAGATTTTTGGGTAATTAAATGGACGAAAATTAGGTTTAATTAAAAGCATTTAGGGTTAGTGGCCTGTCAGTTTCAACCTACGTGAAAATAGAGGAAAAGAGAGAGAGAACCAAGGAAGAAGAAGGAGACTCCATTAGAGCCCTAAGCCAAGAACTCAAGCTTTCACAACAAAAAGTACACCGACGCGTAGAACGTGTCAGGAGGATCGTCCCTGTACCAATTTCAACCCGCGAATCAGAAGTTCATTTTAAGTCAAGTGACTATCTTGCTCTCTCTCTTAGCAATTATTACTCTTGTTAACATATGTAGAGGTTTTAGAATAACTAATACCAAATTGGGTTTACCTATGATGAGATCGTGTAGAAATTTCAGAAATCTGATGGGGGTTTGCATGTAGAGGATTTTCCCCTTAATAGGAATGTGAAATTTGGTGAATTAGATGTTAAGCACGAAATAAAAAAGGAGTTCTGATAGATTAATAATTCTGGGTTTATGTTAATATGATTTATGGAAAAATTTAGGAATTTGTTGAAATTACATGATGATTAGAAGGATTTGACCCCAAAACTATGCTAAGAAGTGTTCTAGGGTGACTTAGAGTAGTTTGTAAACTTGTACTTTGGTTGGAATGGGTTTAGGTTGAGATTTGAGTGGAGAAAATCTAGAAAAACGAGCATTGGAGATGAACTGGGCAACTTCAGAAATTTCGCTAGAAGTCCAGCCCAGGTCGTTCGAACGAGACTTCTAACGAGATTCCAGTGACCTTCTAACGAGTTTGGTAGTTCGTTCGAAGACCCTTCGTTCGAATGACCCTCGTTCGAACGAGATTCCCTGGGTCTTCTAACGAGATTACAGAATGACTTTTAAGGCCCGATTGTGTTTCAAAATCTCTGTAGACTTATATAATTGAGTGTTAGGAATGTATGAATGTCGAGTAACTTAAAATTTATAATTATTAGTGAGCGGAGAATATGTCGAACCTCAAAAGGAATGAAATTTATAGAAATTGATATATGCAAAAATACAAGGGAGAATATATATACGAATAAGGTACGGGGTATAATAAGGGATACATATTATACGTACTGTAAATACTAGATTGTGAGAAAGCCAATGAATTTATATAAGTTGTGTGTATGCTTATTACTCAAAATATTATGTGTATGACATACCTAGCTACTTATTTTAAACTGTTTTCAACTCGGGCTCTGACCCGTTTTTCTGTATATCTTTCTATTGTTCCATTATTTTTAGGTTCCCAGCCACAGGGATACCAACCTTAGGAGACTCAACTCAGTTGCCGTGCTGTAGTTGATGTGGAAGCTGCAGGATAATTGCTAGTAGACGACTCAGCCTATTCTTCCTTTTCAGATATCTATTCTATTGGACATGTCGTCCTTTCTTCTGTTTACTTGCAGAGATTCAGTTATTTTAAATTCTCTCTTAGATTTGGTTTCATTTTATTGGATTTATTGTATGGGATTGTATCTGGATGCGTTTTACTCCAGTCATTTATTTTACTTCAGTTAGACTTTATTTATATTACTGTGATGTATGGCAATTGTTAGTATTCTTTTTTATATTGGTTAATAACAAGATAAAATTTGGACATCACCCTTTTTAAATACTAGGTGGTTAGTTTTATTAAATTATAATTTGAACTTTCGACAGTGATGCATTATCTGGACCAACTTGATATTCTGAAATTAATTAATTAAGGACTGATCACCCGGTAATTAATTAGGCGGGGTGTCACAAACATGTATCCAGTGGTCGTCCTCAATGTCTCTGACATTATGAGGAACAGGGGCACATTCAATGTCTACCCAGTTTGGAATGTTGTAGAATTTCCTAAATTCAGTTATTGACCTATTGCCTATTTTCGTCATCGGAAAAGAAAAACCTTAGTAGAGGATACGAAGAAATTGAAAAAGAAAATAGAAGAAGTGAGAAGAACTTACGACGTAAAGGTCAGCTTGAGACGACGTAAAGTCGCAAGCAGGGACGATGAAGAGATAAGAATGTAGCTCGAAGATGGGAGACGAAACCTGGAAGTAAGAAAGCAACAGTGAAAGCTTGGGGATATTTAGAGAAAACGAAAAAGTTTGAAGCGACGTTCAGGGAATGGCCATTTCAAGATGATTTAAACCTTTCTAATCATAACGCACTGGTAACGAGGCGATCTGCCGCCTAAATCAATTCGAGAAAGGCGCGTCAGTCCCAAGAGTGTTGCACAATACACAAAAGTTCCATTAAGGCAAATCATTTAAAACTATTGAGCCCAAATTGTGATCGAATATTTTTAGGGGCAATTGAGGGTACCTCGATTTGTCACTTTGGCCCAGACGAATCGCCCAATTAAACACAACCCAAAGTCTAGAGGCCCCGCGCATCTTCTAATTCTGTTGCGACCTTTTCAATTCCAAATATCTCTTAAGGAGATATTCAAGGGATTATAGAATAACGTGGGGTAGTCCAACACCCCCACTCTCCGAAAAACAGCATGTATATAATAAACCCTCAGCCCGGGGCAAAGAGCATGTATTCTTTTCCGTAAACACTCCCCGGAGTAAAGAGAAATAAAATACTGAGAGCACCACCGTGGACGTAGACCTTCTTGCCGAACCACGTATATCTTGTGTTGTGTGTGATTGTCATTCTTTCAAGTTCTTTACTTATTCTTGGTGATTGCCTTTGTTTGTTAATTTGTGTTGAGTTTAATTGTCACCACAGGTATAATAGCAAACTTTGAGGCAAAAAGGCGTCAGGGATCACTAAAAGAGAGTTGCAATAAAGACTTGTTGTGGAGTCGAATTTGGGCCATACGTAGTAACATATTTGTTGAGAGTCATAGTCATTCGTTGTCAACCCCACGGAAAACACATTTTTGCAGTTCTATCGTAGTGTTTCAAGTGCACAAAAGAGCTAGACTCAACAGCTTAGCACGGTAAATATACCACCACAATAATAATTCAACTTTATTGGAGTGCAAGCAAGGGGGCTTGAGAATATTTGTTGTACACAGTGAGATTTATATAACAATGAAAGGGAGAGACACAATTAGATAAAGTGGCACGATGGAGATATTTTCTATGAGCATTTAAAATTACAACAAGGAAAAAATTCATCATTCACTTTTCAAATTGAGTCGGATGATGAGCATAGGATTACCCATTATTTTGGGGCCGGTGCAACTTCTAGATGAGCATACAAGTATAACTGTGAAATGGTCATCTTTGATACAACATAAAACATAAATCGTTACGGATTGATTTTTGCGCCACTAACGGGGATTAATAATCATGGTCAAACAGTTATATTTTCTTGTGCGTTCTTAGGTGATGAGACCGTTGATTCTTTTGTTTGGTTATTCAAGCTATTTTTGGAAGCTATGTCGGTTGATGGATGCCCCTAACATGATTATTACGAATCAGGATACATCTATGACAAAAACAATTTCACAAATTCTTTCAAATACGTTTCATAAGTATTGCATTTTGAGAAAGTTTTAAAATTGCATTTGGAAATCAGAGATACACGAAGAGTTTGACACAAACTGGGTAGATCTTGTTGAGAAGAGTGGCTTAAATAACAACAAATGGCCACAATTAATATATGCAATACGTTCAAAATGGGTCCCCGTATATGTAAATAATATTTTTTCGACCAACATGTATAGTAGTCAAGAAACAAAAAGTGCTCATTCATCGTTTAAAATATATGTTTCCAAAAAAGAATTCTTTAATAAATTTTATAATTCAATTTGGTAGGGAACTTGTATGACAACGTCATGAAGAGTTAATGGCTGATCACAAAGATATCATTGAAAGGACTAAATTAAAATTGTCCTGCGAATTTTTGGTGCACATGGTTGACATATACATGCGTGAAATGTTTTATAAATTCCAAGATGAGTTGTGTGATAGCTTGTGTTATAAATTTGAGCTTATGGAGGAGGATTACAATCATTGTGTGTACAAGATTGAAAGGAAAAATGCCCAAAAATATAAGTTAAGAGAGATTCATTATGACAAGGACTTGGAGTTTGCTTCGTGTACTTGCAAAAAGTTTGAGAGCTCAAGTACCCCATGTAGACATGTGTTAGCTTACTTGCACAAGCTTCGTGATTTTAAACAATTGCCGAGACAATATAATTTAAAGAGATGGACAAAAATAACGAAATGTGAGGTTGTCATTGATGAGGGTTGGTATGGATATAACGGATGATAAAACATATTTTTTCAAGCGGAGTCGATTAATTCAATATTCTTTAAATGTGGTTGATAAGGCCCTTACGAGTGACAAAGCAACAAAAGTTTATACTGATGCTTTAGATAGTGCACAATCATATGAAAAAATAAATCAAATTGTTGGGGATGGTACATGTGCACGTCTTAATGGCGAGAAAACCAATCATGGTGATGGCACTAGTGCGGTTGTTCCGGGAAACATGAGTTGTAATTGTGACTATTATTACAAAGAACCAATGCAAGTGCGAGCAAAAAGCTGAAGGGGGGGGGAAAAAGATACCATTAGGGAGGGAAAAAAGTTCTAAAGCTAGATGTTGTAATGGATCTGGCAAAGTTAGAAAGTCGCACGATAAAAGAAATTGCCCCATGCTAACGAACCGGTAACAAAAACTGCA
Organism: Sambucus nigra; assembly: GCA_949130495.1. Taxonomy (NCBI): domain Eukaryota; kingdom Viridiplantae; phylum Streptophyta; class Magnoliopsida; order Dipsacales; family Adoxaceae; genus Sambucus; species Sambucus nigra. The sequence continues at coordinate 639,611,654 of OX422216.1, forward strand.
ATTTATCATTGATTTTATCATGTTGTAAAAAGTACCAACATTTTTTTTTAATTCATGTAGATCTGCAACGCCTATCAACGATGAAACTCCTAGGGCAAGTTTAGATAATGATATTTATTCATCAACAGGTAAACTAAATAATTGAGGGTAACGTCTTACATTTAAAAAATATCACTGCCTCCCCCCCCCCCAAATTGTGAGTGGTAAAGATGGAGTATTTGGCTATGAGATGCAAGGCGATGGACTTTTTTGATTCTCTGATTTAAGAGAATTGGACAAATTATTTTAGTTTAATTAATCTCAATGGAGAAAGATGTATCTAAATTTTGATATATCTGAATCCGTCAATCATGCAAGGGTACTAAAGTCTCCTTTTATCTCCAAAATCCCCCATTTCTCTTCTAACTCTATGAAGCACACTGTCCCGGTCTCACATTAAAGCCACAACTGGCCACCGACTAGAATGATCACCAGATCCACCATGATATTGCCCTCTCTCAGTTCACAATCTAAAACTACACCGCCGAACACTACAAATACAGAACAAAATGACATGTGGATCACACTATTTTTATTGGTATGTCTCTCTACCTACTCTATTTGTTTCCCCTCTACCTTCTCTCTTCATCTTCTTACTCTCGCATAGTCACGTGTCTGCTTGGACTGTTTTTGACTTTTACCTTCATTCCCCATATATCTACACACTTTTAATAGATTTTTAGTTTTTGTCGGGTTTCTATCTAATCCTATTCACAGTTTTGCTAAAGTCATAAAGTACTACTGATTAAATCTTATGGCTTTGTAATGATCTATTATTTATTGCCTTTTGATTTACCGATCACGATTTTTTCCTAAATTATTGGAATAACGGGATTAAAAAAATTGGGTTATTATGCCATGTTAAGGCAATACAAAAGTGTATTGTCTCTTCCTCACATTTGCATAAGTCGATAAATTTCACATTCCATATACATATATTATCAATTTGCAGAAATATGGTGCTTTTTGAGTCTTAAATGTGCTGTACTTTTGTTGGTGCAGATCCGAACATGGATAATTTAAGTAACTTTCGCAAGTCGGATGTGGGAATACAAACCATCGCATAACTGGATTTATCCTCAAATCGTATTTTATGATAATTAGAAGAAGAAAAAAAAGGAAGAAATGAATATGTAACCTGATCACGAATGGGGACATTGACAATTCGGTGGGAGAGAAAGAGTTTGTCCTTGGGAGGTCGACGAATGGAAGTGAACTTCGTTTACACATGGGGCACCGGTTGTCAACCTTGTACCATTCCATAATGCACACGAAGTAGAAGAAATGGTCTCAATTGTCGATCCATCCTCGCACAGCTTTACCCTCTTCTGATAAACATATTCCGCAGCTAATGGATTCCGAATCACTCATGCTTATATCTTCGATTTTTTATTTTCCTTTCGGTGATGAACATAGGGTTAGGGTTTCAGACGTTTATTTCGAGGTTCTTCTAGTGTTTGGGACCTCTCTAACTCTAACCCCATCGCCATTGTTAGTTACCGATTACCTTCTCCTTCTCTAATGAGATTTGGTTCCTCGATACTAGGTTGAGTTTTTTTTTTTTATCTAAATCTCATTAGATCAAGGCTTATAATATATCTGAATGAATGTACTTGCACCCCTTATAATATATCGAGTTTGAAGTGTTCCCCGTTTAATATTTGACTGGTGATTTGCCCCTTCATACTATTATTTTAGGTACGGGTGGGTGGGCACCGTTCAGTCCATTTTTTCCCATTTTTTGGACTCGACTGAATATTTGGTCCGCCATTTTTTTAGATCAACCCCGGACCGATTAATTTGATTAAGCTGCTAATTTCGTCCTGACTTTTTTCGGTTCGATCCGAGTAAAAATTCGATCTTGCCCCTACTTTTTTATGATTGTTTTTATCTATTATTCTCACATATATATAATAAAGTAGAAAACTTATGTATGTCATAAGTTTTATCGATGATGTCATCCATATGAATTTTTCCTACACTACCTCTTTTGCCCTTAAAATTTTTTAGTTCCCCTCTTTTCACACTCTCTCTAATATGCTTCCCTCTTTCCTTCAAAATTCAAAAAAAGGGTATAATCATATTTTGTTCAATATTGCACGTACTCCCACTCTCTCTCTCTCTCTCTCACTCACAAACCCTCTTTCGTTTTCTCTTGGAAATAGACACCTTAGCTTTCTCTCTTCCGCATCATCTTTCTCTCTCTCAAGGTTTCAAATTTCAAACTCGATAGTAAGGTTGTTCTTCGATTCTCATTTTTATTTTTTCTACTCCCGTGCTAATGTGGGATTCCGGTCCTCTATTTTTTGGTTTGATTTGATTTATATTTTTTGGTTTTCATATTTGGACCCCATGAAATAGACTTTCTCTGGTGTTGTAGTGAGTCTACTCGAATTTTCATGCCTTTTCTTTTTCTTTATATTAATCTGCTTTTCTTTATTATGTTTACTCTATAATATGAACTGTGCGGACAACCTTAAATGACAGAGGATGAAGAGATTCATTCTTTATTTTTTTGGAGTATGTTCATTTTATTTAAATACTTAGTTTATGATACACGGTGTTGAACTTTTATAATGTAGGTGTTTGATAAAATGTCTAAATCCAACATTCAATGGAATAACCTTTGAGGTATGTATATTCCATTTCTACGCATTTGTCTTTTGATTTTTGTTACTCTCATATATAAAACAGAGTGAAGTAGGTAAGATTTCCTGCTATATTTATTGATTTTAAAAACTGAAGAGGTTTCGTTACATTCAAGTCATCTTCACACAATAATATTTTGTTGATTTTAATTTTTTAGAACCTATATGATCTTTTTCTTGGATCACCCATTAGTGTTGGTGGTTGTGTGTGATTTGTTGGTGGTTTAACTTATTTTAGTTCATTATTACATGGGTGTGTGCATATGACCACATGAGTGGGATTACTCGGTTTTTATGGTTCAACTCATATATTTTTATTACTGTTTGTAGGTATCTCACCTTGATTTACCAACCACATCACGGTTCAAATCAGGTATACCACTCACGTTCAAAATTTAGGGGGTTAGGGTCCATGTCATTCTTTAAATCAGATCAGGTAATCCGCTCTACACTATGATTGTTGATATTATTATTTCTTTGGGTTTTGTTCCCCTCTTTGTTTTTTTAAATTATTGAGCATTTGTAATATTTTTCTTTATAAATTCTATAATGAGTGTGATTTATAAAGGGATAAGAAATGTAGGCATTTTGTAAAGGGATAAGAAATGTGGGCATGTGTTCATTTCCTTGGGAACTTTTTTAGCCGTCGAAACTTTTAATTGTTTGACATCCAAAATCAGTTTAGTTTATGGTTAAATTGTACTCTCATGATATCTTCTATAAATTTTTTCTTGAAATATTCTTATAGTAACAACATATATTTTTTACTAATTTGGGATTTTGCTTTTATAGCGTGTGGTCGATAATTTTCGATAATGGCGTCCCATATTCAACATTCCAACGTGTGGCCGAAGAATTATCAATCCAACCATTATGGCCAATAAATAGTAAGTATCTCTGTTGTTTGTATACACGGTATGTTTTTAAATCGTGATATAATTACCATATTGTATGCAAAATTTCTCTTTATTTCTACTGATAGATCAACCAGAAAATTGAGTGGGGAATTAAGAAATACACCCTTTTTGAGTCGGTATATGTTCTTTTAAGCTATTCACCTTAAAAGAACATATACTGAAAATATTTTTTGGACTAATAAAATCATTGAAGTCATTTTGTTGGAGGTCATATGCTTCAAGATCGCAGGTTTACTTCGGTGATATCATTTTATGTTAGGAGTAGATGGGTTTTTATGTATTTTTTCTATTGGGACGAGTGAAATATTTGAAAAACTTATTATTACCATTGATGTTTTGATTGAAGTAACTTTGATTTAGGTTGGTGGATATGATGTTAGAATTGTTGATTGTGTAGAGAGATTTTACTTATATTTGAAAAACTTATTATTACCATTATTGTATGTTATACATGTTACAATGGGATGATGTTATATATTATTTTTAAGAGGTTTTGTTTATTATTATATGTATTATATATGTCGGAATAGATGTAAAGCATGGAATAGATGTTATATATTATGTTCGTTCGAATGCCTCAAAATAAAAAATTCCAAAATTATTTTTAAAACTTGTTCCTAGATCCCAATACTTCAAAAGGTAAATACACAACTCAATTTAAAAAACATCTTAGTGTGTGCAATTAGCCAATATTATATCTAACTTCTCGAAAGGATATAGTCCTTATATTCAATCATGGAAGGCTCCAATGAGAGATAGTGCATGATCTTCAATCTTTAGTCCTTAAGGTTTATCTGACCTAAACTAGATTGTGTCTCACTCATAACGAACCAAGTCTATTTAACTTGATAGACTCAAACGTTTTGATACATGAGAGAGCCAATTTAGATATAATACAAATGTTTACATTTTCAGTAAGACTTTTGCCAACATTTAGTGAACAATAATGGTTATTTCGCTTTTGTTTGTTAAATACTAATCTACTAAAATTTTTGCCAAATCCATGATGAAAAAAATTGGTAGGAGAAAAATGCTACCAATTTGATGTTTTAATGGTGAAGGAAAGTTCAAAATAACCTGTATTATTAAAAAAATAAAATCTTTCAACAGAAAGAATGCATTGATTTCTTTAACTCCAAGAATAGAAATTCTAGAATCACTTAGAAATAAAATCACAACGAATTATTTTTTATCTTTAACCATAGTCAAAATATCGTAATCTTCCCTTTGAAATTAAAATTAGACACAAATATACAAGTACAAATATCTTCAATGTGGAATTAAGTCGATAACACTAATATTCTAATGTTCATGAACGATATCTAACCTAAGACAAAAGTATATGTTAAGCAACAACATATTAACATGTGAATTGTCTAATTCGAATGAAAATGAGTTAATCTTTATATACATAATCATCAATGTTTTGCCTCTAATATAACAACCCCCTATTTTCCACATACTCACCCACCACACACACACACACACACACACACACACACATATATATATATATATATACACACACACATATATGCACACACAAACATATATATAAATGGAAGAGAGAGAGAGAGCAGCGTAGAGAGAGAGAGAGTTGTAAAAAGGAGGGAATGGCGGGGGGGGGGGGGGGGGGGGAAGAAGGGGAAATGGTTTTTACTGAAGAAGTTGTCACGGTCGTGTCAAGGTCCTTGACCGTGACAAATATTTAAAGAATTGTCACGGTCATTGACCGTGATAATTATTTGTCACGGTCGTGTCAAGATTAATGACCGTGACACAAAATGCGTATTTTTTGTCACGGTCAATGACTTTGACAAGGCTGGCCGACTGAAAGGTGACAATTTTGTCATTTTGGTGTAGTGAAAACAATCATAAAAGAATAGGGGCAAGATCGAATTTTTACTCGGAGCGAACCGAAAAAAGTTAGGACGGAATTAGCAGGTTAATCAAATTAATCGGTCCGGGCTTGATCTAAAAAAATTGAGGACCAAATATTCAGTCGAGTCCAAAAAATAGGCAAAAAACGGACTGAACGGTGCCCACCCACCCGTACCTAAAATAAGAGTCCCACTACAGCGACCGGAGTTGTGGACTTAAAAAGGAGACTTAATGATGTAGCATTGCCACATCATTAAGAAACACACTCCAAATTATTAAAAACTACACTATAAATTTATTTATTTATTTTTAAAATATATTTTTTCAAATTAAAAAATAGTCAATTAGTTTAAAAAATATATTTTAAGTTGATTTTTTTATTATTCACCTAAAATATTTAAATACCACACAAAAAAACTTAATTAAAATAGTATAAATACACATTTAATCCAAGCATTTTTATTTTGTTCCAAAAAATCTTTCACCACATAAAAATACGAAATGTGTGCCGCTTACCCAGACCTTTAAATAAGTTTACAAATAAGGGGTGCCGCTGGTGCGAACCTTTAAAAATAAGAGATTATTGAGAAAATGAGTGTTTGAGGTACTAAATGAGTTACAAATAATTAAAAATAATAATTTATTATAAGAATAGTATTTTTTTAATGCGGGCGTTTAAACAGTTTTAAGAAATACAAAAATTGTTTTAAATGTTGTCAAATTAAAAAAAAAAAAATCAAGTTTAAAAATTAGGGGTGCCGCTGGCACGGACCTTTAAAAATAAGAGAATATTGGGTAAAAGGATATTTGAGGGACTAAACGATTTAAAAATAATTAAAAAATAAGAGAATAATTTTTTTGCATATCGCTAGCGCGGACCATTTTTTTAAATAGAAAAAAAAATATTTGACTATTTAAAAAAATGGTTCACACCAGTGGTATGTATAAGTGGTCTGACTACCTATACATACTGCTGTCGAGGACCATTTTTTATAATATGTTGGTCCGTTAGCAGTATGTATAAATGGTCGGACCATCTATACATACCGCCGACGCGGACAATTTTTTTTAAATAGTAAAAAGATTATTTTTAAAATAGTAAAAAATGGTTCACGCCAGCAACATGAAAAAATACGACTCCATGTCATGTTGTGTTTTTTTGGATCGTAATCGTGTTGGTTAAAAAATAAAAGATTCATAATCGCATTGTGTAATTTTTTAATTGATTTTGTTAAGTAAAAAAATTAACACAATGATGTATTTTAACAAATATATTTTTTTACATATATTTATATATAGTGTGCATTTATGTTTTTTAATTGGACTTTTTTTTAACTTGAAAGTTATATTTTGGAAAAAACATAAATTTGTACATTGGTAAAATAAATAAATAAATAAATAGTTGTTTTGGGATAAATGAGTATTATGTGATTAAAAAAAGTAAATAGGGTCTTAAACCCTTAATGATGTGGCACCTCTTTAAATCCAAGTCTCTCTATAATTTTCCCTAAAATAATAGTATGAAGGGGCAAATCAGCGGGCAAATATTATACGGGGCACGTTAAAAAAACAAACGGAACCTAGTATGGAGGAACCAAATCTCGTTAGAGAAGGAGAAGGTGGTCGGCAACTAACAATGGCGATGGGGTCAGAGTTAGAGAGTGAAGATCCTCGAAATAAACGTCCGAAAACCCTAACCCTATGTTCATCACCGAAAGGAAAATCGAAAATCGAAGATATAAGCATGAGTGATTCGGAATCCCATAGCTGCGGAATATGTTTATCAGAAGAGGGTAAAGCTGTGAGAGGATGGATCGACAGTTGCGACCATTTCTTCTGCTTCGTGTGCATTATGGAATGGTCCAAGGTTGAGTCCCGGTGCCCCATGTGTAAACGAAGGTTCACTTCCATTCGTCGACCTCCCAAGGACAACCTCTTTCTCTCCCACCGAATTGTCAATGTCCCCGTTCGTGATCAGGTTACATATTCAATTCTTCCTTTTCTTCTTCTTCTAATTGTCATAGAATAAAATCTGTGATTTGAGGATAAATCCACTTATGCGATGGTTTGTATTCCCACTTGCGAAAGTTACTTAAATTATCCATGTTCGGATTTGCATCAACAAAAGTACAGCACATTTAAGACTCAAGAAGCACTATATTTCTGCAAATTGATAATATATGTATATGGAATGTGAAATTTATCAACTTATACAGATGTGAGGAAGGGAAAATACACTTTTGTATTGCCTTAACATGGCATAATAACCCAATTTTTTTTCATCACATCATTCCAAGAATTTAGGAAAAAATCGTGATAGGTAAATCAAAAAGCAATAAATTATAGATCATTTCAAAGTCATAAGATTTAATCAGTAGTATTTTATGACTTTAGCAAAACTGTGAATAGGATTAGATAGAAACCCGACAAAAACTAAAATTCTGTTAAAAGTGTGTAGATATATGGGGAATGAAGGTAAAAGGCAATAACAGTCCAGGCAGACACGTGACTATGCGAGAGTGAGAAGATGAAGAGAGAAGGTGGAGGGGAAACAAATAGAGTAGGTAGAGAGACATACCAGTAAAAATGGTGTGATCCACATGTCATTTCGTTCTGTATTTGTAGTGTTCGGTGGTGTAGTTTTAGATTGTGAATCGAGAGATGGCAATATCATGGTGGATCTGGTGATCATTCTAGTCGGTGGCCAGTTGTGGCTTTAATGTGAGACCGGGACAGTGTGCTTCATAGAGGTGGAAGAGAAATGGGGGATTTTGGAGATAAATGGAGACTTTAGTACCCTTGCGTGATTGACGGATTGAGATATATCAAAATTTAGATACATCTTTCTCCATTGAGATTAATTAAACTAAAATAATTTGTCCAATTCTCTTGAATCAGAGAATAAAAAAAGTCCATCTCCTTGCATCTCATATCCAAATACTCCATCTTTACCACTCACAATTGGGGGGGGGGGAAGGCAGTGATATTTTTAAATGTAAGATGGTACCCTCAATTATTTAGTTTACCTGTTGATGAATAAATATCATTATCTAAACTTACCCTAGGAGTTTCATCGTTGATAGGCATTGAAGATCTTCATGAATTAAAAAAAAATGTTGGTACTTTTTACAACATGATAAAATCAATGATAAATTGCAATTTTTGTTACCCGTTCGTTAGCATGGGGCAATTTCTTTTATCGTGTGACTTTTTAACTTTGCCAGATCCATTACAACATCTAGCTTTAGAACTTTTTTCCCTCCCTAATGGTCTCTCTTTTCCCCTCTTAAGCCTTTTGCCCGCACTTGAATTGGTTCTTTGTAATAATAGTCACAATTACAACTCATGTTTCTCGGAACAACCGCACTAGTGCCATCACCATGATTGGTTTTGTCGCCATTAAGACGTGCACATGTACCATCCCCAACAATTTGATTTATTTTTTCATATGATTGTGCACTATCTAAAGCATCAGTATAAACTTTTGTTGCTTCGTCACTCGTAAGGGCCTTCTCAACCACATCTAAAGAATATTGAATTAATCGACTCCGCTTGAGAAAATATGTTTTATCATCCGTTATCTCCATACCAACCCTCATCAATGACAACCTCACATTTTGCTATTTTTGTCCGTCCCTTTAAATTATATTGACTCGGCAATTGTTTAAAATTACGAAGCTTGTGCAAGTAAGCTAACACATGTCTACATGGGGTACCTGAGCTCTCAAACTTTTTGCAAGTACACGAAGTAAACCCCAAGCCCTTGTCATAATGAATCTCTCTCAACTTGTATTTTTGGGCATTTTCCCTTTCAATCTTGTACACACAATGATTGTAATCCTCCTCCATAAGCTCAAATTTATAACACAAGATCTCACACAACTCATCCTGGAATTTATAAAACATTTCACGCATATATATGTCAACCATGTGCACCAAAAATTCGCGGGACAATTTTAATTTAGTCCTTTCAATGATATCTTTGTGATCTGCCATTAACTCTTCATGACGTTGTCATACAAGTCCATACTAAATTGAATTATAAAATTTATTAAAGAATTCTTTTTTGGAAACGTATATTTTAAAGGATGAATGAGCACTTTCCGTTTGTTGACTACTATACATGTTGGTCGAAAAAATATGATTTACATATATGGGGACCCATTTTGAACGTATTTCATACATTGATTGTGGCCATTTGTTGTTATTTAAGCCACTCTTCTCAACAAGATCTACCCGGTTTGTGTCAAACTCTTCGTGTATCTCTGATTTCCAAATGCAATTTGAAAACTTTCTCAAAATGCAATACGTATGAAATGTATTTGAAAGAATTTGTGAAATTGCTTTTGTCATAGTTGTATCTTGATCCGTAATAATCATCTTAGGGGCATCCATCAACCGACATAGCTTCCAAAAATCGCTTGAATAACCAAACAAAAGAATCAACAGTCTCATCACCTAAGAATGCACAAGAAAATATAACTGTTTGACCATGATTATTAATCCCCGTTAGTGGTGCAAAAATCAATCCGTAACGATTTATGTTTTATGTTGTATCAAAGATGACCATTTCACTGTAATACTTGTATAATCATCTAGAAGTTGCATCGGCCCCAAAACAATGGGTAATCCTTTGTTCATCATCCGACTCAATTTGAAAAGTGAATGATGGATTCTTTCCTTGTTGTAATTTTAAATACTCAGAAAATATCTCCATCGTGCCACTTTGTCTCATTGTGTCTGTCCCTTTCATTGTTATATAAATCTCTGCGTGTACAACAAATATTCTCAAACCCTCTTGCTTGCACTCCAAGAAAGTCGAATTGTTGTTGTTGTGGTATATTTACCATGCTAAGCTGCTGAGTCTAGCTCTTTTGTGCGCTTGAAACACTACGATAGAACTGCAAAAATGTGTTTTTCGTGGGGTTGACAACGGATGACTATGACTCTCAACAAATATGCTACTACGTATGGCCCAAATTCGACTCCACAACAAGTCTTTATTACAACTCTCTTTTTGTGATCCCTGACGCCTTTTTGCCTCAATGTTTGCTATTATACCTGTGGTGACAATTAAATCCAACACATATCAACAAGCAAAGGCAATCACCAAGAATAAGTAAAAAACTTGAAAGAATGACAATCACACACAACACAAGATATACGTGGTCCGGCAAGAAGGCCTACATCCACGGTGGTGCTCTCAGTATTTTATTTCTCTTTACTCCGGGGAGTGTTTACGGAAAAGAATACATGCCCTTTGCCCTGGGCTGAGGGTTTATTATATACATGCTGTTTTTCGGAGAGTGGGGGTGTTGGACTCCCCCACGTTAGCCTATAATCCCTAGAATATCTCCTTGAGAGATTTTAGGAATTGAATAGGTCACAACTGAATTAGAAGATGCACGGGGCCTCTAGACTTTGGGTCGGGTTTAATTGGGCTATTCGTCTGGGCCAAAGTGACAAATCGAGGTACCCTCAATTGCCCTTAAAATTTTTGGGTCACAATTTGGGCTCAATAATTTTAAATGATTTGCCTTAATGGCACTTTTGTGAATTGTGCAACACTCTTGGGACTGACGCGGCTTTCTCGAATTGATTTCGGCGGCAGATCGCCTCGTTACCAGTGCGTTATGATTAGACACGTTTAAATCATCTTGAAATGGCCATTCCCTGAACGTCGCTTCAAACATTTTCGTTTTCTCTAAATATCTCCAAGCTTTCATTGTTGCTTTCTTACTTCCAGGTTTCGTCTCCCATCTTCGAGCTACTTTCTTATCTCTTCATCGTCCCTTCTTGCAACTTTGCCTCGTCTCAACCTGACCTTTACGTCGTAAGTTCTTCTCACTTCTTCTATTTTCTTTTTCACTTTCTTCGTATCCGCTACTAAGGTTTTTCTTTTCCGATGACGAAAATAGGCAATAGGTCAATAACTGAATTTAGGAAATTCTACAACATTCCAAACTGGGTAGACATTGAATGTGCCCCTGTTCCTCATAATGTCAGAGACATTGAGGAAGGCCACTGGATACATGTTTGTGACACCCCGCCTAATTAATTACCGGGTGATCAACCCTTAATTAATTAATTTCAGAATATCAAGTTGGTCCAGATGATGCATCACTGTCGAAAGTTCAAATTTTAATTTAATAAAACTAACCACCTAGTATTTAAAAAGGGTGATGTCCAAATTTTATCTTGTTATTAACCAATATCAAAAAGAATACTAACAATTGCCATACATCACAGTAATATAAATAAAGTCTAACTGAAGTAAAATAAATGACCGGAGTAAAACGCATCCAGATACAATCCCATACAATAAATCCAATAAAATGAAACCAAATCTAAGAGAGAATTTAAAATAACTGAATCTTTGCAAGTAAACAGAAGAAAGGGCGACATGTCCAATAGAATAGATATTTGAAAAGGAAGAATAGGCTGAGCCGTCTACTAGCAATTATCCTCCAGCTTCCACATCAACTACAGCACGACAACTGAATAGAGTCTCCTAAGGTTGGTGTCCCTGGAACAATAGAAAGATGTACAGAAAAATGGGTCAGAGCCCGATTTGAAAACAGTTTAAAATAGCAAGTGCTTAAATTAATTGAATTAACACAATTATTCCCCTCGATCTAGTGTGCACGGCTAACGAGCCTAACTACCCATACTAGTCATGATACCCTAATGAGTACATAATATTATGCTTGAAAGACTCCCTAAATACTCCAAAACCGACATATTAAAGATTTTGATATAGGAGCGGGATCCTTCCTATTTGACATAATGGTAACTCACTACAATAATATAGATTTTGTGTTAGCAGTAAAGCCATATATATATATATATATATTACTTATATTTTTGCTGCTGTATATTACTTATATTTTTGCTGCTGTATATATATATTACTTATATTTTTGCTATATTCTTGCTGCTGTATATATATATTACTTATATTTTTGCTGCTGTATATATATATATATATATATATATATATATATATATATATATTTTACTTATATTTGTATATATATATATATATGTATTTCATATATATATTTCATATACAAATATAAGTAAAATGTACAAATATTTGTATATATATATATGTATTTCATATATATTTTACTTATATTTGTATATGAAATATAAATATGAAATACATATATATATATATACAAATATATATATATATATATATACTTATATTTGTATATGTTATATATTTGTATACAAATATATATATATATATACTTATATTTGTATATGAAATACGTATATATATATACAAATATATATATATACTTATATTTGTATATTTGTATATGAAATACATATATATATATACAAATATATATATATACTTATATTTGTATATGTTATATAATTGTATACAAATATAAATATACTTATATTTGTATATGAAATACATATATATATATACAAGTATATATATTTGTATATTTGTATATGAAATACATGTATATATATACAAATATATATATATACTTATATTTGTATATGTTATATATTTGTATACAAATATATATATATATATACTTACAAATATAAGTATATATATTTCATATACAAATATACAAATATAAGTATATATATATATATACTTATATTTGTATATTTGTATATATATATATATATATACTTATATTTGTATATTTCTATATTTGTATATGAAATACATATATATATATATATATATATATATATATATATATACTTATATTTGTATATTTGTATATGAAATACATATATATATATACAAATATTTATATATACAAATACATATATATATATATATAATACATATATATATATACAAATATTTATATATATAAATACGTATATATATGTATTTGTATATATATATATTTGTATATATATATATGTATTTCATATATAACATATACAAATATAAGTATATATATATATTTGTATATATATATACGTATTTCATATACAAATATAAGTATATATATATATATATTTGTATACAAATATATAACATATACAAATATAAGTATATACAAATATATATGTGTATACAAATATATATATATATACTTATATTTGTATATGTTATATATTTGTATACAAATATATATATATATATGTATTTCATATACAAATATAAGTATATATATATATATATATATATTTGTATATATATATATGTATTTCATATACAAATATAAGTATATATATGTATTTCATATATATATATTATTTTACTTATATTTGTATATGAAATATATATAAGTAAAATGATATATATATATATATATATATTATTTTACTTATATTTGTATATAAAATATAAGTATAATACATATATACGTATAAGTATATATATTTTACTTATATAGAAATATAAGTAAAATAATATATATGCAAATATAAGTAAAATATATATACTTATACGTATATATGTATTATACTTATATTTTTGCTACTGTATATAAGTAAAATAATATAAAATATAAGTAAAATACATATATACATATATACATATATCGATATATATAGAGAGCATAAATAACTAAAAAAAACATCGGAGAAGATGAATTTACCTCGTACGACTATCGATTTCTGCTGGAGAAGATGATCGGTGGTCCGTTTCTGCTAGAGAAGCCAATCGGAGGTCTTTCGGTGGTATTTCGTTTGGTTTTTGATCAACCGTTAGGGTTTTTCGTTGTTTACCTTCGTACGACTTTTTCTTTTTAAGCAAAATACCCACGTGACTTCATTTTTTGGTAAATGAACCTCAAAATATGAGGCAGACGCCTCATACGCCTCAAGGCGTACGCCTCTTCTATACAAGGCGCAAGCCTCAGTTCAGTCCCCTAGAGGCGTGCGCCTCAGCCTTGCTAGCCTTCGCCTCACCTCGATTCGCCTTTTAAAACCTTGCATGTAGCTTCGTTATACTTTCGTGAGATCGTCCATCTTCACAGAGTTTTACGTAGCATCACCTCCGACAGGGACGTACGATTTACAGAGCATTTTTGGCATACACTTTGGCGACTTTTACTGACAAAGTTACAGTTTTCGATAGAGTTTCACCCAGACGGATGGCCAGACTGAGGCGGTCAACCGGAGTGTGGGTGACCTATTGAGATGTTTATCTTTTGAACATCCCCGTAGGTAGGACATAATGATAGCCCAAGCCGAGTTCGCCTTCAACAACGCCGTCAACCGTATTAAAGACCTTTCCCCGTTCCAGATTGTATTAGGGTAGTCCCTTACTATGCCCATAGATGTCGCGAAGCTTCCCCCGACGGTGCCCACATGCCCTTGAGCTGAGGAGTTTGCTGCTCACCTGACTTCCATTCAGGCCGAAAGGCGTGCTCGACTACAGACCATGTATGCCTCTTATAATGAGGCCGTCGATGAGCGCCGCCGATGAGCACTGCCGCTTTATCTCCTTCCACGCGGGTGATTTAGTCATGGTATACCTCCAGAAAGCGCGCCGACAGGGCAAGGTACCAAGTTTCTTATGCGCCGATTTGGGCCTTTTCCTATTATCCGAGCTTGTGAGCTGAATGCCTATGAGGTTGATCTCCCCGATGAGTTCCGCATGCACCGCATGTTCAACGTGGGGGACCTTTCTCCCTTCCGAGGCACCCATGCTCCGCCGATTCCCATTCCACCGACCACAGCTCATCTGGTCCGCTCTCACGTAGATCGTGTGGTGGGAATTCTCGACTTCGAGCTCGTATCTTCTTCGTCGAGCGATTATACGCGTTACTTGATTTGTTGGGTTGACCGTTTCGAGGCCGAAGATTCATGGATCACAGAGGCCACCCTGCAGCACATCGACCTTGATTTCTATCGGCAACATACGGAGTATATGTAATCTTCTCAAGGGAGGGAGAGTGATGCAGGAGCATAGGGACATGAGCGTCCTTTTTATCATTATTTTTTTTTATTTTGTTCTTTGGTTTAGTCTTTTGTATCTTTCGTATAAATAGCCAAATGACCCTCTTTTGTGGGACTTTTGCCATTTTGATATTGAGAGACTAGAGAGAGAAATAAGAAACCCTTCTTCCTTTTTCCATGATATTGTTATTGTTGTGTAGATAATAATTCTTTTACGCTTCCGCATCCTTGATTACATCACCAATTTTTTTTTTTTGGGTGGGGTGGGGGAAGAGGGACGGTACCCCCACACATACTATTGCAATTAGGGGAAAGAGCCTCCCCTACGTGGCATAAACAAGCTTAAAAATAATTGACAACTTTGGTAAGCTAAAAAACAAACGAAAACCTTAAGAAATGAAATTTGGGCCTTTATAATAGGCCCATTACAAAACTCAACTCTGGACTAATCTAAGGTATTTGCAACCTATCTTATCCATCATCAAAGCACCTCTAGCCTTTTTAGGAAGATCCTTCAAATCATTGAATAACTTCTTCTCTGTCAGAAAAACTCCCTCATTAGCTAAGCAGTCACATTAGCTAAGCAGTCAGCCACCATATTTGTGTTTCCCTGTAACAATGCTTCAAAGTGTATTGAATTCTATGAAGATTAGAAATGATATCATCCATACAATTTTTAAGTCTCCAAGGAATGGACCATCCTTTTTTGATCATGTTAACAACCAACAAAGAGTCCATTTCGATATGAACAAAGTTAATATTACTGTTAATACAGGTTTGGATTCCCACCTTCAATGCCATAATTTCTGCTTCAGAATTTTTTGAAATGCCATAAGGACTAGCAAACCCAACAACCAATTGAGAATGAGCATCTCTGACAATGCGCCCATATCCACTAGGGCCAGGGTTACCTTTAGAAGCCCCATCCACATTCAATTTAAACCAGTTGTTGGTAGGAGGATACCATTGAAGTACTTTTGGAACAGTCTTTATCTGATATATTGTCAGATTAAAAACATCTATGATTCTATCATCAAAATAGGAAGCCGTACTCTTGAATTTTATGCCCCTGCACAAATTAGAAATTAAAGTAGTGGCTTGAAATATAACTTCATGATGATTGAACTTCTTATCCTCATATAGAGCCAAATTTCTCCCCTTCCATATCTCCCAACATACAACATTAGGGATAGCTCTGCCCAAAAATTTCGTGTAATCTCCTGCTCTATTATTAAACCACCAACTTAAAAACATAGAAGATATAGATGTTATATCAATTTTAGCTCCCATCAAGGCTTGAAAATGATCCCATCTAGGTTTAGTACCCTTGCAGTTTAGAAATAAATGATGAGTAGACTCACAATGATTTAGGCAGGCCTGACATCTAGACACCACTTTGATTCCCAATTCTTTGATCACATCATCAAAAGGAAGACAATTGTTCAACAATCTCCAAGTGTTAATTGATATTTTCAACGGAATATTTGTATCCCAAATCTGATTTAAAACTGTTGAGGCTGTGAAATGATCTCTGCTAATTTCCAGGGTTGATTTAAAAGAAAAATGGCCAGTGGTGGATGGTTTCCAATTCCAATTACCATTTATGCTGAACATATTGTCTAGCCCTCTTCTTCAACCTGCATTATTTCTCTTCATAAATTCTGCCCAGAGGGAATTTTCTGATTTGAATTTCCAGTACATTCTCATAGATGAGGCTTTAATCAGCATGTTAAAGTTTAAGAACTCAAGACCACCCTCATTTAGTTTCCTGCAAAGAGAATCTCATGATTTCCACTGATATTTCCAACCAATATCATCATTTCCACCCCAAAAAAATTTATTCAGCATGTTATGAATTCTTCTTATAATGGCCTTAGGATGTTTCAAAGAGGCAAGAAGATATATAGGGATGGATGTTAAAACATGTTTTATAAGAATATATCTCCCTCTAGTTGATAGGAATTTGGCTTTCCATCCTTGAATTCTACTTCTAATAGCATCAATGAGCTTATAGAAATATCTTATCTTGCAACTTCCTTTATAAATAGGACATCCCAAGTATTGTAATGGAAGTTTACTGCATTTCAATCCAGTGGCCTGTTCAATCTGAGCACTTTTATCAGAGGGCTGCTTGTCCGACAAAATGAAACTACTTTTTGAATAATTTATTTTCTGACCTGATATCTCTTCATATCTGTTCAGGAACTCCACAATAGCTTTCAAACTCTTTTTATCTCCTCTAGAAAAAATGATCACATCATCTGCGAAAGAGAGGTGGGAAATCATAGGGCATCCACTTGTGTGATAATAAGGTTGAGCATAACCTTTAAGCATCAGACTTTCAATGCCCCTACTTAAAACTTCTGCTGCAATGATGAATAGACTAGGGGAAAGAGGATCTCCCTGCCTTAGCCCTCTAGAAGAATTAAAATAACCTTTAGGAACCCCATTAATTAAAACTGAAAACCAATTATTTGAGATCAATCTCCAAATAATATCAATCCATTGCTTCCCAAATCCCAATCTTCTCAACACATTTAATAAGAAACTCCAATTAACTCTATCATAGGCCTTCTCCATGTCTAGTTTAATGATAACATTTCCTCCATGAGTTTTCCTATCCAAATTGTAGACCATCTCTTGAGCTAGCATGACATTATCTTGAATACACCTCCCCTTCACAAATCCACTTTGATTAGGTGAGATGAACTTAGGAAGAACTGTTGAAAGCCTATTCGATAAGATTTTAGAAATAATCTTATAAGAATAATTGCATAGGCTTATTGGCCTGTAATCTCCACAGGTCTTAGGGTGCTTAGTTTTAGGAATTGGAACAATTGAGGAACTTGTCCAACTTTTAGGCAACTCTGAACCTGCAAATAAGCTATTAACTGCTTCTAAAAGGTCTTCCTTTATTATTTGCCAACATTTTTTGTAAAACTCCCCACTAAATCCATCAGGCCCTGGGGCTTCTTCTGATCTTAACTGCTGGATTGCTTGGAACACTTCATGTTCTTCTGCAAAATCTTGTAGCATTTCATTTGATTCAGGAGAAACAATGGATGGCATAAGGCTTTCAATCTCTGTGATATTCATATTTGGAACTTTTGTCTCTATCATCAGGCTGCTGAAGTGATTGACAATGAGATGTTGCAACTCCTCCTTATCCTCTATCAAAATCGCTTCATGGTCTTCTAATCTATGGATACTAAGTCTTCTATGCTTATCTTTAACTTGAGCATGGAAAAACTTGGTATTAGAGTCTCCTTTTTTAAGCCATCTTATATGGGATTTTGAGACCAGAAGACCTCTTCATTCTGTAAGGCTTTCAGCAAGAAGGCCCTGCCTTTGCTCAACTTTTGCCTATTCTCCTCACTATTATCATGATCAAAATCAATCTCAAGATTAACAACATCATCTTCCAAATCTCTTATATTCTGAAAAAGATCCTTAAAAACAGCTTTATTCCATTGTTTCAGCACCTCTTCAAGTCTGTGTAACTTCAAAGAAAACTTTTTTAAGCCATATGCATTAGCAGATTCACTCCATGAGTTCTTAACCACATCTTGAAAATCAGCATGATTGCACCACATTGCTTGAAATTTGAAGGCCCTAGGAGACATATCAGTCTCATTTTTAATTGAAATCAATAAAGGGGCATGATCAAAACTACACCTGTTCAGGTGAGTGATTGAAGTATGAGGATAAACTGCATTCCATTTCAAGTTTGCTAAGCCTCTGTCTAATCTTTCAAGATAAACTGCATTCCATTTCAGGTATATTTAGAGCCTGTAAATCCCATATCCACAATCCCACAATCTTCTATAGCTTGATTAAACTCACTGACCGCATGAAAATCAACACTATTTCCTCCAGCCTTTTCACTAGAACAACAAACAACATTAAAGTCCCCCACTGCACAATAAGGCTTCTCCACAAATCTGTTTGCAATTTCATTAAGCCGACTCCATAGATCCCTTCTACCCTCTTTTGAACAATTAGCATAAATAACAGACAGAACAATATCCTCTTGCAAGGACTGATGATTCAAAGAGAGTCAGTTGTTGATCATCATCTTCTATAGGACAAATGTCAATGTCAAACCTCCACATAATCCAAACTTTACCTGACTTGTTACTGAAACAACCTTCAAAACCCCATTTAAGTCTATAAAACTCAATTTTTTGAGGGTCAAATTTGGGCTCCAACAAAGCAATTAATGAAATTTTATGCATCCTAAATTCCTAATGAGTTTCTTAATTCTTCTATTAGAGGATTTCTTGGCAGCTCCTCGGATATTCCAAATTAAACAAGAAATCGTTGGGAGGCTAGAGGAGAGAATTTATTGATACCTTGGACTGATGATCTTGTTATTCTCTTGAACAAGGGGTCAAAAACCCTTGTACTAGTATGGGGATGTGTGGAATTCTTCTTGGACTGCAAATTCTCTTTTTTAGCCAGAATCTCCCTTTTATTCTTATCATGCTGCAACTTTACTTCTATTTTCTTAGCAAACAGTTGTAAATCTTCAATCATTGGAATTCTTTCTTCTTCATCAATGTCACCATCAGTAGCATAAAGATTATCTGTTGAGTAGGAGTCCCTTTCAATTTCAATTGATTTACTCTTATAGTTCTCCTTAGTTACCCTTTGTCTTCTTTTCTTGGTCATAGGTTGCCACTCACTGTGTAAACCTATTAGCCTCTCATTCAAATTGATTACACCTTCTATATTAAGAACATCCTCTTTATTTGTACCTGCAATACCTTCTTCTAATTGGTTGTTGTTCTTCTCCATCTCCAAATCTTCTTCTATGTCATCTGCATTGTCTGCTATTACGTCTTCCTTACTATCAGTATGTGTATTAAGAGTCGCCACTGCTATATTTTTGTTGTTCACTGCTTGATAGACTTGCCTGTGGGATTGCTTGCCGTCATTCTTGTATTTACCTTCTTGATTGTTCTTGATAGTTTTCTTCTGGTTGGGATCTCTGATAATACAATTGTTTATGTCGTGGCCTTTCTTCGCACAATATGAACAATATTTGGGCAAATCTTCTGTGCAAACTTCTTGCCAAAAACCTCCATTGCCGCAGCCTATCCAAACCCTTTTAGGAATAGGCTTAATGAGATCCACTTCAACGCAAACTCTGGCCAAGCTTGGCCTGTTTAAGTCTGCAGTAGATGAATCTAATCGCAGGGGCTTGCCTATCAATTGAGCAATTGAATATAAAGAAGATTTCGAGAAAAAGTGGATGGGAAGCTTTGGGAAATTAATCCAAATTGGAGTAATACTGCTTTCCTTATCGGGGCTAAAATCTGGTGACCACTTAAATGTGCGCATAGGGTGTTTACCAACAAACCAAGAATCTCTCATCCATAATCTAGCGTAGTCCTCTTCATTATTTAGCCGTATAAGGATGTGCTTGTGGTCTATAAGTCCAATTTGAAAAGCAGTTTTTAATGAAAATGTTTGAAATACCTTTCTGATATCCTCCATTGATGGCCTCCCATGCGAGAACTTACCTACAAGTGCATGTTTGAAAGGCTTGGCTAATGATTCGATCTCTTCAACTGAAAACATCACAGCAGGTTCTCGAAATGAAGCTGGTGGTTTCAATGATAGGATAGGATCTTTTGGTTCTGCAACAACAGAAGCAAATGACCTTTTTGTGACACTCCGTCTAATTAAATACCGGGCGATCACTCCTTTATTAAATTGAAATCAAGGTGAACAGTTGGTTCATTCTTAGCATCACTGTTGAAAAATAACTTTTCCAATTTAAACACCCTAATTAATTAAGCTAAGTGTCAAAACTATTTTTAGACATTACTTTCCAAATTTTATTTTTATGTAAACCAACATTTAAAACTTTACGAAATTCATACATAAAGAATCACACAACAACTATACTGGAACAAACAATCCAACTATTAAACATCCAACTAAATGAATCCAACACTTAATACTTAAATGAAAACATCCTGACAATAACAAATCCCAAAGAGTAAAATACTGGAAAAACAAATGAATCACAATGTCTGCTAAATAACTGAATAATGGAAAGGGCGACACATGCCCAACTGAATAAATAGTGCTAGAAATGGAATCAAAGAATGAGGTCGTCTAAGCAAGAGGCCTGCAACTCCCACCTAAGCTGCAGCACGTTCCTTCCAAAGGATCCTATGCAAGACGCCCCTGTGGCTGGGCACCTGTAATGTATACATATATATACAAGAGAGAAAGGAAAATAGAATCGGGTCAGAGCCCGATTGTAAAAAGATTTAAAATTTGTTTAGCAAGTATTGAAAATGTTTATAGGCCAATGCAACAACATATTAGTGCGGCACTCCCTTGAGAAATTCTCACCTCTCTTCTAATGTGCACGCCTATTGCACTAACCTTCCCAACGGTTTAATTTATCTTAGGTTACTCGTAAGATTTAAAACTGAACAATTTAATTGTTTAAGAGGATAATTTCATTTGATCACAAAGTTCTCGTTTAAACCTTATTTGCTAATAAAGTTTCCCATTACACTTTTCAAATCAAGTATTTCCAAATTGAAGTCATTATTCATTTCTTACTTACCATAAACACAATAGGAAGTTCCAAATTTCAGAAATTCATATATATATTAAATACTCGTAGAATATATATATTCTAACAACACCCCACATAAAAATTATGGTGCGGGCATACTCTGCTATCCAATCCCCGTATCACTCGTACTAAGGGAAATACAAGTTCGGAATCACTCTCGAACTGTATTAATACCTACACAAACAATATTGAGGCGGAGCATAGTTTCCAAGTCCAAGAGGTCAGCACATACCCTCGCGTCTCTTAGGACCGTGACTATCGATTCGATAGCCTGTACCTAGGATTCCTATCTTCTTGGGTACAAGTCAATATCCCCCGTAAAGGTCCCATCGAGATAAGACTGTCCCAGCGCGGTAACCTCAGGGATAGCAAGTAGCGCGGGCATGATTTTCACACGTATATAGTATATGCATAAACACAGTCATATAAATATACTACTTTTACCATATCAAATTTAGGTTCATCTCATAACCCATAATCACGACATTTATCCTTATTTTCACATTATTAGTTATCACGTATAACGGTTCGTCTCTAACTTTAATTTGAGGGATTATTCTAACTTACTACGTAACACTCATGGACTCTATCCTCCCAAGTGTAGAATTCAGTAGGTACTCATCTATTTTCCATCGTAACTATCTTACGCGTCTCTCCCTTTAATACAAAATTACATCGTCCCTTATATATAAACACCACAAAATGCAAATCTCGTCTTACATTAAAGGTCTCATAATTATTAATAAGTCCTACTGGTCTTCTTTATCTCCCAAAATATTTTAATAAGGATGTCTATGGAGTATTACTCATTTAGATTTAATTCAACTATTTAAAAAGGGGAAATATGAGTCTGCCAGAAGGGGTCGATCGATCGATGGCAGGGGCTCGATCGATCGATGCGTCGATCGATCGACATTCTTGGTTCGATCGATCGATCAAACAGGTATGGCGAAGTCTGCAGATTAACAGTTACGGTTTTCATAATCCAACCTCAATCAAATCCAGATTTTTCACACCCAAACTCCCAAAAATTCGTACTACAAACATTATAAACTCAAACTAACAATCTTCTACGTAAAGCATGTGAATTTTCATCAATAACCATAGATTAGAAGGGCAAAACTTGTATAAATCTCATGAACCCTAGAAATTTCTTTAACCTTGTTTTAATCAATCTTTTTCCAGAATTTCTTCTTCTAAAACATCATAAATTCGTGGTTCAACCTTTACATATGAAGGGGGATTTCCAGATTTCCATTTATAACATTTCTACATGCAATTTTCTATCTCCAACTTGGGTTTTCTTCCATGAAACTCATCCTAATCAACCCTAGACTAAAATGAGTGATGCATTAACGAAAATAAGCAAGATAAACACTTGCCTGGAAATTTCAGAGTTCTGATTTGTGGACGAATTTGGTGTGGCTGCGTTCCCCGTCGCGCGATCTACGCGTTGGTGGTGGTGGCGGTGCAATCGGATGACTTTTTGGCCTTGGATTGCTTGGAAAGCTTTCTCCTTCCCTCTCCTATGGCCGTTCTAAAGTTTTGAGTCTGATAACCCTAAAGGACTATTCCAAATGGCTGATATAGCCTTATAATTTTCGTGGGTTTATTTACCCAAAAATGCAAAATGTCCAAAATGCCCTCCCGTGGTGCTAAATAGGCCTAAAAACACCCCGAGACCCAAACTAAACCCCCGGGTACACTTTTCTGACTATCTCGACCCTTCCGGACACTTTGGCGCACTCAAAACGACCATACGAGCAACTTATAATTTATTCACTTTTATTAATCAATATTTAGTCTCGACGTGACACGGGCGCGTCCCGACTTATCCACTATTGACATTTAATAGAACCAATATTATATATTACTCTACTCATTAGTAATATTCAACAAGTTTCCCATAATTACTAACTCACATCACGTTAATAATTATAAAGTAATTAATTTCCGGATTTATATTAAATTAATAACTCACATCAAATTTAATAAATCCCCAAATTTATAAAGCATAAAAATACGGGGTATTACACTTTTCCAAACATTAGATATATCAGGAGGTTTTGGATCAGAAGGGAGAGGGTGGTTAGCAGCCTCCATGCAAACCCTAATGAAGGGATACGTGTGAGAGAGAGAGAGAGCTAATTACATCACCAGCTGTCATGTTTACAATATTGGTCTAGTCCCCCTCCAAAAAATAAAAAAATAAAAAGTCCTGGCTTTGCCACTTACCCCCCATTACTTAGTTCTTACTTCTTACTATGCAAATTCACACATATGGATACATCTTTGGAGAGTTTGCACATAGACACTATATCCTTATCAGGCCAAGAGCATCATGTCCTTGGTCTCAAATCATAACTTCAATAGTGCCTATGTCATTTACTTCGTCGACCATATCTCATGATTTTCCATCTGTTCTAACTTGCAGATTCACCATTATTCTGGTAATGCCACAATAGGGCCTCCTGATCCATATTCAGAAGTTCGATGTAGTGTGTGCCACGGTGCGGAAAATGAATTTTTTTTACTGTTATGTGATCTTTGCGATTCTGCTGCTCATACATTTTGTGTTGGTCTGGGTAACACTGTACCTGAGGGTGATTGGTTTTGCCACGATTGTACGATTTTGAGAGATGAACATGCCAAGAGTGAAACTTATCCTGATTGTGGCAGTGATTGTGGCAGTCAGGCTGGTTTTGGGAACTTAAGTAAAGGGCCACTGACTGAATCAAACGTATCTATCTTCGATTTTACAAGAGAATCTGGTACTTCTGAGAATGAGAGGCCTATTGGGCGAGTTAGTGTAGCAGATAATGTCACTGGTCAGGTTTCAAGAGCACACTCAATAGTTGGAAGCACTGCAACTCAGTCGGATGCAAGGACATTGGGCCGTTGTCGCGATGTGCACGAACATATACGTGTATTACGTGCAAATTGGAATGCTATTCGAAGTGGGTCCCAGAGCTTCTCTGCCAGCTCAGTTGGTAATGGTTATGCTGGTGCTGTACAGCATGGTGTGGCAGGTCGAACACCCTCATCTTGCTCGAGTCAGAAATCGGCAGATCAAAAGGGTTCGTCCTCTATTATACCACACAATAGAGCCACACATGATATAGACAGAGCTTGGAAATTGATGGAAGTTGCAAAGTCCATAGAAAGGAATCGTGAAAGGACAACCAGCATTGTTCCTCAGGCCTCAAAAAATCCTTCAAGGGAAATAAGTCGCCATCCAAAAGAAACTAGCACAAAGCTTCTCGCATCAAATCGCAAACGACCTGGAAATAAGGATTGTGAAAGCATCAGTTCAGAAAAGAATTATCTGTATTGCTCTACTGAAAAAGACAACAATACGCATAAACATCAGATGTTTGAGAAAGAAAAGCAGTGTGGGATTGCTATGATGGGAGATCGAAAATTAATCGAGAGTGTCTCAACTACTTGTTCTCCAGTATATTGTGAGTTGCCATCTTCTAGGAAGGACCGGACTTCGATTCAAGTCGATATTTGTCATCGAAATGGTGGGAACTCACTGCAGATAAGTTCTCTTGGAACAATTTCAAATGATTTAGTGAAGAATATTGGGTCATCTTGCTTGGTTTCTCCTTCAGTAGCTTCATATACTTCTGGTGGCAATCAAGTGTTTCATGCATCTTCATCCTGCAATCTTGAGAGGAAAGCGAGGATGGGAAAAAGTAGTGTTGATAACAAGGCTAGCAGAGTTGATGATGCCAAGAGTGAGATTCAATCTCTTGTCAAGCTCAACCTAAAGCTTCTAAGCAGAAATAAAAAGTTAGGTATGAGCATTCTGTTTAAGCTTATGATTCCTATCTATAAATGCATGCATGTTTTTGTTGTCCACTACTGTATGGTTAGTGTATATGGTGAGCATGTGTTGTGTTGACAGGTTAAACAAACCTTGGTGTCTTAATATGTCTTTCTGAGTGTTTTTTTCCAAGTTATCTAGACAGTTACAGTTTGCCAAAACATGGTCAAATAAAAGGGAGAAGTCCAAAAAAGAATGAAAAAAAAACTGAACGTTCAAGTTTTTGCAAATAACCCCTGATTCTGAACTGTGTTTTGTCGTAAATACCCCTTTTTGGGGATTTTTTAGCGACACATTGGGAGTCTGCAACAAAATGAAAGGTTCAGGGGGTTTCTTGCATTAAAAGAGTTAAAGGAGTTCTTTGCAACATATGCAGAGTTAAGGTTTCTTTTTGATTGATTTTTCATTTTTCTGAATGATGATTGGTTGATGTTTAAAGAACCAAACCTGCTTCTATTACAATATGAGAAGAACATGAAGAGTTGTATTCATTCAAGCTTAATGATTTACAGCTTCAAGAGTCGTATTTATATACAAAGATAAGAGAACAGAAATAACAGAAAATTACTAATGACAGCTAACTTCTAACTAACTAATGACAGCTAACTTCTAACTAATTAATTGACATATAATTATCTGACTAACTATGCTGACAACAGTCTCTAACTAACTAACTAACTAACTGATATGATAAATATTTTTGAACATAGATATGATAAATACAAAGAAGAAGTTTATATGATAATAGGCCCCCTTAAGATGAAGCATGAGGATTGTGAATGCCCATCTTGCCAAGAAGAAAGTGAAATTGTTGGTGTCCAAGAGGCTTAGTGAATTGATGAGCAAAAGAAACATGGAGAGTCTTGATGATGCCATCTTTAATCTTGTCACGAATAAGATGACAATCAATTTCGATGTGTTTAGTTCTCTCATGAAAAACGAGATTAGCAGCTATATGCAAGGCTGCTTGGCTGTCACAAAAAGTAAAGCATGATGTGGATGAGGAATCTCTAAATCTTTGAGAATATTGAGGAGCCAGGTGATTTCACACACAGTGACCAGTGCCGGCTCATGCCCTAGGCAGGTGAGGCTGCTGCCTAGGGCCCCACCACATTTAAGGGCCCCTAGTTTCAATAACTATTTATTGTATTATATATAAATAAATATATCCATTTGAAAAAGTAAAAACTTTCTTATTTTCAAGACTATTAAAAATAATCCACTATGTAAAACCCATTAGACTACAACACTACTCCTTGTTTTATTATAGCCGTTTCATCTCTCTCTCTCTCTCTCTCTCTCTCTCTCTCTCTCTCTCTCTCTCTCTCGTCTTCCTCATTCTATTTATATTGTAAAAAAATCTCTACAAAACTTATCCAGAAAACAAATCTGGTCATCCAAAAAACAAATCTGGTGGTGCTATAAAACTTCTCTCTTACAAGGTTTGTTTTAAATATATACTATATGTATATTATATTGTTAATGCTATTATATTTTATTTTACTTTTTTTCTCTTTTTTATTTTAGGAAATTGTTTAAACTTAAATAATTATTCTATTAATATGTTTTTAAATGTTGACAGATTAAAAGTGAATATTCATTTTTTCAATTGGACAAGTTTGTTGTTTTGTTCGGATAATTAGATTGAATATACATCGTCGTGACCAGGTTCTATTGTTCTATAATATTGATATTTATTTGTTTATGTGAAATAATTAGAAGAGATCATATTGTAGCAGCTAGATTTACTTTTTGTTTGTGAATATATTCATATTTGTGGTACCTAACATCGACTATATCGCAAGAAAAATTAAATGGGTTAGCTATATTATCCATTGAAAAAAATATCGTAATAAACCTCGAATACAAAAATATAATTCATGATTTTGCATCTCAAAAAGAAAGAAAAATAAATTTTAATTAATTAATTTTATAAAAAAAGTTATTGAGAAAATGTGACATATATTTAATATAATATAATAATTTTTATAATAAAGGGCCCCATATTAATTTCTAGCCTAGGGCCTCGATTTTGCTTGAGACGGCCCTGACAGTGACTGCCGTGGACCTGTATTTAGCCTCAACGGAAGATCGGGAAATAGTTTGTTGCTTCTTGGATTGCCATGAAATGAGAGAAGTGTGCAAAAAATACAAAACCCAGTAATAGATCTTCGAGTGTCTGGACAAGCAGGCCAATCAGCATCAACAAAGGCTTGTAATTGAAGATTGGATGAGTTGGAGAAAAAGAATCCTTGACCTGGTGTGGCTTAAATGTATTCAAGAATTCTGTGAACTGCTTGAAATGAGAGATTCGTGGTTTAGAGAGAGTGGCTAAGCTTATGGACTGAGTAGAACAGGTCAGGTCTGGTTATGGTGATGTATAGAAGCTTGCCAATACGTTTTCTATAGGTGTTGGGGTTCTCAAGAAGTTCACCTTTATCATTACTCAATTTGCAATGTGTATATATGGGAAATGTAGTAGGCTTGCTGCCTAGAAAGCCAGCATCAGACAGTAGTTGAAGAGCTGTGACACCCCGCCTAATAAAATACTGGGCGATCAATCCTGTACCAAATTAAAACAGGAGTCTCATATGGTTCATTCTTAGAATCACTGTCGAAAACCAAATTAATTACTAATAACCTATTAGGCTGGCGTCAAAATTATTATTTAACTAATCTTTTTCGACAAACCATTCAAATTAAAACATCCACAATAGTTTATAAATAGAACTGAATGAAATAAAATAACCGAACACTCGGTTTAACATCATACAACCAAATCGAATGGCCGCACTAAAAGGCGGTAAAAGAATAAATAAATGCAGTTGGGTTATTAGCACGAATGTTTATACAGTACCTCCTATCTAGATTACAAGGATAGAAGCGTCTGTAGCAATCCTGCATCCATCCACAGCTGCTGTAGCTGACGTCTGACTCGAAGGAATCGTCATCCAGACGTCCCTGTGTCTGGACACCTATATATATATATATATATATATATATAGCAAAAGAGACGAAAAATAAATAAACGGGTCAGAGACCGAGTTGTGAAAATATTTTGCAAGTGCATAAATGCTATATTTAAAATATAGTTTATCTCATATTTAAATTGGTATCGCACTCCATTAGATACCCCTCACCCCTCCTCTAGTAGTGCACACCTAACGCATCCGTTTAAGACGTCCTAGTTAAGCTACCCCACCTAACTAATCTAATTCACCTGTCCTCTAGAAACCTCGAAAACCCGAGTACTAAGGGATAAACTTCTCCCCATTCTCAACACTGCATTATGTTCGTGCGTGAGGTGTCTCGCGAAGCGAAATCCAAACAAAGAACCCCCCGATACACTACTACTTGGCAGTGTCAATCGTCGAGATCCATTAGGCCTTCAGTACACAACGTATATATATATATACACCCATATAAATACATATACATAACATACCCATATTATTATACATATCACAATTTAAGTCCGGATAAAATCTCCCGGAATGAGAATAAATCTTTATTCATTTTATCTCTATACTCTAGTTAGAGATATATATTCTCTTGTTCTCATACACAAGTGATATACTATACACACAAGTACATTAACCATCCCAACGAGCTATAACTCGAGGATGCAGTCTCTCAATGCTATCATCTTCCAGGGAATTACTCACATACCATCCTGGGTACCAGTGGTCGGACTAAAGAACACCGACATGGTAAAAACCAAATCACAACGTATGGGAAGCGGTCATAGTTCCTCCCCGGAAATGAGACGAAATATACCCACCACGTCTCACCCCTAATAAAAAATCACACAATTTAACAGTGGACGCTATGACCTGGGGACTATACGCTCCCTACTCCTCAAGCCAGGGGCCTCACCCACATCGCGCAACTTCCCATGATAGCATTAGAGGGGGTATGCTTCACATAAATATACCATTCACACACAGATATATTTGTATTTTCGTATAATAATATATATACTGTAATCACATCGTATATATATATATTCTTTATCACTTCTCAAATTTATATATATATGGCTATAATTTCCAATCTCATATAGCGATAGCCAATAACCCCAAATGTTCCCATTTGTAATAATATTTAAGTAATTAAGCACTCATACACTTAAAATACTAAACCCAAAAGTAATCTCTGACTTCATATATAACTCGTACCTTAATCACTTTATAAGGATTTATTTATAAAATCCCGAATATACCAATTCGTAATAATTCCATCGTACTCACATCCAAGGATTTACTCAAATACAATCGGCACAGATATTTTCTAACTAGATAAATATATCTATACTCGCTTGCCGAAGACTTCCCGCGAACGTTACTCATCTTAAACCTTCATTAAATCCATACCCCGGATTGTACACTAAAATTAACCCGAGGTTCCCTCTTTCGATCTAAGGTTTACTCACCCTCAATACCATTGTATAGGAGTCCTAATATCAAATCTAGAATCCCCTAAAATGAATCTCCAAATTCATAATTTCACTTCCCTTGACCTTAAGGAAGAAAATCTGAAACTGCTACCAGGACCGAATCGATTTGTCCTGTCCGAATCGATTCGCTGGCCACCGAATCGATTCGGCTTGTCCGAATCGATTCGAAATGGTTCTACTTTCTAACTGTCTCATACCGAATCCGAAAATCTGCTAAGGTTTTCTAACTTCTCCAAAACCCAAATATCATCCCAATCTCCATTTAAATTATAACTCGGATTTATTTCTACTAACCCAAAGTTTTTATATCTCTTCAAGTGCTTTAGAGGTCCAAACACTCTATTTGGGAACCCCTAATATTTATCTCCAAATAATTCCAGCCTTAATTTCTGACTAACGATTTCGATCTCGGATAGCCTTCCGTAGAAAAATCATTATAAATCCAAAAAAAATCAGAAAAATATGCGGTCGACGCCCACGCGACCGTATCGAAAAGATCTACAAATTTTATTTTTTGGCCAAGAGCTGAATCGATTCTCCCTGGCCGAATCAATTCGGAAAGGACGTTGTGACACTATTCACCTTCTTCTCCAAAATCCCAAACCTCCATTAATACACCTCCAAGCTTTCTATTTCTTCTCCCAACCTCATTTAATCACAAATAACTATATTTACACACATAAAAAGGGTTCTAATCATCCAAGAACCCATAACCAACAACTAAATTCAATTAATTCCTAAATTTCTCAAATTGGATATTATTCGAGTTTTATCCGTTTAATCTTCCGAAACACCCGTTTGATTCACGAAAACCCAACCCAAAAATCCCTATAGTTTATCACTACAAACTATAATATGAGATTTATGCTTAAAAATAAATAAAGCAAGTAAACACTTGCCTCGTGGATAAAATCCGACGACCTCGAGTCGAATCCCGCGGAGTTTGGCCGGAAATCCCCTTTTTCTTCTCCCTCTCTTCCTTTCCCTCTTCTCTTTCTCTTCTTTCTCTCTTTTCTTTCTTTCTCCCACTTTCTTGTGTCTTATATAGAGAGAAATAAGGGTTTATCCCTTATAAACCCAAAAATGACTCGTTTACTCAATTGCGAGTCTCTACAAGTCCAAAAATCACCGGAACCTAAACACTACCCCCGATACTCTATTCTGACTATCTCGGCCATTCCGAAACCAACCGCGTACTCAAAATCTCCATTCGAGATACTTAACTAAAATTCACTAATTAAATTACATTCACTTATGTAATTTAAATATCTATAAAAGTACAAGGTATTACAAGTGCATAATGTTGTTGGGAGATGGAGATGCCTTTGGATGAACGAGCAACCTCCAAACCCAAAAAGTACTTGAGTGGTCCAAGATCCTTCAATTGAAACTTAGAGTTGAATAAGGTTTTCAATGTGTGAACAACATTTGGATCATCACTAGCTATTATAATGTCATCAGCATACATTAACAACACAATAAAGGAATGCTGATGATGACGTAAACTACACGTCAATGGCTAAAAGAAATAAACCAACCCTAACTTTTAGAGAGACTCAAAAGATGTCTTATATTCAAGAATGGAAAGTTAGTACAAATGAGAATACAAGGAGTATTTATATGGGCTTAATTACTTTCTAATCAAGTAATTAGCTAAAATGACTAAAAGGACCAACTAAAAATAAAAGAATGCCTAATTAGTCCCAAGCATGCTTGGAGGCTAATTAAGGAGAGAAAATGCCTAAAAAGAACTAAAAATAGAAAATAGAGATAACATGAAAAATAAAAAGAAAATAACAATGGATTCCCATCACTCTCCCCGTCTTCGAAAAAGTTCGTCCTCGAACTTGCAAAATTGGAGTATTGCATGAGAACTTCCAAAATTGTGCTTGAAAGGAGACGCGAAGACATGTGAGGCTACAAATATTTTTTTGAAAATTTGAGGAAGAGGTTATCCTTTAATTCTTGATTCAAGATTTATCATCTTCCTCTTTGCCTCTCATGTCAACCAACAAAAATAGAGTCCACCCGGGTCAAAAATCAATTTTGGGATGTCAAACCCTAATTCTTGAATTTGTTGACGGGTTTTCTTGAGGTCAAAAAATAGGGCAGCTGTTCGGTAGGATGACCGACGGTTTTGCGAGGCTTTCCGGGGTCGGAATGACCCTGTTGATGTTCTTGGACTAGGATTTCAATCTGGATAGCAGGTAGTTGGTTTCTTTTTGTGTTAGCAGGGCAACAGATAGGGTTTTGGGGGTTTACGTGTTGATCGCAGCGGGGTTTTGAGGTTTGACCGCCTTAGTTGAGGAGATCGGCGACTGGAGGAAGGGGGTCGGCCATTGGGATGGTGGTCTGACCCAGTGGAGATGTGGATTTGAATCTGTCGACGGGTTCTTGAGCAGTAAGCTATTCTTTCGGTGCCGGGATGTAATTGGAGACGTGATAGGGTGGTCGGTCGATTCAGTTGGGAAGATTGGTGGCAGCGGGAGGCAATTTCTGGGGTGGGGCAGCGGTGGTGATGTAGATACTAGGGCAAGGGTTAGGGCTTTGGTTTTGCAACATGTGAATTGTTGCATTAGGATTTCAAATTGAATTTGTTGCTTTCCTGTCAATTCCTCTATTCTTCGTTCGTTCTCCTATTTCATTTGTGCCAATTGTTTTTTCAATTCTTGAATCTCTTCAATTTGGGGTTTTGATTTTCTTGGAGCCACCGAGAAAGTAGCATACAATTTTTTTTGATACACTACACACATCGATACAAACTAACATGAACACCAATGTTTGGAGCGACACCCGCTCTGATACCAATTTTGACGTAAACTACATGTCAATGGCTAAAAGAAAGAAACAAACCCTAACTTTTAGAGAGAGACTTAAAAGATGTCTTATATTCAAGAATGAAAAGTAAGGACAAATGAGAATACAAAGAGTATTTATATGGGTTGAATTACTTGCTAATAAAGTAATTAACTAAAATGACGAAAAGGATCAACTAAAAATAACAGAATGCCTAATTAGTCCCAAACATGCTTGGAGGCTAATTATGGAGAGAAAATGCCTAAAAAGAACTAAAAATAGAAAATAGAGATAAAATGAAAAATAAAAGGAAAATAACAATGGATTCCCATTTGGTGAAGTGGTAATAATCAGAATTTGATTGGGAGAAGCCAAGCTCAATGAGTGTAGAGAAATTTAGAAAACCATTGTCTTGAAGCCTTTTTCAACCCATACAAGGATTTGTTCAAATTTGCAAACTAAATTGGCCCCCTGTTTATGGAATCCAGGTGGTAATTGCATATATATACTTCTTCATTGAGATCTCCATGAAGGCATTATTGACATCCAATTGGACAAGATGCCAATTATTTACAACTACCACTGCTGGTAAAGTCTCGATTGACCAGCTTTGCAACAAGAGAGGTCTCCATATAGTCAATACCTTCTTGTTGGGTGTAACCCTTCACAACCAAATGAGCTTTGTACCTTTCGATAGTACCATCAAATTTGTATTTAATTTTATAAACTCATTTACAACAAATGGGAACCTTACCAACAGGAAGAGGAGTACGAGTCCAGGCATTGTTAAGTTCTAAAGTCTTAATTTCAGAAGTCATGGCTTTCTGCCACTCAGGAAATTTAATAGCCTGATGATAGTATTATGGTTCATTGTTTGATGACAAAGACAAAAGGAAGGCTTTGTGAGGGTTAGAAAAAATTGTAACGGAAAGATAATCAGAGATGGGTAAAGTATGGAGTGAGAAAGAGTAGAGGAAGAAGGAAAAATAGAGGCAAGATGACAATGATAGTCTTTGAGGTACGAAGGTGGTTTTGATGTGAAGTTCAAATGCGGAAGCGTAAATTTACTAACTACACAGCAGCAGCAACAACATGTGTTTAGAGGCCAAGGGCCTAAGAAATGTCTCTAATTCATATCCAAAAGTAAAGTGCATACAATGGTTGGCCAAGGGCCTTATTTATAGAACAAACTTAGCTTGTAGACAAGCTAAGCCTAAAAATCGCACTTTAAAGACATTAAAGACAATGCCACACTCTAACCTAAATTAGCAACTCAAATAGGAAAATAACCAAATAAAACATGAAAAATAAAGTAAACGAAAATACAAAATATATCCCAGACCCCATACACATCACTCTCCCCCACTTAGAATCAAGCTCGTCTCGAGCGAGGGAAGTGAACAACAACATAGCAAAGCAATCATTTGCAGACTCCCCACTTGAGAGAGAAGTCGTCTTCTAAAGCGTCCAGCATACTGTCTAGCAAAATGCCTTGGGAGAAGAGTCACGAAACCCAACCACGGTCGACGAACGAGAACTCGGCCCCGGATTTTTCCATGTTTAAAGATAATGAGCATATGCCTCGGGGAGGGTGTAGTATGAGTCTCCCACGAGTGCTCGTGCGGTTAGGCGCTTGCTCTAACTCGACCATCGAATGCGCCTTAAACACCTCCCACAATGGGTCCACATACCCTCGAATCAACTCGGCCACCCAAGCAACATGTTCTCCTTAGGAGACATAACCAACAAATCAACACCATCAAAATCATCATCATGCCCAAAGAGTGGGAAGAAATTAATCAAATCATATAACTTCACCTTGCGAAGATGTGTGCGGGCACACAACCATACTCAACAAAAATATCACAGAAATCCTCGATAAGGAACCCAACCTCTTCTTTCGCGAAGATGGGAAAAAGTCTCCAATCTCAAAAGTCTCTGAATCTCGAAAATAGGTGCGAGTACTTTTCCATCCTCTTCAAATATGGAGAAAAAATTACAAGGAAATCGGGGTCTATACCAATCGCCGATGGGGTCCCGACATCCTCGGGGACGTCCTTAGTAAGCGTGACTGGGGAGAGGGTGTCATCGTCGTGTACGAGAATGAAGTCGTCTGGAGAAAAAGTCACATCGGTCGATATATAGTCAAAATAACCTTGACCGCGTATGCCCCCACTGATCACGTGCTGCCTCCATCTCAAGATACTCGGCATGACACCGATGTAAGCGTTGGTGACACTTCTCATACTCCCGATGGAGTTGACACGTAATTTGAAGGTATGTGGCTTTTGGAATAGTGAGAACCCACTGTCTCCTAACAATTGAGACGATTTTGGAGTTCCTTGATGACAACACAACTCACTTCATCAAATTCGGCGTAAACCTCCATATCTAACCCATACTCGGTATCACCACTTCCGTCCTACGACAAATCAGAAGGAAAATAAGCTTCGGGTGGGGGTGGAATTAAATTGGAGGTTTCAGAAAATTTTGGGGTTGACTTATGAATTTATGGAGTTTCAAGGGTTGAAATATAAATTTCAAATGTTCTGAGAGGCTCCACATAATTTTCAAAAGATTCAGAATGGGTTGTGTAATTTTTTTGAAAGGTTGGGGAAGTGGGGCTGAAATTTTTAGAATAAGTTGGGTTTTCAAAAAGTGCAAGGGTTGGTTTGAAATCTCTAAAACTAGGTTGGAAACTTTCATATAATGGAGGGGCAAAGCTGGAAAATAAGGTATTTATCTCATTAACTTGGGAAACCCTAGCTAGGGTTTGATGATTACCAAAGGGGGCGACTGCCTGGGCTCCTAAAAGAAGCATCGAAGCTCCCATCGGACTCGCCATCTTCCGGCGAGTGTGGCCTGAGGTCGGCATCATCGGAGGGCATGCCGGAGTAGTAAAATGGTGGCGGAACATTGCCGTAGGGCCTGGCAATATCTCCCACTTCCATTGGGGGCCATTTTAAAGTTGAGGGCTCGCCGAATGCCCGTCGTTGATCGGCAGTCATCTCTGATCCAAGTCGGCTCTCGTCCGTGGCCGAAAATAGATCTCTGGTGGTCGGCGTCACCTTACACCTCATGGATCGGGGTTTTATGATGTTGCTGTGAGTGTTCGGAAAACTGTTAACCTTCGGAAGGCCACGATAGGATTTGCCAAGGTTTTCAGACGCCGACGGTGGTCGGAAATGACGTTTAGGCCGCTGTGTGTTGAATTTGATGTCCGGAGGCGGATCTCACCGGGAAGGGAGGTTACAACTACGGTTTAGGGTGTTTGAAGAAGATCTGAATTTTGGGGGTTCAAATCTAGGGTTTTGGGACGGAAATGATAGTGGAAAAAGAGGTGGTGCCGCTTGACCGCGGGCGACAGGGGTGATTTCTGGAGGAGTGACTCGCTGGTTCCTCTGAGCAATACCCATGGCTTTAAAACAACCACATTGGCGAGCACATCATGAACGAACGTCGCTCTGATACCAATTTGATGTGAAGTTAAAATGCGAAATCGTAAATTTACTAACTACACAACATGTGTTTAGAGGCCAAGGGCCTAAGAAATGTCTCTAATTCATATCCAAAAGTAAAGTGCGTATAATGGTTGGCCAAGGGCCTTATTTATAGGACAAACTTCGCTTGCTAAACAAGCTAAGCCTAAAAAGAAAAAAAGATTAAAAAGGGCACTTTAAAGACATTAAAGACGATGCCACCCTCTAACTTAAAATACCAATTGAAATAGGAAAATAACCAAATAAGACATGAAAAACGAAGTAAACAGAAATACGAAATAAATCCGGGACCCCATATGCATCAGCTTTAGAGGGTCTAGTTGATCTCTTGGTAGGAATATGATAAGGAATGGGAGGGGAAGCAGTAGGAGATATATGAGAAGGTTGAGAAGAAATAGAATCAGTAGAAGTAGAAATTGATGGAAGAGGATTAGAGGAAGAAGCTAATTTCTAAAATTCAGAAGAAACTAGTTTTGGTAAAACCACCACAGGATGAATAGATGATGAAGAAGAGGGAGAAGGATGAGAAGTACCAAATGGAAATATAGTCTCATGAAAAACCACATTTCTGGAGACAAATAAGTAATGGGAATCAATATCATATAATTTGTAACCTTTATGCCAAAAGGATAACCAAGAAGCACACATTTTCTGGCTTGAGAATCAAATTTATGTCTATGAGATTTTATGGTTGAAGCAAAGCAGAGACATCCATAT
Organism: Sambucus nigra; assembly: GCA_949130495.1. NCBI lineage: Eukaryota > Viridiplantae > Streptophyta > Magnoliopsida > Dipsacales > Adoxaceae > Sambucus > Sambucus nigra. Next base: position 639,648,935 of record OX422216.1, read on the forward strand.
TTTTTTTAAATGATTTTATTGAGGTGGTTTGTGAAATAGAAGCATAAAAGGGGATTTGTTGGCCAATAAAGGAGATGGGGTTCTGTTAATGAGATAAGCAACAGTTAAAACTCAATCATCCCAAAATTTAGAGGCAAGTGAGATTAAAATCTCAAAGCTCTTGCAACATTGAGAAGATGGCGGTGTTTTCTTTCAACAGCCGAATTCTGCAGGGGTGTTTTGATACAACTTAATTGGTGAATAATACCTTTGGGGGAAAAAAATCTTTTAAAACAAATTCGAGCCCATTGTCACTTCTAATGGTTTTGAATTTAGCATTGAATTGAGTTTCAACAAGATGAACACATGAGGGCAAAAAATCTTTAACCGCAGACTTAGATTTCCATCAAATATATCCAAGTACATCTAGTAGAATCTTCAACTGTAGTGAGGAAATACTTGAAACCATTAACAGAAGAAACATCCATAGGGCCCCATATATCTAAATATTTTAAAACAAAAGGATCATTAAAAATGTTATTATTACAAGGAAATGGAAGTCTCTTTTGCTTAGCTAGAGGACAAACAATACATGGTTCACAAGAATTAGAGATACAGAAATTTGGCAAAGTATTTTTGAGAAGAAGCCTGGCATGAGAAAGATGTCCCAACCTATAATGCCAAAAGGTTGTCCTTTATGTGACAAGTTCAAGGACAAAGAAGAACTGGAACCAGAAGATGCAGATGTTGTGTTCTTGAGGAAGTACAAATCTCCCGACCGTTCACCCATCCCAATCACATTCCAAGTGTTGAGGTCCTGAATGAAACAATGATTTCGTGAGAATAGATTAACACAGTTTCACGGATTTTGTGATTTTTTCAACTGAGGGAAGGTTGTATTTGAATTTAGGAATGTACATGACCTCATATATAATGAGTTTAGGAGTGAGTTTGATATAGCCTATGTGAGAAAAATAAGCAATTTCTCCATTAGGCAATTTAACATGAAGGTTATGTACATGATAAGTAAAGAAAAAGGAGAGTGAACAAGCCATGTGGTCTGTGGCACCAGTGTCAATGATCCATATACTATTATCAACATGTGTATCCCTGAGGGAAGAAAAAATAGCGGGAGAACAAAAGAGGTATGTTGAACTAATAGAATCTGTCATAGTGGAGGCAACAGATTGGAACAAGTTTGCTGATGATGGTTGATTTATCTGAGAATCAGGGGAAGTTAGCAATCTGAGAGCTCAAAAATTGCAGAAGGTGATGACATTGATCTGGAGTCATAATCCCAACTGAGATCCAGCATTAGAAAGTCCAGTGGATGAAGAATTAGAAACACAAGAAATTTGATTAGCATGGTCAGAATTTGAGATTTTATTTTTGAACTTGTACCCTGAGGGATATCCATGAGGCTTATAGCATTTGTTAACTGTCTGATCAGCAAATTCACAGTGTGTACAAGTAGGTCTTTCTTTACGAAAAGACTTGGGGTTTGAGGGATAAGAATTCTGACCATTTTTCTTCACATAGAAAGCAATCTGATCATTAGCTGGAGCATAATGATTGGTAATTTGAGTGGATGTCTTCCCAACAGCAATGTAAGAACTTCCAATTTTTCTTTGTTCTTCTTCTTGAAGAACAAGGGAGAAAACCTTATTGATGGGAGGAAGAGGATCAATGAGCAGTGCCTGGAACACGAGAGAAAGAATCATTTAAGCCCATCAGAAATTGCATAACATGTTAATATTCTGACCTCCACAAGTACAGATGCCATAGTTGGTCAATTCATCCCGAAGTGCCTTCAATTTTGTGTAGTATACACTGATTGATATATCCTCCTGTAAATAAGATGAGATTGCTTTCTTCAATTGGTAGATTCGTGGACCATTCTTGTGAGAGAATCTTTCTTTAAGATCAATCCACATATTTCGAGATGTATCAATAAAGATGCTGCTGCCTGCAATTTCTTTGGAAACTGAATTCAGAATCCAAGATGACACCATATTGTTACAGCAATTCCAAGAATATAGAAGAGGATGGACTGCTGGTGGTTGAGGAATGGGACCATCAATGAATCCAATTTTATTTTTGGCAGTAAGCCAAGATTATGGATCGACTCCAAGCGTTGTACTTTTCACCTGTCAATTGTTGTGAAACAAGGACTGAACCAGTGCATTTTTGAACCCATTAAATAAGGGCTCAGTGCATTTTCCATAGAATCAAGATTGGATAGATTTAAGGATGAATTTCCTTCAGAACCCATTAAAAAAATCACAGATGATTAAGAGAAGAATAAATTAGGAAAGAGGAGAAACAAGAACGAACTGATCAAACAGGTAAATTCATCGAAGATGATCTGTTTGGGGGACACGTTTCTGCTCAGATACCATATTACAATCAGGGGCGGACCTACCCCATCCCGAATGGGGGCGGCCGCACCCACGGACTTTTCGAATTTTTTTTTCTTTATATACAGCAAAAAAAAATTTATTTGGAACTTATATGTAAGTTTCTTATATATAAGGAACAAAATATCAGCTTTTCAAAACTAGAGGGCGAACAACATAGATATTTTAATTTGAAACCAAAACAAAACACGCATATTCTCCCATTTTCTTCTATTTCAACTAAAAAGACCTAAGCTAAGACGCACACTCTCTCTTCTCGGCAGCAGCATCCACCCCCTTCCTTCTATTTCAGCCCAGCGTTTTCTCAGTTCCCCTCTTTCTCTCGATCGCCGGCAGCAGTGACTGAGATTCATTCTCTCTTTCTTGATAGTTGGCTGCGATTTGATTCATGTGCTTGTTAATGTAAGTTTTTTTTTGTAAATCTCAAGAACCCACCCACCTTTGATATGTTAAGGAAAAGTTGTACCTGAAGAAAAGAATATTCTGTTTTGCTTAAAAATGAGGTCTAGTTAGTTGCGGGTCCTTTGAGTATTTTAGTTTTATTGGTTACTGAAATTTGATTAAATATTTTATTGTAAAAAATATTGGTCTTTTTTTTTGTTTTGTTATTTAATATTGATTGTAATATTTAGTTGATAAATTTTATCTGTTGAAAAATTGATGAATATTTTTTCCAATTATAATTATTGTCATTTACTTCCTGAAATTATATAAGCTAAAAATTTGCTAAAAAACTAAAAATAAGCCTAAAAACTTCATCCCGGCCCTGAACCCCCGAATTTTTTTCGCACCCACCGAACAAATATCCTGGGTCCGCCACTGATTACAATATGAGAAGAAAATGAAGAATTGTATTTATTCAAGCTTAATGATTTACAGCTACAGGAGTCGTATTTATATACAAAGATAAGAGAACAGAAATAACAGAAAATTATTAATGACAGCTAACTTCTAACTAACTAGTTGACATTCAATTAACTGACGAACTATGCTGACAACAGTTTCTATCTCACTCACTCTAACTGATATGATAAATAAAAAGAAGAAACTTATATGATAATAGCTTCCTTTCGAAGTTCTGCAGCCCTAAGGAGATACTGAATAGTAAGTCATATTAAATGAAAACCTGTTCACAGCTTGTGTCACCTATACGGACAGAATTTGTAAACATTTAGATATGGCCTCCTAATGAGAGAATGTTATATATATAGTCCAAAGTCCCCCAGCTGCCTTTCCCAGCAATCAAAATTCAGATGCTGAAAAAAAGGAAAAGAAAATTTACATGTTAAACACCTGGAAACTATCTTTATATATCACTAGAATTGAAGTTTGGAAAAAGAGAAAATTTAATGTGTTTCTTTTAGCTTGTGTACTAATTTATACCCCTTGAATTATGTTGAGATAAATGTATCTTCATTTGATATTCGTCTTATAGCAGTTCCAATGTTGTCTGTGCAGAAGTTAATGTATTTAAAGAAGTTGCAAGGCTTGCCACACATTCCATCTTGGCTGCATGTGGTTTGGTGCCCCTAAAGCCTGGTCTCCACTCCTTTCCTAGCTCTGTTTGCTGCCATGCTAATGAAGTTGAGCAATTCCGAAGGTCCACTCTAATGCCCACTTCTTGCAGAGAATGCTTTTTTGCCTTTGTAAAAGATGTCGTCAACACAATCATGTTTCAGAAAATGGGTTGTGCAGAAAATTCATCTTGAGGCATTTTTTTTACTTTACCTTCACTGCAAAGAAAGAAGGTTCACTTGGTTGCTTAGGTAAAATTTATTAATTAATTTATTGTTGTTTTCCTAAGCATTATCAACGGAGTATTATTACAAAATATTGATAGAAACATTGCAAGTATGCAACCGATGATACAACATAAGTGTTTCCTTCTCAAATGTTTTTGTGATCGTTTATTCCTTAAAAAGATTGGTAGGTGATAATGCTTGATTGAAGGTTGAAACTTTATTCCTTGAAAAAATAATTAAGAATTTTGAAATTTATTCTTCACTGTGGCCAATCAAGGAGGTTATCTGCATGAGCAGCCATATAAAATGACATTATATTTGGGATAATTTTGTGATGTCTAGGGCCCAACTTTGCACTACTTACAATGCCTTTTGGACCAAAATTCTGATGTCCGAGTTGAACCAGTGCTGCCCAGATTTGTGCAGAATTAATATTACAAGTGTGCACAAAATAATTGAATTTTTGGAGAAAAAAGTATCAAGCATGGAGGTATTATAGTCCATAACACTAATGATAACAAGATATGTGTGATACGTGTAAAACATGTTCTCCATTATAAAATTAGTAGTTTTACATGTGCAAACTTGTCGGGTCTTTATTGTTGTTGAACATTTGACACATGGTATTACTTCTCAAAATGTTTGGGGGTTGTATGTATAGCATTTTGAGATTACAGTTATAAATTGAGTGGGGAAAAGTGGTCACGGTTGGGTTCGATCCGGTCAGGGTTTCCCCTAATTTTAGAACTAATGAAATTATTTGGTCTTAACTCTGGTTTAATTGGTTGAATGATTACATTGGTGTCGTCTTTTTCTAGTTCAATTCAGGTTGTGAATTCCTTCCGGACCATATTTTTATTTGGGACACTTTATATTAAGCAAAAGTTTTGGTTTACCGATTGTAAGGGTACTTGACAATAATATCAAATACAAAGATTTTAAATAACAAATTCTAATTTCCAAGTGTAAAAATACTCGATTATTATTTCTAATTTACTATATTCAAAATGTCATTACAAGTATTGAAGTCAATCCAAATATTATTTCTAAGTGCTAGAATACTCAAATATCGAAGTGTTTGAATTGATATAAGCCTGTACCGCAACATTATGTTTAAGTGCCACATATGACTTTCTTTTTCCCAAACCAATAATTTCCAAGGTTTTGTATCATTTTGTTTATCATTCTTTCAACACATTTTCAACTCACAACGATATTTGACTCGATTAGTTCATTCACCTTGAGTTTCATATTTTTCCTTTCAAAAATACTTTTGGATGCGGATATAGATATCAATAATCACCAAAGGTTGAAATATATACTAAGAATATTTAGTACATGTAAAGGGCAAGTATGGCGAGGGAATTTAGAGAGGGCTGCTAATAAAGGCATCTAAAAAGTGTCACCCTAGCACCAAAGTACTGATTTTAAAACATATTGTATAATATTTTTTATACATTGTATGATGTTAAAAAGACATTTTTGAGATTTCTTTATCAGCACCCGAAAACAAATTACATACAATAAACAGTTTTTTTACATGGTACTGTTGGAAACAACCTAAGTTCATGGGACTCCATGAATTTCATTTTATTCTGAGATTTGGGTAAATATTGAATAATGATAGGCTTATCGAAGCCTGATTACCAAGTCAATAACGAACTCAATCTAGGTCGTTCATCCCTTGTCCAAAGTCATGCCTTCATTTTCAACTCAGTTTAAAACACATAAGTTGCACGGATGAGTTTGGTCAATGATAATATCTTAAATATATTAATTTATTTTAGATTGATATTTCATTATTTTTTTAAAGTTGAGTGAAATTTTATAAAGCTCTGTATTTTTTATATAAAAAGTCCGTTTAAAAAAAAAAGGAACACGAACATGATTAAAATTAGTTTTATATAAATAAGCACAAGTTTATTAAAAAAAGGAACACGAACAAGCTAGCAAGGTATGACAAGCACAAGTTTATTTTTAGGATTTTCAAGTTGAAATCTTCGCATTTGATCTAGTGATAATTGAAATGAGGTCACTAGAAGGAAGCTGCCAGGTGGTGCCTTGAGATGAGCCAAAGTGCCAGTGGAATGTAAGAGTATCTACATGCTTTGGGCCACATACACGATGACTTCTCAATAATATAATGGGTCAATTACCGCCTTGTCCCCCCCATTATGGATGATGATGCCCAATATCAGTTTGTTTGAGAAGTTAACAAGGGAATGTTATTTATCTAATATGATTGAATGGTATAGATCTTCATGAGAGGCTTTGTGCTCAAATTAAGTGATATCTCGAGAGTATGCCTTTGTACAAAAGTGATTATAATATTGTGGAAAGATAAAATAATTCACACAATACTTGATGTATGAGGTAAAATTCACTAAGGAGAAAAAAATTCGGGTCAAAATAAACAATAAGTGCATTATGATAGAGTTTTACAAATAGAAAATAATGACTTAAAGTCGCACAAATTAACGTCCTAATTGACTATCCACTCGTTCACACCATTTTTTTTATTCTCCGAAGAGAGAATCAATAGTTGGAGCACGATACACAATCGCAATCGATTTTAGCTTCAACCAATGTCTTCAAATCTTTCGCCAATAAAATATTCTTTAAAGTAGAACACTTTGTTCCAAGGCAATAGAACCACCGAGTGACCACCAACTATAACTACGATGTATGAGGATATCCTATGGTTGAAAAAATGTAGTGAAATATTTTGTTTCTCGAAAACATTCATAGTATTTTTCAAGTTTTGAAAGTTGACAATATTAAAAAACAAAAATATTTTGAAAAATAATTTAGAGCTTGAATATGAAAGTATTAAGTTTCTTTGATTCGAGAATGAATAAAAAGAAACTTGAATAACACAATAAGAAGATAAAATAATTTTGCTTTTGAAAGATGTTATATTTTCTCTCTTAGCTTAAAAAAAAATTCTCTTCTCACCTTAATGGAGTAATAGAACAACTTTTGGATTATATACACAAGTGTATGCATATAAGTGAGATATAACTCAAGTGAGGCAAATCGAAGGTTCAAGGTACAATCCTTTTGCCTTTCCAACCATGATTGTGTCTTAGCACAAAACCTAAGAATATCTTATGGAAATATCTCAAAAAGTATTTAAATCCAGCATGGTTGTGAAGCATTCACTCATGAGAAGACTTTTTCACTGATGCGAGAAGTCAAGTGACCAAAGTTGTGTAAGGAGACATAGAATTTAAATACCAAAGTTTTCATGATCGCGACCATAAAAATAGATGCTTCGCTGATGTGAAGTCCTATTTCGCTGTAGCAATTGACCAATGAATTGCGGATAGAAATATAGTTTGCTTTGTTTTGATGAAATTTCACAAAACATAGAATTTTCTTGTCCAACCTATGACGAAGTAAATTATAATTACAAATGATGCATTTTTAACATAAGCTTTATATAAGAATAGTATACTGTATCATGTGCCGACTCCAAATAATTGGGAAAAGGCTTTGTTAAGTTGAGTTGAGTTGAGTTGAGTATACTGTATCATGTATTTGACAATCTTAAAAACATAAAAGTTAAATTAAAATAGTTTCCACTAATCAAAATTATTTAACAATGGGGTTAAACTTAACTCCACTATGATGTTACATGAAATTGCAACATTCCAGATAATAAGAAGAGCTTAATGAATAAATAGAAGAATATCTAATGGGTATGATAATCAACAATAAAGTGTAGTAAACAAGGCAGTAAAGCAGATCAACACAAAGATTTAAAGTGGTTCAACCGATTTTCCTACATCCACTGTGAGTAAATATGGTCTTCACTATTCATGGAGTGTTATACAAGTAACGTATTTCTGTACTTTCTCTCTCTAGCTCCATTTTGACAAAGTTTTGGTGTGTTTTACAATATAATGTATTTTGGAACAAGTAGCAGGGTACAATATATTTATAAGAGGCTTGGGATGTAATGTGCACCCTAAGTCACATGGTGCCTTTTGAATGCTATCCTCCCCTTAGATGATGCCACTTGTATTTTTAGGAGCTATGATGAAGGTATGAAAATTCCCTTCACGTGTAATACAAACTCATACTTACATTTGTGCATGCCTGATATGACCAAAATACCCTTTTTGGTGAATTCTATGTGATTTTAGCTTTCTGGCGTAACCTAGCCGAGGATATAAGGTCGAGGGTACGAGGCCCAAGGTATATGTTTGACCCTCTGATGCCAACCCTCTATGTCCGAATCTCCAAAACATTCACAATTTAGAAATGAGACCATTTCTCGAATAATCAATTACCTCTAGGCTTCAATCTTCTGAACTATTCCAATTGTGATAGGAGATTGGAGGCTACGAGCAGAACCTCCTAAGAGACGAAAGAGCTGAGGGTCCTTAAAATGTAGGATCCTATCTTTTATAGGTCTAAGGTGCTAAGGGTTCCTGAAAAGTAGGAGCCGATCCCCAATATGTCGAAGGAGCTGAGGGTCCTTAAAATTCTTGAGCCGAAGGGACTGATGGTCCTTGAAATGTAGAAGCCGACCCTTCATAGGCCGAAGGAGCTGAGGGTCCTTAAAATGCTAGAGATGAAGGAACATCGGGCCCTTGAAATGTTGGAGCCAACACCTAATAGGCCAAAGGAGCCGAGGGACCTTAAAATGCTAGAGTCGAAGGAATCGAGGGTACTTAAAATGTAGGATTCGACCCCCAATAACACTACGCCAAAAATAAAAATTGGTCACCATTTTGGATCATTACCAAAGGCTCGAGTCACGGTTCTAGACCATGACAATTTTACGGGTGCCCATTTAGGGGTTATGACCCAAACCCTGACTAATATAGAAAGTCATCGTCTCTTTCATAACCCCAATGTTGGGGACATGATAACGATTATGGATAGTGATCATTGATCACGGTCTTGAGCCGTGACCCTAATTGTGATTGATTTATCCCGGTCACAGTTTCGAACCATGGCCATTTGCTGTGCATATAGGTTGTATGCTCATGGTTCTGGATCGTGACAACATTCTATGAGATTTGATTAGTAGTTCACAGCCTTGAATCGTGATCCCCAACCGTGACCACAAGTATAGTGGTCACGATTCCTGATCGTGACCACTATTTAACCCATTGAAATCTTGTCATAGAAATGGTCAGGGTTTTGGACCGTGACCAATAATAAATTTATTTTCAAAATATAATTTTTATTTGTTTTCTTCCAAAAAAAATCATGTACGTTTTAAAACATGTATACAATTCCATTATAGAGCTAACTAATACAACAATAAAAAAATAATAAAGCAAAAATTATTAAGCCATAAAATAATTACATCAATTCAACTACAATAATATTAAAATCCTCAAAGTGTTCCGTCCTCAAAGCATATGCAATCTCATTGTAATCGACATCCGCATCCACCCAATTAGACTTGCAAATATTTGAAAAAATTTTAAATGGTAAGAATGGAATTGAATCCCTCAATGACTTCAGGATGCCTATGTAGTAAAAAATGGAATCAAAGTCCACGTAGTTCGTACGATGAGCAAGGTTGAGATCTAACCCATAATCTGAATCTAGGGTGCATCTTTTGATTTATGAAATGGGTATGAAATGTGGTGAAAATGTAAAAAATTATGAGAACATTCTAAATTGGGAATTATGGTATAAGCCCCTTTTTTGGGATTTTGATTTATGAACATAGATGTGAAGGTATATATAATAATAAAAAGAGTGGAATTAGTGATAGAATTATAATAAACAAGTTGTAAATGGAATAATAATACTAAAACATGCAAAATAGCATTTATGAGACTAGTAAAACACAAAGGATATTACAAAATGTGAGTGACAAAGTAATAATAACAGACCGACTAAAATTCTGTAGGGGCCTTTAAAGCATCTGTTTAAGTAGTTAAACCTTTTGGTGCATGCATAATAACAGACCGATTGTCATCGTTTATGCACTTTGAGTAGACTACCTTTTTCAATTTTTAAAATTCATAAACAAAAGGCTCGTCGACCATTCGATCTTTACTCTTGATCATGGATAAATCTATAATGACAAGTTTTGAGGAAATACTAACTTTACAACCATTAGTAGTGTCCTCCACCTTCACCCAATCACAACAGAAGACGATTTCTTTGAAATCTAAGTAATCTAGTTCCAGGATTTGTTGGATAATCCCATAATAGGTCTGCACCATATCCTTTGAATTTTTATCGCTTTTTTAGCCACACAAGAAGTCAAGGAAGAAATTAAAATTTCGTTATTTTGCGTCAACAGTTTTTCCTCCCATAGGTATGAGACGGAATCAAAATAGTTGACATGGAATTTTTGAAACCCTTTTGCTCAAAATTCGGGACCTTTGGCTAGGCGTGCAAGCCTTGAAGAGACATCATCTCTTTTTAGAAGATGCATTTATTAGTGGATTTGTATTAGGGCATGTTATATAACACATACATAAGTAACCACAATAAAAGAGGTGATAATTACCTTTTTTTGATACCCACTCCCTAAAGTCATTCATCGCATAAGTTGAACCTTTTTTCTTCTGATTGCAGGATATTTTCCTCTCATACTTCCTATATGTGTTTATGAAATTGTATAATTTAGATGGAAATATAGAGAATTAGGATAAACAAAAATATTTTATTTATGTAGGTACTTACTCTCTCCAATCTTCAACTTCATCTTACGATTCGAAGATATAAGGAGTTGCTTGCTCGTATTGTAGATCAGTGAGTGTCAACTCTTTAGGGTTACCGAAAGGCAATTCATCCTCAAACTCGTCAAGTTCCTTAATCACGTGTTCACCACGAGGATTGAACCTCATAAGGCCTTGTTCCAATATATGTTCCCGAGTGTATAACGATTATTTTGTTATTTATTCCTCCGTAATTTACCCTCAAATATACTGTGTATTCTTAACGTAATCCTCAAAGGTTTTTATTAAACGCTCAAAAGGATACATCCAACGATACTTGACGGGTCCAAAAAATAATGCCTCATCACATTGATGCACAAGCATGTGGACACTGATATCAAAGAACGATGGAGGAAAATGTTTCTCTAAGATATAAGTCTTCTCAGCTAAAGTTTCTTTCACAGCCTTAATTTGCCTTTTGTTTAAATATTTTGCACACAGTAAGGTAAAGCACAAACTAATCTGCATAATTACCCTGTGGAGATCTTTGTGCTCAGAAAAGCAATGCCTAAACAACAAAAGGCATTAATTGAATAACGACGTGCTAGTCGTGAGACTTGCACTATTTTATATCATTTGTTTGATAGTTTATAACCCTGCATCAATTACCAAATACCCAGTCGGAGTCTTCAAATTGAACAATGTATCTAGGAGGATCTTTTTCTCACTAGTAGTCAAAGTGAAAGAACCCGCGGGAATTGAAATTCTTCCTATACTAGGATTAGTTTTCAACCACATTTTTTTAAATTTTTTTATCCCCTTTAGACCGCGACGCGCCTTTTCACCATCTTTCGAATGAAATCCACCCAGATATGTTCTTATCAGATGTTCCACAAATTTTTTCTCCATGCGAATCACATAAATTACACTACTTCCAATACAACAAGTTAAATAACAATGATCGTCTAGATAATGACTTCATTTAACTAGGATCTTTTGGATCCTCCCTAGATTTTCGCTTCTGGACTGCAAAGTGATGGTGTTTGCCTACAAATTTATTCCCCGAAGTCCCAGGTTTCCCCGTCTCCTCAATTTTATAACAAAAAATCCGAGCAAATTGCATCCTACACTCATGACTGGTATGTAAAAGGTTAGACTTGTCATTTCTTAAAGGGTGACTATTCAACATAAATCTATGCTACCCGACATAACTTATCTAACACTATGATATAGCCAAGTGGAATCAATTTCCTCACCATAGATGGGACGTCCATAATAACCATGAACATTGCAACCAGACAAGGTCCCATAGGTAGGAAAGCCGTGGATCGCCCACATATCCAATGCTTTAAATATGAACCCTTCACCCTTATGAGTGTCAAATGAACTCATTCATTCATCTCACAAATCTTTAAGTTTTTCAATTAATGGGCTAAGAAAATATCAATATCGTCGTTGGGAGCCTTTGGCCTAGATATCAACAATGACAACAAAGTGAAATATTTTCTCATGCATAATGTTAGAGGGATAAAGGCGCTAAGAGAATTGACCAATAACTCTAATTATTTCTTAAATTATTTAAAGGGATAAACCCGTCAGTTGATAATCCAAGACAAACATTACGTAATTTCTTTGCAAATTCGGGTGTCGTGTTGAATCAGTGGGATGATGTATGATATTCCCACTCACTTCGGCTCGAGCATTCCATGTCAATGCCTTTACTATCCACGGTATAGTGAAAAATATTTTTAACTATGTCCCGAGGGGAAAATACATCAATACCTTATGTGAAACTTGTGTGCAGTTGCAAAATTTAGCGGGTTTATCATTTCCACTATTAAAAACCGTATCTATTGTCTTAGTGCATACACGACACTTATCCTTCAGTTCGTGTTCATTTTGGCACAATATGTAATCGTACTTTCATGCATGAATAGATGTGTACTTCAAACCCCAACCCTTCAAGCTCTTTTTCATGGTCGAATAATTTTCTAGTAACGTATTCTCTTTCAGGATAATGTCTTTAGTGAAAGACTGATTTTCTAATAATGAATCAATTAATTAAAGATATACCAGAAATCCAAATAACCATTTAAGACTTTCTAAACATGCTTGTCAAATTATTATCAATTTTAATCTTGAATAACCTAATTACTCTCTTGACATAGAAGATAAGTCTGGTAATAATCAAAAGGCACAATCACCTGAGAGACGACGTTGTACGAGGAAAACCCAACCGGGAAAAACCTTAGATGGCCAGGCCTAGAAAAAATTCACTATAAAGAAGGTTTTACAAAAAAGGACACAAATGACTTACAACACTTAAATGCTCAAGCCTATACGGATGAATGTCTTCACACCTTCTCTTACAACACTGCGCAGTCTAGCATAAGATTCATAGCATCTCCATGCCTCGTACTCCTCCGATATCCTCAACCGTCACGTACTTGTGTGGAATACAGTGCACTGAAAATATGTACAATGAAGACTTGTGGGGTTTTAATATTAAACAACAATTAATGTAAATAATTTTATATTTGGATATTAGGTTTAGAAAGTATTTTCAAAATATGGAGGCTCAAAATGTTTTTCTACAAAAGGAGACTACCCTCAAATGGATGGAAAAACCTAAATTAAAGAGGGTAGCAATTTTGCATAAGTCAACAACATTTTCTTGAAAAACCTTCCGTTCATTCAAATGAGAATACAGGGTTGTTCGAACGACTTTGCATATCTCGTTGGAACAAGGTCAAAGGTCATTCAAATGACAAAGCATTTTGGTTCGAACATCTTTCCAATGAGCTTCCAACGATTTGTGTTTCGTTAAACAAAGAATACTCGTTTAAAGTTAATTTGAAGTATGATCGAATGAGAATAGCTTCTCGTCGAAATTATCATTTGAACGAGAAGGCCATCTCATTAGAATGACAAAATACTTTTTTTTCCTCTTAAAAACATTTTCAATGATAAATCGCTTATAAAATTTATCCAGATACAGTAATGAATTTTTTAATCATAAAATGTCATATCCTTTTGATCTCGAGAAATGTGTAGCGCGTCCAATCATGTAGCACCAAGTATAGTCACTTGCATGCCGCGATTCATAGGTTTGAGTAACAAATATATGACAATATTAACCCTACGTGTTTTGATCAACATAATAAGCCAATACATACAAAAGACTCAATTGGAAATTTGCCCTTACAAGTCTCCCCCCTTAGTTATTCTAGGACAAAACACGAGACAAAGTGAAAAAGGCTAAGCTAGGCCATCAAGCAACCTATGCCCATTCCCCCCCCAAAAGAAAAATGGATACGAACAACCTAATAACTACTTAGCATCAATGTTACGTTTTTAGTTTATAATGAATTCATGGACACGAAATCCTACACACACGAAATAACAAATACTTGTGAGCTATGAGAGAGTTACAAATTAATAGAGATGGAGTATAAAAACTCCCCCTACATCCAACAACTCTCTCCCCTTTTTTGTCCAAAAAAGATAAAGGGATAGAGTATTAGAAAATAAGGGCATATATATGGATAAAGAGATAAAGTATGTTATAGTGTGTAACAAATATAAGACAAGTAAATCGTGAACCATAGTGAATAAAAGTATCAAGTATGATATAACAGAATCATATAACCACAATACAGGATATAGAAAAAGACAGTAAAAATGATATACAAATATGAGAGGGAACCATAAGCTCCATATAAGAATAAGCTGATACAATGTAATAGAGAAACCATCTCAAATAAGATAATACCTGAACAAAGTAATCTCAGTACAAAAATCGTCAAAAGAAACTGTTTGGAAAACATACAATAAAGCCATCTCAAAATACATAAAAAATATCTCAAATTACATAAGATCTAAAAAATAATCAGCTCGCTAAGGGAGGCAAAAAATAATCTCCAATACTTCTTGGCTTCTATCCAGCTCCAGATGAACTGGCTCCCTGATGCTGCTAGGCATGTCTCATCTCCTCAATGTGAGACATCAGTAGAGAATCCGTCCGTATCCGATGCTCACTCTCCCTAGTAAGTTGGCTAAGAAGGTTGACCTAGAGATGATGGGACTCTGCTATCTCGACCTTAATGTGCCAACGATCCTCCACAATACACAAAAGATCCTCCCGCTGCTATGTAAATACAAACTATACTTGTCTAGTCAACTCCAAAACTGTAGGTGAATCCTCATATTGATAGGATGAGGAGGAAGAGAAGGAACCGATGGACTCCGAGGTAGGACCTGACCTAGATGAAGAAGAGGTAGAAACAAATTAATAATTCCTATAAGGACTAGGGAGAAGATGTGCCTCTAAACAGAGAACATAGTTTTCATCAATGATAGAAATAGAGCTCATCTAAACCTCATCGAGAAGAAGAGGAACCCCGACTGTACGACAAAGATGTGTGACCAATATTTTATAAGGAAGGGTTGGACGGAGATGACATGTCCCGCTATTTGGCACTAAGTTCATAAACCAGAGAATAACACTAGAAAGGTCAATAATCGTCCTATGACTAATGACATACATGAAATTGACGATATTATTGGAAATATGGGCAAAGTTGGTGCGCGGGAGAAAAGACGAGTAGGTGGCCCAATTAAGGATCCAATAATCAAGATGGATATCAGTGTGATATAGGGTGAGGGTGTTAGGACGGGAAGCACGAAAAAGGATCAAAATGATAATATTCATATGAATCTGCACCTTCAAGGGTTAGGGGGAGGTAGGATCATGTGCCCTAGGAATGCCCAACATAGCAGCCATAGTATCGTACGTCATAAGAATATCGATACCTCTAACGGTGGGGCAAATTGTAGCAGGGGAACTAGACATATGATGATTAGACTCCCGAACGAGGTCGAGGAGAATCACATTGTACATGGAGAGCAAAGGCTCCCACCTATGTAATGACCCCACTTTCATTTGCCCAGTCTACCTCCTAGTAGAGAAATAGAGTTTACGATTGACCTTATTCTTGAAACTATACCAATTTCAAAACTACCATATTGTCTGGCACCTTTAGAATTAAGGGAGTTAAAAGTTCAATTACAAGATCTGTTGGACAAGGGTTTTATTAGACTAAGTCTATCCCCTTGGGGTGCTACATTGTTATTTGTTAAAAAGAAGGATGTGACGATGAGGTTATTTATAGATTATTGTGAACTGAACAAGGTAACCATTAAAAATAAATACCCCTTACCTCGTATAGATGATTTGTTTGACCAACTACAAGGTGCACAAGTATTTTATAATATTGAACTTAGGTCAGGCTATCACCAATTGAAGATTAAGGAAGATGATATTTGGAAATCAGCTTTTCGTACTAGATATGGTCATTATAAATTTCTTATGATGCCATTTGGACTAACTAACGCACCAACCACTTTTATGGATATGATAAATAGAGTCTGTAGGAAATATTTGGAACAATATGTGGTTGTTTTCATTGATGACATCCTTATTTATTCAAAGAGTATTGAAGAACATGAAAAGAATTTAGAGATAGTATTACAAATCCTTAGGAAGGAGAAATTATATGCGAAATTAAATAAGTGTGAGTTTTGGTTGCCTAGCATCTCTTTTCTAAGACATGTCATTTCTAAGGAGGGAGGGGTGGTTGACCCTCAAAAGATCAAGGCTATACGAGATTGGCCTAGACCAACTAAAGTGAAAGAGATTCGTAGTTTTCTTAGATTACCAGGTTATTATCGAAGATTTGTTAAATGATTTTCTAGTACTGCCAAACCTCTATCTAGGTTAACACAAAAGAAGGTGAAATTTGAATGATGATGCTCTAAAAAATGGTTTGGGATGTGTGCTAATGTAATATGGAAAAGCAATAGCTTATGCCTCGAGACAATTAAAACCACATGAGCAGAATTATCCAACCCATGACTTAGAATTAGCTACTATAATTTTTCCCTCAAGATTTGGAGACATTATTTGTATGGTGAGACTTATGGGATTTATAGCAATCATAAGAGTTTGAAATATATTTTTACTCAAAAAGAATTGAACATGAGACAAAGGAGGTGGTTAGAATTAATGAAGGACTATGATTTAAATATTCATTATCACTCAGGGAAAGAAAATGTAGTAGATGATGCTTAAGTAGGAAGTCAACAACAAATTTGGCATGTCTCATTACGGATCATGAAACTTTGTTAAGGGATTTTAGAAGTATTAATATAGATGTACGTATCTATAGTATTGGAGGAATTATCACGAATTTACAAGTACAACCCATGTTGAGAGAAAGGATTAAAATTGCATAAGTAAACGACCCACAATTATAGAAGATTAGAGAAGAAGTTTTTGAAGGGAGGAGAATAAAATTTACGATCCGAGATGATATATTGAGGTTTGGAAATAGAGTGTATGTTCCACATGATGGCCAATTAAAGAGACAAATTTTGGAGGAAATTCATTACTCGACATTCACGTTTCATCCTGAAATACCAAGATGTATAGAGATATTTGAGAAGTATTTTGGTGGAATAACATGAAAAGGGAGATAGAAGAATTTTTATCTCAGTGTTTGGTTTGTCAACAAGTAAAAGCTAAACATCGAAAACCATCAGGATTGCTATAACCCCTACCTATCCTTAAATGGAAATGGGAACATATTACTATGGACTTTGTGACAAGTTTACTAAGGAGCTCAAATGGTAATGATTATATTTGGGTAATTATTGATAGGTTAACTAAATCTGCTCATTTTTTTGCCATTAATATTACCCATTCTTTAGAAAAGTTAGATAAATTGTACATGCAGGAAATTATTAGGTTTCATGGAACCCCAGTTTCAATTTTTTCTGATCACGATCCTAGATTCATGTCTCGTTTATGGAAAAGATGACAAGCAACCATGGGAACAAAATTGAATTTCATCACTGCTTTTCATCCTAAAACAGATGGATAGTCTGAAAGAACCATTCAAACCTTAGAAGATATGCTTAGGGCATGTGTACTTGATTTGAATGAGAATTGGGATGATCATTTACCGTTAGTGGAATTTGCATGTAATAATAGTTATCAAGCAACTATTCAAATGGCTCCGTATGAGGCACTCTATGGTAGAAGATGTCGTTCTCATGTATGTTGGGTAGAAGTTAAAGAAAGAAAATTATTGGGACCAAAATTAATTCAGATCACTACAGAGAAAGTGAAATTGATATAAGACCGACTTCGAATCGCTCAAAGCCGTTAAAAGAATTATATTGACAATCGACACCCGAAATTAGAATTCCAAAAAGGAGATTATGTATTTTTGTGAGTATCACCAGTGAAGGGAGCAATTCGATTTGATAAGAATGGAAAGTTGAGCCCAAGATACATAGGACCTTTTGAAATCTTAGAAATGATAGGAGTTTTTGCATATAGGATAGCCTTACTACCTGAGCTCTCTAGTGTGCATAATGTGTTTCACGTATCAATGATGAAGTAATATGTCCCAGATCTAACACATATCTAAAGTAATGAACATCTTCAAGTTAGAGAAGATTTGTCATACATTGAGCATCCGGTAGGAATTTTGGGCCATAAAGATAAAATATTACGAACCAAGGTAATTCCACTAGTCAAAGTATTATGGCGTAATCATTCCATTGAAGTGGCAACATGGGAGTGGGAAGATGAAATAAAGAAGCGATATCCATACCTGTTTAAAAATTAATGTAAGTTAAGTTTAGGGGCCAAACTTTTTATGAGGAGGGCAGGATGTAATGACCCCTTTTTATATGCTCATATATAGTTTGTTATTACAATTGCGCCGCACTTACTATCTAATAAATGTTGTATTATTACATATGTGATATTTTGGGTTCTTTATATGACAAAACCCATTTTTAAATTTGAAGAATCAACTGTAAAATGGGTCAAACTGAAGTTTTACAACACATCCTAAGCTAAATGATAAGTTTCGGGATAAAAAAGGTATTTTTATGAAACTTTAGGGACTTGGTTTTAATTAAGAAAGTTTTAGGGACCAAAATAAATAATAAAAGGACCTTTTTATAAATAAAATATTTCCAGGGACCTCTAAGAAATATTAAAAATATTTAGTGTGAAATTACCAAAAGGCTCTTCATGTATAAAATGACCCTTATACCTTTAATAACTTTTCACCTCGTTCTTTATTTTGCCACCACCACCTTACACATGTCATATATATAGATAAAGCTTAAATACGTGTCGTTTTTAGAGAGAGAGCTAAAACACATGTCGTCGTTTGGTGATATAAGACTGCAAGACCCTCCATTACATGACACCTCGACGCTGACTCACAAAAATAAAAGCCTTGTTTCCTAGACACGTGTCAACACCCAAATATCTTTGGAAAACAATAAATAAGGCCTTTGGGGCCATTTGAAATTCACACCAAATTCTTGAGAAGTTTAGAGCGGAACAGTGAGAGAAAGTGTGGGAAAGTTTAAGAAGATGTTTCATCTTTTAGAAATATTCTACTAATGTTATACTTCATTTTTATTGTTTTAAATTATTGTTAGAAAGCTATATTAAGTATAAATGTTGGTAAATATACTAAAGATCGATTTTAGTAAACATAAAATTGTAGGATTTTCTAAATTGAATTATTTTACGAAATTGAAATGTAAAACTCTTTTCACAATGAATTATTGAGTTTCAAAAGGGATTTTCACTAATGAATTTATAGTTTTGGTGATCAAAATTAATATTGGCTATTTCTAATGCAAATTAGATAAATTACAATTATGATTGGATTTACTTATTTTTCGACCTAAAACTTGTTTAAAGTTATATATGGGCTTTTGAAATGATTCTTTTTAAAAATTGCGAAAATAATTTTTTGTAATCCTTTAAAACAAGTTATTATTAAAATACAATATATAAACTGGACTTTGTTTAGAATATGTAATTAAATCTGTATTGGATTTTCTACATTAACGGGTGATCCAAGACTCAATATTTGCAGTTTCGAACCTCTGTATTATGTGAGTACTCTATGACATTCCTTGCGCATTTTGATTATGTGATATTATGCAAACTATATATTTTGTGAACTGCTTTTATCCTCAAAATACACCCGATACCGATGATTGATTCATTTGTGATATGTTTATATTTGTCCATATAGACATACTGATTAAAATGAGTATTGAAAATAAGATTGAATATTGTAAATAAGATTCTGCCTAAGGGACCTCTCTTACTGACTGACCTTCCCAATTAGGTTATCGCTAGTGTGCCCTAAATAAGGCATTGTAACGAACAATTTTGATTGACCCTCTACGACCGGACAATAATACAGTAGAAGAATACGGTATTAGAGTGTACATGGCCATTAAAATGATATGATTGAAAGAAAAAGATATTGCATTTTATTTGTCGCTTCCGTTCGATTATGAGTTATTCATTTCTATATACTGCTATTCACATATAAATATATTATTACAAGTTCCTGTCCATATATGTATATGCCTTTTGTTTATACTTGAATAGGTATTTATTTTATGACAAACCTTGGAATGTCTGGAGATTGAACCTCATTAGGCTTTTTTCTGACATTATATAAATAACAATTTTTTAGGATATAATTTGGGTCAAGGATGGAACGTGGAAGGACTATGTTGAAGATTTTACTTTTGGAGCTCCTTTAGTTATTTTAAGTAAAATGTTTGTTTTATAAGATAGAGCCTGTTTGGCTCTTTAGTAATAGGTTTTAAATTTTTTCTCAAGTTGTAATTTTTTGACTTTTAGTATATATGAAGTTTCTGTTTAGAAAGCTCTGATGATGTAATATCTTCATTTTTAGTAGTTTACGATTCATGACCATGTGAATGTATTTTCGTTGCATTTGTTTTAAGTAATATATTAAATCCATAATATGGAATGCCTTGGTGACCTATCAAGACACTCATTCCCTACTAATTTTGGGTCGGGGTCATGACAGAGGTGGTATCAGATCATAGGTTCTGAACCCGTAGACTACTGAACATAACTTTTGAACGTTATAGATTTTAAGTTTCCATGTGTAGGATATAGGATTAAATATTCAACTTATGTGATAACCCTCCATATGTATTACATTATATATAATTATTTATATATAAGTTTTCTTCTAAATTGTAATCTTGGAATAGTTTAATACATCTTATGTTTAGCCATGACTGTAGAAAATGACCAAGACAAGATCAACTACAGGAACTAGTGGTTAAAGTATGAAAGGACTGGAAGGTGCATACAAGGCGATTGAAAATCTAGCAAAGATTGTGGAGCATCAAGTGAATAATGGATCACCAAGGAATCTAGAAATAAGTAGATGTACTATTGAACAGTTCAAGAAGTTGAATCCACCATATTTTAAAGGTACTCCTAATCCCATTGAAGAAAAAAGTTGGATGATGAAAATGGAAACGATACTCGATGTTCTTAAGTGTACAGATGAACAAAAAGTTTCATTTGCAGTGTTTATGTTAGAAGGTGAAGTTGGACATTGGTGGAGAATGATTAAGAGAATACACGAGGAAAGGAATACATACGTAGATTGGCAAGGCTTCTTAGTGATATTTTATGAGAAATATTTTCCTGCATTAGTGAAAAATGAAATGGCAGCTGACTTCACGAGTCTAGTTCAAGGGAACATGACGGTCAGTCAATATGAGGCAAAGTTTAATGAGTTATCCCATTTCGCCCATCATGTTGTGGTAACTGATGTTTTAAGAGCCAAGAAGTTTGAACGTGGCTTAAGGTTGAATATTTGTAGTTGAATTTCCATCCTAAAGTTGACATCGTCTATTGACGTTGTGACTAGGGCTACGATAGCTGAGAGGGATGGCGAGGAGTGCAATCGAATTAGAGATGATAAGAGGAAATTTGGGGAACAAATAGGGAATAATAGAAATAATTCTAGGAGTACATCCAATTTTTTTCTTTGGGGGGGGGGGGGGGGGGGCTAGTGATAACAAACAGAATTATAACAAGATATGTCAGTGATGTGGGAAGATGCATGGAGGACGACCTTGTTATGAGGATTCAGGAGATTATTTTAGATGTGGAAAGAAAGGACATCAGTTAAAAGACTGGCCAATGTAAGGACAAAATTTCTAATTGAGTCCATTGATATATTTGACTTATTCCCGGAAGATAAAAATATTTTTGAGTCATAAATAGATTTTTACTGTCACGAGTCAATCACATAGAGTTTATTAAAGACGTTACGACCAAGATTCAAAGATAAATCATGCCGAGATTAGTTTTCTACTCGTTTCACGTCTTCATTGCATTTCGAGATCGCTCAGGTATGAATGCGTAATGTTTATGGGACTCGAAAAAACATTTTTGGATCTTATTTTTGTTGAAAAATGTTTTTAAAAAATTTTACTTCGTTTATTCTGAGATAAAGATGGTTTAGAGTTGTGTAAATCACAAACTCACATTTTAAGTTGTTCAAATGACTTTGTCAATCGTCCAAGAGAGATCATTATGTCGTTCGAGCGATATATGCATCTCATTCGAGCGATAGACACTTTTTGTTCGAATGATTCACCGCCTAAACTTTTTTATATAAGGTGTGTTTCTCTCAGAAGTTAGAAGGTGTGCAGTCCAGAAAATTAGTTTACAGTCAATACGTTTTCTGCACAATTTTTCTAAGGTTTTCAAAGTCTAAAAACATCCTTAGACTTTCAAAGATCCGAGCTTTCATTCACATATGCAAAAGTGATCTTTATTTGCACCCATTGGAGTTGTTCATCACTTTGAACATCGTTGGGTTATGCGGTGAAGAAGCAAAGGAGTTCGTGTTCAACATCTTAGACGTTTCCAAGCTACATCGGTGGACACCAAGGCATTCGTGGATGCTTGTGCTGTGGAAAAGTATTTCGAAAGGATTCATGTGGGCACTGTAGAGGAGTGGTTGAAGATTCAGAGAAGCTTCAAGACTTATGGGGATCGAGTTGTTGAGTAAGTCTTTCTTTGTACTTTGTAATACCACATAATAGAGATTGTCTGGCTTGGGTCGTCCATGGTTTATTCCCTTAGTGGTTTTCTCGTACATCCATCGTCGCCTTTTGTGAACTTATTTATTTTACTTTCTTTAATAACCTAGATGTATGTTTAGGATTAATCAAGATAAATTTGGCTAAGTTAAAATTGGTTCACACACTTGGTGCGGCTTAAAATTTTGGAAAAAGGTTTTTTAAAAAGAAGTTGCTTTGTTTTCTTTAAAACACATTCGAAAGAAAAATGAGACTACAAATTGGTATCAGAGCTAGAAACATTTTTTTATTTGTGTTTGATCCCTTATTTTTTTCACGATGAATTTCAGAGGTATGACCACTAAACTAGAACCCGTTGAGTCATGGACCGAAGTCGAGCATAGACTTGCACTTTACAACTCTAAAGGTCTTCACGTTATTTCTTTACATGTCACACCGGAAGAGTATAATAGAATCATGAGTGAAACTTCAAAAGAGTTTTGGGATACACTTGGACTTACTCTCGAGGGGACTGGCACGCTTAGGGTGTCTAAACTTCAAAACCTCACTACACAGTTTGAGATAATTCAGATATTAGAGAGTAAGTCATTTGAAGAGTTTTATGCTAGTTTGTCCAATATTGTTAACTCGTCGTTTAATTTAGGAGAGAAGATACCCGATAACCGAGTCATAAAGAAAATTTAAGATCTTTGCCGAGTAGGTTTGATGCAAAAGTGACCTTTTTGAACTCATTAGGTATGCTTGATTTGATTAAACTTGAAGAGATTGTAGGTGAATTACAAACCTATGAACTCTATATGTTTACCTCCAAGCAAGTGCCAAGGAAAGAAAAGGGCATTGCTTTGAAAGACCGAAATGAGGAGACTAAAGTTTTGGATGATGATTCCAATTCTGATTTTGT
Source organism: Sambucus nigra (assembly GCA_949130495.1). Taxonomy (NCBI): domain Eukaryota; kingdom Viridiplantae; phylum Streptophyta; class Magnoliopsida; order Dipsacales; family Adoxaceae; genus Sambucus; species Sambucus nigra. The sequence goes on from OX422216.1 coordinate 639,672,606, forward strand.
GGATGTAGCCTTATTGTCAAAGAAGTTCAAAAAATTTCTTAAGTTCCAAAAGTAATGGAAAGATGCCAAAAGATTCGAGAAATTCAAGAACAACAAGGTAGATCCCGCCCCTAAGGATAAGAGTGAAAATGTCAAGAGGGTTGAGTTGGATATGTGTTTTACGTGTAAGGGGTATGGTCATAAGGTTGCCAAGTGTCCCACTAGACTTAAGACGGAGGGCAAAAAACCGATAGCATATAATGACACCTTAAGTGATAATGAACCGAAAGAGGGATAGAGTTCCCCCATTGAGCGTAACTTTATAGCGTTCATGTAATGTCATATGAGCGACGGCGATAAATCTTCCCATGATGATTCTCACGTGCATGACACTTCTGAGGTCGTTGAATCCCAAGTGCGTGGGGGTGAAGCTAGTGAGGATGATTAGATCGATGTAGGATATTTGAAAGTTGCCTTTAGGGAGTTATATAAGGAAGTGGTGAAGGTGAAAAAGGCAAACTCGAAATTGTAAGCTAGGTTGAATGAGCGTGCTATAGAAAATAATAATGCTTTGATTGAGGATCTTAGGGCATGGGAGAAGACTCATAGGGAGAAGATAGAATATGTGGAGAAATAGAAAGATCATCTTCGGGGTTTGATGGATGCCTTAAATAAAGAGGTTCTAGAGTTTGAGGAGTCTAGGCATTTGCTTGAGTCTCGGATTAGTGAGTTAGATGAGAGATTGAAAGACTTGAGTAAGGTTAAGTTTAATTTGGAATCTAGGTCGGAGAAGTTGGATTGAATTTTAGGCACCATCCAAATTAAGGGAGATAGGCTACGATGATAGAGTTGTTCCCATTCCTATTGTCAATACCAATCGTGTGAGAGAACCCACTAGGAACGTGAGGAGAGGTCGATATTTTGGTAATCATTCCCACCGTGTTTACACTTGTTCCCATTGCGGTAGGAAAGGTCACCTAAGACATTTTTGCTATGACCTTAAGAATGCTCCTAGGAAGTTAAGGAATAAAGTCGTTTCGGTTCTCAAAACCCCAATGCGTAATTTCACACCTACTTAGGTTCGAAAATCGGACTTAGAGGATTTATGAATTAAACTTCATGGTTCTTGTTTGGTTGTAATTTATTCTTCCCATGCTAAATCTGACGGATGATTGTGTTGCCATGTTTGTCATACGCTAGTCTTTGAATCATGATTTATATCTTGCGAGTGTTATGACATGTGTATCGTTTGTATTTTACCTTTTCATTTATTAAGTCTTATTTGCAAAAATACAAAAAGATTTTGTTTTTGATAAAGTTTTTGAGAAAATACAAAAATATTTATGGTTTCATTTATTTTTGAAAAATACAAAAAGATTTTGTATTTATTTGAGTCAAAATATGTTGAAAAATAAAAATTATTTTCGGTTTGTTTTGAGTTTACATGTTTGATGTGGCATATTGGTGTGCTTGACCCCCTTCACTTCATTATCCATGTGGCTAGGACATTTGATCATAATTATTAATGCTTAGAATTATCTTAACCATTGTATTATGGGGTTGTTTCGAAGTTGATATGCATTTTAATTTGACTTTATATATATGCCATCTTTGCACACATGCACGAGTTTATATGAATGTTTGACATCTCTTGCATATTTGGGTTTGGTGAGATGTTCTTATCTCAATCTTGTCATCTGTGCGTAAGTAGGCTTAAGGAGGAGGTGTGCATGTAAGAATCGTTTATCGTAAGGATTATAATTGAATAAATTAAAAAATTATGAGTGTTCACGAGAAAGGGCTGCGAGAGTACAAAATTAACTCGTCGTGAAAGACGCCATTTAAAAGAGCCCAAAAGAAAATAAAGGCAATAAAAAGGTTCACATGCCAAATTAGGGCCAATAGAATTTTCTCTAAGTTGATAAAGATGGAAACCTCTATAGAGCTTGAAAAAAATAAATATATATGAGGGTATTTGGTAGGAGAAAATTTAAACGGGTTTGCACCACGAATCCTAATGTTAAAAATCGTGTCATGACGCTTTTGTTTGTAGAATCGTCAAAGTTTTAAATTTGTGTGCATGATGTTTGTATAGTTCATTAAGCTAAATTCTTTAATTATCACAGATGGATAAAATAAAGTTTGATGATATTTAGCTATCAATTAGAGCTTCTTGATCATTTCGATGTGTTGGAATTGTGATTCATTTGTTGTAGTTCACAACCATTCACTCCATATCCATGTTTGAGAACATCGGTATTATGTTAGCATGTAACTCACGTTGATTTTTATTTGCTTTATTTTTTTATTTTGAGTTTGTTTTGCTGCTATTTGCTCTTTCCAGTTAATTTTTTGACTAGACGAAACTTCATGGTTTTAACACTAGAATGGAGAAATTTTATTGTCGTTCAAACGATATAGAGGCTTCGTTCGAGTGAAAATCTGATGTCGCGTAAAGTACTATTCAAGCAAAGTTCAAGCGACACATTTTTTGAGGCATAGATTTTGTCATGTATGGTCGCCATATGGTCATGAGAAGGTCTCGAGATGGGCTGCTTCGAGCGAGATGCTACTAGAATACGTTTTTTTAAGCTAGTTTGATGTACTGGTTTAAGCGACAAACCTATGTCATTCAAACGACAATGCTACGTCGTTCCAGCGACCTTCTTGAGAATTTTTTTCTTCTGTTTTAGTACCAAAAATTATATCATCCATGCTTAGGAACTTCTAGGTTGCGTCTGAACAATTTGTATGCAGTTTTCATTGATTACATTTTTTATCACCGCATTATGTTCATTTCATCACAACTAATTTTATGAATTTCTTATGACTACTGTTGGCTAGCTAAGGATTTGATAATTTTTTATCATTATTAGCTAGTTGATTCATGTTTATCTAGATACACTTCATGATTATCTCATTCTAGATTTGTTTATCTTTTCACTAATTATCTATTCGAGACAAAAAGGGGGAGAGATGTATATGATGTAAGGGGAGATTTTGGTTGAGCACATAATTTTTTGTTGCATTACAAATTGATATCATATGCTTTCATGCTTATATGTTGGTATTAATTAGTTTGCACAAATTGGTATCCTGATTTCAATGTTTGTTTTCAAATTGGTATCTAATCTTTCTCACATGTTTAACAAACGATTTGATTCTGATTTTACATATTGGTATTAATAGTACATATTGGTATCATAATGTTTTATATCATTTATTCCTCTATACTTCACTGGGTATTTATCTGTTTCATGCGTGTAGGTATGCTTTAGAGATTCTAGATTTCAAGTCTACATCACATCCAGACAACTCATGCTTGCCGGTCGAACATTTACAGTCTTGTCCTGTAATTTTTATTTGGGTTTTATGGGATGGGATTCAAGCGCCATACGGATTGACGACCCGACTTAGGTGTTTGTTTTTTTTTTCAAAATAGTCAAAGGTGGAGATTTGTAAGGACAAAATTTTCAATTGAGTCCATTGTAGTATTTGACTTATTCTCGAAACAAAACATTATTTTTGAGTCATAGATAGATTTTTATTATCACGATCTCACGCAGTCTATGATATAGAGTTTATTGAAGTCGTTATGGCCAAGCTTCATAGATAAATCATGCTGAGATTAGTTTGGTGCTCATTTCACGTGTTCACTGCATTCCAAGATTGCTCAAGTATGAATGCATAATGTTTCTGGGACTCGAAAAAATATTTTAGGATGTTCTTTTTTGTTAAAAAAATGTTTTTAAAATATTTAACTACATTTATTCTAAGATAAAGATGGTTTAGTGTTATGTAAATCACAAACTCACGTTTTAGGTGGTTCAAACAATTTTTTCAGTTGTTAAAGCGAGATCACTATGTCGTTTGAGCGACATATGCATCTCATTCGAGCGATAGACCCTTTTGTTCGAACGATCCACTGCCTTAACTTTTCTATATAAGACGTGTTTCTCTCAGAATTGCGAAGGTGTGAAGCCAGAAAATCAGTTTGCAATCAGTACATTTTCTGCACAAGTTTTGTAAGGTTTTCAAAGTCTAATAACATCCTTAGAGTTTCAAAGATTTGATCTTTCATTCACATATGCAAAAGTGATATTTGTTTGTACCATTGGAGTTGTTCATCACTTTGAACATCGTTGGATTTTACGGTGAAGAAGTGAAAGAGTTCGTGTTCAACACCGTAGATATGTGATGTAGGGGGAGATTTTGGTTGATCACTTAATTTTTTGTTGAATTGCAAATTGATATCATATGCTTTCATGCTTATATGTTGGTATTAATTAGCTTGCACAAATTGGTATCCTAATTTCAGTGTTTGTTTTCAAATTGGTATCTAATCTTGCTCACATGTTTAACAAATAATTTGATTCTGATATTACATATTGGTATCAAAATGTTTTATATCATTTGTTCCTCCATACTTAAATGGGTATTTTTCTGTTTCATGTGTGTAGGTATGCTTTAGAGATTCAAGATTTCAAGTCTACATCACATTCAAACAACTCATGCTTGCCAGACCAATATTTACAGTCTTGTCCTATAATTTTTATTTGGGTTTTATAGGATGGGATTTAGGCATCATACGGCTTGACGGCCCTCCTTAGGCATTTCACTGTTTGGGGTTTGTCCCAGAATAGTCAAAGAGGGATATTTGTAAGGACAAAATCTCCAATTGAGTCCGTTGTAGTATTTGACTTATTCCCGGAATAAAACATTATTTTTGAGTCATAGATAGAGTTTTATTGTCACAATCCCACACAGTGTATGACATAGAGTTTATTGAAGGCGTTGCGACCAAGCTTCAAAGATAAATCACGTCGAGATTAGTTTGGTGATCATTTCACATCTTCATTGCATTTCGAGATTGCTCAGGTATGAATGCGTAATGTTTATGGGACTCAAAAAAATGTTTTAGGATATTATTTTTGTTAAAAAAAATGTTTTTAAAATATTTAACTTCGTTTATTCTGAGGTAAAAATGGTTTAGAGTTGTGTAAATCACGAACTCACATTTTAATTGGTTCAAACGACTTTGTTAGTCGTTCAAGCGAGATCACTATGTCGTTCGAGCGACATATGCATCTCGTTCGAGTGATAAACACTTTTCGTTCGAACGATTCATCGCCTATATAAGGCGTGTTTCTCTCAGAATTTCGAAGGTGAGCAGTCCAGAAAACCAGTTTACTCACAATACGTCTTCTGCACAAGTTTTCTAAGGTTTTCAAAGTCTAAAAATAATCTTAGAGTTTCAAAGATTCGAGCTTTCATTCACATATGCAAAAGTGATCTTTGTTTGCACCATTATAGTTGTTCATCACTTTGAACATCATTGGATTTTCTGCTAAAGAAGCGAAGGAGTTTGTGTTCAACATCGTCGACATTTCCACGCTACATCGGTGGACACTGAGGCATTCGTGGACGCATGTGCTGTGGACAGGTATCACAGAAGGATTTGCGTGGGCACTGTGGAGGAGTGGTTGAAAATTCATAGAAACTTCAAGACTTGTGGTGATCGAGTCGTTGAGTAAGTCTGTCTTTGTACTTTGTAATATCACATCATAGTAATTGTCTGTTTGGGTCCGTCCGACGTTTTTTCCTTTAGTGTATTCCTCGTACATCCCACATCGCCTTTTGTGAACTTATTTATTTTACATGCTTTAATCACCTTGATGCATGTTTAGGATTAAACAAGAAAAAATTTGGCTAAGTTAAAATTGGTTCACACACCTGGTGCAGTTTAAAATTTTGGAAAAAACGTTTTTCAAAAAGAAAGTTGGTTTGTCTTTCTTAAAACACATTTGGAAGAAAAATGGGCTTACACCCAATTCCACCAAGAGTTTTGATAAAGCTTGTAGGTGAAACGAAGGATCTAGGTAGATAGGGTAGAGTTTTTGCACTTTCTGATACCCAAGATTCTAACACAGTAGTGTCAGGTACACTTTCTATATGTGCACTAGCTTTTCAACTTTCAATAGACACTAGTTCTACCCATTCATTTTTGTCTGTACATTTTGTTAACCGCCTTCCTAATATGCCTGAACCCTAGAATCATAGAATACACGTTTCTACTCCTTATGGTGATTTATTGACGGGTACATTAGTACATTAGTATATATCATATCTCCGATGTGTATTATTTTTGCAACGCAAGCCTATAGTTTTCTTAAGAAGGGATATCAAGGATTTCTAGCAACTATTACCAGCTTGTAGATATTATAGCCTAACTTAGAAGATATTCCTATAGCTAAAAAATTTCCAGATTTTTTTCCCAATGATTTTGTCCAGTCTACCTCCTAGTGGGGAAATAGAGTTTAGAATTGACCTTATTCCTGGAACTATACCATCTTAAAACCACCATATCGATGTCAACTTTAGAATTAAGGGAGTTAAAAGTTCAGTTACAAGATCTGTTGAACATGGGTTTTATTAGACCAAGTATATCCCCTTGGGGCGCTCCAGTGTTATTTGTTAAAAAGAAGGATGGAACGATGAGGTTATGTAGAGATTATCGTGAACTGAAAAAAGGTAACAATTAAAAATAAATACCCCTTACCTCATATGGATGATTTGTTTGACCAACTACAAGGTGCACAAGTATTTTCTAAGATTGACCTTAGGTCAGGCTATCACCAATTAAAGATTAAGGAAGATGATATTTCAAAATCAACTTTTCTTTCTAGATATGGTCACTATGAGTTTCTTATGATGCCATTTGGACTAACTAATGCACCTACTGTTTTTATGGATATGATAAATAGAGTATTTAGGAAATATTTGGATCAATGTAGGGTTATTTTCATTAATGAAATCCTTATTTATTTCAAGATTATTGGAGAACACAAAAAGCATTTAGAGATACTATTACAAATCCTTAGGAAGGAGAAATTATATGCGAAATTAAAGAAGTGTGAGCTTTGGTTTCCTAGCGTCTCTTTTCTAAGACATGTCATTTTTAAGGAGGGAGTGTCGGTTGACTCTCAAACGATCAAGACTATACTCGATTGGCCTAGACCAACTAATGTGACAGAGATTCGTAGTTTTCTTGGATTAGAAGGTTACTATCAAAGATTTGTTGAAGGATTATCTAGTATTGCCAAACCTCTATATAGGTTAACACAAAAGAAGGTGAAATATGAATAGTTTGAGGAAGTTGAGAATAGTTTTCAAGAACTTAAGAATTGATTAGTAATTGTCCCAATTTTGACTATTCCTTCTAGGACAGGAGGATTTATGATTTATATTGATGTTTCTAAAAATGGTTTGGGATGTGTGCTAATGAAAAATGGAAATGTAGTAGCTTATTCCTCGAGACAATTAAAACCACATAAACAAAATTATCCAAACCATGACTTAGAATTAGCTGCCATAACTTTTGCCCTAAAGATTTGGAGACATTATTTGTATGATGAGACTTATGAGGTTTATACTGATCATAAGAGTTTGAAATGTATTTTTACTCAAAAAGAATTGAACATGAGGCAGAGGAGGTGGTTAGAATTAATGAAGGATTATGATTTAAATATTCATTATCACCCAGGGAAAGCTAATGTAATTGTTGACGCTTTAAGTAGGAAGTCTGCAAGAAATTTGGCATGTCTCATTATACATCATGAAATTTTGTTAAAGGATATAAGAAGTATGGAAATAGATGTAGGAATAATCAAGAATTTACAAGTACAACCCATGTTGATGGAAAGGATCAAAATTGTACAAGTAAACAACCCACAACTGAAGAAAATTAGAGAAGAAGTTACTGAAGGGAAGATAATCGAATTTGCTATACGAGATGATATATTGAGGATTGGAAATATGGGACACATCGAGAGAGGAACGTCATTTGCAACCACCCACAATAGAAAATGTACGAGAATAGGAAAGGAAAGAAGGGTGATAGGGTTGAAAAGGTATGGGGAAGGAGAACCTACACATGCCTAAGAACCTATCTCCGTCAATAATCCAATCGCCCCCACGAAAACCAATCCAAACAACAAAAAAATGACATATATATAATCAACTCAAAAGATGAATAATTCCTAACAAAAAACATGAGTGACGTAGTACAATTTCAATAAAAATGTGAAGAATTAGAAAAAAAATATTGGAGATGGTAGTATTTCACACACGAAAAGGGAAAAAATATATTTTTGGATATAATGTTTATAAAAAAAATTAGGAAAAATATCTCCGAAAAAATTATTGAGAGATATAAATATGGGAGAGCTAGTCAGATCATGTATATATACACCAAAGATTGAGATTTTAGAGACAAATCAGAGGACAGATACACAAAATGGGAACACCCATATTTATATCAAGCAATAAATAAAAATATGGGAAAAAAGAAGAAAAAAATATATACCTGAAAAATGATGAAGATACCCAAAAAGAACTCCAACTGAAGAATACAAGTGTGAATCGCAAGACCAAGATAGTGTAGGCACTAGGGAACATGAAAACACTCCAAAATCAATTGAGGGAAACACGTAAGAGATAAAAAAATCGCAGTGGGTGGTTGAACAGGTAGGAGAATAAATGAGGTGGAAATGGCAAAAAAGGAGAAAAGAAAAACCCTAAATGACCAGCAACGCATTTTTAATCTTGTTTGAATGAAATTAAAGTATCGTTTGAACGAGATAATGATCTCGTTGAAAGGAAGTCAAATTTCGTTCTAACGAAACCTCAATCTCATTTGAACCAGGGTCAAATGAGATTCCAACGAAAAGGGTAAGGACAAACCTCATTGGAAGATCATTAGAAGTCCGTTCTAAGGAGAATCCTAACTTATTCGAATGAGGTGACTCTCATTCTAACGAAACACAAAAAAAATTATTTAGTTAAAAAATCACCACAAATCAAATTAGAAAAAAAAGGAAGAAGACCAAAAAATATATAAAATAAAATCCAAAACAAATCTGATCAAAATCACAAATGTGACATGACATAACTAAAAAAAACATGAAAGTGTAATGAATGGGTGTGAACCAAAACACCAGAGCATCAATATAAAATTATGCTATAGTGAACAACAACTAATGGACGTACCAAAAGTTAAGTACTCAAATCAACATTAGTGACAAGTAAAGAGGAAATCACAAGAGGCAAACACACTTACACATATATGCCAAAGGATTGATGATTCTCAACCTAATATAGTCAAGGAGTGAAATAAGGAAACATGAATAAGGTTGTGCAAACCAATTGATCTTCAACTAAACTCCCTCAAACACTCATAATTTTTATATAGGAATTTTGTCATTTTATGATAATAGGGAGGACTTCCTTTTTGATTTTTAATATTGAATGCAATATCAATTTTGACCCTAATTATCATCATAATTGTTTTGCTTCACGAAATGGGCTCTTGCCAATGGTGGCTTTTCACGCAATAGAGTATTTTCTTCGATCACAGCTCGAGCCATTGCATACTCATACATAGGCATCACATATATTCATATCACGTAATGGTTCAATCCTGAAAGAACAATATGGAAAAGACAGTATGGGAAAGAGAACATCACATTAAGAACATGCAAAGAAGACCAACACTCGAGGGAGACCGTGAAAAGTGTGTGCAGAAAAGGTGATAATAAGAGACCAACATATCGGACATAGTCACATGTAAACATCGCGATGCCCGAAAAGGCATATTTAAGCACTATATTAGCATAACCGAATCTAGCATACCATGATAGGACACGAGAAAAAATGGAGTGAAGGGTACTTTAAAGAGCGTAATCACGTCACATAGAAACCCAAAAGCAAATGGAAAATCTTTTATTTTTATAAATAAAAAGGACAAAATATTTTTGGAATTTTTAATATAAAAATATATACAAATATGTACAATCTAGTTTAGGGAGATAAAGAATAGCAATAAATCACACCCCAAACTAGACCACGGCTCGGACTCAATAAATGGAAAGAACACCATTAGATTTTCAAACCCAAAGGAACCTAAAGGTTTCGTGAATATACCATCTAATTGATGTTCGGTGCTCACAAATTTCCCCCCATAATAAAACTCAATCCATAATTACGCGCCATTAAAAAAAATAATAATAAAAAAAACTAGTTTAAAAAAAAAAATTAAACATAATTTAATAAGAAAAATAATTTATTAGCATGTATTTAAAAAATAATAGTATAATAGTATATTAGTATTATAATAGTATAATAGTAGTATAATATATACAATAGTATTGATTTAATATGTATGATATTTTAGATTTTAGCATGATATTTCATGCATCCATGGAAGGCATGAAATATCATGCATAAAAATTTGAAAATATCATACATGTATTTTGTTGTCAACATCACCTATCTTTTCATACATATATTTTGTCATCAACACCACCTATCTTATATTTTCCCCCCTATAAATGGGACATTTTTTTGGTAAAAAATTGTACATTTGAAAATTATCAATAAACTCTGAAATGGGTTGTTCGTAATTATATTAATTACAATATTATTATTTTTTTTCTATAATTTGCATTTTTTTCCAATTAAAACGACTCTTCATTTTTTTTCCACTATAAATTAGTTCTACTAGGTATACAACCTTTCATATTCTTATCTTTATATATAACGAATTTGTTTATATATTGTTTGTAGATCACATGTTTACTTGCATATGGTAACGAGAGGCACAAATTGGTAATTCTCCAAGTCCAATAGTGACTAGACAAAAATCAATGTAAGTTTATGTAAGGTCATTGCTGAAATATCTTTGCGATGCAAAATAAATACCGGTGCAAATACTAAAATATTTTTGAAAAAACATTTATTTGACTATAATATATTAGCATGAACGATCACATTCTAGAGTGCAAAAAACATTATTCTTTTCTCTTATATATTTTCAGATTTGAGACAAAGACTTACTAGGAGTGTCAATTTTAGACATGAATCGATAAGAGAATATGAAGTTGACCTGAAATATCGTGCTTTTGTTGGAGTCTTATGACACAAAGTCATTTCGTGTATTGTTCATATCAAAGTTATGACTTGTGTTAGCCGTATAATCGTATTATTTATCTTTTTACTCGTAATTTAGTGTTATGGTCTGAATAAATTATTCGTGTTAGTTGTACCGTATCGTATTTTAAGTGGACCGTGTTCGCGTTAAGTAAAAAATTACAATTTCGAGTTATGTTGTGTTCATGTCTAAAGATGTTTCTCTTGTCATGTGAATACACGACCCAAAAAGAGAAACGACACAACTAATATTTTATGTCTCTCTCGGATCTATATTATTACATGTTGAGTTGGAGTAAGACTTGAAGTTGTGAGATATTGAATCAACAGGCAATAATATAAATCAAAACAGTCGATACGAGAGTAAAATATAAAAATAAATTTTAGCAGGTTTTATGCCTTAGTAAAGAATTCTTTTCAAATATTTTAAAGACTCAAAGTCATCCGTATTCTTATAATTAAAGTCATTTGAGAGAAGTCATGTCGTGTTCGTATCAAATTTTGACTCGTATAAGTCATTTTTATTCGTGTTATAAAAAATATTAATGGACATTGATCATGTTAAGCAAATATATGCACATAATGGGGAAGAATTTCTAAACAACTATAATTTAAAAAAAAACATTACACATAAATTAACATAAACAATATGTGCATTCATGGAAATGAGAGGTCAAAGTTAATGAAGGTATACAAACGGGTATTAAGGGTTGTGAAACTATTCACAAAAAATAAATTCTTAATAATTAATACAACAAATTTAAATTTTAAAATCATTAGTACTAGAAAAAACAAAGTAAAAATATAATAATGAAAGAAACTTTTCGCTGATACACTAAACTAGAAGCTGAAAAGTGAAAGGTTTAAATGTTGGTGTTTTTGGTGTTCCACCTTAAATGACATAGCTATATATATTGTTTGTAGAAGAATTAGATTGCACGTTACATTACACTATATTGGCTCTCCTTTCATTCTCTTCTTTACCGTCTGTAATAACCCTCTCTTCTGACAGCCCATTTTATATTTATTTACTCTGGGTAGAAATTAATTATAAAATGGTAGATGTTGAGTAAATATTAATTTGTTATGACAAGGCCAATATTTACTAAAATGTTGCATAGTTACCCCGTGAGTAGATAAGATGTTCATGTGGTGATTTATAATGTCATAAGGATTTAAAATGACATTTTAGTTTATTATGAAACCGGAAGTAAAATGAGTTATAAAATTCCCAAATGATAATTTGGATAGTGTAGTTAGTCCCGGTAGGTGTGAGACAGTCAAAATAAGTGCCATATTGTATTTTGGCATTTTGGGGACTTTTGACTGGTTTTGACTTAAATAGTGATATCGCGTATTATTTTATCGCGCATTAGTTATTAGAGTTGGGAATTTTAGACTTATGGCCCGATTTAGTCTTGCTAAGACTTACTATTCCTTTTATGCCCAAATTGTTATCTTAGAGAGAAAGTGAGAGGAAGAAAGCCTTGGAGAAAGAGAGAGATTGAAGATTTGGAGTTTGTTCTTGCTTTCATCTTCATCAAATCTGATCTTCCTAACTTGAGGCAAGTAATCTACTTGCAAATTTATGATTTAAGTAGAATAATTAGTCTTGATATTTATGAATTTATTATGATTTAGAATTGTTAGGGTTTTGATTGGATTTTTGGGTATTTAACCACTAAAAATGGATTTGGATGATAAATGATGTTTAAGGTTGGTAGATAGATGGATTTAGGATGTATAAATTGCAGCCAATGATTTCGGTTGGGCTTGGTTTTGGAGTTGGATAAATTTTGGAGTTCAAGACTCCATAGCCATTCTTGGCATTTTCGCAGGGGCGAATCGATTCGGCCTCTTGGGCGAATCGATTCGCATAGATGCAGAATCCTAGGTCTTGTTGTCCGAATCGATTCGGATTAAGACCGAATCGATTCGGCATTTGCAGAAACTAAATTTTGTTGTCCGAATCGATTCGCTTTCAGAGCGAATCGATTCGCTTGGGCGAATCGATTCGGCCCTTAGGGCGAATCGATTCGGTTCCAGCAGATTTGGGGGTCTTTTTCTTTTAATTTTCCTCCTTATTCTTTAGGATTAGGCCCTAGGAAACTTCTTTAAAGAAGTAAACTTAGAGTTCTAGAGTAGTTATGGAGTTTGGTCGTTACCCTAGACTAGAAATGGGTTCATCTGGGGTTTATTTCGGGGAGGTTTAAAGTAATGTTAAGGCATTACTTCTTTTATACAAACTTTTAGAAGTTTGGAAGTTAAATGCCCAAACTTGGAGACTTATGGGCTTATCAAAATTTATATGAACCTTGGGAAATTTTAGGATCATAATGATCATTTGGAGACCTAGCCTGGAATTGTAATTCGAGGAAAAATAAATGATAATATTCGATGGGAATTAGGTTCGCATAAAATGAACCCATAGGTGTTTAAAGATAATAGGTTCAATTTAGAATGAACCCCGTTGTTTAATGATATTAGGTTTAATAATGAAGAACCAATCACATGATTAATGGAAATGGATTTTTGGAAATAATATGATGATAAATGTAAATGTTAATTTACTGTTACACACCTCTCTAAATGACATCATAAGGGAAGTTCGCTCGTGAGGTGAAGCCCCCTGGCTAATGAATGCAGGGTGGATATAGTCCTAGGCCATGGGAGCGCTTATTGTTATATTTTTTAGCGATGGGTAGGAGATTCCGGGTGTGGTCTTGAATACCCCGCAGGCTCATGGCCGCTTCCCGACGTGTTCCGATAGGTGCCCAGGTTGTCTTATGTTAGGCCCTGGAAGATGATGGTCATTTAGGGGCGCGCACAGTGGGGAAACCCGGACGGGCGGTCTTAGATATCGTAATATGTATATGAATATAACTATATTTTCATCAAGTTGGACTTGATGGTTGATAAACGCCACAAAGAGCGTATGAAATGCCATAAAGAGCATAAATATGTGCCAGGAAGAGCACGGGAATAATATATGTGCCATAAAGAGCACTTGATGTAAATGATATTCCTAATAAGGGATGGAAAGATAAAATGGGAAGTTTTAATTAATGAATAGAAATTATAACTTCTTGACTTAACCGAATATATGGTTTTCTTCCTAATAAGGAATGTCTGAAGGAAATGGAAATTGTATTAATAAGGAAGGGTTTTAAATTAAAGTGCTTTACCTTCAATTCTTGCTTGTAATTGTAGATAGCATGTCATATTATCATCCTCGTCATTCATGTATAACTGTTCATATCTATCATGCTTTTTATTCTTCTAGAAATCATATAGAACCCGGCCCTGATCGGTTTACTTCCTTGTTGTATATATATTATTGTATCCGCTCAGGTGCTCCACCGCAAGGAGGCCCGACTTGACTTTCCCAAGTTCCCTGCACTTTCGACGAGCTGTAAGATTTTGCGGGTTATTACAGGATGTTGTATTAGACGCTTTCATTCTTGTTATTCTAGATATGATCGGGTCTTGTCCCTCGGGCGTGTGGCCCAAACATTTGTATTTGATTAATGATTGTACTATGTATGATATTTTATATTGTTGTACGTTGTCTTATGTAGCTGTGGACCGACAGCTTATTCGGTCCATTTGTGTACATTCGTTTTAGTTATATTATATGTTATCTTTTGGAATTCCACTTGCTTGTCAGATTGGGTTGTTAGTTTAAATTTTCATAACCGCATTTTTTAAATTTTACACTTTTTGGCAACCCGTTTTCTGATTTATTGGGTGGTTTTCCCGTATACTCAGTTTATATTTGTGATGCTGAGAATGATATCCATCTATGATTCCTGTTACGTTTGAGTATCGGGCTGGCCACCCCTTATCTCGGATTGCGGGTTGTCACAGATGGTATCAGAGCATCAGGTTCTAGAGTACTAGGATCTGTGTGGACTTGTCTCGTTCTACCGTAGCGTTCTTTGATGTAGGGCCTAATGCTAGGACTCCTTGTTGCTTATGTTTGCGATCTTCTGCAAGATAGATTATTTTAACTAGCATTCTAATACTATTGTTCTTCTGTCTCAGATGCCGTCTAAGAGAGGTCGCCCGGCGAGACGTGTTATGGTCGTAGAGAAGGAAGTAGGTCCTCCACCGCCACTACAAGGGACTGTTAATGTCGCGGATGTAGCAAGCATAGTGGCTGGAGCGGTTAATGCCGCCATGACCGTGGTGATCCAACAATTGCCATGGGCTCCAGGTGTTGAAGCTCCTACGGGACTTACTCCGTGGGAAAGGGTTCGGGAGTCCTTTCTAAAGGGCAATCCCCCAGAATTCGAGGGAGGCACGGATGCGGTTAAAGCCAATCAATGGAATAAAGATATGCAACGCCACCTTCGAATGATAGAATGCAGTGAGGATAAGAAACAAGTCCTTACCACCTTTAAGCTTGTCGGATCTGCGTTACACTGGTGGGAGACGATGACTACCCCAGAGCAAAGAGACATCATGTCAATCACTGAGTTCTGGGCTTTGTTTGATCTTAAGTATTTTTCCTCCCGCGGTTCAGATGGAGATGAAGAGGAAGTTGCAAGATGTAGTGCAAGGGGAGAGGTCTGTAGCGGAGTATGAAGAGGAGTTCACCCGGTTAGCAAGTTTTGTACCAGGTGAGGTGACTCCGGAAGAGAGGAAGATCTCGAAGTTTATGGGAGGTCTAAACTGGAGAACCCGAAAACACTCATTGGGTAACCCAGCTTTCCAGACTTATGGCAAGGTTATAAATGCAGCCTTACTCCATTTCCAGGAGCATCGATTATATATGCAGGGTAGCAAGAAAGCTACTGAAATGAGGCAAGTAGGGAAGCTTGGAGAGTTTATTGCGAGGGGAAATAATAGGCACGAACAAGGTGCTTTACATCAGGCAGATCGGGGTGGCCCTGGAGGTAGAGGTCGTCCGGGCCGAGGATTTTCCCAGTTTAGGAATATCGGAGGTCATGGTCGGGAGGACATGAAGGGACGGTGCTTCCAATGTGGGGAGGCAGGTCATTACAAGAAGGAGTGTCCTCAGATGATTGGGGGTCAGTTTCCTCGGGCTCCGCAGCAGCCACGTGTTCAGTTTCCACCTCTGGTACCTATTATGGTTGTTCCTCCGCAGCAGGGGCAACTACAGTATGGGCGTGTTTGTCACAATCGGGAGGCTATGTTTCCTCCAGCCCTGCCGGCACCACCCATTATTGAGGGTAAGTTTTTACTCAGAGATACGTGAGTTATATGTTATTCGATGCGGGTGTTACGCGCTCATTTGTTTTACGAGCTTTTCTCAGATTACAGATTTCATAATATCTGCTGAGAGTATTTTCATTAGTATCGAGTTCTATGGGTAATGGTTCGCTCATTTATTTTGTTTGTATGTATATAGGAATTTCTCTTATTAAATTGTGCTTGAGGCCGATCTACTCGTCCTTAACATGGTCGAGTATGATGTGATATTGGTATGCGATTGCTATGCCTTATCTCCACGACCAACAAACTTGAGTGGTAGCGTATTGGAGGGGTTCCTTGTCTGGATTCCGCTTCTGCGGGACGCTCCACGCGCGAACCTTAACGACGTTGGGAGTGGGGATATACCACCTTTCCTTTCTCTTATCTTAGGTGTATTACGCTCTATCTCCATGATCAACTAGTTAAGTAGGCATGTGTCGGAGGGGTTCCTTATTTGGATTTCGCTTTGCGAGACACTCCGCCGCATGAACACTTAACGATGTTGTGAGTGAAGATATGCTATTCTTCCCTTTCATTTTATTTTGTTTTACGAAATTATTGTCGGAAGTGGGATTGGAAAGTTTAGCCGAGAATCACATAGAAGGGTGATTGATGGCTATTAAAGTGCGACATAGGAGCACTGCATATAGTTTTCTCCTCTGATCGATATGAGGGAGGCCGAGGTACGAAGTCGAATTGAGACTTCGGGTTATGCCTTGATATAGAAGGCTATTTATTGAGATGCATATGTTATAGGGTATATAACCCTAGGGTTTCACGAAGGGTCAGCTTTGGATTGTTAATATTTTTTTTTTAGTTATTTAAATTGTTAGTGTGTAGCTGTAGAATCTTTTGGTCCCGAACATGTGTCTTAGACCTGTACCCCTCGATGACTGACAACACAAGGTAGTAGTGTAACGGGAGGGTTCCTTATTTGGATTTCGCTTCGGCGAGACGTCCCACGCACGAAACTGAGCAATTGTCGGAAGTTGAGAAAGGTCTTGGGCACTAGGGATATACTTGGCATTAGGTGTATACGACTTAGATAGGGTATAGGTAGATATACTTTAGGATTGTTTAGACGTAGGGCCTTTTAGTATGGGACGTAAGATTAGGAGGGTTGTTGGGAGTTGACCATGACTAAGTCATGCGTAAACTCATATCAAGGGATTGGTTCCATGTTATGTGAAGTGGGAGGATTTCGAAAAGTTGGTGGTTAAGTCCGCAGGAGATGAGGTCTCACGTAGTGGAGTGTTACGGAGGTAACGAAAGAGTGAATTGACTCGTACCCCTGAGCCACGTGGTTAAGCTCGAAGGTAGATTCCATTAGCAAGTCTCTACCATGATGGGGAGTGATAATACTGGAGTATCGATCTATTGTTAATGCGCCTCACAAGTTTAAACTTGTAAGGAGTATTATCCCCTATTTAAATTGAAGTCCATCTTGAGGGTGGGGTGCGTTCCCTTAAGATAATTTTGTCCCGAACGGAAGGGGCTTAAGTTAAGCAGATATGGAGAAATCACGCGGTTCTAATGTTTCGGTGCATCAAGGTAATGACGAATCGTGCCAAGTTATACGTCGCTAGTACTATTGGCTGGGCATGGGAAGGTTGTTGTACTGCATGGGGTGCCCTTGATTATAGTCCTGACTAGAATAAGACTTCCATTTCTCATTCTTGGCAAGTTTCCAAGAAGTCATGGGAATCGAATTATGGTTAATCACTTCTTATCATTTTCCTCAGATGACCAAACCAATAGAATAAACCATATGCTGAGGCATATACTCCTTATATGCATGCCTAACTTTAAGAGTAGTTGGGAACAATGCTTTCCACTCGTTGAATTCGCCTATATAGAATTTGTGTCGATTCACTATTAGGACGGCGCTTTAGAAGAAGCCTTGTATGGTAGGCCTTATTGATTCCCCACTTGTTGGTTAGAAGTGCGAGATGATGAGTCTCTCGTATAACCAAGACCGACGAAAGAGCTCAGTCGATGCGAGAAGAAGGCATCTGGAGTTTGAGGTCATTAAACCAAATGTTGTGGTGAGTATCGCCTGTGAAGGGCGTTATGCGTTTCGAGGAGAAAGGGAAAACTTGCACCGCATGATGTTGTACCTTTCCTAGAAATGTCGCGATGGGTCCGGTAAACTATTCGCTCGCTTTATCGAAACATTTCGCGACAAGTTCATAATTTGTTCCTTGTCTCTCATGCAAGGGAGTACGAAGGATACGATGGTGCCTTTAGGCACATTACTTTCGAAGCAGATGCAACGTGACGGTTCTTATTAGATGTAGTCGGTTGCTATCTTAGAGCGTAGAGTACGTTGGTATCGCCGGTAGTACCTTGGAGGATGAGTTCTATATAGTCAGCTTAGTGTCGAGAAATCGACATAGGGTCGCGAGGATGACTTGCGGGAATAGTATCCGCACTTCTTCTTGCGAGGTGTATCCGAATTTTGGGGGAAAAATTCCCTCTTAAGGGGGGGAGTATGTAATAACCCTCTCTTCTGACAACCCATTTTATATTTATTTACTCTGGATAGAAATTAATTATAAAATGGTAGATGTTGAGTAAATATTAATTTGTTATGACAAGGCCAATATTTACTAAAATGTTGCATAGTTACCCCGTGAGTAGATAAGATGTTCATGTGGTGTTTGATAATGTCATAAGGATTTAAAATGACATTTTAGTTTATTATGAAACCGGAAGTCAAATGAGTTATAAAATTCCCAAATGATAATTTGGATAGTGTAGTTAGTCCCGGTAGGTGTGAGACAGTCAAAATAAGTGCCATATTGTATTTTGGCATTTTGGGGACTTTTGACTGGTTTTGACTTAAATAGTGATATCGCGTATTATTTTATCGCGCATTAGTTATTAGAGTTGGGCATTTTAGACTTATGGCCCGATTTAGTCTTGTTAAGACTTACCATTCCTTTTATGCCCAAATTGTTAACTTAGAGAGAAAGAGAGAGGAAGAAAGCCTTGGAGAAAGAGAGAGATTGAAGATTTGGAGTTTGTTCTTGCTTTCATCTTCATCAAATCTGATCTTCCTACCTTGAGGCAAGTAATCTACTTGCAAATTTATGATTTAAGTAGAATAATTAGTCTTGATATTTATGAATTTATTATGATTTAGAATTGTTAGGGTTTTGATTGGATTTTTGGGTATTTAACCACTAAAAATGGATTTGGATGATAAATGATGTTTAAGGTTGGTAGATAGATGGATTTAGGATGTAGAAATTGCAGCCAATGATTTCGGTTGGGCTTGGTTTTGGAGTTGGATAAATTTTGGAGTTCAAGACTCCATAGCCATTCTTGGCATTTTCGCAGGGGCGAATCGATTCGGCCCGTTGGGCGAATTGATTCGTATAGATGCAGAATCCCAGGTCTTGTTGTCCGAATCGATTCGGATTAAGACCGAATCGATTTGGCCCTTAGGGCGAATCGATTCGGTTCCAGCAGATTTGGGGGTCTTTTTCTTTTAATTTTCCTCCGTATTCTTTAGGATTAGGCCCTAGGAAACTTCTTTAAAGAAGTAAACTTAGAGTTCTAGAGTAGTTATGGAGTTTGGTCGTTACCCTGGACTAGAAATGGGTTCATCTGGGATTTATTTCGGGGAGGTTTAAAGTAATGTTAAGGCATTACTTCTTTTATACAAACTTTTAGAAGTTTGGAAGTTAAATGCCCAAACTTGGAGACTTATGGGCTTATCAAAATTTATATGAACCTTGGGAAATTTTAGGATCATAATGATCATTTGGAGACCTAGCCTGGAATTGTAATTCGAGGAAAAATAAATGATAATATTCGATGGTAATTAGGTTCGCATAAAATGAACCCATAGGTGTTTAAAGATAATAGGTTCAATTTAGAATGAACCCCGTTGTTTAATGATGTTAGGTTTAATAATGAAGAACCAATCACATGATTAATGGAAATGGATTTTTGGAAATAATATGATGATAAATGTAAATGTTAATTTACTGTTACACACCTCTCTAAATGACATCATAAGGGAAGTTCGCTCGTGAGGTGAAGCCCCCTGGCTAATGAATGCAGGGTGGATATAGTCCTAGGCCATGGGAGCGCTTATTGTTATATTTTTCTGCGATGGGTAGTAGATTCCGGATGTGGTCTTGACTACCCCGCAGGCTCATGGCCGCTTCCCGACGTGTTCCGATAGGTGCCCAGGTTGTCTTATGTTAGGCCCTGGAAGATGATGGTCATTTAGGGGCGCGCACAGTGGGGAAACCCGGACGGACGGTCTTAGATATCGTTATATGTATATGAATATAACTATATTTTCATCAAGTTGGACTTGATGGTTGATAAACGCCACAAAGAGCGTATGAAATGCCATAAAGAGCATAAATATGTGCCAGGAAGAGCACGGGAATAATATATGTGCCATAAAGAGCACTTGATGTAAATGATATTCCTAATAAGGGATGGAAAGATAAAATGGGAAGTTTTAATTAATGAATAGAAATTATAACTTCTTGACTTAACCGAATATATGGTTATCTTCCTAATAAGGAATGTCTGAAGGAAATGGAAATTGTATTAATAAGGAAGGGTTTTAAATTAAAGTGCTTTACCTTCAATTCTTGCTTGTAATTGTAGATAGCATGTCATATTATCATCCTCATCATTCATGTATAACTGTTCATATCTATCATGCTTTTTATTCTTCTAGAAATCATATAGAACCCGGCCCTGACCGGTTTACTTCCTTGTTGTATATATATTATTGTATCCGCTCAGGTTCTCCACCGCAAGGACGCCCGACTTGACTTTCCCAAGTTCCCTGCACTTTCGGCGAGCTGTAAGATTTTGCGGGTTATTACAGGATGTTGTATTAGACGCTTTCATTCTTGTTATTCTAGATATGATCGGGTCTTGTCCCTCGGGCGTGTGGCCCAAACATTTGTATTTGATTAATGATTGTACTATGTATGATATTTTATATTGTTGTACGTTGTCTTATGTAGCTATGGACCGACAGCTTATTCGGTCCATTTGTGTACATTCGTTTTAGTTATATTATATGTTATCTTTTGGAATTCCACTTGCTTGTCAGATTGGGTTGTTAGTTTAAATTTTCATAACCGCATTTTTTAAATTTTACACTTTTTGGCAACCCGTTTTCTGATTTATTGGGTGGTTTTCCCGTATACTCAGTTTATATTTGTGATGCTGAGAATGATATCCATCCATGATTCCTGTTACGTTTGAGTATCGGGCTGGCCACCCCTTATCTCGGATTGCGGGTTGTCACACCGTCCTTATTCTCCATCATTTTCCTTCAAACTAAGTTCTCACATTTCTTCATCGAAGATAAGGTAATTCATTCTCTCTCTCTCTCTCTCTTTCTATATATATATATATATATATATATATATATATATATATTAGCGTATGCCCGTGCCGAGGGTAAATTTCCCCCCGTAATAAAACTCAATCCATAATTACGCGCCATTAAAAAATATAATAATAAAAAAACTAGTTTTTCTAAAAAAAAATTAAAAATAATTCAATAAGAAAAATAATTTATTAGCATGTATTTAAAAAATAATAGTGTAGTAGTATATTAGTATTATAATAGTATAATAGTAGTATAATATATACAATAGTATAGATTTAATATGTATGATATTTTAGATTTTAGCATGATATTTCATGCATCCATGGAAGGCATGAAATATCATGCATAAAAATTTGAAAATATCATACATGTATTTTGTCGTCAACATCACCTATCTTTTCATACATATATTTTGTCATCAACACCACCTATCTTATATTTTCCCCCCTATAAATGGGACATTTTTTTGGTAAAAAATTGTACATTTGAAAATTATCAATAAACTCTGAAATGGGTTCTTCGTAATTATATTAATTACAGTATTATTATTTTTTTCTATAATTTGCATTTTTTTCCAATTAAAACGACTCTTCATTTTTTTTCCACTATAAATTAGTTCTACTAGGTATACAACCTTTCATATTCTTGTCTTTATATATAACGAATTTGTTTATATATTGTTTGTAGATCACATGTTTACTTGCATATGGTAACGAGAGGCACAAATTGGTAATTCTCCAAGTCCAATACTAACTAGACAAAAATCAATGTAAGTTTATGTAAGGTCATTGCTGAAATATCTTTGTGATGCAAAATAAATACCGGTGCAAATACTAAAATATTTTTGAAAAAACATTTATTTGACTATAATATATTATCATGAACGATCACATTCTAGAGTGTAAAAAACATTATTCTTTTCTCTAATATATTTTCAGATTTGAGACAAAGACTTACTAGGAGTGTCAATTTTAGATATGAATCGATAAGAGAATATGAAGTTGACCTGAAATATCGTGCTTTTGTCGGAGTCTTATGACACAAAGTCATTTCGTGTATTGTTCATATCAAAGTTATGACTTGTGTTAGCCGTATAATCGTATTATTTATCTTTTTACTCATAATTTAGTGTTATGGTGTGAATAAATTATTCGTGTTAGTTGTACCGTATCGTATTTTAAATAGATCGTGTTCGCGTTAAGTAAAAAATTACAATTTCGAGTTATGTTGTGTTCATGTCTAAAGATGTTTCTCTTGTCATGTGAAAACACGACCCAAAAAGAGAAACGACACAACTAATATTTTATTTTTCTCTCAGATATATATTATTGCAAGTTGAGTTGGAGTAAGACTTGAAGTTGTGAGATATTGAATCAATGTGCAATAATATAAATCCAAACAGTTGATACGAGGGTAAAATATAAAAATAAATTTTAGCAGGTTTTATGCCGTAGAAAACAATTGTTTTCAATAGTTAGATTTACCCTTGTTGAAAATGAAATTAGGAGGCAATTAAGTATAATTTTTGAACTTCTACGGGGGGTATGTCTAAATCTTCTATTGTCATGGGGTTAAATAAAAAACCCTTATTTTTATTTACATGGTTTAGCCCCAAAGTTTTCATTTGGTCGCCTTTAGACTCAAAAGAGACTTTTTTGAGATTCTCCAAAAATGTCGAATTTATCAATGGGGGATAAAGAAGTCTAATTTTTGAACTTCTAGGGGGGTTATGTCTAAATCTGCTATTGCCATAGGGATTAAGTAAAAAACTTATTTTAATCTATTTAGTTTAGCACCAAAAGTTTTCACGTGTTCCCCTTTGGACGCAAAAGGCACTTTTTTACGATTCTCAAATAGTGTAGGATTTATTGTTAGTTTTTTTTTTTGTACTTACCCCCTTGCAATAATAGGATGTTTAGACAAACCACTATTATTTAAAAAGTTGGATTTACCCCATGCTGACCGAAATATGGGTTTTTATTTTGTATTTTATGATTGTATAAAGAAAATTCATTTGTTAAGTTTACTTTTTGAACTTCTAGGGGGGGGGGGGGGGGTTATGTCTAAATCTTCTATTTCCACAGGGGGGTTAAATAAAAACCGTTATTTTTATTTACATGCTTTAGTCCCCAAAGTTTTCTGTTTTACTTCTTTTGACGCACAAGGGACTTTTTTGAGATTCTAAAAAATGTCGAATTTATCAATAGAGGATAGAGAAGTCTAATTTTTGAACTTCTAATGGGGTTCTTGTCACAAGGGTAATGTATTGTAAAAACTTATTTTAATCTAATTAGTTTAGCCCCAAAAGTTTTAACTTGTTTGCCTTTGGATGCAAAAGGGACTTATTTGCGATTCTCAAAAAGTGTTGTTGATTTTTTCTTACCCCCTTGCGATAAGAGCACGTTTAGACACACTGTTGGAAATTCTAAAGTTGGATTTACCCCATGCTGACAGAAGTATAGGCTTTTTATTTTGCATTTTATGATTGTATAAAGTGAAATTCATTTATTTTAAGTTTAAATTTTGAACTTCTAGGGGGGTTATGTCTAAATCTTCTATTGTATTAATGGGGTTAAATAAAAAAATCTTACTTTTATTTACGTGATTTAGCCCCCAAAGTTTTCGCTTGTTCACCTTTGGACGCAAAAGGGACGTTTTGGAGATTCTCAAAAAGTGTCGGATTTATGAATAGGGGATAAAGAAGTCTATTTCTTGAACTTCTAAGGGGGTTATACCTGAATCTTCTATTGTCACGGGGGTTATGTAAAAAAAACTTATTTTAATCTACTTAGTTTAGCCCCAAAAGTTTTCACTTGTTCGCCTTTGGACGTAAAAGGGACCTTTTTGAGATTCCCAAAAAATGTTGAGAAAGTATTAACAAGTATGTACCCAGAAGTCAATTTGGGGGTTAAATGTCAAGTAGTGAAAACATCGGGGATCAAACCATGTAAGTAAATATAATTGGTGCCAAATTCAAAATAAGGATTTTTTTTATGTATTTGTTTATATTGAGCAGTATTGGTTGTTCTGTACTGTTGTAGGCTAAATATATTATTTATACGTGATATTAGCAGTCAGGAGATATTTTCATAATTTCTCCATTCATAAATAAAAAGATTTATTTTTTATTTTTATTTCAAAGTATTACCTAAATTTAAATCATTTTTCTACTCATTTATTTGAACGCAGATGGAGATCAATCGGGAAATTTGCGTCGAGAAGCATTAGTAACAATCCTTCATTCCACCGACGTCTATGTTTGTGGAGCCATAGTAGCAGCCCAGAGCATCCGCATGGAAGGGTCCACAAGAGAGCTTGTGATACTCGTTGATGAGACCATCAGCGAGTACAACAAGAGTGGGCTCGAGGTAGCAGGGTGGAAAATCCGAACCATCCAACGGATACGAAACCCAAAGGTCGAAAAAGACGCGCACAATGAATGGAATTATAGCAAGTTTTGTCTATGGCAACTGACGGACTACGACAAGATCATTTTCATCGACGCGGACTTACTCATACTGCGAAACATCGATTTCCTATTTGAGATGCCACAAATATCCGCAACAGGCAATGACGGCACGCTTTTCACCTCGGGCTTGATGGTGATTGAGCCGTCGAATTGTACGTTCCAACTTTTAATGGGTCACATCAATGAGATTAAGTCCTACAATGGTGGGGACCAAGGGTACTTAAATGAGATATTCACATGGTGGCATAGGATTCCCAAGAACATGAACTTTTTGAAGAAGTTTTGGATTGGTGACAAGGAAAAAGTGAAACTAAAAAAAACGCGTCTTTTTGGGGCGGACCCACCCTTGCTTTACGTCCTCCACTACTTGGGATTAAAACCATGGCTGTGTTTTCACGACTACGATTGCAACTACAATGTGGATATTTTACACGAGTTTGCCAGTGACGTCGCGCACGAGCGGTGGTGGAGGGTCCACAACGCGATGCCGAAGCAACTTCAACAATTTTGCTTACTCCGATCGAAGCAAAAGGCGCAACTCGAGTTCGACCGGAGGCAAGCCGAGAAGCTGAACTACAAGGACGCGCATTGGAACATGTCGATTCATGATCCACGTTTAGATATATCCATGCGCGTGGAAAAATATGTTGCGGCATTGTGGCGAGAAGAATTGGGCCAATGATAAAAGTTTTAATCCCACACCACCTGCCATTACTATAAAATCTCTCTTTAGACATTGAGTTCAAGTGTAAATGGGATGACTTAATATCTACTTATATTTTCTATGCTTAAAGGTGTTCTAGGCTCATTTACAGACTTGGGTACACTAGATTTTAATTCTCACAGGTGTTTTGTTGCATAATTTTGGTTATCTAATAAGTGAAACTCGCCTTTCTTAATCTTTCTCTAGTGGTTTTTTATTTTATTTTATTTGAATTCTTGTATTTAACTTTTTACATTGACTTCTGTGTCATTTATGTAGGCCCTTTTGCCTAAAGTGACCTCAACCAGCACTAGCAAATTTGGGTTGGAAACCTATATACAACCAATCCCTAGAATATATATATATATATATATATATATATATGTGTGTGTGTGTGTGTGTGTGTGTGTGTGTGTTACAAATATATTTGATTGCTTTAACTAAAACTAGATTTTAATTGGGCATCTAGCTAGTTCTGTTATTTTCTGTTCATTATTATTATTATTATTATTATTATTATTATTATTATTATTATTATTATTATTATTATTATTATTATTATTATTATTATTATTATTATTATTATTATTATTATGGGAAAATTAATGTTTGGTCCCTAGAAGCTGAGTATATTTTGCACTTTGTCCACCTTATTTTTTTAATTTAAAAAAATACCATTGTATATTTTTTTATAAAAAATTTCTTAGGATTTTGTGTTTTGTACGATGAGGGACTTTTCGGAACAAATAAAATATTTGGACTAATCGTTATTTAAAAAATTATCGAGAGACTTTTCATCAAATGACCCTATTATTATTGTATAAAGTAAATAATTTGGTTGGATCAAACTTAATTTATATGCTTTAGTACATTGTCTTTAGATTTTTGGGAGCTTATGTCCAACCATTTAAATTAAATGCTTAGGCCCCAAGACAATACTGCCGGAGAATGTCAACGTTGGAGGAATCCAAGTTCACTACTTTTTATAAATCACTTCAAATTTTTCAGTACTTTCGAAATGATGTAGGTTTAAATTAGATAAATCTTCCCGATTAAACCTTTTATTTATGAGTACAGTTATTAGTATTTTACTTTGTTACTCATCAAAAAATTTCAAAAGTGTCCGAATATGCTTTCAAGTAACAAAAAAAAAAATTATACTTTTAGTGTGTGTTTGATTGACAATGAAAAGTTTTCCATGAAAAATAGTTATTTTGTCTCATGTTTTACCTTTATGGTAATTTGATTGCGAATACTTTATATAAGAAGAACAGTCATTCACATAATAAGTGTTCCATTTCAAATCTCATTTTTAGTGGAAAATATTTCTTATTCACCCGCCAAAGAACTGATTTTCATGAAAAATAGAAAAATTAAGACTAAAAATTCATATATTTTTCCATTCATTTTCCAACTTCTCGTCCAATGGAATTTTTTTTTCACGCAGTGTCTGTTTTTATAATCAAATGCACCGCTAGAGTATTAAAATGGAGTTAATACCAATACACTTTAATTCTTTTTTTTTATAACTTAAGACCCAAAGAGCTTAATTTTAATTATTTTTTAAAATGCACCTAACTAGTTATTGTTTATTCTTCCCTTTTTTTCCCAAAGAGTTTAATTTTCTTTACTTAATTTTATTTTATGTTGCCTTGTTGTAAGGATAACGATGGAGTAGGAACCTTGGTAAAAGTTATTGGTCATAGATTTGATGGGGTAGTCAAATTAATCAATTAAAGTCTCTATCGTAGCCTTTTTTCAACTCCATTCCAACAAAGAATAAACAATAACTAGTTAAATGATTTCTCCTTTTCTTTCTAGAATACTAAATTCATTGAAGGAGCATATTATTAGCAGTTTTCTAACTATCGTTTTGGGATGTTTTAAACTTAATATCGTCAATAGTATGAAATTTGTTGTACATTCGTTTCATTTTATTTGAGTCGTCCCTTTGTGTAGAAGGTGTATTCAAATTTATCATCATCAACATGAGATAATGTTAAAAAAAATCTTCAATTAATCTCCACATCCATGTCGGGATATGAAAACCGGTTAACATCTCAAATTTCTATATTAATAAAATAGTTTTATAAATTTATCTCGTTTACTAAATATGTCGTTAAATAAGTGCTACAATATTTTTTTTTTGGTTCCAAAAGATTCGCTCCCTCTCTCTCTCTCTCTCTATATATATATATATATATATACATACATATGTCCTACTACAAGCCCCTAATAACAAAATGAAAGGAAAAATACTAAAGTACCCTTAATGCTATATAAAACACTAATACATGTGTCACCTGGCGGTAAGCGTAGAAAATATCGGCTACATTATAGGAACATTCTCCCCCCTTTCTAGGCTAATCACCTGGTGATACATGTCCGGTCCACATTTTTAAATACGGACTGGTCAGCATAAGAGCAGTACTGTGTATATTTCTATATATATATGACCTATTTAGAAAATATGTTTTGAAAGGATCAATTACAGAATATCATATATAAATAGGACTTATAAGCTTCCTTGATTGAAAAAACGGCATGCAAAAAAATTATATAAAATTATGAGGTAATATTATAACTTGAGATGATTGCGTAATATTTGTAAAATGATAGAAATTTAAATTTAGATACCTGGGACCTATCCAATAACAACAAATTCAAGCTTTCAAAATTAAATCAGCGATGTATGTATTTTTTCATATTTTAATGTAAGGTCATTGCTGAAATATCTTTGCGATGCCAAATAAATACCAGGGCAAATACTAAAATATCTTTGATAAAACATTTCTTTGACTATAATATATTTGCGTGAACGATCACATTCTAGAGTGTAAAAAACATTATTTTTTTCTCTAATATATTTTCACATTTGAGACCGAGACTTACTAGGAGTGTCAATTTTAGACATGAATCGATAAGAGAATATGAAGTTGACCTGAAATATCGTGCTTTTGTCGGAGTCTTATGACACAAAGTCATTTCGTGTATTGTTCATGTCAAAGTTATGATTTGTGTTAGCCGTATAATCGTCTTATTTATCTTTTTACTCGTATTTTAGTGTATTATGGTGTCAAAAAATTATTCGTGTTAGTTGTACCGCATCGTATTTTAAATAGACCGTGTTCGCGTTAAGTAAAAAATTACAATTTCGAGTTGTGTTGTGTTCATTTCTAAAGATGTTTCTCTTGTCATGTTAAAACATGACCCAAAAAGATAAGCGACACAACTAATATTTTATGTCTCTCTCGGATCTATATTATTACATGTTGAGTTGGAGTAAGACTTGAAGTTGTGAGATATTGAATCAACGTGCAATAATATAAATCCAAACAGTCGATACGAGAGTAAAATATAAAAATAAATTCTAGCAGGTTTTATGCCTTAGTGAACAATTCTTTTCAAATATTTTAAAGACTCAAAGTCATCCGTATTCTTATAATTAAAGTCATTTGAGAGAAGTCATGTCGTGTTCGTATCAAATTTTGACTCGTATAAGTCGTTTTTATTCGTGTTATAAAAAATATTAATGGACATTGATCATGTTAAGCAAATATACGCACATAACGGGCAAGAATTTCTAAACAACTATAATTTTAAAAAAAAACATTACACATAAATTAACATAAACAATATGTGCATTCATGTGAGAGGTCAAAGTTAATGAAGGTATACAAACGGGTATTAAGGGTTGTGAAACTATTCACAAAAAATAAATTCTTAATAATTAATACAATAAATTTAAATTTTAAAATCATTAGTACTAGAAAAAACAAAGTAAAAATATAATAATGAAAGAAACTTTTCGCTGATACACTAAACTAGAAGCTGAAAAGTGAAAGGTTTAAATGTTGGTGTTTTTGGTGTTCCACCTTAAATGAAATAGCTATATATATTGTTTGTAGAAGAATTAGATTGCACGTTACATGACACTATATTGGCTCTCCTTTCATTCTCTTCTTTACCGTCCATATTCTCCATCATTTTCCTTCAAACTAAGTTCTCACATTTCTTCATCAAAGATAAGGTAATTCATTCTCTCTCTCTCTCTCTCTCTCTCTCTCTCTCAATATATATATTAGCGTATGCCCGCGCCGAGGTATAAATTTGCCCCCGTAATAAAACTCAATCCATAATTACGCGCCATTAAAAAGAAATAATAATAAAAAAACTAGTTTTTTAAAAAAAAAATTAAAAAAAATTAAATAAGAAAAATAATTTATTAGCATGTATTTAAAAAATAATAGTATAATAGTATATTAGTAGTATAATAGTATAATAGTAGTATAATATATATAATAGTATAGATTTAATATGTATGATATTTTAGCTTTTAGCATGATATTTCATGCATCTGTGGAAGGCATGAAATATCATACATAAAAAATTGAAAATATCATACATATATTTTGTCGTCAACATCACCTATCTTATCATACATATATTTTGTCATCAACACCACCTATCTTATATTTTTTTCCCCTATAAATGGGACATTTTTTAGGTAAAAAATTGTACATTTGAAAATTATCAATAAACTCTCAAATGGGTTGTTCGTAATTATATTAATTACAATATTTTTTTTTATATTTTGCATTTTTTTCCAATTAAAACGACTCTTCATTTTTTTCCACTATAAATTAGTTCTACTAGGTATACAACCTTTCATATTCTTATCTTTATATATAACGAATTTGTTTATATATTGTTTGTAGATCACATGTTTACTTGCATATGGTAACGAGAGGCACAAATTGGTAATTCTCCAAGTCCAATAGCGACTAGACAAAAATCAATGTAAGTTTATGTAAGGTCATTGCCGAAATATCTTTGCGATGCAAAATAAATACTGGTGCAAATACTAAAATATTTTTGAAAAAACATTTATTTGACTATAATATATTAGCGTGAACGATCACATTCTAGAGTGTAAAAAACATTATTTTTTTCTCTAATATATTTTCACATTTGAGACAAAGACTTACTAGGAGTGTCAATTTTAGACATGAATCGATAAGAGAATATGAAGTTGACCACAAAGATCGTGCTTTTGTCGGAGTCTTATGACACAAAGTATTAATCTTTAATAAATCTTATAGAATAAATGGGTATAAATGTTTTTCAAAAATAGACTGAACAAGCTTAGTGCTGGAACCAACATGTTAAAATCATAGATGATACAAGCAAGTTGCAAAAATAGAACATCTTAGTTAAATTAGTCCCATCTTGTTCCAACGTATATTGAGATCATAACAAAATTTATGCTTCATTGATGGGTAAACGAGAACTATCAAAGTCCTAGTAACTTGACCTGTAAAAAATTTATCAGACCAATCTAATTAAATTCTCAAAGGTCCAACAAACCCCTATTTTTCAAGAAAATGGTTAAAGGGAGGGTAGAGGGTAAATAATGATCAATTCATCTCACTGAGGGGTTTATGAAATAAAAAAAAAAAGAAAAAACTTATCACATATATACTCATTTTATTAGGATGACAAGAAAGACAACATCCAAAGGAAACTAGGTTTTTGTTACAAGGAAATGACAGGAAAGGAAACAGTCAAAGGCAAAAACATTTTTGTTACGAGGAAATCAGGAAAGGCAACAGCCAAAGGCAACAACATTTTTGTTACGTGGAAATCATCTTCCAATGATAAGAAAGAATGAGTATATCTGTGATAATTTTTTTTCTTTCTTTTTGATTTCATAAATCCCTGAGTGGGATGAATTGATCATTATTTATTCTCTGGCCTCCAATTTGAAATCCGAAGTTCAAACAAGATACATGAAAATGAAAGTAAACCATTGAGTCTTGAATTAAAATCGTGTATTGTAAGGACACAATTCTCCAATTGAGTCTTAATGTAGTTTTGGATCAATTCTGGACAAAAACGTTTAAGTCATAAGATAGTTTTAAATTGTATTCATTCAAGCCTATGTTGATTTTGTTGAAGACATAGCGGCCAAGAGTATAAAGCTTCATCATATGTCGGGTTTAGTGAGCCTTGCTTCAACGCCAGCATCTTTGGTTCCATTGTTCCTAAGGTATGAATGCATTACATACATACATATATATATATATATATATGAGCATGGAACCAATTATTATTGGGTGTAATTTCATTTTAAACTGTTCTTTGTTTTGAAAAAGTTTCGTTAAATCTTTAAAATAAAGTTTCTGGGCTAAAACTGATTTTTTATACTTTTTGGAAGTTCGTTCGATATTGTCATTCGAAAGAGTTTTTCGTTCGAATGATAATGTCGTTAGAACGAGGTTTTGCCAACGAGTTCCCTAATTGGCCACCGGAATATCGTTCGAATTGTTGTTAGAACGAGAATGTTGTTTGAACGAGAATTCCAACGAGTTTACTAACGACGTCATATTTTAATATACTGGCGGGAACAGTTTATTTGGCAACGAGTTTGAACGAAAATCTTGTTCGAACGAAAATCTCGTTCGAACGAGATTTGGCGGGACCAGTTTATTTGGCAGTTTTGAGCAGTTTTTCCATGATTCCCACTTCTTTACCCACTAACGTTTTCCCTGAATAATTAAGTGCGGGAACTAACTTTTTCAACTTAACCTTTTCATGCTATTCCATCTCCAAGAGAGATTTTTGAGAGTTCAATTTTCCAAGAAAAAGTTCATGGTTTAAGTGTCTATTTTTTCAAGAAAAATTCATTAAACACTTTTGTTTTCACCTATATTGTTTATCCAAGTTCCTAAACATATATATACTTTTCTTGGAGTTTTGGCACCGGGTTTTATCTCTACCATTGGAAGAGTTTTTGGGTTTTATTCTAAATCACTCAAAGAATAAGAAGTTTGTTTTGGCTGCGGCATTATCACATGGTGAAAGGCACTATGTGTGGTTGACGGTTGTTTCCGAGAGCCTCATCGGTGGATTCCAGGGTTCCGGTGGAGTCTGGGATTGTCAACTTAGCGGAGGTCGGTACAAAAAGGAGCATCGGGGCTTTAAAGGAGTCGAGTTGAGTGCTATAAGTCTTTTTGCTTGTACTTGTAAAATACCATACTTAGTGGACTTAAGGCTAGGGCCGTCCGAGATTTTTTCCCGTTGTGGGTTTTTCCTCGTACATCGCGGCGTAGTGATTTATTGTTTATTTTATCTTTTGAAAAATTCACCTTAGATGCATGCTTAGGTAAAAAGATAAATTTTGGTTTATATCACTACTGGTTTAATTTGGTGGAAATTAACTTTGGGTAATGTTTAATTAATTTGGTTCAAGTCATTTAATTTAATTTGAAAAAATTTGGTTTGGCCTAAAATTGCAAAAATGATTTATTAATATTGTTAGGCAATTTTCTAGGGCTTCGATTTAATTAAGTTGTCTAAGTGAAATTAAAATTGTGTGTGAGTTTTATCCTATTTCACTTATTTTAATTTTCATTTGAAAAGAAATTAAATTTTATTTATGTGTTTGAACCATCTCGCTTCCGCATCTATAAAAGGAAATTGAACTACCCTTTTTTGGTAATTCTTTTTAAAATTGAGGGCCTTGTGTTCCAACATGTATTGTTTAAATCTTATTTTGCATAGGATTTAGTAATATGCGAAAGTGATGCTTTCATTTTTGTTTAAAACCATTGGTCTTGTACGTCTTTTCAGAGTTGAGAGTGAGTTAGGGTCGCCAGGGCTAGAAGAGGGGAGGGGAGGGGAGGAGCAGCGCGGTGCTTCTATCTGCTGAGATGGGAGAGAGATGAAAGGACGGGAGGTGGGGGGGGGGGCTACTGAGAGCTTTTCGGAGTTAAGAGAGGAAAATGGTTGGAAAAATGAGGGAAAAAAGGTTTTGGTTTTAACTATTGTTTTTGTTTTTGTCCACTGACTTTGGTAAGTTAATAATGAAAAAGACGTACAAGTGGGGCTTTATGTTAGGGATGATAAGACACATTATAAAGTTTAGACCCTAGGTGAGTTTGAGTGCCTTTGGTTTACCGTAAAAAAATTGTTTGAGGGGGACCATTCCATGTGAAAAGGCACTAAATTTTTGAATGGGGACTGTGTATGATGGCTATTATCAAAAAGTTAGAAATCTTGAGGGAGGCCATGACCCCTCTCTGCCATGTCGTGGCTTCACCCCTAACTAACACAACTGTACGTTTAAAAATATGACCTTATTCACCTCACCAAGGCTTAAGCTAACATCAAGAATTTTCCAGATATCGTGGTTGAAATCAAATGGTTCAAATCACCAAAGCTAGGAGTAGTGAGCTTCATGGTCCGAAAACAAATATCATAAAGAGCCTCATTATCAATAACCATACACTCATCCACATTTTCAACAAGCTGATGAACAAACAAGGTTGCATTATAAGGCTCAACCACAGTATCAGAAACCTTAGGAGATGGGAGGCTAACACATTTATCTAATAACCAGGTGTGGATTCTCAATGTTATTGTTAATTTGTATGCCTAAACAAAATATTCAGCAAAATTCTAAACTGCATCTGAATTAATTTAGACATATAAATTATATGGGGAATATATACATCACGTGCACAGAGGTTATCTTCTCTGCACGAACTCGAGCGAATGACTTTGTCCCTGTGACATGGGGCATATTTTGCTCTGCTCTATTATTTGGGTTCCGAATACTCATTTTCTATACAAAATGACGATTATTAAATACAAGCATTCAGTTATAACTTTTCAGTAATTATTAGTTAGTACTACCTGATATTCAGGTGATGCAAAGTAATTACGTTGATACTTCCAATTGTCCTCGTCCATGTCCTCCGATTTGTTTTGCAATGCTACTTCCAAACTTGGGTATTTCTTAAAGTGCTCAACATGGAGTTTATGGCGATAATTCCTATATTGCTTATTAAGTTGGGCATCAATAACTTTTCTAGCATCCCCATCACCCTTGACCTCAAACGCACCCTATAATGGCATAACCTAGTTAAATCATGGTATAAAATAATAATACAAAACTTATACACTTAATTACTAATTATTATGTAACTTATTTAATTAAAGTTTAAAGAGATGCACTTACACCGACCATCTTCCTCAAGGAATCACGATCAACTTCACTTATCTTAGACCATTTTTCTACTTAAAGTGTAGCGTGCTTACGAACAACACATGTTGCATCAGCAATAAATGAACCACAATCTAGAACTACAATTCTATTTTCATCCGATGTTATCTCGATTAATAGTTTCTGCCCTGCTTCCTTCTTCTTGGCAAGGGAAAGATTACGAGTTGGTCCCCATTTTCTCTTCAGCACAGAAGATCCTGTAAACACATATAAACTTGTAAAGTTAGAACCGAAAGGTAAGTAATAATACTTTGCTACAGAATAGTGTATTATTAATGTTTAACTCCCTTCCATATACATAGAAGCAGACAACTAAGTTATGCAAAAATTAGCCAAGAAAAAAAACTAGGGGCGATGAAACTAAGATGTTGATCGTAATTCTACAATTCTTGGAAAGCAAGATGAAAAATTAATCCGATTGGAAATATTTATAGGAAAATGGTGATACATAAATAACAGTGAAAGGAAAACACTAGGTTTAGTAGTATCTAATGACTAATCATATCAAGAAAATTTAAATCAAGTTTTGACATTGATTTGAAATCTTTGAGTTATCATCCTGTTGGATATCATCGAACTAGTCCTAATAGACGTGGAAGTAACATATACCAAACTAGTAACATATACTTTTAACATCAAACAATCAGATACAATGAAAAAAATATCATTAAGATAGCTTGACATATAAATCAACAATAAAGTCCCCTGGGATTACAAGAAATAAATGGCAATATCTAAGTCACAAATTACCATACCTGTGGTTGTTGTGCTCACGACATTGCCCTCAACCGCCGACAAGTTTTCATCATTCACATCGATGTTTATATCATGTGCAAGTGGTCCTACACCGCTTTATGTTCTAACCTAAAAGTAGTCAGATACTTGTGTTGAAATCGGAGTTTGTGATGATGAATCCAGCCCACTTTGAGTAAATCGATGTTTTCCTGGTCCAAACCTCGATATGTTCATGTAAATGAGAAGAGATAAATGAATTTGGCTTGGTTCAATATTGGTCAGCTAGATTTAAATAATGAAGTTCGAGAAACTATTCTTTATGAATATCGAAAGACTTAATAAATTTATGTTCAATTGGGCTAGGTTTAATATGAAAGTTATTGGATCTAGCATTTATAAAAAGTAGCTTATCACTAACTTTAAATTTGAGATAAAGCAAACAAATTTATTCAAATAAAGTATACCTGAAGCATAATTGAGTTCTCATTCCGGAAATTAGATATCAAATGAACATTTATTAATCATTATCAAAATAATCTTCGGTTGAGATATCCATTTTGTTACTATTATCATCGCTGCAATAAGATTCTTCCTCATTTTCATCATCACTACTAGTAGAAGCTTCATCAATTTCATCATCATCAATGAAGCATTTTCCCCTTTCATCTAATCCAAACATCGAGTTCTCATGTAGTACAGTTTCAGCATTAATACAGTCTAATGGTACTAAATCATCTCTTCTTAATGGGGGAACTTCATCAAATTCTAATATATCAACATCTTCAATGGGCTCCTCTTCTTGAAAAGGGTCCTCGATATTGATTGGTTCATCTACTTCGTGCTCAGGTACATTATAATTTCCACGAGGAGTTATCATCTCCGCAACACGCCAATTATCGCCTAACTTCATGTCTTTAATGTAAAAAATTTGAGCAGCTTGACATGGCAACACAAATGGCTGGTTAGTATACCATTTTCTTGATACATTGACACTAGTAATATTCCCCTCCTTTTCTATTTGAATGCCTCTATTACCACTTGTGTTCCACCATTCACATTTGAACAATAACACCGACTTATTTCCAAATAAATACTCCTGCCTAATAATGTCTGTTATCACAACATAAATGTCAATTGACTTCCCATCATGCTCTCAATTTACAATCAAAACACTGTTTTGGGTCTTTCTATTCATCTCTCGTTCTTGGGTATGAAATCTAAACCTATTTGCATTTCAACCTATATATTGTTTCACTCTGTTATTCGGACCCTTAGATAAGGATAAAAGTTCTTCATCGACCTTCCCCTCACACTACAATTTTTTTACCTACTCACGTGTGTAAATGTAATCAATGATAAATAATTGTACATATGGACCAATAAATAGTATCATTACAGTCAAATAATTCTACCTGTAATTGTACTTACGTATTATTCAAACCATTTAATGAATTGTGATTTATGCGTCCTGTCTATGTCCCTCACACCATTGATCTTAAGTTCATCCTTGTGCTCACTACACATGATATGTTACAAGATGTAATATAAAACATTATAATAACAGCGAGTTTAATTTGTCTAAATTATGTCTCTTACCTTGTATAACTCTCAACCACTTCACAGTTATTTAACACATACATGTGAGCCTTCTCTAACTCAATGACATCTAACTTTCCATGCTTTGGCCCACCAAATGCACGACCATCAGATGTAAATACATCTAGCTTGCCTTGTTGTTCACCTATATCATCATTTCATTCGGGCCTATGGAATATGGTCTCCACATTATTCAAGTACATTGAAGAAAAAGTCAAACATTCATTCTGGATATAATGCTCAACAATAGACCCTTCTGGTTTTGCCTTATTAGGAACATACCCCTTTGACATACCCATTTTCCTATTAAGAGATATGATTTAATGTTTAAACTTCAAAATCTATGTTATAAAAAATTTAGTACATAAAGAAATTTTTATATAACTTATATAATACCTTTCAAATGGCCACATCCATCGATATTGCACTGGACCAGCAATCCTAGCTTCCGTAGCAAGGTGAACTATTAAGTGAATCATTACATCGAAAAAGGCTGGAGGAAATATGCGTTCTAGCTTGCAAAGTGTTAAAGGGATCTCCTTTTCTAATTTCTCCAATTTTTCTAAGTACAAAGTCCTAGAATATAGTTGCTTAAAGATATTACTCAACTCAATCAATGCTTGATATACTTCCTTACACATGTATCCACATATTTCTAGTGGGAGTAAGCGTTGTAAGAAAACGTGACAATCATGGCTCTTCATACCCGAAACACGACATTCTCTCATTTTCACACAACGAGAAATATTTGAGGCAAAGCCATCAGGAAACTTAATCGAATTTAAGAATTCACATAATTTTTTTTCTCATCATTGGATAAAGTATAGCACGCAGGCGGCATTAAAAATGAATCACCATCACGATGTAGGTGCAACTCTGGTTTTAAACCAATATCCATCAAATCCTTACTGGACTTCCAAGTGTCTTTCATTTTCCTTTCAATATTCATCAATGTCCCTAGTACATTATCACACACATTTTTCTCTATGTGCATTATACCTAAGTTGTGTCTACTTAAGAGTCTTCCAGTATGTCAATTTAAAAAATGCTCCTTTTTGTCCAATTCAAACCATTTTCCTTTCGTTTTCTCTTCTTTATCCCTTTAACCGATTCTGGATCCTTACCAAACTCAACTTGTTCAATTGTATTTAAATAATTCCAAATGTCTTCCCCGAACAACGGTGGTATTGGGTCCCTAAAATCCTTATTACCATAAAATGTTTTTGTCTCCTTTCGCCAACAATGATTTTTTGGGAGGAAACGACGATGTCCGTTGTATAAACACTTCATTCCCGTGCGTAAATGGATATAAGAAGCTTCTCCCATGCAAACTGGACAAGCTTTATAGACTTTAATGCTCCACCCAGATAATAACATATGCACGGAAGTCATTAATAGTCCATAAAACTGTTGCGCGCAATTAAAACATTTTCCCGGTGTAGGCATCAAATGTCTCAATTCCAGCTTCCCACAAATCCTTTAATTCATCAATCAACGATTGTAAATATACATCAATATCATTTCCCAGAGAATTTGGACCCGGAATGATCATGGACATAATGAAAAAAGGGTCCTTTAGACATTTCCACGGAGGCAAATGTATATCACAAGAAAAATTGGCCATATGCTATATGCATTGCTCATGTTATCAAAAGGATTAAATCCATCGGTTGCCAAACCAAACCTAACATTGAGAGGATCTTGTGCAAGTGATTCATGCTTTTTATCAAATTCTTTCCAAGCTTAAATGTCAAATGGACGCCTCAAAACGTTTTCCTCATTGACGCGCTTATCATTATGCCACCTCATATCTTGAGCAATGCTCTTGTTTATAAATAACCTTTGAAGTCTCGATTTTAATGGGAAATAACGCAAAACTTTTTGAGTTATTTTCTTACTTCCTTCATACTTCCATCTAGAGGTTCCGCATCTTGGACATACATCCAAATCCGCATACTCCTTCCAAAAAAGTACACAGTCATATACGCAAGCATGTATTTTAATATAATCAAGTCCTAGGTCATTAATTATCTTCTTAGCCTCGTAATATGACCCTGGGAGTGTCTTGCCAACTTGAAGGATGTCCTTAAGCACATTAATCAGCATGTAAAAAGATTTATCACTCCACCGATTCATTGTTTTTAAATGAAGCAATTTCACAATGACGGATAACATGGAATTCTTACAACCTAGATAAAGTTCTCGTTCTGCATCATTCAATAATCTCATAAACGAATCCTCTTTCACATTACGCCCGTGAGAACCTTGTCTATTAGATTCTTCTCTATCCCCCACCCATGCCCAAAATTACCGGAGGCAATATCATGAATCAACTCATGCATGTTGTCATCTTCTCCATCTTCATTACAATTCTCAACCTCAAAGTCATCACCCAAATCGTGTTCAAAGTCTTCCCCGTGATATATCCACCTCGTGTAACTTCTTACTATTCAACGTATAAACAAATGATCTTCCACAACTTCT
Source organism: Sambucus nigra (assembly GCA_949130495.1). NCBI lineage: Eukaryota > Viridiplantae > Streptophyta > Magnoliopsida > Dipsacales > Adoxaceae > Sambucus > Sambucus nigra. The sequence goes on from OX422216.1 coordinate 639,712,219, forward strand.
CGTGTTTGGTCATAGTAGTTGTTGCATTTGACACAAGGACAAGGGATCTTACTTTGTGGCCCTTTTGGGGTAAATACAAAATCAAGTAATTCTTTCACTCCTTTTTAATAAGCAGGGTCCAATCTATTCTTGACTTTCATCCAACTTTTATCCATTTGGGTGGTCCTGACATAATTTAAATATTAAGGGTGTGTTTAATAAACTTTCTTTTGGCAACATGTATAAAATATTTTGTGCAAATTTTTGTTTGGTCCTAACAAATATTACTCTTAATTTCCAGAATATCGGTGAAAACTTCATGTAACCTACTAAACAAGATGTTTAAGCTAAATGTCGTGAATCTAGTTAATACAAATGAAATAAGTGAGTCAATTTCACTTTTAGTAATGAAACATAAACACACGTACATATATCAAATATGATTTTTCAAGAAGGAGATACGAAACAGGTGCCTAATTAAGACCATCTATCAACAAAAGTGATCAATTAAATAACTAAATACAGAATCATACCTATAAAACAAAATGTATCAAAACAAGAAAATAAATTAATAAGAGAGGGAGAGTATTGATATATTAAAAATGAAATTTGCAATTGAGTAAAGCTAATATTGCCCCAACACATATAATAGGATGTAGGGCTGATAATTAATAATAAGCATACATCTTCTTAACTTGAAATAGTTGAATATTAGTAACCTTCTATTCATTAGCATGATGAAAATTTGTCATTGAATGTAAATGTTACTTATTTATTTATTCTAAACAAATAAATATTTGGAATTTTGCTCTATACTCACTATATCTAATCAATTTGAATGTATGCCTAAACATTCATATAATATACACAAACAACAATCTGTATGCATCCTGTTATTCAAGTTCTAAAATAAAATGTTAAATGAAAATCATAGATACATGCATATAATATACACAAACAACAATACGTGTGCATCCAGAAAAAAGGAAATAAAAAAATTTTAAAAAAAAACTATTTTTAACAATAAGAATACAAATACATATCAGAATCAACTTTCGAAATTAGAGAATAAGAAAATTCTAACATTATAAAAAAAAACTAAAATCAGTCCCAAATTACGAACAAATACCTAGTAAACCTAATTATATATGCCTAAACAAACACACAATACACAAAAAACTAGAATCAGATATTTCTTGTTTCACAACTGAAGAGAGAGAGAGAGAGAGAGAGAGAGAGAACGCACCTATTTCCTGTTTCGCAACTTAAGAGATAAGGGATGAGGATTTCGTAACTGAAGAACGGAGAGATTGAATAGAATAGAAGAGGGGTAGCTGACTAGAACGCGTTGGAGTTGGAAGGGAGGTTACCAAAAAATTGGGAGATGATCAACTTCGGTTTCCCTCCTTTTCTTTTCAGCCATTACGTGCGCGGGTGCGTTAGTTGGCTCTGTTTTTTTTTCTTTATCTGTCCAAAAAATGTTTACCTAAAAAGAATTTCATATTAGTAAAGGTTTAGTTAGCAATAGTATTAGTAAAGTATTAGTTAGTAATAATATCGATATAAAAAAATGTAATTTTGTAAATATGTTAAGTCGTATTAAATTGATTTGTTTTGACCCAATTACAATCCGGTTAAGAAAACTAATTTGGCCCGATCACTTAATAATTAATATATTTCATCTAATGTAAAATTAAAAAAATGATGTTTATATATAGGTTATAATCTAAGTAGAGGTGATGATTTGACCACATCCCTCACAAATGAAGGGTTGAGATTATTTCTTCCATTTTCACACACTCCCATACCACATATCTTATTTGTACATACCTACCCCTCATTTTTTTTGGTTTCCCCCTCTTTTACTCCTTATCAAACCTACACTTTCATTCAAAAATTGGGCGTTTTGGTAAAATTCTCCAATTCTAAAAAATCATTTGGACATAACAACTTTAACGCAACTCGACATTCTCCCCCCCCTCTCTCTCTCTCTCTCTCTCTCTCTCTCTCTCTCTCTCTCAGAGGCAAACTTCTCATCGATTCAGCCCACTATCCATGATCGTTCCATAACAACCATGCAAATGGTCTATCACTCTCGATCCTCAGCCCCTCGGGTTTGTATGATTTTAATCTCAGGTGTAGCATCCGATTTTCTTTATATTTTGGTTTGAAATTATTTAGATATTGAAACTTTTTTTCTAGGGTTTGAAATCCTTTTCGTTTTCATCATTTATCAAAAATGATTTTAGTGGATAAAATGGTTTTAAGGGTTTAAATATGATTTGATTTGTAGGTACTAATTTGGGATAATTTTGTAGGTGTTAATTTCTTAAGTAGGTAGTAATTTGGTTTTTAGGTAACAATTTGGGCTTAAGTAGACGTTAATTTGATTTGTACAGATTTATGGGGTTTTATGGGATTAGTCTTTAGGGAATTTTATTATTCTACAACCTTGAAGTTTTAATCCTCACTCATTGTAGCTTCCAAATACTTCTCTCCTTTTTTTGTATTTGAAGTTCTCCCCAATACTTTGATATAGATGAATGATCTTGGAGGTATATAGATTGTTAGTATTTTTATATTTTAGATGTGTTTATACTTGGAACACAAAGTGTTTGGTGAAATTTCATAGCGAACACCATGTATTTGATGAGATGTTGTAGCTAACACCATGGGTTTGTATTAAACATATATGGTACTCACTGCTTTGGCCCAATTTTTTTAATGGGTTTGTAATAGAAGTATTTTTTGTTCTTTTAAATATTGGTGTTAAAATCAGTTCAGTTATTTTGTGTTAGCACTTGTAAATTAGAAACTCTTAATTTTTGGTTCTTTTTGAAGTAGTCACAAAAATATTTTCTCTATGTTTGAAACCAAAAGCACGAAATATATTTTCTCTTTTACTTTTTAGATCTAATACTTTTGTTTTTGTTTTTTCTTACTCAAATAGCTAATCATGTTCCACTCTCACTTTAAATTTGTTCCAACTAAGTTTGTTTACATATTAATTATATGAGTTGGTATAGGCTCAAAGATTGAATGGAAAGAACCAATTATGTTCAAAGTTTAGGTTTGGGTTTCTGAACAAAGATTGAATGGAATGTAACCTGCTTAACATAATGGGTTTCTGTGTATAAGAACCATTATTATGAGTTGTTGTAGGTTCAAATATTGATTGATTGGGTTGCTATACGACCATTTATGTACAAAGTTTACTTTTTAAGGATATGACATATTAGTTGTTGTATTATTTTTCATATTTGTTTCACCATTCACATATGAGGGGGTATAATGTTTGGAAACTTGAAATCATTCTCTCACTCTCTCTCTTTCGTTTGAAACATTAATAATTTTCTTATGGTTTTTCAGATATGATTCCCACTGCATTAGTGATAATCATACCATTTATCTCCTATTGTAGTGTATAGTGATAATATCTACTGTGATGGATTTTGTAGAGTAGTGAGATAACTTTTGTTTGTTTAGATTAACAAATATGATTGATTTGTTTTGGTTTCTATTTGTATTTATAGGTGTCACTATTAGAATGAATTTTGATCCAATTTTTCTCAATGGCAGGTCTGTCCTTATCACATGTCTCCGTTGTCGGGTCTACATGTCAAAATAACGGTTCAATCATTTTATTGGTTGCGCATATGAACATAACTAAAATTTTATGCATTTAAATATAATGATATTATATTGTTCAGTTTAACTTCAAATGTATTAAATGAATTTGCAATCTGATGTTCAGGAGATCATAGTTCATTGCCCCTTGACCCTCCATATATGCAACTGGTCCCGCAGAATCAAGAAAGTACTTTTGAGGTGTTTTGGTTGCATTCAATTAGTTAAATGTATTGAATGTTTTTAATTACAAGATTTTGTTATCTATAGGATATTTAGTCTATTAATTGGTCATATAATTACTACTAATACAAATCGGTTGCAAATGCGGTATGGTAAGGAGGGTACACTTGATTTAGAGACATTTTATATTGCTTATGATTGACATGCTCTGGTTCCATTGCATACATTTTTCCCTTTTCCATTTAATAATTCTGAGTGCTTACTTTGGCCTTTTGGTTCAATTGTATGGTTGAGGTTTATTTTTTATCACTCTCTCGATGCATTCGCCCATTTATACATCTCTCTCTTTCACATATTCCCTCTCTTTGGAATTAAGGTGTTTGATAAAGTTATTGGTTTTACTTTGCAATTAAGGTATTTGATTACAAATATGTGTGAATTGTTTCCCTTGCCTGAAGGTGTTATAATACAAGGGTGTTTGATTACAAAGTTGTTTGATCTCATTTTGAACGCAACTGCCTTTATTCTAAACCTGAGGGTGAGGGAACCCAAACTTACTGTCATTACCATCTTCATCCTCAACACTTACAGTCATCATTGTCAATGCCTGCTGTCGTCACCATCACAGGGTAATACCACTTTGAGATGAGGGTTTTGACCTTTCTCTCTGTCACTTCGAATGCAGCAGCCTCTCTTCTAAACCATCAGGAGGTGAAGGTGAGGAATCCAAACTTGCCGCCATTGCCATCCTCGTCCTCAATGCTTGCTGTCGTCACGCGGTAATACCTCTTTGAGATAAGGGTTTTTAATATTTACTATTTTGTCCATTAAATTGATCTATTTCGTTATGTATGACTATTGAATTATTTAATGCTGGGAATTCAATTGATCTATTTTGTCTTAATTGCCATTTTTAGGTCCATTTAGAATTTTTCTTATATTCCATATATTCGAATCACCTGTAATATTAATTTTTCCCCCAATTAGTTTCACTTGATATTTTAACCTACATGTTTATAAAAAAATGCAAGTACATATCATATGAGTAAGTTCACAAAATCATGTCTACATATGCCAATATATCCTTAAGTTATTGGTCGTACATTAATAATGTGTATTACAAAATGCATGTACAGTTGCTTTAAGTCAGGTGCATAATGTTCTGCTGATCCATCTAAGTCAGGTCCATAATGCATGGTCTGCTGATCAACAAGAAGCTCGATCTTCAACAATTATTGACCATTCACTCTTGCTGCCGCTCTCAATATTCTAAACAATAACTTGAGGTATCGCTACACTTCCCACTGAACTATTAATTTTGAGTATTACTTTAAATAGATCGGAATAGAGGTTACTTTAAATTTATTCGTCACTGAATTATTAATTTTGAGTGTAAATTATCATGTAATTTTATTAATTTTCAATCTTATAAATTTTGGCAGTAAATAGTAACGATATATAACTTACCAAGAACTTAATAACTTTAAATCTTATAACTTTTGGCAATACATCTTATAACTTTTAATTTATGTTCTTTCTTTTGTGAATTACTCTAAGCGGCGTAGTTTTATATTTTGGCAAGACTCATACTTTATGCAAATTCCACTGGATGAGAATGAAGTCGAGAATGTAGAATTGGAGGAGGAAGACGTATATGTGCTAATATCATCTGATTTGTACTATTTCCGTGTCTAACTACACCAAAATTGCTTCACTAAGATACATCAGCCCCAGATATTGGTAATTCTTCATACACAACATCTCCTAAATGGAATTGTAGGTTTTGGTAGGTGATTAACCCCTGAATTTATGAAATTTATGTTTTCATAACTTCATTTAGTCGGGTTCTTTTTTTCATTTCAGAATTGTTCATTCTCTATAAGTTTTTGCTTTGGGGATCTTTAAAGATTCTCTTTTTTCATTTAGTTCGGTTCTCTTTTCATTTAATTTCATTTATCATTAGAGCCAATACTTTTTTGTTTATATTTATTTTTGGAGCCATGTTTTTTTTATTTTGATGTGAATGCATATTCATTACATTGTGACTCTACACAATGAATAGTTCTTTGTCCACGAGCAACACAGTTATTAAATTGTTTGTTCTTGAATTTTTTTATAGAGCAATTATTTGTCTTAAATGGTTTATTGAAAATTTCATTTTGAATTAGCTTTTTTATTTTTCCTGTTTGTTCGCAGTGAATTGTTTTATGTGCCTCATCATAAACTGATTTTGTCAGACATACAGTTTAATGCTTACAATTTATTTATTTTTTCTTTCAAAAACATTTAAAATCTCATTTAAAGGTTCTGAATTACGTTGCATACTCTTCAGTTGTTTAATGTATGTTTCGTTGGATATAAAAAGTATGTTCTTTCGATATATTTTCATGTTTTGAATATAATTTTTTCTTTTGTTTCTGTTTTCAATTTTACCTTGAATAATTGTATTTTCTCCATTGAATGATTTAATAAGTTTTGATGTGGTAATAGAGGTGTATGAACAAATTTATATTTTAATGTTCTCAACTATTGTGCAGTTATAAACGTAGTTAGACACCACATTTGATTAGGTGATAAGTTGCGGACTCAACGACCAAGTTGTTTGTAGCTGCATGGCAAGTTTTCTGCAAAATGCTCAACTGAGCTTCAAATGGTCAAATGTAATTCAGTCATCCGACCAAGGTAATGAAATTGTTTTTTTTACTGTCTCAATTTTTAATGAAATTCATTTGGCAAGATATAAATCTTGATCCATTTATTTTTATTAGTGACTAAAGTTAGCAGTCATCTAAATTAATTCATTTAGTCAATCTTGATCCGTTATTTTTAGTAGTCATCCGTTTATTTTTATCAGTGCAGAAGATAAAAAAGATAACAAATAAGAAACAAATACGAAACAAAATAGCTCGAGTGAGAGTCAAAAGGATGTTGAATGTGTTTGTCATCCTACTGACAAAACATAATCTATTGTCATTTATATTTGCTATTTGCTATTGCTCGACAAAGGTGGATGTTGTCGGAGTTCGTTGTCATCACCGGAGAGTGGATAAAGTGGTTGTCGGAGTTTACTGAATTTATTTTCTTATTCCATGATTATTCATGAACATCCTTTGTTAATTGATTCTCTATGGAGATGGTGGTTGTTAAAATGTTGATTCATGTGTTGAAATCACCACACTTTCTCACGTTTTATTTCCATTTCATATTCTTAATGTTGATTTATGTGTTAAAATGTTGATTCATGTGTTGAAATCCACACATTATCTTTAATTAATGTTGATTCTTATATCTCTTAGTTTGAACATATGTTAAAATGTTGATTAATGTGTTGAATTACCCATTTTTAATTAATTTACTCATTGACGTAGTATTTAATTGCATTTAAGGACATAATTTTAAATTTTTTGTTTGGTTGATATGTAATGGTAGCTATTTTGATTTGCTTACATAAAGTTGTGTAGGTCCATGTGTATTATAACTTATTGTATATAAATGATTTAAAAAGGTATAACTTTTCATGTTTTCTTTTTCTATTTGGGGTCGATTTGTACCTGTTTGGTTAGTATCCATGTATGTTTACCTAATTGGTTAGTATGGTTTAAACGATTTTAGTATCCATACATGTTTACCTATTTGGTTAGTATTTTTAAATGATTTTAGTATCCATATATGAACCTTCATTACTTTATCTGGATTTGGATGTGTCTAGGGGCGGATTAAGATCCCGTGGTGTCCAACTACTACTTCGTTACTTGGAGTAGTTGTTTTGTTTAAAAGAGAAGTTGGTGGTGATTAGGAAGGTAGGATTATGGAGGATGTCCGAAAAGGAGATGGAGTGTAGATATTAGTAGAGAAAAGAAGGAAGAAAAGAAGACCAGAGAATCTGAAGCTGAGGATGCGGCTGATTAAACAACAGAGAGCATGGATGAGTAGCGAAAAGATCATCGCTGGTGATTTCATCGAACTGTCGATTGAGGAATCCAACGGTGAGGATCCTCTGAAGTGGTTGCTCCTGCAGTTGTTGTAACTCTGTTGCAACGGCGACACCTTCATTTCTGGTTTACAAGAGAGAGAATATGGAGAGATGTGAGTTGTCGTTGGAGGGGTGATGTGTTTTATAATCAAAAGATTTCTTCGAGTTTACGGATGGATAGATGGATGAGATGAAGTGGAATTATGAATTGTCTTGATCGCAAGTATGGTTTGTGTGTTTCGAATAACTGATTATTGCTCCCATCGAATTCAAGTATTTGAGCCATTTTTCTGGCATGTTTCAGACATGAAGCTTCGGTTTAAATAAAGAAATCTAGCGTCTGAATATGTAAGGAACTGGAGTAAAAATATAGGGAGGGGTGTTTGTGTAAATTAAGAGTTGCGATTTTGAAGAAGTTACTGCAGTTTAGGTACAAAATCAGAGTTCCCTGATCAATACATGTAAATGATTTCTTAAGTAAAACGTGAGAAGTCCTAACAGTGATATTGATTAAATTAGCAACTTTTTACGTTGGCACACTTATTTTATTAGTGTCTATTTTTAAACAAAAATAAATCAGCCCCAAATCATTCAACTGCGTGTGTCAAACCATTAAATAAATAAAGCATGCAACACAACAAATACGCTGAGACACATATTTCAGGAAAAAAACCCTTTTAGGTAAAACCTTTATTTCACTATGAATCTATAAATCACAACTTACAATTACATAGAGAAATCTGCAATGGATCAACGCGCAACCAACCCACAAAGACTTGCAGTCTTGAACTCAGCAAGAGAATACCCGCAGCACCCTCCAAGGACTCTCAGTCCTATCTTCAGCAAAGAATCTTCACGCAGCAAGATCCTTAATGACACGCAGCCATACGGTGTAGAGACTCACTCCACAAAAGATGAATAAAGGCAAAGATGTGTTCTTGAACACCAAAATAATTCACTAAAGCAAGATGGGAGTTCTGAATTGTAAATCAAAAAGGGATTAAAACCCTAAAAGAAGAAGCCTAAATATTACTGCTTTGGCAGTGTTTCTGTTCTAGAAAATATATGGACTTCTTAATGAAAACGTTACAATTTAATGAGTATTTATACAAAAAATGCACCACCTCGAAATTCGAGCTCATTCGAACGAGAAGCATATGTCGCTCGAACTAAGTACGCATGTCGTTCAAACAACATCGCGCAACTTCCAATCTCGTTCAAACGAGATGCTGATCTAGCGCGAACGAACTGGGCGTCAAAATTGAGGTCCTCTTCAAAACTTAGAATAAATACTCATTCTCAATTTTTGACGAAAAATTTCGCTCCAACGCTTAGAAAATATTTTGTAAAAATCTCCCAAGAGCTCTAAGTGAAAAGTTAAGGTATTTCAAACATAACATTACCAAAGTAAACTTCGCGGAGCCTTGAATGAAGAAGAACTTGAATAATTCGGATCCGTCTTTGATGTAGATTACTCTTGAATGCTCTTTGACGGTGTATCGGTATATGACATAACAAATTTATAACGGACCTATGAAAATATGTCCTTACAAATCTCCCCCTATGTCTATGCCGGTACATACATAAAAATCCGAATTATCAAAAATCAAAATGCCTATACAAATCTACCCTCCCATGAATAAATTTGTAAGACCTCAAAACAGTTCTTCAATCATCTTCGTCAAATCTCAAAGCTTTTCTCATCAGGGTGTGCAACATCATGATCTTCAATCTTTATACCTACACACATGAGAAAAAGCAAAAAACCTTCGTGACACATCGAGTTTGAAATGATATAAGAATAAATCATTAAAAATCAAATCTCCCCCATAATGCAAAAACTCCCCCATAACATGATAATTCTTTATCCCCCTTTTTATGATGTCCCCAAATAGACAGATAAGAAGAAAAAATAAAAAACATGGAGTGTCACGACAAAATGCATAGCAAACAAAGATCAAACTACCCAATTACAAATGAGTATCTCAAAAAATCTCACTAACTATTTTTGGATTTTTAAAATTTATTTCATACAAAAAAAATAAGATACAAAAAAAAATCACACCATGGATTTAAACTCAAACAACCAAGTCAATGAAATGGAATGAATGGGTGTGAACACATTCGATAGGTAAATCAACTCAATCAATCATATGTGCATGATGCATATGTGTACTCCTAACGAATGGGCATCTAAAGTATCCTTAGGTGTAAAAATTTATTGAATTTAAATGACATCGTCTTATACAAATCAACAAATCAAAGTAAAATTATTTCCACACCAATAGCGTCCAAAACTATTTAGCGCATTTTCAAGACTTTTAAGGACGTGCAAACCCACTTTAATTATCCAACCAAACACCCTCATATATATTTTTTTAGAGGTGAATAAACTAAATTCTCAAACTTTGGAGAATTGGAGCAAAAACCTAAATGGCCCATAATTTGGCATGAATTTCTTTTTATTGCCTTTAAATTTTTTCGGGCTCTTTTAAACCTCTTTGGACCCCGGATAATAAAACTCCTCCAATTTTTAGGTCCAATTTAATGGTGGCTTAGAGATCCTTTCACAGCCCTTCCCCGTTTTCAAACAAAAAACACAAACTCACAAAACGATTTTTATATGCACAATTTCCTTATCAAAATTTATCGCGCTAGGTTCATTTTAAGGACAGGATTTAAGTGAAAACACTCAACCAACATGTGATAAGACAAGCACATTAATCAAATAAATCCGTGCATGTGTGCAATAAAGGAAACATGAGTCAAACATGTAGGAAGTAACACTTAATTACATCTTAATGACTCCAAATATTATAAAGCACAAGGATGAATTGACCTATTGTCTCAAAACACTATCAAATAGTCACATGTAAAATGGAGTTATGTTGTGACTCGGTCATCCTAAGTCTTCATCCATAAACGGTGCAAACAAAATACAAAAATCTTTTTGTATTTTTCCAAAAATTTTCAAAAAAAAGATACAAAAATTATACATACTAGCAATAGGCAAACAATGTCATCATGAAAATCATCCTATGCTAGTAAACAAGTCAAACCTCAATCATTAGGTGTGGAGGTTTTTTCCAAAGGTGGTGATAACTTATGAAAAACCACCATCAATTCTTGTGAAGTTTTGACTAAAAACTTAACTTGCTCACCTAAATGGGTAAACTCTCTAATGTAGTCTCCGAGAGCATGTAAAGTATCATGTGTGGGTGCATGTGTGCCAGAAACACGTGTAGAAGCAAAGCGTGACACATACCCTAACTTAAAGCAAAATTCCCTAAGGTGTCCTCTCCTTTTGCAATGTGAGCAAACATAAATAGGCCTCAGAACACCTCTCTCAAAAACTCTAGGACACACTTTCCTAATAAGAATGGGACGCCTGTGTGGGTGAGGGTGATACTCACTTGAATCAAACACTAAAGTGGGAACCGGCTCGGGTGCTAATTGGGAAATGGAAGCACCGTCATGACTTATTCCTAACTTCTCACCTTTACCCTTAAGAACCACCTTTTCAACCTTCTTAGGTGCGTTCTCAAAAATGACTTTGACCTCCCTAGCACGTTCGAGATCACTCCCGAGTTGGGATACACGTGTCGTCAGACTAGACAACGTGTTGGTCAAATCACACTTCTCCTTTCTTAAAACCTCCTTCTCTCTCTCCAAATCTAAAAGCCGACGACCTAAATCTCGATTATACTTCTTAGTTTTCAAGGTCTAGGTGTACAAATCCCTAAAAGCTTTTTGGAGCTCACTTTCATCTCCACTTTCTTCCTCGCTCTCATCCTCGCTAGAAGAACACAAATCACTATCATCGCTCTCGTGTGCACTCTCGTGAGACAAAGTGGGTGTGCTCACACGACTAGAAAAAGCGACAACCATCCCATGAGCTAAAATAGTACCATTAGTACGTGTTTAGTGGCGGCATCATAATGCCGAGGAGTCCGCATGGGAGCGCGAGGATGAGATGCGAGAGCATTATCCAGAGCTATTTTTACCAGGTACTCTTTACTTTCGAATTTCGGGATGAAATTCTGTTATTAGGGGGGAGTATGTAATACCCCGTAATTTTATTGATTTTTATTTAAGGGATTAATTAAATTAAATGAGAATTAATTGAGAATTAATTCGGATATAAATACTAGCGAGATGTGAGTTAGTATTTGATTATGATATTAAAATTTAACATTTCATGAGTATTGAAAGTATTTAAATTGTCACGATGTCGAAATAGGACAATTTGGGAAACTTAGTTGGGACGCGCGTGTCAGGAACGAAATGATTTAAATTAAAAACTGAATTATATTTTTATCAACTAAATGGTTATTTTGAGTGCGCCAACGTGTCCAGAAGGGTCGAAATAGTGAGAAAACACTAGCCGGGAGTTTAGTTTGGGTCCCGGGGCATTTTTAGGCCAGACCGACAACCTAGAAGGGTATTTTGGTAATTTTAAAAATATTGGAATTAAAACCCACGAATTTTAGGGTTAAATAATATATCACTAATGAACCCATTAAGTCCATTATCAGCATTAGGTAAGTTAGTGGGCTACGGGAGTTAAAGGAAGAGTTTGAAGAGGTTCCAAAATAAACCTCCAACCACCATCACCATCCTTGGGAGAATTCTATAGAGAAAGGGGAGAATTCAGCCTTCATTCACCAACATCAATTCAGAAGAAACAAATCTAAGGCAAGTGTTTTGATGTCGTTATTTGTAATGAATATTTTCTCCATGTGTAGTGTAGAAAACTGTTTATGTCTTGGGAATTTTGATTAAGAACACCCGATGAAATTATTGTGAAACTTGTGGTTTTGGGTAGGAATTTATATTTAGATGATCATGCACGAATTTAACATATAAAACATAACTTTTGATGATCTGAAAATGGATTAATAAGGAGTCTTTTTATGAAATTAAATTCTGGGTTCAAGTTCATAGGGTTTGGAATAAGAATTTGGGGATTTATGAGTTTTGCATGTTAATTTGTAAGATTTGACCCCAAAAGCATGTTTAGGAATGATCTAGGATGAGTAAAAATGGTCTACCAGCATTAAAACGTAATTGGATAGTCTTAGGGTGAATTTAGAGATGAGGAGAAAGAAGAAAAAACGAGTTTGGGATTTTCTGGGTGTATTCTACCATCTCGCTAGAAGACCTGCCCAGGTCGTTCGAACGACCTCGTTCGAACGAGCTTCTAACGAGATGACAGTATCCCTTCTAACGATTTGGTAGTTCGTTCGAAGCCTTCCATTCCAATGACACTCGTTCAAACGACCTCGTTCGAACGAGACTTCTAACGAGTTGACAGAATGGCCTATTAGGCCTGATTTTTATTTCAAATGTCCCGTAGACTTATTTAATGGAGTAATCACCTTCCCTTATTTAGTAGTGGGTATAATTATGAGATTGGAGCACGTTGAGGAGTAAAACTTAGATTCTTGTAGTAAATTGGAGGACATTTATGGGTTAGGAAACGAGTACCTAATTACGATGTGAGAAGAATGGACAACCTTAATGTACATAAACCGGGGACATGTAAACGTATAACACTAAACGATGGTATAAGAACGATAAGTATACCTCTACTAATATTTTGAGATATCTAAGATGTGCGAATGCTTATTATATGTAGTTATCTGTGTATAACATACCTACCGTACTTGCTATCATGGGAGGTCGGCGTTCGATCAGGAACATCTAATCTTTGTGTGCTTACGGGGGGATTTAGATTGGTACCTCGAGGACATAGGTTAGAGAAAGACTTATTGAGAAGTTAATAAGTCTGCTAATCATAGGAGCGTAAGTATGTGCGTGACACATGTGATGTGAACTATGTTCGCCTCCAATATGTGTGATTGTTGCTATTTGAGAACGATTCCTGAGAGATTCAAAATGCGTGGTCCTTATGTACGTGATGTATCGGGATTTGATATCAGAGTATGTGTGCACCGCAGCTTAGTCTCGGGGTGCTAGTATTGTATATTGATGATGAGAATAATATATTGTTAACTGAAATAAACTATCATGTATAAATGTGAGCATAAATAATAGCAACGTTTTGTAAAGATAAAATGGAAGATTTCGAATAATTACTATTACTAATATGGGAAACTGTGAAGAAAAGTAAAACTCTCGGTTTAAATGAAGATGCAGGAATTAAATTGTGAATCGTATAGTAATGTTAGATTTTGTATTGGACTAGTTAGAGATGGGAATAACTAGAATGGGTACGGGTACGATAGGAGTGAACAATTAGTTGAAAGGTGAGGAACTCATGTGAGTGCACACATTATCATGTACTTTATATTCACTGTTTAATGATATTAAACACTTGCTATTTTTAAACTATTTTCACAATCGGGCTCTGACCCGTTTGCTTCCAAATCTATTTTTATAAAACCTTTTAGGTGCCCATCCATAAGGACACCAAGCATAGGAGTTCCATTCCGGTGACGTACTATAGCTTCTGTGGAAGTTACAGGACCTTGACGGTAGTCCCCTCCACTTTCGATCTTGACCCTCTATTTCAGATTTATTCATCTGTAGGGCATGTCGGCCCATTTCTTTTAGAGACTCCTCATTTACTCAGTTTTATTTCATATTTTGGGTTGTAATTAAATTAATGAGTCAAGCATGTATTTGTTGCTTCAATATTTGGATTGTTGTGAGGTGTATTCCTCCAGATTTACTTTATTATATCGTTATTTATTTGCGACTATGATGTGGTTGTGGTATCAGTATTTTATAAATTAAATGGATTGTTTGTTAATCAGATTTAATTAAAATTGACAACTCACTTTTTAAATATTAGGTGGCTAGTAATGTTTAAAATGTTTTCGGCAGTGATGCTATGAACTAAACAAACTTGGCATTTTTTATTAATTTGAAGAAAGGAGTAGCTACCCGGTATTTAATTAGTCGGGGTGTCACAGAAGATCTCTTACAAGTTCTTCCAATTTAAGTGATTTAAAATTTCCGAAAGAGTTCAAAACAGTGACTTTAGGAATAAAGCGTTTTGGGAGAGATCTCAAATTTTTTTTAACGACACGCGTGTTATCAATCACCTCACCCAAATTAAAACTGGTGTTAATAATGTCCGACAAGCGTGCATAAAAATCATCAAAGCATTCAGATTCAGACATGGTGATAGTATCAAATTGAGTGGCCAAATTTTGTAACTTAGATTCTTTAACCGCGTTCGTACCCTCATGTGTCAATTTCAAAACATCCCATGCCTCTTTAGACATGGTGCACGTCATAATTCGGCGAAACTCATCAAGAGTGATAGCTCCAGAAATAGCACTCAAACCACATGAATTATATTTAGACATTTTATGATCATCTTCAGTCCAGGCTGACACGGGTTTTAAAGAGGTGATATTATTAACGGTGATCGTGGGAGGAGTCCACCCATTTTCGCAAAGGTACCAAACTCGCTCGTCAATGGATTTTAATCGAGATTTCATGCGAGCTTTCCAATAGGCATAATTAGACCTGTCAAAAATAGGCATCTGATTATAGAAGTGCTCCATAGAAAAAATGCGATTTTTCACAAAACTGATTTTTCAAAAAAAATCAATATCACACGATTTTGCGAAAAATAGGAATACACTATAAATTAGCGTAACCTGCTCTGATACCAATTTGAGAAGTCATAACAATGATATTGATTAAATTTGGAACTTTCTACGTTGGCACACTTATTTAATTAGTGTCTATTTTTAAACCAAAATAAATCAGCCCCAAATCATTCAACTGCGTGTGTCAAACCATAAAATAAATAAAGCATGCAACACAACAAATATGCTGAGACATAGATTTCAGGAAAAAAAAACCTTTCGGGTAAAACCTTTATTTCACTATGAATCTATAAATCGCAACTTACAATTACATAGAGAAATCTGCAATGGATCAACGCGCAGCCAACCCACAAAGACTTGCAGTCTTGAACTCAGCAAGAGAATACCCGTAGCACCCTCCAAGGACTCTCAGTCCTATCTTCAGCAAAGAATCTTCACGCAGCAAGATCCTTAATGACACGCAGCCATACGGTGTAGAGACTCACTCCACAAAAGATTAACAAATGCAAAGATGTGTTCTTGAACACCAAAATAATTCACTAAAGCAAGATGGGAGTTTTGTGAATTGTAAATCAAAAAGGGATTAAAACCCTAAAAGAAGAAGCCTAAAGATTACTGCTTTGGCAGTGTTTCTGTTCTGGAAAACGTATGGACTTCTTAATGAAAACGTTACTATTTAATGAGTATTTATACAAAAAAATGCACTGCCTCAAAATTCGAGCTCGTTCGAATGAGAATCATATGTTGCTCGAACTAAGTACGCATGTCGTTCAAACGACATCGCGCGACTTCTAATCTCGTTCGAACGAGATGTTGATCTCGCACGAACAACCTGGGCATCAAAATCGAGGTCTTCTTCCAAACATAGAAAAAATACTCATTCTCAATTTTTGACGAAAAATTCCGCTCCAACACTTAGAAAATATTTTGTAAAAATATCCTAAAAGCTCTAAGTGAAAAGTTAAGGTATTTAAAACATAATATTACCAAAGTAAACTTCGCAGAGCCTTGAATGAAGAAGAACTGGAATAATTCGGATATGTCTTTGATGTAGATTACTCTTCAATGCTCTTTGACGGTGTATCGGTATATGACATAACTAATTGATAACGGACCTATGAAAATATGTCCTTACAAAACGGTTAAATTTTATTATTGTTTTGATAACCAAAAGTTATACATTCCTCAAACTCAAATGGTTAGCTTATTCGAGGAATATTCCTTATTTTCTCCACCATAAATGAATGGACTGAATTCTTATTTTGAGTCGTTCTTTCTTGATTTTCTGGAAAACAACTTCGTCGTACAGAGAGCTGGAGGCAAGAAAAAGTCGAGTGAAGGATTAACAGAAACTATACATGGATATGGCCTTGCAAAAAGAATTACAGGTATATTAGTATTCATATTCCCTTCATTCTTCTAGCCTGCTATTTTTTTTCTTTTTCTTTTTGTAAAATATGGCAAATTATGAAACAAATATATGCATTTGCTGGAACAAAAAAAGGGTAAGATGCGCAAACTTTGTGAAGATTAGATTCTTTATCCAACCTCCAAACCGATATACAAATGGTCTGAACGGAAGCGTTGAGGAGCTGTGGTGCAATCATAATGCTCTTTTCGTTCTAAATAAAAATTTGACATATGCTTGCCTAAAATGCATTTTCTCATTTTTAGGTTCTTTGATTGGAAGTTAGCAATAAAGTTTTCTACCTTTATCTCGGGAAGATATTTTAATGGTGTGTTTGAGAGCTCTGACTCCTACTGTGGAATTAGAATTAGAGAAAAATTAATAGAAATTTTAACTAATCTTACTCCGATTCCAATTTCTAATTTCTGAACTGAAGCTCCTAAACACACGAAATGATCTGATTGTTCTACATGACCTATTCTTATGATTTCCCTCAATATTTTAAGTCCTTTTTTTTGTATAATGTAAGTTTGTTTCGTTCCTTTAGTTTAACTGCTAACTCATTATCCTACAGTTCTTTGCGGCTTTGTGCCACAATTAAATTTTATATTTCTAAATATATTACCATTTTTTATTTACTCTTTTATTATGTGTGTGGAGCATTCTCACAAATGTATAACTATATATATAGATACATGAACTATTAGATAAATTTAATTTGTTTGGATGTTGATGGTTATGTATTTGATGTTGCATTGCTTTACACAGTTGCTGAGAAGGCGAGAAAGCATGTGAAGAAAGGAAATGCATAAAGGTATCCTGAGAGACACGCCAATGGTTTTTTTTTTCATGGAGAACTTCAGGAAGGAGAGTACAAAGAGAAACACCCCAACAAAAAATCCATCTCAGTTGTTAGTAAAGCCAGTGGAAAGAATCCTGAGGAAACTTGAAATCGATTTATACCAATTTGGATTTGTAATGTTTAAAGAAATTCTTAGTTGTTGTCTTTGTACTATTGAATAGAATTAGAAAATTTGGTTGTTTTTTCAACTTTCCTATGAATGAAATTATCTGATTTTTTATTTGCTCTTTTATGTTTCATGAAATTATTTTTTTTACTAAAGTCATAGTAATAATAGAAACACGCTTTAATATGACAAATAACAAAAAAAACTTTGGTTTCAACACAGTTGCTTCCCAGCGTTCCGAGTAATAATGTAATCAAAAGATGCGTTTTGCAATTATGTACTTTGAAAAAATTTGTCGTGCCTTCAGGTACGGGCATTCCGCTAGTATATATATATATATAATAAGTGAATTATCGTGTTAGGTCACGTTGAATCGTTCCAATTGACTGGATATTCGTGTCGTATTCTTATCATGATATTCGTGTCGTGTGGTATTCTTATCGAGTCATGTTCGTGTTAGAAAAAAGTGGACATCATGTCGTGTTGGGTAAAATGATGTCGTGTCGTATTGGGCCAACATGACCCTATACGTCAATTTAATTAAGAAAAAAATACAATTTTACAAATGCTTTCATAAATTTGAAAGTACGGCTTTTTAAACTTGTGAAAAAATATTAGGGGGAATAAATAAGAAGTTAAGAATTTATTTGAAAAATTAGAAAATTGTATAAATTCTTAACAAATAATAATAATAATAATAAACCTTTAGTGAGAATATCAAATAAATCACCACTTATCTACCCCATCTAGTGGCAAACTATTTGTGTCATTAAATTAACACCTACACCCAATATAGTGACTGACTCATGTTCTCACTAAATATAGTAATTAGTGGCAAAAATAAGTTTTTCACTAAAATATTTGTGACAAAAATTGAGAAGCATTACATACTATTGACACTAAATTGTTGTCACTAAAGACCTAACTTTTAGTGATAAAATTTCGTGAAATGTTGTCACTAATATATCTGGTGACGTGAACTTAGTGGCAACATCATTGGTGACATAATTAATGTTGTCACTATAGTGACTTATAGTGACAACATTATGTATTTGCCATTATATGTACTGAAGTTTGTGACGACTATCATTTTTGTCCCTAATTATTTTATTTAGTGACAACTTTTATGTCGCCACTAAAAATTTTTGCCACTAAATCCCATTTTCTCTAATATGTTGGTACGCACCAAAAGTATATATAGACGATATTATAAAATATTTTAAATAAAATGTACGAAAAAAACAGTTTTAAGCAATTTTTTAAGTGCCTAAAGATTTTATTTAAAAAAAAATTAAGATTCTAATAGATACTGTTTCAAAACTACCGAGTTTTTATTGTTTTATAACAACTTTTGTAACTATTAGAATTTTTGTAAAAATTTTCTTAAAACACTCTGCTTGGATTTTATTTAAAATAATTTTTGTAAATAAAATCTTTAGGCACTTAAAGAATTGTTTAAAACTGTTTTTTTTTACATTTATTTAAAATGTTTTATAACACCTCCTATATATACCGCTGTCGTGTACCATTATATTAGAAAAATGCTCCGCCCCAACGATATGTATAGGACGTTGGACCGCCTATGCCATTTTTTTAAGTAGTAAAAAGACTATTTGTGAAATAATAAAGAATAGTCATCGCCACCGGTATGAAAAAAAATACGACTCCATGTCTCGTCGCGTTTTATTTGGATCGTGATCGTGTTACTTAAAAAATATAAAAAACAGTTTTCGATATAAAAAATAATTTTTTATGGGGTTTTTACTATTTAGTCCCATTTACTAAGTATGTAGTTTAATAGGTCCTAACATTTTATTTTTGCTCCATCAGGTCCCATGAAAAAAGATTTTTGTTCCAATAGGTCCTATTTGTAAACATACAGTGAATATTCACTTTATGTACAAATATGACCTATTAAGGAAAAAATGTTGCGATAGGACCAATTAGAAAATATTTCATATAAATGGGACTTAATAGGATGATCTCCTTTTTTTATTTGTTAATTTTTTTCCCCTGTTTCAAGTAAAAAACATTTTTTTTGAAAAAAAAATGTTTTTAAATCTATTTTAATTTTTTTAAACTATCATAATAGTTTTTAAAATAAAAAAGGTTTTTAAAACTATCATAACAGTTTGTTTAATAGTTTTTATAAAAAACAATTATTTTTTAATTTTAAAAAATAAAGAAATGTTTTAAAAACAGTTTAAAATACTATTCTTTATTGAAAAAAAAAATTAACAAATAAAAAAGTATTTGTTTGATCTTTAGAGGAGCAAAGGGAAACTTTATCTTTTAAAAAGTATTTGGAGTGTTTTAAGAATTTTTGGAGTGTAGTTAGCTATACCCTTTATTAATAACCAAATAGGAGAAAAATCTTCTCCTAGGGCTCTTACAAGCACTAAAGAAAAATCAGAAAAAAAACACTAAAAATTACAAGATCTTGAACGAGAAGAAAAAGTCCTTAAATTATATTTAAGAATTGATTTCTCCTCACGAGTTATATTTCACATAAATTATTTTATTGTTATATTTCACTTAATTATTGTGAAATATAAGTGAAAATCCGGTATGTACATTTTTATAACACATTTTACAAGTAGATTATGATAAAATTTAGATTTTTGAAAAGACGTCCTTAAAATTTATCAAACCAGATCCATATTTAACATTTTATTCTTTTAAAACAATTTTTATCTTCTACTCATTCAACATGCATAGGTATTTTTATTATTTTTTTCAATTTCTACACTACATGTTGAAAAAAAAGCATTGGAGTGTCTACTTGACACATAATTTACCCTAAACCTATAGTGTTAGTGTTGAAGATGCTCTGATAACTACTCTCGTGGCATGGTCAGGTCACAATGATACAAATGTAAAGCCATTGTGACCAAACATTGCCAGATCAACTGCAACTTGTGTCATTGTGCTTGACATTTAGAAAACTACATTAGATTTAGAATTACGTATTAATTTTCATTCAGATTGTAGGCTAGATAATAATACACACAACAAAAACAAGTACTTGATAATGGAGATCATTCCAACTTGGAAAGTTTTATTTAAGTGGAAAATCCTTATAGTTGTTCCTTCCAGAACAGTAAAAGTTGGAGTTGCAGCAACCTTATTTAACTTGCACTCATTAAAGGAGTAGCAGGACCGATGCCAGCCTTCTGTTTTTCTTCATGCAATTTCGCAAAAATCCCAACAAGTGGTGCAGTGTTATACGTGCATGCTTCTGTTTGCGGGAAATTACTTCTATCATCACTAAACCGGTCCTTATGATCTGGCCCACCCACTAGGGCCCCAACAATAACATTAGGATTGGGTTCTGGCCTTCCGTACCAGTTCTTGTACCCTAGTTTACATCCAATAAAACTCGTGTTCTCTCTGTATGATTCAATTGATGCACCTCTGTGGTGCACCTTTTTTGGGTAATTGGAGCCATACCCTACTAAGTAGCTCATGGACATTGGATTAGAGCCCAATATGTAATTTACTTGTGATCTAACAAATGCTTGGATTTCTTCCGGACCGACCGTGTCTTTCTCGCACTTCACCGTCTGATTTGTGTCCTGGAGATGATCAGAGTAGCCCATGAGTAGAAATGCTGCGTTTGATACGTACTGGAGGTTATTCCATTGGCGGGTGAATAGGAGTCCCCCTGGGGTGCGTTGAACGTTAGTGAAGTTGTTTTTGTTGAGGCAAGCGCAGATGTAGTGCTCTGCTTTTAAGCGATATTTTTTGACAATTTTCGTTTCACAATTATGCTTTTGTTCCATTGGTAACTGCAATAAAATAAAGATAATACAAATTACAAAAATGCCAATTTTCAATCAGATTACAAATATAAGTTTAGTAGGGAATGCATTAAACTTTTTATAAAGCACAAAATTTGTAAATGGAGATAGGAGGAAATATCGACACATTAAAAGTTCTATTTTCTAAAAATTATATATAAGATAAATAAAGTTATAACATTCTTTGGACTTAATCGACATCAACTCATGTTGCATTAATAAAGTAAAAGTAAAATTTGGGTTAAAAAAGTATTTCCCTAACCATTTGAATTTAGAAGGAAAAATTTCTCGTTGTAATTTATTTTTTCAAAAGAATCCATCAAGGCACGGAGAGGACTCAATTCAGGACACTCACATTTTCATATTAAGTGTTCAATTGTAGCTAGAAGATTGTTTGTCTGTAAACCAAAATAAAAGAAAGTGTGTGAGAGAGAGATGTACCATTGATGCAAGGACTTGGACACCAGGTAACTTAACGTCCCAGCTGAATTCTTTAGCGGCCCAAGTGACTCCAGCCAAAGAAACAACATTTTTGATAACATAATTTAAATAATCACCCTTTTCAGTGGCCTTGTACAACCACAAAGCTGCCCACAACAACTCATCCTTATAACCACTCAGTGATGGATAGTATTCCTTCACCACCCCAATACTCCTATCATATTCACCTCTATATTTGTCAGCAAACTCAAACAGCTGCAATAACATATAAAACTACAATTTTATATACAATGCAATTTATGATTAGTTAAACTATGTCCTGTAATTAAGAAAATTACCTGTTGCGCATGGTCCAAAAGAATGTGAGAGTAGTGGGTTTTTTTTTTCCTAAACACAATGGAGGCCGATGCCATTGCCGCTGCAGTCTCAGCGGCAACATCGGAGCCAGGGTGGTTCACATCAATCTTGTAAGCTTGTCATGATGTTGTCATGTCCTCTGGCCACTGCCAACAGTAGTGGTCACTCTGCCCATCACCCACCTAAAAACACCATATGGTTTGATAGTGTCACCTATTTATGCTCAACATAAATAAATACACTATGTAGGTGTAACAACATCCCATATAATTTTTTTTTTTGGACTAATAAACATGTGTATTCGTCTTTATCGAGTATAACATGCAATATTCTTAAATTATTATACTTGGAATTCTAAGTTGACACAATTTTTTGAATTGAAATTTGCAGGCAGTCGTGTGCCCGAATGTAGCGTTACTATTACAATTGAAAGGTCACCGTGTCACTTAAAGTTTTTCTCATCTTCCCACAAACAAATATATTATACTCATTAACAATGAAACAACATTTCTGATGTAACTAGAGGAATAAAACAAACCATTAAAACTGGGCGGAATTAAATATTGTTTCCAAGGCTTATACCTTAAATGTTCTCATAACATGGATAGTTGTTTCAGGCCCACTTCCGAATGAATGAAAGAAAGGTTTTCAAAAAGAGTTAAAATTTGCATTTTTATTGTCTTTTTCAACGTTCAGTATTCTTTGCAAAGTCAAAAGCGAATGGATATCATAATTAGTTAAGGTACAAAATAAAGATAATATTAATTTTAATTCTCATAAATCTTTTAATTCCTTGCAAAGGATTATTAACCTGAGCCCATAGAACATTTGGTTGAGCATGGGCTTTAATGAAGTAGTCGGTTCCCCACTTAATAGCCTCAAGGGCGTGGCCATACTCTCCGGCATCGCCTATTTGTTCTCCATATTTGATCACCCCCCACGACAGCATTGTTATAGTAAAAGCCATTGGAAAACCAAATTTTACATTGTCACCTGCATCATAATATCCTCCTTCCAAGTCCACCTGCATATATAAAACGAGTAATGCTATGAGTCTCAAATTGTACGTACATTTGTGTGTTTCATATAAGGTAAATGGGAACATACTCCTTGTCGTGAGCCGTCTGCGAGGGCGGAGTGGTAGCGCCAGGTAACTCTTTGATTGAAGGGTAAATGACCCGAACGCTGGGATTCAAAGTAGAGAATGCTCTTGGATAGAGCATCTTTGTAGTTGAATGGTTGAGAGAAGGGCAGGGTTCCACATAACAATATAAGAGCAATCCAATATTTTGCATAATAATTCTGTTGATTCCCTTCCACTGCTCTCTCTCTTACAAACATATATAATGAAGACAACCATAACGCATAATCTATTAACCCCAAAAATCTGCTTATTTTTTTTCCTTTAAAAATGTTATCAACATGTAAATCTGCCTATTTATTCCGTTTCATGCCAAATAGTATGTGGTTGTTGGAATAAATCTTACTAACTTTGAGCCCATCGCAATGAGAGTGCGATTGTAATAAAATAAAAAACAAAAAAGTTAAGTAACTGAAGGCCCTTTGATTATGTATTCAGATATTCGATTCAAACATAATTTTTAAATATATACATACACATTAATATATATAAACACCTAACGTATTTGTTGCCGCTGGCGCGGACCAATTATACTATAACAATTTAAATTAATGTGTTATTATGGTTTTTTTGTTATGGTCCATTAAAAAGTCCATTCTTTTGGTTCTCTAGAGAACCTCTCCTTATATATATATATATATCATAGATCTTAATTTTTATTTTGTATTTTATGGCTCACAAGAATGATAAAAAAGATAACATGATCAGATGTTAATAGTAGCAGTTTGGCTATCGGAATTTCGAAGGGGAATGTAAAAAGAAATGTAATAAAAAAATGAGATTAACACAAAAACAAGTCTAAATGTGTGTCACAAAACAACACAACTCAATTCTTTTTCAATTCTTTAAGATTAGCATAGTTGTGACATTCCATGCTCTCAAACACAAAAGAACAAAAATCCAATTTCTTGACCAATTTTCTCAGTTGCAAAAATGATATTGACAGATATATTGAGCAAGATGAACGGAAAAAAAAACAGGATAGAATTAAATATTAATGGAATAAAAAATGATATTGACAGATATGTTGGGCAAAACAAAGGCAAATAAATAAACATGATGGAATTAGCTATATGTAATAGTTACCGGTAGGGAAGAGAAAATTTTATTGAATGGAGGAAGCGTGGCAAATGTTGTTGGTGTGAATGGTGAATATATAAGTGGCCGTGGATGGAGGTAGATATAAAGGACGAAGATGAAAGGGCAGGTAGATATAAAGACTGAAGATGAAAGGGGATGGACGTAGTTAACCAATGAAATTCCAATTTGTTTGTGAGAGAAGAGAACAGCAGGGGTAAGGTGAGTGTTTTAGTATTAACTAGTTGTAAACCCGCACGATGCGGGAGCGTGATACATAAATATGCAAATTAAATTTATATAATTTTGGTGTACAATTGTGTGTAGTTAATTGGAAAAAAAATATTTTCAAAACAAAATAAAATATAAAAAATTAATGGTAAAGACATTATAATCATTTTACTAAATTGAAAAGTTACTTATATTTAAAAGTTGTCACAAATTCTATAATATTATATAAAAAAAAGATACTTTTAAACATCCCATGCCCTTATTATTCTTTTTAGTTGGTCCAAAGTAAAATCTTAATTATGGTGAAATAACATTTCTATTCAATAAAACATAAAACACAATGATAAATTATAACGTGATAATTACAATTCAACTGTTGAATTGGTTCCCACTAAAATAATTAATATTTAATGATTAAATAAATATTATTATATATATTATCATATATTAAATGTACACGAAATGTATTTTCTACCACTATTATAAATATTAGACATGATACAAAATCAAGAAGTTTGTAACTGAGGGCCCTTTGATTATGTATTCAGATATTCGATTCAAACATTATTTTTAAATATATACATACACATTAATATATATAAACACCTAACGTATATGTTGCCGCTGGCGCAGACCAATTATACTATAAGAATTTAAATTATTGTGTTGTTATATATATCTTAATTTTTATTTTGTATTTTATGGCTCACAAGAATGAAAAAAAAAAGATAACATGATCAGATGTTAATAGTAGCAGTTTGACTATCGGAATTTCGAAGGGGAATGTAAACATAAATATAATAAAAAAAAATGAGATTAACACAAAAACAAGTCTAGTAGTGTGTGGCAAAACAACAATACTCAATTCTTTTTCAATTCTTTATGATTAGCATAGTTGTGACATTCCATGCTCTCAAACACAAAAGAACAAAAATCCAATTTCTTGACCAATTTTCTCAGTTGCAAAAATGATATTGACAGATATATTGAGCAAGATGAACGAAAAAAGAATAGGATAGAATTAAATATTAATGGAATAAAAAATGATATTGACAGAAATGTTGGGCAAAATAAAGGCAAATAAATAAACATGATGGAATTAGCTATATGTAATAGTTACCGGTAGGGAAGAGAAAATTTGATTGAATGGAGGAAGCGTGGCAAATGTTGTTGGTGTGAACGGTGAATATATAAGTGGCCGTGTATGGAGGTAGATATAAAGGCCAAAGATGAAAGGGAAGGTAGATATAAAGACTGGAGATGAAAGGGGATGGATGTAGTTAACCAATGAAATTCCAATTTGTTTGTGAGAGAAGAGAACAACAGGGGTAAGGTGAGTGTTTTAGTATTAACTTGTTGTAAAGCCGCACGATGCGCGGGCGTGATACATAAATATGCAAATTAAATTTATATAATTTTGGTTTACAATTGTGTGTAGTTAATTGGAAAAAAATTATTTTCAAAACAAAATAAAATATAAAAAATTAATGGTAAAGACATTATAATCCTTTTACTAAATTGAAAAGTTACTTATATTTAAAAGTTGTCACAAATTCTATAGTATTATATATAAAAAAGATACTTTTAAACATCCCATGCCCTTATTATTCTTTTTGGTTGGTCCAAAGTAAATTCTTAATTATGGTGAAATAACATTTCTATACAATAAAACATAAAACACAATGATAAATTATAACGTGATTATTACAATTCAACTGTTGAATTGGTTCCCACTAAAATAATTAATATTTAATGATTAAATAAATATTATTATATATATTATCATATATTAAATGTATAGGAAATGTATTTTCTACCACTATTATAAATATTAGACATGATACAAAATCAAGAAGGTCGTAACCGAGGGCCCTTTGATTATGTATTCAGATATTGGATTCAAACATTATTTTTAAATATATACATACACATTAATATATATATACACCTAACGTATTTGTTGCCGCTGGCGCGGACCAATTATACTATAAGAAGTTAAATTAATGTGTTGTTATGTTTTTTTTGTTATGGTCCATTAAAAAGTCCATTCTTTTGGTTCACTAGAGAACCTCTCCCTATATATATATATATCTTAATTTTTATTTTGTATTTTATGGCTCACAAGAATGAAAAAGATAACATGATCAGATGTTAATAGTAGCAGTTTGACTATCGAAATTTCGAAGGGGAATGTAAACAGAAATATAATAAAAAAAATGAGATTAACACAAAAACAAGTCTAAAAGTGTGTGGCAAAACAACACAACTCAATTCTTTTTCAATTCTTTATGATTAGCATAGTTGTGAAATTCCATGCTCTCAAACACAAAAGAACAAAAAACCAATTTCCTGACCAATTTTCTCAGTTGCAAAAATGATATTGACAGATATATTGAGCAAGATGAAGGGAAAAAAAAACAGGATATAATTAAATATTAATGGAATAAAAAATGATATTGACAGAAATGTTGGGCAAAATAAAAGCAAATAAATAAACATGATGGAATTAGCTATATGTAATAGTTACCAGTAGGGAAGAGAAAATTTGATTGAATGGAGGAAGCATGGCAAATGTTGTTGGTGTGAATGGTGAATATATAAGTGGCCGTGTATGGAGGTAGTTATAAAGGCCGAAGATGAAAGGGCAGGTAGATATAAAGACTGAAGATGAAAGGGGATGGATGTAGTTAACCAATGAAATTCCAATTTGTTTGTGAGAGAAGAGAACAGCGGGGGTAAGGTGAGTGTTTTAGTATTAACTAGTTGTAAACCCGCACGATGCGCGGGCGTGATACATAACTATGAAAATTAAATTTATATAATTTTGGTTTACAATTGTGTGTAGTTAATTGGAAAAAAATTATTTTCAAAACAAAATAAAATATAAAAATTAATGGTAAAGACATTATAATCATTTTACTAAATTGAAAAGTTACTTATATTTAAAAGTTGTCACAAATTCTATAATATTATATAAAAAAAAAAGATACTTTTAAACATCCCATGCCCTTATTATTCTTTTTGGTTGGTCCCAAGTAAAATCTTAATTATGGTGAAATAACATTTCTATACAATAAAACATAAAACACAATGATAAATTATAACGTGATAATTACAATTTAACTGTTGAATTGGTTCCCACTAAAATAATTAATATTTAATGATTAAATAAATATTATTATATATATTATCATATATTAAATGTATAGGAAATGTATTTTCTACCACTATTCTAAATATTAGACATGATACAAAATCAAGAAGTTTGTAACCGAGGGCCCTTTGATTATGTATTCAGATATTCGATTCAAACATTATATTTAAATATATACATACACATTAATATATATAAACACCTAACGTATATGTTGCCGCTGGCGCAGACCAATTATACTATAAGAATTTAAATTATTGTGTTGTTATGTTTTTTTTATTATGGTCCATTAAAAAGTCCTTTCTTTTGGTTCACTAGAGAACCTCTCCCTATATATATATATATATATATATATATATATATATATATATATATATATATATATATATATATATATATATATATATCTTAATTTTTATTTTGTATTTTATGGCTCACAAGAATGAAAAAAAAAAGATAACATGATCAGATGTTAATAGTAGGAGTTTGACTATTGGAATTTCGAAGGGGAATGTAAACATAAATATAATAAAAAAAATGAGATTAACACAAAAACAAGTCTAAAAGTGTGTGGCAAAACAACACAACTCAATTCTTTTTTAATTCTTTATGATTAGCATAGTCGGGACATTCCATGCTCTCAAACACAAAAGAACAAAAATCTAATTTCTTGACCAATTTTCTCAGTTGCAAAAATGACGTTGACAGATATATTGACCAAGATGAACGGGAAAAAAAAACATGATAGAATTAAATATGAATGGAATAAAAAATGATATTGACAGATATGTTGGGCTAAAAAAGGCAAATAAATAAACATGATGGAATTAGCTATATGTAATAGTTACCTGTAGGGAAGAGAAAATTTGATTGAATGGAGGAAGCGTGGCAAATGTTGTTGGTGTGAATGGTGAATATATAAGTGGCCGTGTATGGAGGTAGACATAAATGCCGAAGATGAAAGGGCAGGTAGATATAAAGACTGAAGATGAAAGGGGATGGATGTAGTTAACCAATGAAATTCCAATTTGTTTGTGAGAGAAGAGAACAGCGGGGGTAAGGTGAGTGTTTTAGTATTAACTAGTTGTAAACCCATGCAATGGGCGCATAATATGGAAATTAAATTTATATAATTTTGGTTTACAATTGTGAGTAGTTAATTGGAAAAAAAATTATTTTCAAAACAAAATAAAATATAAAAAATTAATGGTAAAGACTTTTTAATCATTTTACTAAATTGAAAACTTACTTATATTTAAAAGTTGTCATATATTATATAATATTATATATAAAAAAGATACTTTTAAACATCCCATGCCCTTATTATTCTTTTTGGTTGGTCCAAAGTAAAATCTTAATTATGGTGAAATAACAGTTCTATACAATAAAACATAAAACACAATGATAAATTATAAAGTGATAATTACAATTCAACTGTTGAATTGGTTCCCACTAAAATAATTAATATTTAATGATTAAATAAATATTATTATATGTATTATCATATATTAAATGTATAGGAAATGTATTTTCTACCACTATTATAAATATTATACATGATACAAAATGAAGAAGTTTGTAAAAACTTAATAAAAGGTATATGAAATTCCTAAAGCATTTAAATTAAATTTATACATTTTATTGCTGAAAGTCTATTATAGAATAATCTAATAAGACTCCTGATAACATGTGTTCTAAGCGCACACATTAAGATTTCAAAATATCCTCTTTCTAATTGCCTTTTTTTTATACTCTGGTGGTTATTTCGTATAAAGCTATGTGGTATGTTAAAATGGATAGTTTGGGTTTTGCGATCTCTATTCGTCAATGCTTGCTCAGATCTGGTGACCCATCCAATTTGGGTTTGACCCGATATGTTGATCTTAACTCGATTTGGGTTTCTTTCTTGTATGTAGACGTTAATCGAAGAACAGAGGAGGGTGAAACCCACCTTCATCATTGCATTGCTGCTTGGCTCTCTCTCTCTCTCTCTTCGACATATGCCAGTTAGTGGGCCATATTTCATTTGAAGTTTGAACTTACTTTCTTCTTAATACTTCTCTTGATTTGAACCTTCCATTCAGGTACGTTACTGTCAAAATCAATTAACTTATTCTTTCATCACTCTTACTCATAATGCATTTTTATAGATTTAAAAAATTTCAGACTTTTAATATAGATTTTTGCTTCTTCTATATTCATTTTTTTTATTTAGGGATCCAATATTTTTATCAAATACTCTACAGTGGGTTTGTTGAATAAAAGGATCATCAACAAAACCTTCTCTCTCAACCATCCGTCGGGGGAGTGAAGTGATACTAAGCATAGTATAAAGGAAGCATAAGAATAGTTCCCCAACGGAGCCGCCACTGTGGTGTTAGGACTCGCTGCATTTGGGCAGGGGGCCTCGTAGTGTGGGGCTCGTGATCCCTATGAAAATGCGAGTGTCTGTCTCTATTAGACACCATATCCAATATTTATTGCACGCCCTGAGTTTAGGCCCGAGCCTTGGTTTATTTCGTGTTAGGGTTTTTCGATTATTCAGAGACGCTAGTTTATTTTATATATGTGTACGGGGGATATCAACTTGTATGACGGAATGTCGTTACTAGATATGGGTGTGAGGGAGCTTAAATTGTATAATATGAGGCTGTTATCAGTATATATATGTGTATGCGCGAGGAGCCGTGGCTTGAGATAGTTTGATATCTCAGTTGCGGTATGTGATAGAGATGGTATAAGAGGTAGGAGATGAGGGTATATCCGTAGGGAAAATACATAAAGAGGCATATTGTCGAGGTTTATGCTCACGAGAAGGACTTACTGTTGTGCCTATGTACCCGTGTAGCCACGAGATCAAAGCATATGTAGTTCAGTTTGTGATCAATATATATGCATTTGAGTGTTTGTATGGAGGTGCGTGAAAGATCACGACTTTAAGATATTTTGATATCTCGTTCTAATTAGAAATGGATAAGGAATGGGGGATGATATATTAATGCATTTAGATAGGGACAATATATTAAGAGACATATTGTCGAGGTATGTGCTTGCGATATGGACTCGGTGTTATGCCTACGTACTCGTTTGGAAACGATATCAAAGATTACATAGTTCAAAGTTCCGACATGATGTGTGTGAAAATGTAGGAATTGGATTGCAAAGGTGGAGAAACTATCTGTAGGGCAACAAGTAGCTTTAGTGGAGGTTCATAATGAGAGTGGGTATGAAAATTACAGGTAGGGGAATATAATATTACCATCGTTGGGTGATCACTAGATGGTAGGGAGTATATAGGATTGGAGTCTACCATAAGCCACCGAAAGAGATCTACGTATCCTTTATCGATATGATTAAAATTTTGAGGTGTCGTAGTCCTTGGGATGGTTACTCCATGTTTGGACTAGAGATAGAAACATACCCTATTGATAATTGACGTGACTGAAAATGTGTCTATAGTGCGTTCATATATTAGTTAAAGTGCAAACCCGTCGTGTAAGTAATAACCCAGTAAGACGGGGTCGAATCCTGAGGGAAACAGGACGATCGCTCGTGACGACTAAACTGACTCTAGGAAAGAAATGAAAAGGTGATTGATTTGGAGACTGTTTTCTATTAACTAAATGAAATTTAAATTAAGCTAACTAAATTACGTGAGCAAAATTAAAACAACTGCAAGTGATTAAATATGAATGAGGAAAGTAGGTTGGAATACAATCCCCCAAACCCTAGTACATTTGTCGGATAGAAAACTAGATTTTGAATTAGATAGTTGATATCATACGTAATCAAGAGCAAGAATAAAGCAGTGCTGCAATAGTAAACACGCACATCGCATTCTTAGACACCCCGGTTACCTAGGGCAAACGAGGTTAAAAGATCTACGATGGTTATGTTCACTACACAACACGATTCAATCAACATTTAATTCAAAAATAATTTTTATACGTGCAAACTACATTGGGTTGGGTTCATGCACCCCAACCCTTAGAAATCTAGTCTAGCGTACTACAATTAACTAAACGACTGTTATCTAAAATGCAGGAAATTAAAATAATGATGATGTAAAAACTAAAAGGCGAAAGTGAAATTGAGATCACTTTCAATTAAATAAAATTTGCATGAAATCAATGGAATTTAAATAAAAAAAGAAAGAACGACTTTATTAGCAGAACTCTAAATTGCAGATCAAACTTGTAAACTTCTTCTCTCTATATTAAAATGACTCTGAATTAATCTAAAAAAGGCTCTCTAAAAAATACGTTGGAATTTATACACTTTTATTTTTACAAGAGTTTCAACCATGTACAACTCTTATTTCGAAAGAGGATAATTTTGATATTAAATAGCCAAACCGATCTAGTTAAATCCATCGGTTCGTTTACACTGAATTCTTGCCACAACCGGACCAGTTCGTTTTCCACGCTATCGATTCGATTTGCTCTATTCATGGACGTTCTTCATCACCGGACCGGCTCGTTTTCTACTCTACCGGCTCGGTTTGGTCTTTATAGCAACTTGGCTAGCATCCAGATCGGTTTTTTTTGCCTCCATGGGTTCGGTTTGGCTTCTATAGAACTTCCTCATTTCTTGTAATTTTTCTCTCAATTTGAAGCTTTGTAACTTGTGCTCTGGGACTCGGATTTGGATGCCATCTCTTTCTATGTGCTCGTAGTCTATAGGTCTTCAACTCTTTTTTAAACTTCTTGTCCGAATTCCAACTGCAAATTACTCTTTTGCTCTTTTGACTTTTCTTCCTTTTTCTTTCTTTCTTTCCTCTGGTTTATTTCTTTCTTCTCGTGCACTACGAACCTGCAAAAATTTTGAGAAATACACAAAACTCGGCGTACTCGTTAGATAATGTCAATAGCAATAATAATAGATAAATCAACTTGAATTACATCGCACGAAATGTTAAAAGATTCTAAACTACGGGGATAAATGCGAAGAATTTATATGTAGTAGGAGGATTGGGATTCACGAATTTTGTTCGGTATAATGCCTACGTATCCAAAAAGACTTAGGATTAAAGCCAATGTAGTTCTAACAAACGGTACATATTTTCTGGTGTAGGCAATGGGATACCAAGTATACAATATACAACATTACAGTATTTATGGAGCCTAGTCCTTAATAGGTCAATTTCATTTGTGTTGGATTGATATATTTATATGTTAACAATACGTTAATCAAAGGCCAAAGCTTGACAAGTATTTATATGAAAACATATATATAGGAAGGGTACCCTCATTGAGACGGGTTTTATTCGACCAAAAAAGTGGTGGTAGTAGTTTGATTTTAGACTTTTGGCTAGTGCAACATTTTAGGCTAACTCAGCTTACGAACACTTCGTGAGAACAATTTTAAAAACTGTGTTTTCATATATGTATTTATTCGTGGCATTTAATTAGTATTTATTTAACATATGATTATGTCATTTCAATAAACAAATATGGAAAATTTATTAAAATATATATGAGGGCCATACTTAAAAATATTAACGTTATAAAGTGCATAGTCGGATCCCTAATTAGGGGTCGGGTTAAATGAATTTTTCCCGGGAGAGTATCCCCTTTTGGGGTGCCTTGTTAGGCATAGCTTCGTTCATTCGAGCAGAGTTTTGTTTAGAAGAAATGATTGGGACCCTCTGCCTTCATATATAAACTTATTCACTTCTATATCCATATTCACTTCTACCTCCGTCTCTATAGTCACATCTATCTTCTTCATCACAGGAGATTTATGATTAGGATCTTATGTCTTCATCTATAACCTTATTTTCAATAAAGGAAGACCTATGACTATATATATCCTGGATGGTGTTGAACATTGTGAATTTTTTCTCAAAGGAATACTTACAACTCTCGAAGTTCGAGTCACTATTACTAAGAGTGAAATCAAAGCCTTCTTCTCATTGGCTTTCCTCATTAGTCTAATGGGGCATTCAAATGACTCGTGACCAACACCTTGACATTTGTAGCATTTTCTTATAATTTTCTTTCTTCTCTTGACAGTTTTTGGGTCGACATACCCCATTGGCGCATTTTTTTCTCAATTATACATATATGAAAATTATTATTTACTCGAAGAAAATTCTTAATATTTTTTGTCAACACAATAAAACTTCTTCCACCTTCCTATTTAAGGACAACTTTGTCACCTACATTCATCGTGGAACTATGTTTACCCACACCCACTCCCGATACCCCCCCCCCCCCCCGCCCAAAACCCCACCCTTGGCACACACACAAACTCCTCTCTCGATAGGCCCACCCCCTCCAAACCTCTCTCCCTCCCCACATTCCCTTAACACAATCTCGACCCCTGGAAAAACCCACCTCGACTTCCATCTCCGCTCATATCCTCTCCCCACTCACACATTTGAAACCTCTGCCCCTCCACCCACCGCCATCTCTGCCCATTTCCCTCCACCACCACCACCACCACCAACTGAAAATACACCACCCACCGTCGCAAACCCAAAACCTGTAAATCCACCACCAACACCACATCTAAACCAAAACCAGCAAACCCAAAACCTACAAATCCAAATCCCAACACCCAACCCCGACCCCAAGACCCATCGTCACAACCTTTCGCCAACACCAAATCTCAAAACAAAGTGAAAGAACACAACCGTGTACAAAATTCTTAAAACCAGACCATAAACAAAATGTCAATTCAATACCATTTTTTTGTGATAACATTTTTGGTTTTAAATTTTGTCATTTATGGATTCATTCAACATGTGGTGGTGGTTTGTGTGTGAGATAGAGAGAGAAGAGATTGTGGGGGGGGGGGGGGGGGGGTCATTATGGGAAGGTCAGTTGGTGAATTGGGAAAAAATGGAAGCTATTTAAACAAAAAACAACCTCATTACTCATGCTAACTATTAAATGCAAACATCTTAAATAATCTTTTAGAATTGTCTAGGAGGCTCTACTAGGTCGCGTGGCAAGCACGTGATGTATCATCTTACTCTCATAAATATAACCCCGCACCTCCTCATTTGGTAACTCATTCACACTTTGGCGAAACCCTACCAAACTTGAAAGCCCCTCTATACACTAAATCCAGTAACTCGTCATCTCCGAAGAGTGAGCATCCTTCATGAACACAGGTCTAATTTGGACGTAACTATATAAATCATAGTCTCATACTCATCCCCCTCTTCTTTACATTTATTTATTTGCATTATATCATCAACATCAATAAGGTACATTTTCTTTTACGCGAGTACTTTTCATTATTGCTTTTAATTTCCCCCGTTCAATTACATTAATATCCACAAACAAATTTATTCAATTACATGTTATTTTTACGTAACTCCATATTATTTTACACAGACTTTCCTAAAAACATAAATACAACATTTTTTTGATATCTTCACAATTTTGAGTACGCCATATCCTTTTTATTGACATTAAAGAATTTGCATGATTGAATAAAATATAAAATAATACTCGTGCATGTGTTTTTTCAACATACGACCCTTTTTTATCTTTTTGTAACACACCCATTGGTAGCTAGCGTGTTATTTTTTCCTCTCCAATCCAAGATAAAATTTCCATGATCCATTTTATTTGGAGGTACAAATGTTTTATTGGTTTTGTAAATTATCATACAAATGTTTTTAGCTATGTTAAAATGTTTCTTAAGAATATTTTCTTTGTTGGTTTTGTAAATTATATGTTTTTAGCAATGTTAAAATGTATATTGTGCAAATTACTTATAGTTTTTTTTGTATTAATTTTGGGATTTTGATTTGTAATTTGAAATAGGAATTTTGGGCACAGTTGGATTTTTTCGAATTGTACCTAGGGTTTCAGAGAATTAGAAGCAAAAGTGTGTTTCTTGTATTGAGATAGAGATTAAAGAATTGCAATTGTTGTTAGGGTTTCAATGCATGAATGTGAACTAATATTTTTGTTGTTGATTTTGTAATTTACGTGTTTTTAGCTATAATTACATATTTATCTGGGTTTGGAATGGTTGATTGCTTATTAGGTTTTTTGTTTTAATTTTATAAGGTGATTGGATGAAGAAAAATGTATTTGTACAAATTACTTATTGGATTTTTTGTATTAATTTTGGGATTTTGATTTGTAATTTGAAATGGGTTTTTCTAAATTGTATTTAGGGTTTCTGTGAATATGAGCAATCAAGAAATTAGAAGGAAAAAAGGGTTTCTTGGATTGAGATAGAGATTAAAGAATTGCAATTGCTATTAGGGTTTCAATGCATGAATATTAACTAATATTTTTGTTGTTGATTTTGTAAATTACATGTTTTTAGCAATATTATGTTTCATTTGAGTTTGGAATGTTTTTATTTCTCATTGGGATTTTTTGTTTTGATTTTATAAGGTTAAGCAAAATTTTGGTATTTTGGTATTTAATTTGAAATGGGATTTTTGGTCACTAGTTCACAGTTGGGTTTTTACTGAATTGTATTTAGGGTTTCAGTGAATATGAGCAATTAAGAAATTAGAAGGAAAAACGAGTTTCTTGGATCGAGATAGAGATTTAAGAATTGCAATTGTTATTAGAATAATTTATAATGGGTTTAGAATTAGGGATGTCTTTTAATTGAACCCAGTTTTCGTCCATTTAATTACCCTAAAATTCCTAAAGACCAAAATACCCCTCTGGGGTGTCGTTTTGGGTTAAAATACCCAGAACTCCAAATGAAATACCCGAATAGTGTTTTTTGACTATTTCGACCTTTTCAGACACTCTGGCACACTCAAAATAGTCGTCCGAGTTATAAAAAAATAAATTATCTTTTGACCCTCCATATATATGCAAATGATGCGACTCATATGCGTCCCAATTATTTATAACATAACTACCGTGTATCTCATTCTCGGCCATACTATTATTTCAATAATTACTAACTCTCACCCCGCTATCATAAAATCGGATCAATTTCAATTTCAATTTTCTCCCTTTAAATTAATTAATCCCCATTTTCCATAAAAATAATTATGCGTAAAAATACGGGGTATTACATACTTCCCCCCAATAATAGAATTTCGTTCCGAAATTAAAAAAAAGAATATATATATAAATACCTGAAAAAAATAGCTCTGGATAACGTTTAGGCTTATCATCCTCGTGCTCCCAAGTTGATTCCTCAACATTGTGGTGTCGCTATTGGACACGTATTAGTGGTACTACTTTCGACCTCAACTTCCTCTCGCTACGGTCAAAGATAGCAACCGGCCCCTCCTCGTATGAGCTATTACGCTGTAAGTCTATCTCCTCCAACGCAGTATGAGTATGGGCTAATTCATCTCTAAGAAATATCCTCAACAAAGAGATATAAAACACGTCATGAACTTTATGCAAGTGCTCTGGTAACCCTGGTTTATAAGCAACTGGCCCAATTATCTCGATGATGGGGAATGGTCCTACATGCCTAGGCACCAACTTTCCCTTCTTCCCAAAATGCATAACTCCCTTCATAGGAGACACCCGAAGTAATACCTGATCTCCAATGTTGAACTCTAAAAAATAGCATTTTGCATCAGCATAACTCTTCTGCCGATCCTGAGCAACTTGAATACGGCTCCGTATCAACTCTATCCTTGACGAAGTATTCTGAATTACCTTCAAACCTCTGAAGTATTCTGAATTATCTATATCTTGGATGTTTGCCAGTGGCTTTGCCTCTATCCATTTGGTGACGTAATCCATTGCGATTGTCGGTGGCGGTAGGAAGCGGTCCTACGATGTCCATTCCCCATTGGGCGAAAGGCCAGGGGCTGGTGAGTGA
Source organism: Sambucus nigra (assembly GCA_949130495.1). Classification (NCBI taxonomy): domain Eukaryota; kingdom Viridiplantae; phylum Streptophyta; class Magnoliopsida; order Dipsacales; family Adoxaceae; genus Sambucus; species Sambucus nigra. The sequence goes on from OX422216.1 coordinate 639,749,921, forward strand.
TCGTAGGTTACTAGCAGGTTGGTGAACCGAGCGTACATTGGCGAATATTTTTGCATATATGGCCACCAATAGCCTTCCTTCATAGCTCGAAAAGCTAGTAATCTTCCTCCAATATGGCTTCCAAAGGTTCCTTCGTAGAGCTCGTGTAGAATTTTCTCGATATCCCTCGAGTGAACACATTGTAGGTAAGGGCCGAAGAACGATCTCTTATACAGCTTGCTCTCAGGAGATAAGTGAAAGCGAGCAACTTTGACTCTTATCTCATGAGCGGTCTTCTTATCACTTGGAAGTGCGCCATCCTTCAAATAGTCCCTTAAAGGGTCCATCCAACTGGGTGCTGACTCAATCTGGAGCACATGGTCCACACATGGTAGCTCATCGCTCTGGTTGATGCTCGGATGAGCGAGGAAGTCGATGGGGATCATTCTTTTCAAGTTTGAATTGATTGCTGAACTCACGGCTGCCAGGGCGTCAGCATGGCTGTTCTGTCCTCTAGGTAATTGCTGGACACGGACTTCCTCAAAGCTAGCCATTAGCCTCTTTACCAAGGCGAGGTAGGCTACCATTTTTTCATCTTTTGTGTTGTAATCCCCACTGATCTGATTGAAGACTAATTATGAGTCGCTGAACTGCTTTGCCCCCAAAGTGTGTGCCTTCTGGAGGTCGGTTATTAAAGCCTCATACTCTACCTCAATGTTGGAGGCTTCAAATCCAAGCCTGATTCCCTGTTCGAGGATTGCATCTTCTGGAGTAACAAGCACAATGCCCACTCCTATCCCCTTTGAGTTGGAGGCTCCATCAACAAATAACTGCCAAACTCCCTTTGATGCATGGTTTTCTTTTTGCCTCATGGGTTGAAGTTGGTCGAGAGGATGCTCGCCCATGAATTCATCTATGAAATCAGTAAGGACTTGTCCCTTAATTGCATTCCTTAGTTAAAATTAGATGTCAAATCATTCAAACTCGAACAACCATTTAGTTAGTATACCCGACAAATCCGCTTTCCTCAGGATTGCTTTAAGGGGTGCGATGTAAGGACGATGATGGTGTGAGCTTAAAAGTAGTGTTTCAACTTCCTTTAAGCTACTACAAGTGCAAATGTGAGATTTTCTAGTGGTAGGTACCGCTGCTCGGCCTCTAATAAGGTCTTGCTCGCGTAATAAATAGGGTGTTGGATTCCTTCTTTCTCGCACACCAGTGCAGAATAGACGGCGTGGTTGGAAACGGCGAGGTATAAGTATAAGGAATCTCTTTCTTGAGGTATGACGAGCAGGGGTGGTGAGCTAAGGTAATCCTTAGGCTCGTTCAATGCTTTCGAGCAATCTTGATTCCATTCTACTGTCTTGTTTCCCTTCAAGAGCTGGAAGAATGGCTTGCATTTCTCGGAGGACTTCGAGATGAAACGATTTAAGGCAGCGAGCATGTTAGTGTGCTTCTATACGTCCCGTATTGTGCAAGGGGGTTGTACCCTGTTGAATACATCAATCTGGTCTGAATTGGCCTCGATGCCTCTCTTACTGACCAAGTACCCAAGAAATTTTCCTGACTGGACACCAAAAGAACATTGCTCGCGTTGAGATTCATTCGATATTTCCTGAGGATTTTGAAGGTTCTCGATAGGTTTGAGAGGTGGTCTTCTTTATTCCTGCTCATGTTGAGCATATCGTCGATGTAGACTTGCATGGTGTCTCCCATTTGGACTTTGAACATCTTAATGACCAGCCGCTGGTAGGTCACCCCTGCATTTTTTAGCCCGAAGGGCATGACTTTGTAACAGTATAATCCGACGGTGGTGATGGACGCGGTCTTGTCCTGGTCTGGTTCATATAGAGGGATCTAGTGATACGCCGAATATGCATCCAGAAAAATCATTTTTTCGTTAGTTATTATGGCATCCACCAATTGATCGATTTTTAGGAGAGGGAAACTGTCCTTAAGTCAAGCCCTGTTAAGGTCAGTGAAGTCAATGAAGACTCTTCATTTCCCGTTATTCTTTTGAACTACTACTGGGTTGGATAACCATTTAGGTAATTAAACCTCCCGTATGGATCCTGCATCTAGTAATTTTTTAACTTCTTTTTCTACGGCTTTTGCCTTCTCGGGCGTAGTTCGTCCCGCCTTCTGCGTGATAGGTTTGAAAGTGGGGTCGACATGAAACTGATGACAAACCACACCGGGATCCATTCCAGGCAGCTCGTATGGTTCCCATGAGAAAACGTCTATATTTCTTCTCAGCAGAATCGTCAATTCTTTCTTTTCTTGATTTGTGAGAGAAGCTCCAATCAAGAATATCCTGTCCTTCTCGCTAACCCCAACTGTAACTTCCTCCAGGTTTTTGATGTCTCGCTTAGAGGGGAGGAGTCTGGTCTCTTCCACTTCGGGTCTTTCGTGCCATAACTGTTATTTTGAAGGTATCAGACCTTCTCGTTCCTCAACCTTCTCATTGGGCTTTTCGGCACTCTTCTCGGGTTTTGGGAAGATGGACGCTATGAAGTACCTTCTTGACATCGCTTGATCACCATGGATATCCATTACTCCTCGCTTTGTCACATATTTGAGTTTTTAATGGTAGGTCAAGGGGATTGCCTTCATCGCATGTAGCCATCCTCTGTTTAGGATAGCTTGGTATGGCGAGCCAATGCCGACTACCAGAAACTCAATCATCTTGGAGATACATCCCGTCCTTAATGGTATCACAATCTTTCCTAGTGGAATAGTCACTTTTCCAGAGAAGACAACTAGAGGGACAGTGGCCTCCTTCTGGTAGGCGATGCTCAACTTAAATTTTTTGAACAGGTCGAGATACATTACCTCGAATGAGATTACTTGGTCGACGAGCAACTTGTCGATGTCATAGTTGGCTATCCTGAGTGTAATGATCAAGGCGTCATGATGTGGAGTTCTCACTCCCACCAGATCTTCATCTTTGAACACGATATGTTTTCTATAGTCGACGTCATCTACTCGCTGACGCTTTCCTGATTGTATATTTGCTGGATCGATCTGAAAAGCTTGCATTATTGCTATAAGCTTTTTTACTTCCATCCGAGCTGAATTCCCTTGGATCTGCTTCATATCAGATGCTCCATGAATTACCACGAATTCATGGCCATCATTGTCTTCGAGTATGTTGTCATGTCTTGATTCTCCATTGGCAGTAAATTTCTCTGCCTTCTTCTCGACAAATTCGTTCAGGTGCCCAGACTGGGCCAGTTCTTCGAGGTAAGACTTAAGAGCTTTGCAGTGCTCAGTCTTGTGTCCTCCCTCTTTATGAAAAGTGCATCTCAGCGCGTCGTTTCTCTTTTAGGGATCTCCTCCCATCTTTCTAGGCCACTTAATAAATGGCTCGTCTTTGATCTTTGCCAGAATCTTATAAATTGGTTCTTTAAAGACAAGGTTGACTGCCTGAAATGCTTTTGAAATATTTTTCCTGCCTCCGTTCTTGGAGCCATTCTTGCCTCCTTTCTTCTGGTTCTCAACTTTGTCATTGCCTTTGGCAGCGAGCTTAGTTCTACCATTTTACCTTGTGCTGAGGCGGGTGACATCCTCCACTTTGGCGTACTTATCGATATGAGCCATCAGGTCGTCGATGGTCATGGCATCTTTCTTTGTCAGGGATTGGTGTAAAAGGCAAGAGCTGGGTAACCCAATTTTGAAAGAGGCCACTGCTATCTGCTCCGAGTAGTCCTCGACCTCATCAAACAACTCCTCGTACCTCTTCGTGTAGTCTCGGAGGCTCTCTTGAGGCGTCTTTTTCATTATTAGTAAAGCATCCATCCTTTTGGGATGGGAGCTACTAGTAATGAAGCGGGCCGTAAAGAGCTCAGCAAGGGACTCAAAGCTCCTAATAGACTTATGAGGGAGCCTCTTGAACCATTTATGTGCCACGTCATGTAGGCTCGAAGGAAAAATCTTGCACAGTAGTGCATCCCGGTGGTTCCAGAGAGTCATGGATTGCCTATACTACCTAACTTGATCAATGGGATCAATTTTTCCGTCATAAATCTTGAATCTCAGAATAGAAAATTTCTTGGGGTCTTCCTCTTCTTCTATCTCCCTTGAGAAAGAGGATTTCATCTGGGTTTTGAGAGCTCGTTTAACAAGCTCCCTGGTCGATCTTGCACCGCGGTGTGCTGGGTGTTGGTCCATCTCCCTTCGACCCAAATTTCGTATATTCTCATTACTGCGAGCTGGGCTCCTGTAACGGTGAGCCGGTCGCTGGTGCTCGAGAGAGTCGTCGCTTGATTCGTGCTTCTCACTCTTTTAGGATCCACGCCTTGGGCTCCTTCCTTGGCTACGAGACTTTCTCACCTGAGGGGTAGGAGTGCGGTATGGATGTCGCCTAGTGCTGGGATGAAACTCTTTCTCCTACCTTTCTAATTTCCTTTTGAGGCGAGCATTCTCAGCTTCTTGCTTGCGAGCGGACTCCCTTTTCTCTTAGAGACTTGCCTCATAGGCATCAATCTGTTTGGAGATTTGTGTGGACTTTGCTGGTCCTTGTCTCTCCTCTGAGGCTGGCCACTCTGGGCGAGCCCTCTGATGTGAACGCTGAACTTCAGATCTAATCCTGCGAGGAGAAGGTTGTTCTTGGATATCTCATGCCTGAGGGGCATTACTTCTATGACCATATATTTCAAACTTCTTTGTTGGTGTTGGCATTTTTAGGGAAGATAAATGTTCCCACAGACGGCGCCAATTGTGGTGACAATTATATTCAACACAAATAAATGAGAAAAGCGTAATCATTAAGGAAAATAAAGAACAAAAATTGCCAATCACGCAACACAGTATGTACGTGGTTCAGCAAGAATGCCTATGTCCACGGTGGTACAGTTAGTATTATTTATATATACTCCGAGGAGCGTTTACAGAGAATAAAGGGTGTGTCTCTTTCCCCAGGCTTAGGGTTTATTTTATACATCTTTATCTCCAGGGAGTGGGGGGTGTTGGACTCCCCCACGTCCATTTTTTTCTCCTGGAATATCTCTATACGAGATTCTAGGAGAAGACTAAGTCATAACTGAATTTAGTTAAGGTGAGGGGTCCGAACTTTGGGCCGTTTTTATTAGGCTACTCATCCGGGCCCATGATGGTAAATCCGGGTACCCACAGTCATATTGGGTTATATCCTTTGGATGGGATTATGATTGAGTTAGGAAACCTGGAGTGGGGTAGTTTTCATGTTCAATGGGATTATATAAATTATGTATGGGTTAATACCTAAATATGAAGCCTTGGGAGAATGGGATAGGGATATATAAGATTGAATGTAGTTGATGTGCATATTTTAGGGCATGGTAGGGTGAGAATATTCTTAGAATTGGGAACCCTAGGTGCTTGGGTAATATAATGTGAGATGAATACAGGGTTAAGGATGTATTATACCTTTTTATAATAGCGATTCTAGTATGACCCGTAGCATTAGGGTCGATATGTGTATTATGTATGTGTTTGCTATAGCCCATTAGTGATGGTTGTATTTGCTAGTGTGATTTATTTTTAAAGAATACCATGTGTGAGTACTCATTGACATACTTAAAGGGATTCCATGATAGGGAACGTCCGAGACGGATTGTGTTGGTACCCTGATGAGTAGATGAGTTATGCTTTGGTCATATTTACCACAGGGACTCTACGCCTATGTACTCATATACCGAGAGAGTTTTATGGGGGTGATCATCATATAGTCTGGGGTATAGTAGACTATATCTATAATGTGACAGTGTAGATATTTTCCCCTTAACCATGATAAGGTCTTAGGTTTGGGATGGCCTAAGACTATTACTAGTATGTGTGAGTGATACTTGAAGGCGGTAGGGATGTGTTTTCATTATGTGCGAGCATGCGAGTAGCCCATTTATTTGTACATTCCTGGGGATTTACCTTTTTATTGTCGTTAGACGTGGTAGAGTCTTTCTCCGACCATATGTGATTATTGTGCAGCGGTACCAGAGATAGTTTTACCGATTTATATGTCATACTATAGATGGATATGACTTATGGGAGGGATTGCCACTTTCATACTTATGTTTCAGATCTGTGTATTACCTATACTAGAGAAGTGTATTGTATTATTGGCGTGAGATAACCAATTGTTGATAGATTTGAGATATGAGCCTCTAATTGATATCATAGTTATTTTATGTGAAGTACCTTAGGGTTTGAGACCTTAGTACACCATGTGATTCCTATTAAAAGAGATTAATCTAGTATAGTTAACACTAAATATTAAAGAATGATTTTTGAAGACTTTATTCAAATGGGCTATATATGGGTTAGAGATTTAGAACTGCATGATTTTTAAGGTTATTGGTGTGACACCCCGCCTAATTAAATACCGGGCGATCACTCCTTTATTAAATTAAATCAAGGTGGACAGTTGGTTCATTCTTAGCATCACTGTCATAAAAATAAATTTTCCAATTTAACACCCTAATTAATTTAAGCTAAGTGTCAAAACCATATATAAACATTACTTTCCAAATTTTTTTTTTGAAAACAATATTTAATTATTTACATCAATTTAATATATAACGAATCACACCACAAGTATATCGGAACCAAGCAATCCGATAATTTAACATCCAACAACTGGCTACTAACAATAAAACTGAAAGTAAACCATCCAGATAATGATAAATCCCAAAGTGACAATACTAGAAATAAACCAAGTACAATATCCAAATAACAACTGAATAATGAAAAGGGCGACACATGCCCCAATAATGAACATGCTAGGAGTAGAATCAAATGGATGAAGTCGTCTAAACAATAGGCCTTCAACTCCCACCTAAGCTGCAGCGCGTTCCTGCCAAAGTACCCTATGCAAGACGCCCCTGTGACTGGGCACCTGTAATATATATACACACACACACACACACACATATATATATATATATATATATATATATATACAAGAGAGAAAAAGAAATGGAAACGGGTCAGAGCCCGTTAGTGTATATGATTTAAAAATTCGTTTAGTAAGTATTTAAATTGATTACAGGCTAATGCAACAACATATTAGTGCGACACTCTCTTGAGAAATTCTCACCTCTCTTCTAATGTGCACGCCTATCGTACTAACCTTCCCAACGGATTATCTATCATATATCGCACTAATCTCCCCCAACGATTCATCTTATCTTAAGTTATTCGTAAGATTTAAAACTGAACAACACAATTATTTAAAACATAAGATTTCAATTTGTAGCCAAAGTTCTCATTTTAACCTTATTAATCAATAATGTTTTCCAGTGTCATATTATACTTTCTCAAAACAAGTATTTACAATTTGAGTCATCAACCATGTCCTACTTACCAAATCACCGTAGGCAGTTCCATATTCCAAAAATTCCATATACATTTTAACTACTCGCATAATATATATATATTATAACAGCACCCCCAAATAAAAACCATGGTGCGGGTATACTCTACTATCCAAACCCCGTAACACTCATATCAAGGGGAATACAAATTCGGAATCACTCTCGAATTGTATTAACACATACACAAACAATATTGAGGCGAAGTATAGATTCCAAGTCTCTAAGAGGATGGCACATACCTGCTTCTCTTAGGACCGTCTGAACTATCCATTCGATAGCCTGTACCAAGGATATCTATCTCCTAGGGTACGAATCAATATCCCCCCGAAGGCAACACAGGATAAGATCGTCCCAGCGCGGTAACCTCAGGGATAGCAAGTAGTGTGGGTATGATTTTCACACATAGATAGCATATGCATTCACAATCATATAACTATACTAATATTACCATATCAATATTAGGTATATCTTAACTTCCATAGTTACGACAGTTATCCTCGTTTTCACATTATTAGTATCACGTATAAGGGTTCGTCTATAACCTTAATTCGAAGGATTCTTCCGACTTATTACGTAACTCTCATGGACTCTATCCTCCCAAGTATAAAATTCAGTAGGTATCCTTTTTTTGTTCCAACGTAACTCTCTTACGTATCTCTTCCTTTAATACATAAATTCATCGACCCTTAAGTAATTATCCCAAAAACATAATTCTCGACTAATATTAAAAGTTCCAAAATTATTCATACGTCCTACTGGTCTTCCCTATCTCACAAAGCACTTTATTAAGGATGTCCAAGAATTATTTCACATTAAATTGAATTTCAACTAATTAATAGGGGGAAACATGAGTCTTCCAGGAGGGGTCGATCGATCGAGGTCTGGGGCTCGATCGATCGAACCTTCGATCGATCGAAGCTCTGGGCTCGATCGATCGATCAAACAGGTCTGCGAAATCTGCAGATTTGCAGTTACAGGTTTCATCTTCTAACCTTCACCAATTCCATAATTTTCATACCCAATCGACCCAAAATTTATACTACTGACTTTATATCATCATATTATGAAATTCCAACGTAAAACATGTAGATTTCTATTATTAAACTTGGATTAACAAGCCCCAAATTCAAATAAAACTTCAAGAACCCTAAAATTTCATTAATATGGTTCTAATCCATCATTTCCAGAATTTTCTTCATCTACAACCTCATAAATTCGTGGTTTAATCCTCTACATGTTAAGGAGTTTCCAGAATAACAATTAATCCATCACTACATGCGATTTCCTATCTCATATCTTTGATTTTCTTCCATAAAAACTCATTCTAATTACTCATAAACTATTATGAAAGATGCATCAACGAAATAAGCAAGATAAACACTTGCCTGGGATTTTCAGAAGTCTGGTTTGGTGCCAAATTTGGTGTGGTTGTGTTCCCCGTTTTGCGATCTACGCGTTGGCGGTGGCGGCGGTGCAAACGGTTGAGTTTTGAGCCTTGGAATGCTTTGAGAGCTCTCTCCTCTCCTCTCCAATGGCCGTTCTAGAGTTTTAAGTTTTCTAACCCTAGATGACTAACCTAAATGGATGATATATGTTATTAATTTTCGTGGGTTTAATTTCCCAAAAATGTGAAATGTCTAAAATGCCCTCCCGGGGTACTAATTAGGCCTAGAAACGCCCCGAGACCCAAATCAAACCCCGAGTACACTTTTCTGACTATCTCGACCCTTCCGGACGCGTTGGCGTGCTCAAAATGACCATACGAACAACTTATAAAATATTCACTTTTATTTATCAATATTTAGACCTGACGCGACACGGGCGCGTCCCGACTCAAATTTTCATAATTGCCATTTTATTCACACGTGACAATTTTATAAAAATAAATCTCATATATTTCTATATTCAATCAATAATATTCAACTAATAGCGAGTTTCCAATAATTACTAACTCTCGTCACGCTAGTAAATATTTAAATCAACATTCCGGATTAAATTTAAATTAATTTACCTCAATTAAAGAATAAATCCCAAAATTTAAAAGCCATAAAAATACGGGGTATTACAATTGGGTTGAGTAATTAATAACTGAAAATATTTTAAAACACGAGAGGATGATGGGTAGTTATAATGTGGTCCATATTCAATTATAATGATTTTCTACATAGACTTCCCATTTATGTTTTCTTTTAAAAATTATTTTTACTTATCCTTATTGCAGAAGTTCATGCAGACACGGGTTCATGGGAGGAGCATCTCTAGTGACATCCTATTTATTACTCCTAGGATCATAGGAGTCGAGAAAGTTTAGCTCATTCATTTATTATACTCTTTTATTTTCAATCAGGTTGTACATATAAACTTATATTTAGAGTTAGACTTTTATATGGCCACATTTTATATTCAAAGATGGCTTATAATTGTATTGCAGTGATTTGTATCAGAGTTGGTTTTGCTTTCATTCAGTATTTCATTGTCTTCTCATTGTTCATCCAATTTTATTTATTTCTTATGCTGAGAATGTTACCAAAAGTTTTTGACTCCCGTGATTTTTATATTAGACCAAATCAATCTATTTATGGATTTTTCGAGGTGTTACACCCATATATCAGATGTAGAGTAGATACAAACAAGTCAAAGTTATCTACCTTTAATTTTTCATCTTCATCTAATTCCATCTCTGGAACTTCTTATTCGTCTTCAGCTTTGAAACTATTTGGGAGGACTACAACCATATTAATCGGCACTCGCTATAGCAGAGAACCAAATTGGATGAGTTTCTATTGAGTAGTCCCTTGATCAGGTCTTATTGTTTATACAATCATAATTTCTTCCTCACCAAAAGAGCTATCTTTAGATGTGTTGTCTCCATCCACACTCATGGTCTTTGCTAGCTCTTTAATTTTTTTGACCTGTATGTCTAACAAAGATTGTCTAGATTACTATGAATTCTTGGATTTAACTTTGATAATGAAGAATCAATCCCTTCTAATCCACTTGCGTGCATAATATCCGAGGCCTCTTGCCCAACCTTATATTTTCTTCGAATTATCCTCTATTGAGTGCGATTAATCACAATTTCTATCTCTCTCTTCTTTGATTTTGGTGGTTGCACCAAATATCGTATCCTAGGAGCTACTTGTTGAGAATATCTTGTAACAAACCTCATGGCATAGTTACTTGCAGTTTGAGAGGCACGGATATGAACACATAATACTAACATGACACAATACGGATACATATACACAATATTGCTCAAAAGGCATGGATACGCTACGGTACATTAACTAATATATAATTCATTAATTACACCTTAAAAAAATAGTAATTACATAAACTACCTTCAACTATCACTACTTTACACGTTACTCACTGAGGGGGGAAAACAGTAAATTCTCATCATATATTAAATATGAAGAAATGGCTCAGGGAAGTTAATGGAATTATTCAGACAAAAGTTCCCTTCTCTAAAGGATATCATTTTAATCCCCAAAAATCTCACACTATCTTCCTTTCTCTTTCTCTGTAGCAACTGCAAATTTTACTTTTGGTTACTCCATTAACTGTCATTCTTTACTATTTCTTTATTTCAGCAGAAAGGTTAAGTCTAAAGAAAACCTTTGTATCAGGCTGCAACATTAATTTGAAATTTCAATAATCATGAAGAGGTGGTACACTAAGACCCATATGTGATCATTACAAAGGATATAAGTTTCACAGCAGTTGTCAAATTGATATTAGTTGCTTGTCACCTTGTTTTTTTTTTACTCTGTAAATAGACTAAGGGAAAATGGGAGTGTATTCTATAGATATTCACAAAAGGGTACTTCAGGTAGTTTTGCGCATACCAAATATATATGTAGGACTTTAATAGCTACGTAGTTATGTGAAATTTAGGGATCAACGAACTTTATGTAGTTTAGTTTTCATTACATTCAGGTGGTTTAACTAAGAATTTTATGTTAAATGAGCGAAATGAAAGATTATGACTCATGTAGATAACCTCAAGTAATTGCAAAAATTTTTGTTGAGTTGAGTTGAGTTGCCATTAATTCCATTGAATGAGTGAGTAGAAATTGCATTTTATTCTTTCTAAACGTTCTATAGTATGATAGTACTTTATATGGTCCATGTAGTAGGCCGAAAGTAATTTAAAATCAATGTATATGTGGCCTTCTTAATACATGTCCATCCAAGAGCAGTATCTTTCTTACAAATGCCTTTTATATTTTTATATAAATTATATTATAAGTGGAAGAAATGTGTTTATTACATGATTTCAACTTTTGGGGTTATGTTATACCATGGTTATGGTGCATTTGATGATGCTTATTGTCGTATGGAGATAGAAGATCCGACTCAGACCTGAACTCGATCTAATTCCAACCCACCCACATCTGACTCAATCCATTTTCAACCCGCCCATAACCGCCCATTTGTCGGTCCCAGTTTTGGAGCAACTACTAACAATGTCATGGATATGATTCCTGAAGTTCGTATTTCATGTTTTTTATATATATAATACCCCACAAAATGTTAGTTCAATGTGAACATTTTTGTTTTTGTATATTCAATGTAGCTTCCATTGTAACATACGTACAAATATGGGAATTACAAAAGAGGGTGTTAGAAAATTGTATGTATTGCCTGATTGTACACATTCATAACTATTAACTTAACATAATTAATTTTATAAATTAATTAAAAAAGAAGATGAAACAGTGATCTTCAATTGAAGTAATTCAATATATCAGTGGACTTATCGAACCTTAGTGGGGACCTTACATGACTACTTGGGACAAATTCATCTAGAGCCTCTATAGATGTGGCTTGATTTTCTACAATAATTTATTTTCATTGCTCACAATTCATTACCTTTTTAGTTTTTCTACTAATTATGGAATACCGTGGCATTAAAATGTAGGATTATAACTTTTAAAAATCTAAAAATGATAGGAAATCACTTGTTTTAATGCTTTATTATCGAGTCGAGTACTTGGTTGCTAATGTATTTGGTAAATCTAAGCGTTGCACATGTTAATACACATGTTTCTCTTAACATGTTAATATATATATATATATACTTGTATATAATGAAATAATCATAATTACGATTTAATGGAGAATGGTCTTATTATGTACTACTACATGTTTTCTTCACTCTTTTTACCCCTATCTTATCTTATTTAGTTTTAGTTTTGTTACTGTTTTTCAATTTCTTATTCATGGGTAAAGGTCATCATCCCAAAGGGTTTAATGGAAGTTAATCCTCTAAATATTAGTGATTAAAGTACTTCAAATCCTCAAAGGATAACATTATACTGTCATCCTAGTCCTTAAATAAATACCTGGAAGACTTGAAGGCTAAATTATTATTTTCCTAACAAGAATCACAAGAGCTATTCCCCAAAAGGATAGAATATGGACTAAGTGTAAATAAAGGTAGCAAAGGATGGCACACATCAAGGCTTGCACAATTACACCCATAATCCAAAATGTAGAGTTATAATTATGAAATAAGTAACTAAAACTGCACAAATTCTTAACAAATTATTATCTACATACAAGCAATAACACTAATTGAAATAAAATGACCGCATAACCCATAATCAAATAACAATTGAAAAATGTGCTAGGAAACATAAATTTCAACAATATTACATTCCTCCATAAAAAACAAATCACTTCATCTTAAGTTCACACAAAGTAATATTAGATGCACAAATAGGAATCTTCTTAGCATTATAACAAGGTTGTCTAATAATCAACACTATACAAACACAAATTCAAATTAAATGAAGTCCTCCAAGTAATAAAAAAATATAAATGATAAAAGAAAGGCATATGTAAATCGTGACCCGTTAGAGTCCAGTTTGAGTCATCATACCGTTTCTTTGTTTCATGCCTTTCATTTTCCCTATCCCCTTGAAAATATGTGAATTCAATCTTGTGACTATAGATAACAATTCTGAAAATTTTAGCAATAAAAACCTTAAATATTTTAGAATAAAACCAAACCCCATTCTGATTTTTTGTTTTTTTATAAAGTAAAATCATCATCTTTAAAACGCAACCAGAATTATGTGAAACATGAAATGGAGAATATAAGTTATAAAAATTATACGGGTCTTTTTGTTGGGACATTGTTTGTGTGTGTGTGTGAGAGAGAGATAGATAGATAAATAGAGAGAGAGAGAGAGAGAGAGAGAGAGAGAGACTAGTACCCATATATTCATGAAATGAGAATGAGAAAATAGTCCTAAATTAGTGATTAGGTGTATATGTATTTGTATATATACACATACAAGTATGATCAGTTGAGTCCTAAGTTGCAGGCTAATTTTAAAAAAATAGTAAAAAAATGGGGGTCATTGTTTTTACACGCTATCTTAACATTCCATGTATGTCCTAAAAATAATTAAACTAAAAAAAATCTTTTTTTCTATTTAAAAAAAAACGATCTGACATATGACAGTTTTTAAAAACTTACAAATAGTGACTATTTTTTATAAATAGTTAAAAATTATTTTTGGCTGAATTTTTTGACAAAGTGTCAGCAGAATATTTAGATATCATGTAAAAAAATCAACCCAATTTTTTTTACTATAGGAGCAAAATTGGTTCGCAACTTAGGGGATATATATATATATATATATATATATATAAAGTTTCCTATGAGGGCCTTAAGTGAGAACGTTCTGTTGGGACCATTTTTTTTAAATAGTAATAAAATATTTTTGGATTGATTTTCTTTATGTGTTATTTAAACATTTTAGGGAACCGCAAAAAAAATCAATTCAAAATAAAATTTTTGCTATTTTAAAAAAATTGATCAAAATATGTGAGTGTTTAAAAATTGACATATTTTGACTGGTTTTTTTAAAATATCAAAATAAATTATTTTAAGCTAATTTTTTTGTGGGACTCCGTGAAATGTTTAAATACAACATAAAAAAATCAAGTCAATTTCTTATACTATTTTAAATAAAATGGTCATCATGAGTAGTATGTATAGGTAGTATGTAAATCTCTCTCTCTCTCTCTCTCTCTCTCTATATATATATATATATATATATATATATATATATATATATATATATATATATATATATATATATATATATATATATATGTCAATTTGATGAATGGATAAAAGTTTAAACAATTGGAAATTGGTCCATATTACATAAATCATGATGATATATATTAAAAAAATAATAAAATTAAGAGGACGAGAACATTCAATTTTAAATTTGATAAAATTATAAAATAAATTAATCTGACCTTGTGTGAAAAGAATCATGATAAGCTTTCATAATTAATCTGATCGATTTGGGGTTATGTTGAATTTTTGGACGATCTTCACTCCCATCTCCACGAATTCTATCAACCAACTCACTCGAAACGGAAACTAATTGCAATAGTTTAAGAGGAGTGCGTATTATATACCATCAGGCACCCTCTTCAATTGTACAATATCTCTATGCTTAAACGTTTGAGTCCCGACATCACTCCCGTTTCTATTATTATCCCATTCAATTGCGGGAAATAATCTATACCCACTGTCTGTAGGTTTTGGAAGCCACCACAAAAGTGTAACTGATCACTTTACATATGCATGAAGAAGCAAAAGATTTGAGGTACCCCTAAAACTAATAATCTCACAATGAATTGTTTTGCTATTTTAAACAATCCATCAAAATATAACGGTTTTAAACTGCTTAAAAATTGACACAAGTTGATCGATTTGTTTAAAATAGTAAAAAAAATGATTTTTTAAGGGTACCCTAAAATGTATAAAAATTAAAAAACAAATCGACTCAAAATTAAGAAAATTGGTCTGTACCAAGTCCGTAGGGACACACACACACACACACACATATATATATATATGGTGACGAAAATCTCAACACAAATAATTTATGAAAAGAAAGCAGTCACTAGTATAAAAGAAATAGCAGCAATCACACAACACAAGAATATACGTGGTTCGTCGAATTGCCTACGTCCACGGAGAGGTCTACTGTTCTTATTAAGTAACTCTTGAGATGTTTTTTTCACATTCCTTTTGCATAGGGCCAGGGGTACAATGTATATTCAGTTGTAAAAGGAGAGAGAAAGAGTGTTGGCGGGAACACATTAATCCAATATCCATTGAATATCTCATCCGATATTTTGGGGATGGACTTGGTCACATCTTTATATTATGACCGTCACTTTGAACTCATTATTTGGTCCGAGTGCCTTTTATTCTTACTTGGTCTTTGTCCAACTACATTTATGGGTTTCAATTGACAAAAATGGTATCCACAATCGCCCCTAAAAGTTTGGGGGCCACAATTTGGGCTCAAAACTTTTAAATGGTGCCCCTGGCCTGCTTTTAATAGTATTGTTGCAATTTTCAAATTATGAGGGGAGAGAATCGTCATTTTCTTTTTACTGTAGCGAGGGTTTTCTCATGGTTAGAATAGACAACAAATATCCGATAATATGCTATGAGAGAGAGAGAGAGAGAGAGAGAGAGAGAGAGAGAGAGAGAGAGAAGGTTTATGAGAGAGATGAGATAATATGCTATGAGTATGAGGGAAAGGCACATAAGCCACATGAGTGTACCACTAGGCTTAAGAGAAATGGAAAGAAAGTTGTAAATAAGGCCACTCTTAGTAGTAGTGACGTCAAGTCTATTGATTTAGGCCGAGAATAACAACATAAACCATGTATTATTTCATCGCTAGTAATGTTAGTACTTCTAGTTTGTCCCACACCGATGAGTACATGTTTAAACATGAGTGCCTCGATAATGTTTGATTTATTCTAGAGAGAGTGAGGGTGAGGATGAGAATTTGAGTGAGTGGTCTCCAAAAATTTTTTAGTGATTTTTATACCAAGACTTTAAAATGAAAAAGATTAATAAAGATTTGTCTCTTAGGATGTGTGATTTGGAAAATTAGGTGAAAATCTTGAGAGACTATGAGGCATTGGTGAGTCAACTCGACAAGACGAATATTTCTTTATGTCAGCAGTTGATTGTTGTAAGTAGGGAGAAGACCGATTTGACCAACATTGTGGCTAGTCTTACGAGAGATCTTCAATCTTCATTGGAGACTCATGAGAAACTTAAAGCTCGTGTATCCCAACTCGAGAGTGATCTCGAACATGCGTGGGAGGTTAATGTCACTTTAGATACACATTTAAGATTGTTAAAAAGAAGCTTCTTAGTCCCGCATTAAGTAATATTGAGAGACAAGGAATAGGTTATGACTGTGCATCCACTTTCAAAGTCGAACCCGAGCCGATTCCTGAATTTGTGATGGATCCTTATGATCCTCATCCTAACTGACCTAGGAGAGCTCGTCCTAGACGTTTTGAAGAAGGTCGATCGGAGCTCGTGTATCTTTATACCTATTGAAAATAAAGAAGTCACCTTAGAGAGTTTTATTTTAAGATAGGGAGAGTGTCTCGTATTAGTGTTCCTCGGTATGATACCACACAAATTCCTACAGATCTTCGTACACAAACTCCCACACGTGTTACTTCATATGATCCCGCACATCATCATAGAGAATTTGAGAGCTTTTGAGAGCAAGCAGAGTACTTAGTCAAGATTTCACAAAATTTTATAGAAAAATTTCTTAGGATGTCATCTCCTTTTAAGAACTCCTCCAGACCTAATGATTGAGGTTAAGACTTGTTTATAAAATAGGTTGCTTATCATGTTCATATCTTACATCCCTATTGCAAGATTGTGATAACATTGTACTTATATTTTTCATTTGGATATTTTTTGAATAATCTAAAAGGAGTTTCCTTTTTCTGAATTTTTTTGAAAAATACAAAGAGATTTTAACTTTTTAAGAAAAAGGTGAAAAGGGCAAACAAAATTTATTTTGATAAAATTTTTAAAGAGAAAAAAAGTGTTTTGTATTTTTTTGGTCACCATATATGGATGAACATTTAAGATATATGGATCCCCAATTTATTCCATATTTCCACATGACTTTTTTTGTAGTGTTTTGAGTTATGACGTGTGACACCCCGACTAATTAAATACTGGGTAGCTACTCCTTTATTGAATTAATACAAAATGCCAAGTTGGCTCAGTTCATAGCATCACTGTCGAAAATATTTTAATAATTACTAACCACCTAGTATTTAAAAAGTGAATTGTCCATTTTAATTAAATCCGATTAACATGGAATAAATAAGTTATGAACAGTTAAAACAACCACCACAATATAGTCTCAATAATGTAATCATCAACTATTAATAAGTCCGGAGGAATACTTCTCATAACCATCGGAATACTGAAATAAATGAATACTAAGTCTGCATCAATAAATTAATTACAACCCAAAGTACGAAATAACTGAAATGTTAAGATGTCTCTAAAAGGAATGGGCAACATGCCCAACAAGTGATAAAAACTGATAATGGAATCAAGACTAAAGATGGAGGCGTTTACTGTCGAGGTCCTGTAACTTCCACCGTAGCTACAGCATGTCACCTGAATAGAACTCCTATGCATGGTGTCCTTGTGGCTGGGCACCTAAAAGGTTTTTACAAGAAAAATATATTTGAAAGCAAACGGGTCAGAGCCCGATTGTGGAAAATAGTTTAAAATATAGCAAGTGATTTAATGACATTATAACAATGAACGAAAATACATGTTAGGACGTGCTCTCACATGAACTACTCACCTCTCGACTATTTGTACACTCCTAACATACCGTACCCATTTAGTGATTCTCATATCTAACTAGTCCAAAATGAATTCTAACATTTCTACTCGGTTCACGCTTTAATTCCAACATCATCAATTAAATAGAGAGCTTTACATTAATTCTCGGATTCCCAATTATTAGCAATACAATTTACTAGAGATCATCCCTTTTTATCTTTACAGATCGTTACTATAATTATACTCACAATATAAACCTGACGATTCATTTCAATTAACCATATATTATTATCATCACACATATACAGTACTATCACCCCGAGTCTAAGCTACGGTGCACACATACTCTGCTATCCAATCCCGGTACATCACGTACATAAGGATCACGTATTTCGAGTCTCTTAGGAATCGTTTCATAAATAACAATCACATACAATGGAGGCGAACATAGTTCACATCACATGGGTCATGCACATGCCTACACTCCCATGATCAGCAGACTTATTAACTTCTCAATAAGACCTTCTCTGACCTATGTCCTCGAGGTACCAATCTAAATCCCCCCCGTAGGCACACAAAGATTGGATGGCCCTAAACGAACGCCAACCTCCCACGATAGCAAGTACGGTAGGTATGTCATACACAGATAATTACATATATTAAGCATTCACACAACTTAGATATCATAATATTTCATTAGTGGTATACCTCTCGTTCTTATACCAACACTTAGTGTCATACAAATCTCAAGTCCCCGGTTTATATGTATTTAAATTATCAATTACTCTCAATTCGTGATTAGTCACTCGCTTCCCATATCATAAATGTTCTCCGATTTAAGACACTATTCTAAGTTTCACTCCTCAATATACCCCAATCTCCCAACTATACCCACTAGTTAATAAGGGAAGGTTATCTCATCATTTAAATAAGTCTACGGGATACTAGAAGTCAAATCAGGCCAAAAAGGGCATTCTGTCAACTCGTTAGAAGTCTCGTTCGAACGAGGTCGTTCAAATGAGTTTGTTCGAACAAACCACCAACTCGTTAGAAGGCATACTGTCATCTTGTTAGAAGCTCGTTTGAACGAGGTCGTTCGAACGACCTGGGCAGGTCTTCTAACGAGATGGCAGTTTGAGCCCAGAAATTTCCCATTTCGTTTTTCTCAATTTCTCTCTTCTCTGAACTCATCCTAAGATCATCCCAATCGTATGTTAAGGTTATTAAACATCACTAAACCTTCTTAGGTCATATCTTAACATATTTTTGGGGTCCAATATTCCTAAATAACATATAATTATCATAAATCCCCAAATTTCACCCCAAACCCTATGAATATGAAACTAGAATTTAATGTTTTCAATTTATCCTTATAAATCCATTTTCACATCACAAAAAGTTGTATTTTGTATAGGACAATCACCCAATAACATTCTACATGCAATCCCTATATCATATCATGAATTTCTATCTCCAATTTCATGTGTTTTCATCAAACACATAATATAATGCAATTATTTCAATTCGAAGCATGGAAGAAACATTCGCTTGAAATTAACGTTACTAAACCACTTGCCTTGGATTGTTCTTCAGAATTTGATGTTGAAGGTTGAAGGTTGCTCTCTCCCTTTTCTCTACAGATTCTCCCAAGGTTGAAGATGGTGGTTTTGGCTATTGTAACTCCTCTCCAACATCTTTCAAAACTCCCGTAGCCCTCTCTTTTAACTTTTGTTGGTAATGGCCTTAGTGGCCCTATTAAAATAATGAATATTAACTCTAATTTTCGTGGGTTTTAATTCGCAAAATTTCAAAATTACCAAAATGCCCTTTTAAGTTGCCGGTATGGAATAAAAATGCCCCGGGACCCAAACTAAACCCCCAGCTAGTGTTTTCTGACTATTTCGACCCTTCCGGACACGTTGGCGCACTCAAAATGACCACTTGGTTGATAAAAATAAAATTCACGAGTAGATTCATTACAAGTACGTCGCAAGTAAAAGTATGTCGAAAAGATTTACCTAAGGAGTGATCTTTAAATGCATTCCTAGTAGATTCTCCTAAAACATTGGTCTTGGCTTTATGAGTAGATTCATTACAAGTATTGAAGCCTAAACCACAAGTGTCATTTTTAATTTGGAACGTTCCTAAGATTTTATCTAGTTTTTCCGAACGACATTCCAAATCAAATTTGACATTACTAGAGTCTTTTAATTTATCTTGTAATTCTAAAATGTTAGACTCTAATAAAACATTTCGCTCTTCAAAAGCAAGAAGCTCCTTTTTCAAGGATTCCATTAAACACCTAAGGCTATCTCTTTCGCCTTCTACGTATTCAAGCTTCTCTTGAAGAGTCCTCTCACGTGTCCTAAGGTCTTCTATTAAAGCATTATCATCAACGACCTTGACACTCTCTCTTAAACTTGCTTCTAACTTCAAATTAGCTCTTTTCAATTTAATTGATACTTTATAAAGCTCTTGAAAAGAATTTTGAAGTTCACTCACATTAACCTCTTCTTCATTTTCACTCTTTCTTTCTTCTCCACTCTCACTATCATCAGAAACAAGAGAATCATAAACAATGACCTTGGAAGTATCATGTGTTAAGGTTTCATCAATCGATGAGTTCTCACTATCACTCTCATGACTAGCCATAAAAGCCACAAAATTTTTCTTAGTGGGGGAATCGGGCTTCTCTTCCATATCACTATCACTAAGGGTCGCATTATATGAAATGGGTCGCTTACCCTCTTTCATTAGTTTAGTGGGGCACTCATAAGCCCTATGGCCATAACCTTCACAACCAAAACACTTATTTGACTCGTCCCTATCTACATTTTCATTACTAGATTTAGGGATATTTTCAGCTTTAGGTGTCTTCTCGATTTTAGAAATCTTCTCGCCTTTGTCATGCTTAGAAGATTCTAATTTCTTAAAATCATTTTTAAATTTATCTTTGTTAATTTTCAGAAATTTTCAAAATTTACGAGAAAACAAAGCCATGTCTTTCGAGTCACTATCACTTTCGCTCTCTACTACTTGTTTGACCTCTTTTCGGGCTTTTAAAGCAACGCCCTTTTCGATTTTCTTTTCAGTTTTAGAGGAAAACATGTCTAGTTCATAGGTTTGTAAATCACCTACAAGCTCTTCTAATTTCGTAGAGGCTAAAGTTGGAAAAGAATTTAAAACGGTCACTTTAGGAATAAATCTATCGGGTAGGGACCTTAAAATTTTCTTTACTACATGGTCGTCAGGTATTTTCTCTCCCAAATTAAAAGATGAATTAATAATATCAGAGAGTCTAGCATAAAACTCATCAAAAGTTTCTTTTTCATTCACTTTGATAGTTTCAAATTGAGTGGTGAGGTTTTGGAGTTTTGAATCTTTAACGACACTAGTTACTTCATGAGTTAATTGTAAAATATCCCAAGCTTCTTTAGCGGTTTCACACGTCATAATACGTCGGAATTCATCCGGTGTCAAAGTGCTAAACAAGGCATTTAGACCTCGAGAATTAAAATTAGAAAGTTTAAACTCATGTTCAGTCCATCTATCGGCGGGTTTGGGTACACGTTCATTTTCAACTAAGTTGGTGGGGACCGCCCGTTAACAACAGACATCGAAACTCTCTCGTCGATAGATTTTAGTGCCAATCTCATACGCGCTTTCCAATACGCTTAGTTTGAACCATCGAAAATAGGAAATTTTGAAAATGGGGAAAATTCCATTTTATCCAAAAATTATTTAAAGGATCTTTAATGAAATAATTTATCGTTTTTGGCTCTGATACCAATTTGAAAAAGCGTAACCCCGGGTTGTTAATTTTCACAATTAAAATAAACTTAATTTCCTTTTCAAGATGCGGAAGCGTTAAGGATGATGATGGTTCAACAAAACAAACAATTACCAAGTTTTAATTTTCTTTAAACAAATTGAACTTAAACCAAGTGAAATCAAATCCAAGTTCTAGAATTTGCCTAAGTCATATTTTTCATTTCAACAAAGTTAGGCCAAACCAATTTTAGCAAGTGACTTGAATTAACTACACAATTACCCAATATTTAATATAAGTCCAAATTAAATTGAGTGTGATAATTTAAACCAAATTTTATCTTGATTTATCCTAAGCATGCATTCATTATTTAAGCAAGATAAAATAAATCAATCACACTACGCCGCGATGTACGAGGAAAAACCCAAGACGGGAAATAACCTCGGACGGCCCTAGCCACAAATTCACTAGATACGAAATTACAAGTACAAGACAAAAGACTTACAACACACGACTCGATCCCTCTCCAGCACCGATGCTTCTTCTTCTAGAAACCTCTTCGTAGAGAATAACCTTGGAACACCACCGCGGTCTCGGAATCAACCGATAGGACTTTATATGGTCACCGTCACCCGAACTAGGAGCCTTTATCCAAGTGGGTAAATCAACATAAAAACACTTCTTCATTCTTTATGGGATGTAGAAGCAAAACCCGAACTTCTCTTCTTAAAATCGGTGTAGAGAAAAATCGGTGCCAAACTCCAAGCAATTGATAAGTATATAAGAACTTGGAATAAATAGTATGGGTGTAAAACTAGAGTGATAAGTAAATTTCTCTTTGAAAATCTCACTCAAAACTTGATATTTTTCTCTTTTTAATTTTGCTATCAAAACACTCTCTAAGAGTTTGTATGATATGAAAAAGACGGATTATCAAAAGTGATTCCCGCACCTATTAAAGTCTGAAAAAGTTGGTTAAAAACTTAGTGGGAAAGTGGGTGAAAAAACTGCCAAAAACTGCCAAAAACTGTTCCCGCCTGGCATCTCGTTCGAACGACATTTCGTTCGAACGAAATCTCGTTCGAATGAGTCTTCTAACGACGCTCCAGTATGGACTCGTTAGAAACTCGTTGGAAATCTCGTTAGAATGAACAATCTCGTTCGAACGACATTTCGAATGACGGTCCAGAATACCTCAGTGGGAACTCGTTGGCAAAACTCGTTCGAACGACATATGGTTCGAACGAAAAACTCGTTCGAACGACATATGGTTCGAACGAAAAACTCGTTCGAACGACCTATCGAACGAACTTCCAGAATTTTGGAAAATTCGATTTTAGCCCAGAAAACTTTATAAACTTATTTTAAAGTTTTATATAATTCTTTCTAAAAAATTAAAACAGAGTTTGTATAAAACCTAACACCCAATAAACTTTGTTCCAAGCTCCTCTATATATATAATTGCATTCATACCTTGGGAGCATGGAACCATAGTTGATGACGTAGAAACGAGGCACGCAAACCGGCATAGTTGATGAAGCTTTATACTCTTTGCCGCTACGTCCTCAACAAACACTTCATAGGCTTGAGAGTATTACAATGACATACTATCGTATGAATAAATGTTTTTGTCCGGAATTGAGCCAACACAATATATGGACTCAATTGGAAATTTGTGTCCTTACAAATCTCCCCCTTTGGCTATTCCGGGACAAAAACCAAACAAAAATCCTGAAGGGCCGTCAAGCTCACTAGACTCAAACATAACCCACCCATACTTGACTCAACCCAAGGAATAAACGTTTTTCCATTGAAAGATGCCGCTTTAGAAGAATTCCTGCACACTTAAGCAAACTCATCAAATGCATAGGGAATATCAAAATATTAAATACAATTAAGTAATTACTCCCCCTAAATTAATTCTCCCCTTTATCAAACAAATGACTTACTTAGAAAGACGTCTCCCCCTAAGATAAATCTCCCCCAAACTAAGATACGATAATAATAGGATTAGATACCATTTCTCCCCCTATCATCATTCTCCCCCTTTTTGTTCAGGAATAGACAAAGGCTAAAGAATCAAAAACATAAAAGCATGTTGAAGCTTAAAGTGATAAGACATGAAAGCATATGGGCAACAAAAGCAAGGAAAAAATAAAATATCATATATATATGTACTATGAATATATCAAGAATGTACACGCACATATGTATAGATATAAACACACAAATGACGCACACAACATATAATAGGAGTCTTTCACACTCGTATGGCAAAAATGTGTCATATGGAAACGGAAGTGTAGGGGTGTGAACTAGTAAGGATTTAATTTAGACCCAAACACTTAATAAATGTTCACGGACTTCTCATTTGATTGCAAACTTCATCACATTTAAATATAACCTCATGTGACAATATAAATTGAACTCAATGAACAAACATACACAATGCATACAAGCCTAGCATATTGATGATTCTACAAACCAATAGAGTCATGACATGAAATGCGCAATTAGGATAAACGGACATTGTGCAAACCGTTGATATACCATCAAATCTCCCTCAATATGCATTTATATTAAATTTGAATGAATATATCAATCAAACATAGGCCTTGGCAAATTATTTTATTTTTAACGCCATATATTCTGTTTTTAGGCCTTTGGACCATGTATTTCTTTTAGGTCCATTCCAAACGGTGGCTTACTATCGCAAAGGATCACTTAGTCCTTTCGGAGCCCTTCCCCGTGCACATTTTTATTTATCATGTTTTCATTTTTCACACACATCTCACGTGCAACGGATTTTGACATGCACTAGTCCTCCTAAGTTACAAATATGTAGATGACAAGATTGGATGGAGAACACCTCACATCGCTCAAATATACATATGAAGTTAAAATTTCAAAAGAGCTCGTGCATGTGTGAATAGAGGCATATAAAAATAGAATTCATTTAAACAACACAAAATCCAACTACTCCATAAAACTATGGTAAAGAACATAATAAGGATTGAAAATCTAAACCAAAAGTTCTAGCCACGTGGGAGCGTAAAAGATGGAATTCAAACACAAGTATATGCCACTTAAAGTGTGTCAAACTAAAATACACACAAAATAAAATGATTTTGAGTTTTTAAAATTTTCAACCGAAAAAAAAATTATACTCAAAAGACAAACAAAAATCATTTGAATTTTTCATTAAACTTAAATTATCGAGAGATAAAATCCAAATGATAAACAAAAAATCTTTTTGTATTTTTCATTTAATGCAAACAAAATGAAGGAAATATAATACAAAAGATAAACAACAATCATAATTCTAGCATGTGATAAGCATAGAGCATAGACTAGAAAATGATTAAACAAGCATACATTTAGCATGTGAATATAGCATGAAGTACAAACGCTATAGTATGCAAACACTAACAAATTCATCCTTTAGATTTAGCAATGGAGGAAGCATGTGAAAGTAAATGAGAATCATAAACCCTATTTTTCATGGCAACCAAGTCGGATTTCCTAACCCAAATTAATGAAGAATGACTATCTTGGGGTGTAGGAATTTTAAATACAGTGGTTGCATTACGTTGGGATTTTCTAGGAATTCGTTTAAGATCAAAACAAAATTTCCTAAGATGACCTTTTCGACCACAATGAGTGCAAGTAAAAGTATGTCGAAAAGATTTACCTAAGGAGTGATCTTTAAATGCATTCCTAGTAGATTCTCCTAAAACATTGGTCTTGGCTTTATGATTAGATTCATTACAAGTATTGAAGCCTAAACCACAAGTGTCATTTTTACTTTGGACCGTTCCTAAGATTTTATCTAGTTTTTCCGAACGACATTCAAAATCAAATTTGACATTACTAGAGTTTTTTAATTTATCTTGTAATTCAAAAATGTTAGACTCTAATAAAACATTTTTCTCTTCAAAAGAAAGAAGCTACTTTTTCAAGGATTCCATTAAACCCCTAAGGCTACCTCTTTCGCCTTATACATATTCAAGCTTCTCTTGAAGAGTCCTCTCACGTGTCATAAGGTCTTCTATTAAAGCATTATCATCAACGACCTTGACACTCTCTCTTAAACTAGCTTCTAACTTGAAATTAGCTCTTTTCAATTTAATTGATTTTTTATAAAGCTCTTGAAAAGCATTTTGAAGTTCACTCACATTAACCTCTTCTTCATTTCACTCTCTCTTTCTTCTCCACTCTCACTATCATCAAAAACAAGAGAATCATAAACAATGACCTTGGAAGTGTCATGTGTTAAGGTTTCATCAATCGATGAGTTCTCACTATCACTCTCATGACTAGCCATAAAAGACACAAAATTTTTCTTAGTGGGGGAATCGGGATTCTCTTCCGTATCACTATCACTAAGGGTCGCATTATATGAAATGGGTCGCTTACCCTCTTTCCTTAGTTTAGTGGGGCACTCATAAGCCCTATGTCCATAACCTTCACAACCAAAACACTTTTTTGACTCGTCCCTATCTACATTTTCATTACTAGATTTAGGGATCTTTTCGGCTTTAGGTGTCTCCTCGATTTTAGAAATCTTCTCGCCTTTGTCATGCTTAGAAGATTCAAATTTCTTAAAATCATTTTTAAATTTATCTTTGTTAATTTTCAGAAATTTTCTAAATTTACGATCAAACAAAGCCATGTCTTCCGAGTCACTATCAATTTCGCTCTCTACTCCTTATTTGACCTCTTTTCGGGCCTTTAAAGCAACGCCCTTTTTGATTTTCTTTTCAGTTTTAGAGGAAAACATGTCTAGTTCATAGGTTTGCAAATCACCTACAAGCTCTTCTAATTTCGTAGAGGCTAAAGTTGCTAAAGAATTTAAAACGGTCACTTTAGGAATAAATCTATCGGGTAGGGACCTTAAAATTTTCTTTACTACACGGTCGTCAGGTATTTTCTCTCCCAAATTAAAAGATGAATTAACAATATCAGAGAGTCTAGCATAAGACTCATCAAAAGTTTCTTTTTCATTCATTTTGATAGTTTCAAATTGAGTGGTGAGGTTTTGGAGTTTTGAAGCTTTAACGACACTAGTTCCTTCATGAGTTAATTGTAAAATATCCCAAGCTTCTTTAGCGGTTTCACACGTCATAATACGTCGGAATTCATCCGGTGTGACAGCGCTAAACAAGGTATTTAAACCTCGGGAATTAAAATTAGCAAGTTTAAACTCATGTTCAGTCCATCTATCGGCGGGTTTGGGTACACGTTCATTTTCAACTAAGTAAGTTGGTGGGGACCGCCCGTTAACAACAGACATCCAAACTCTCTCGTCAATAGATTTTAGTGCCGATCTCATACGCGCTTTCCAATACACGTAGTTTGAACCATCGAAAATAGGAAATTTTGAAAATGGGGAAAATTCCATTTTAGCCAAAAATTATTTAAAGGATCTTTAACGAAATAATTTATCGTTTTTGGCTCTGATTCCAATTTGAAAAAGCGTAACCCCGGGTTGTTAATTTTCACAATTAAAATAAACTTAATTTCCTTTTCAAGATGCGGAAGCGTTAAGGATGATGATGGTTCAACAAATAAACAATTACCAAGTTTTAATTTTCTTTAAACAAATTGAACTTAAACATAGTGAAATCAAATCCATGTTCTAGAATTTGCCTAAGTTATATTTTTCATTTCAACAAAGTTAGGCCAAACCAATTTTAGCAAGTGACTTGAATTAACTACACAATTACCCAATATTTAATATAAGTCCAAATTAAATTGAGTGTGATAATTTAAACCAAATTTTATCTTGATTTATCCTAAGCATGCGTTCATTATTTAAGCAAGATAAAATAAATCAATCACACTACGCCGCGATGTACGAGGAAAAACCCAAGACGGGAAACAACCTCGGACGGCCCTAGCCACAAATTCACTAGATACGGAATTACAAGTACAAGACAAAAGACTTACAACACACGACTCGATCCCTCTCAAGCACCGATGCTTCTTCTTGTAGAAACCTCTTCCTAGCGAATAACCATGGAACACCACCGCAGTCTCGGAATCCACCGATAGGACTTGATATGGTCACTGTCACCCGAACTAGGAGCCTTTCTCCAAGTGGGTAAATCAACATAAAAACACTTCTTCTTTCTTTATGGGATGTAGAAGCAAAACTCGAAACTTCTCTTCTTCAAATCGGTGTAGAGAAAAACCGGTGCCAAACTCCAAGCAATTTATTAGTATATAAGAACTTGGAATAAACAGTATGGGTGTAAAACTAGAGTGATAAGTAAATTTCTCTTTGAAAATCTCACTCAAAACTTGATCTTTTTATCTTTTTAATTTTGCTCTCAAAAAACTCTCTAAGAGTTTGTATGATATGAAAAAGACGGATTATCAAAAGTGATTCCCGCACCTATTAAAGTCTGAAAAAGTTGGTTAAAAACTTAGTGGGAAAGTGGGTGAAAAAATTGCCAAAAACTGCCAAAAACTGTTCCCGCGTGGCATCTCGTTCGAACGACATTTCGTTCGAATGAAATCTCGTTCGAACGAGTCTTCTAACGACGCTCCAGTATGGACTCGTTAGAGACTCGTTGGAAATCTCGTTAGAACGAACAATCTCGTTCGAACGACA
Organism: Sambucus nigra; assembly: GCA_949130495.1. Taxonomy (NCBI): domain Eukaryota; kingdom Viridiplantae; phylum Streptophyta; class Magnoliopsida; order Dipsacales; family Adoxaceae; genus Sambucus; species Sambucus nigra. Next base: position 639,778,312 of record OX422216.1, read on the forward strand.
TTTTGAATGACGGTCCAGAATACCTAAGTGGGAACTCGTTGGTAAAACTCGTTCGAATGACATATGGTTCGAACAAAAAACTCGTTCGAACGACCTATCGAACAAACTTCCAGAATTTGGGAAAATTTGATTTTAGCCCAGAAAACTTTATAAACTTATTTTAAAGTTTTATATAATTCTTTCTGAAAATTAAAACACAGTTTGTATAAAACCTAGCACCCAATAAACTTTGTTCCAAGATCCTCTATATATATAATTGCATTCATACCTTGGGAGCATGGAACCATAGTTGATGACGTAGAAATAAGGCACGCAAAACGGCATAATTGATGAAGCTTTATACTCTTTGCCGCTACGTCTTCAACAAACACTTCATAGGCTTGAGAGTATTACAATTACATACTATCCTATGAATAAATGTTTTTGTCCGAAATTGAGCCAACACAATACATGGACTCAATTGGAAATTTGTGTCCTTACAATCTACCATACAACGCCTCAAATGGATCCATGCCAATTGTGAACTGGTAGGAGTTATTATAAGCAAACTCCACCAGTGGAAGGTACTGCTCCCATCCACCCCCAAAGTCTATGATGCACATACGCAACATGTTCTCCAACATCTAATCTGTACGCTCGGTTTCCCATCGGTCTGTGGATGATTAGTCGTACTCAACAGCAATTTCGTGCCCATGGCCTCCTGAAAACTCTCCCAAAGCCGTGAAATAAATATCTTGTCTCGGTCAGACACGATATTTAGGGGCACACCGTGAAGTCTCACTATTTCTGCAATAAAAATCTAGGCATACTGTCCCGTAGTGTAGTCTGTCCTTACGGGTAGAAAATGAGCGACTTTGGTCAACCGGTCCACAATTACCCAAATGGAGTCGTGACCCCTCTGTGATGTAGGTAACCCCGTGATAAAGTCCATGGATATGCTCTCCCATATCCACATCGGAGCCTCTAATGGATGTAGAAGTCCTACCGGTCTCTGATGATCCACTTTTACCAGCTGGCGCATTTTGATACAAACACGGCAATATCTCTCTTCATCCCTCTCCACCAATACTGACGTCTCATGTCTTGGTACATTTTGTCCCCACCAGGGTGTACCGCGAACCGTGAGCCGTGTGACTCTGCCATCACCTCGTGTCGCAAGTCTTCCCCTTTCAGAACGACTAGTCTCCCATTGAAGTGTAATCCCCCATCTCAACTAACGGTATAGGACTCGGCTCCCTCTGCTAGTAATCGAACTATCTGCTCCTGACAGAACGAGTCATTTGCCTGGGCCTTTACCACTCTCGTGATAATCTGCGGTGTAACTGTCATCACAGACATGAACGATCAGGCCACTGCATCCTGGTGTCTCATCTCCTTCCACTTTGCTTTCCACACATCGGCCACCTCATTTACTGGCCTACGGCTCAACGCGTCTGCTACCACGTTAGCCTTTCCCGGGTGATATTAGATATCAAACTGATAATCCTTCACAAACTCAAGCCATCGTTTTTTACGCATATTCAACTCCTTCTGCGTGAAGAGGTACTGTAAAGACTTGTGATTCATGAACAACCAAAAATTCTCCCCCAGGAGGTAATGTCTCCAAATCCGAAGGGCAAATACAACTGCCGCTAACTCCAAGTCATGGGTCGGGTAATTCTTTTCGTGAGGCTTAAGCTTTCGGGAAGCATAAGCTATGGCCTGACTCTCCTGCTGCAACACACCTCCAAGTCCTTGTAAGGACGCATCTGTGTAGACTAGATACTCAACTCCTGGTCTCGGCAATGCTAACACAGGTGCTGAGGTCAACTTGTCCTTCAACTCATCGAATGCCAACTGACAGGCATCGCTCCAGATAAATGGCACACCCTTGCGAGTCAAATGTGTCAAAGGACCCACTATATTTGAGAATCCCCTAATAAACCTCTTGTATTATCCTGCTAGGCCCAAGAAACTAAAGATTTCAATCAGTGTCGTGGGCGGTCCCCACTCCCTCACCGCGGATACCTTCCCCGGATCTATCGATATCCCCCGGTCTGAAATGATATGTCCCAAAAACTAAACCTCCTTCAGCCAAAACCCACACTTCTCATACTTTGCATACAACTCGTTTTGACATAGCGTCTACAAAACCTGTCTCAAATGCTCGGCGTGCTCCTCTTCCGTCTGGGAGTAAACCAGAATGTCATCATTGAAGACAATGAAGAACTGGTCTAGGAAACCAGAATCTCATCTTTTTATAACTACTCTAACATGGAAAATATACAAACTTAGATTGAAATTATCAAACACTTGCCTCTAATGAAGATCTGATCCTTTGGGGTTGTATAGCACATGTGGTTCTCCCTTTCTCCGGCCAACTTTCGGTGGTGGTTGGTGGTGGTGACCTTTGGTCTTTGGGTTCTCCTCCTTCCCAAGCAACCTTTAACTCTCTCAAGAAGATGACCTCTCAATATTGTGTAGAAGAGATGAATGAACCCACATTCAACTAATCTCCAAATACTTATAATAAGACAAATCCGAAATCACTATTCACCCCCTTGTAAAAATGACCAAAATGCCCTTTTGGGTTGTCTTTTCATTTCCCAATGACCCGAGACCCAAAACCAACATCCAAATAGACTTTTCTGACTATTTCAACCCTTCCGGATGCAACGACGTAGTCAAGATGACTATAAGGTCGATATAAAATAAGTTTCCTTTTTAATTTAACAAATTAGTCCCGGCACGTCCCATACCGCGTCCGACTAAAAAATTCAAATTACTGAATTAACAACTCACAGCAATATCAATAACATCACATTCATATATTACCTAAATATCTTTAAGTAATATTCAGAATCATTCATTTTAATATCCACAATCCGGATAAAACCCAAATGAATTAATTAATAATAAAATTCAATTAATTCATTAATTTCAAATATAACCCATTTTAAAAGTCATTAAAATCACGGAGTATTACAGTAAGTTGGATAATTAAAAATGGTCACAAAACACACGAGGAAGACGAATTACACCTGCACCTCCTCGATCGATCGATCGACCCTTGAATGTCGATCGATCGATGGTCCTGGTCGATCGATTGACCCAGGCTGATTTTGGGTTCTTTTGCTGGTTGAGTTCTAATCGTTTGCCAATGGTTGGGGAAAACCTTAGGGATGATGTTGTACCTATGTAGGGACTTAGAGAGTACTAGTAGGTGTATAGTGGAGGTCCGTTTAAATCGTAGAGTGTGAGATTGGAAGTGATGGACCGACAAGGATAAACTGATCGAGTAGCATATCGAAAATTCGGGATTTGAGTTACGGAGAGAGTAAAATGTAATCCTCAGGGGTATATCAGTAGGATATAGATATCTTAAATACCGAAATGAATAAAGGGGTAACTAGGACCCTTAGAGTTGTATGAATACTCAATTAAAATACGATAGTGAGATAAATTGTAAATAAATGAGTACGGTTTAAATTAAAGAGAAAATATTACGTACAAACACTATTATTAGGTTGTGTGTATACCTACTGAATTATATAAATACTTAGGTGGTGAGAATACCTAAAGTATAATTTCCTATATTAGAATCGAGGTAGGATTCCGAACTAATATATGGAAATAGTAAGTGGGTTCGAGGTGATTATTACGAACCTCTTCAGGAAATGAATTTGGGGTCGAGGTGACATTCCGCCCCAAACTCTTACTTAGTGTCGATGGACCATTCCAAACCAAGAGTCCTTGATGTATGTTAAGAGGACATAATAGTAATAAATGGATTTATAAGTATATGTTGTGTGTGAAATATATACTGTATTAATAATCTACTTGTGCGAGTTAGTAGATAATTAGATGATGCGATTACATCTAAAAGTAAATTAAGTAGGTAGACTTAATTATAAAATGGTGAAAAATAACCGGGCGTGAACAGTTATCTAAGTATATAAATCATGAGATATGGTTTCTATTACATACTAAGTGGGCGGACTGGGAACTTAGTGGCATAGATGAGTTCAGTTGAATACCATAGTTCAGTTAGCTTGAGTAGTATAGCTAGGTGGGTTGGGTACGGAATGTTAGGCGTGCACGATATATGAGGGGTAAGGTAACTCATGGGAGTGTACCCGAAATCTTAACATGTGTAATCAGTAACTCATTTTATTGTGATAATCACTTGAAAAATATTTTCAAAACATTTTAAGTACTAACTCTTTCTATTAAAAATATTTTCAAAACCTTTTAGGTGTCCAGCCATAGGGACGCCAGACTTGAAGATTCTGTTCAGGGACTCGTAGCTGCAGCTTTGTGGAGGCTGGCGAAACTTTGCATAGACGCTTCATCTATTTAGATCTAGTGTCAGATCTCATTATAGTACTCTCTATTGGGACATGTCCTCCACAGTCTTTATTCAAATTTCAGTTTTGGATTATGTGGATTTTATTTAGCAGTTATTGATTTTTTAGCCGAATGTTGACTCGGCAAGATTTTTATCCTTTATATATTTTTGCATGGTTTGATTCATAGTTTATTATGAATGGTTATCTATTAATTCCGCATGAATGTTTTTTTCTTGGGTTAATGAAAGATAAAATTTAGCATTGGTCTAATTTCACTTAGGTGATTAGTAATTAAAAAGTTTTTCGATAGTGATGCAAAGAATGAACCAACTGAGAAACCTGTTTTAATTTAATTTAGGACAGATGGTATCAGAGCATCAGGTTCTAGTGTCCATAGGATCTGAGCATCTTACTACGATTTCAACGTTTCATTCTTTGATGTAGAGCCCTATTTTAGGATGGTTGCTTTTGTCCTTACGTGTTTACATTATCGTACTTCTGCTATTAGATTTTTGTATAAACTGTGTACTTATACAATTCAATCTGTTTTCAGATGCCACCAAGGAGATAGTGAGCAGAGAGGGCCGAGGCCAGAGATGAGGTGAGGGAGGCTCATCAGGAGCCACATGCACCTCCACCCCCACCAGAGCTGATTTCTACTACTTGGGTGGTAGTGATAGTGGTTCAGGCAGTGGAGACAGCCATAAGGGTCATGGCAGCCCATTTTTCTCAGCCTTAGGCACAGCCTACAGTGGCACTAGCAGTTCAGGCCCTGATAGGACCACCTTCTTAGCAACGAGTCAAAGAATACATTCAAAAGGGCCATCTGCCCGAGTTTCAAGGCGGTACCAACGTAGTATTGGCTTGCAACTGGAAGAAGAACATTCAGCACCATCTGTGCACTCTTGAGTGTACCGCGGTGCAGAAGCTGATGCTTGCTACTTTTCATCTGTCTGGAGCAACTTTACAGTGGTGGGAGTCAGTTACCCCCGCAGAGGAGAGGGACTTGTTGACGATTTCTGAGTTTTAGGTGGGATTTGACTGTAAGAACTTTCTGCCTGCAGTAGAGTCTGAAATGAGGAAGAAATTTAGTGAGGTGGTTCAAGGTGATCGATCAGTGTCTGACTATGAGAAGGAGTTGACTCGCCTATCTAAATTTGTGCCAGATGAGGTGAGAAACGAGGAGAAAAAAAAGTCCAAGTTTATGAATGGTTTAACCTGGAAGATCAGGCAACATTTGATCGGTAACCCAACACTGTTAACTTATACAGACGTCGTCAACGGTGTACTAGTGCACTCTCAGTATCATCGCTTCGATATGAAGGGAACCAAGGGGGAGGCCAGCAGGTCCAAGGCTACCAGGGCCAACGTTATAGTCAGCAGGGCCAAGGGCAGAGGCAGTTCCAGGGGCAGTGTTTCACATGTGGCCAACAGGGTCACAAGAGTAGGACTTGTCCACAAGGAGACAGGGCACAACAGCAGGGTGTCCAATCAGGGCAACAGGCTCCGTTAGCCCCTGCACCAGCACATGCCCCATAGCAGTAGCTGGGCCAGATGCACTACAAGCGTGTGTATAACGTTCGAGATGTGCCTTTTCAGTCAGCACCGTCGGCACCGCTAGTAGTCACGGGTACATTTCCTATCCGTGGGCATGAGGGTAGTGTTATGTTTGACATGGGTGTGACAAACTCTTTTATTTCCACTAGATTTGTACGAGCATCCTACCTTTTGGAGATAATCGACATTCATCTTATGTGTGTTGAGTCACCGATGGGTAGTGGGTCCCTTATACACTCGATTTGTAAGGGTGTGGACATTATGATAGAGATATTGAGTCTAGCGTCACCCCTTCTAGTGTTAGATATGGAGGGTTATGATGTCATCCTAGGCATGGATTGGTTGGCGGGTAATAGGGCGATGGTAAATTTCTATAAGAGGACTATAGTGTTAGCCATTCCGGGACAGGAGTGGCGATGCCTCTTCCCGAGGGAGGATCGCGCACTTATTTTTATTACATTAAGGAGGAGACCTCACATGAGGTAGTTGTTTCTCTGGACTCAATCCCAGTCGTGAGGGATTTCGAGGATGTCTTCTTAAAGATACCAAGGTTACCACGCAGCAGGTAGATTGAGTTCGTTATCGACTTAGCACCGGGGATGAGACCGATTGCCAGAGCATCGTATCACATCGCCCCTTCAAAAATGCAAGAGTTGAGAGAGCAGATTCAGCAGCTTTTGAGAAAGGGTTTCATTCGGCGGAGTACATCGTCGTGGGGTGCGCCAGTGTTATTTATGAATAAAAGGGATGGTTCACTCCATTTGTGTGTAGACTACAGGGATCTGAACAAGGGGACGATACGTAACAAGTATCCGTTACCTAGGATTGATGACTTATTTGATCAGTTGAGAGGGGCTGGGTACTTCTCAAAAATCGATTTGAGGTCAGGTTACCATCAGTTGCGCATTCGAGAGGAGGATGTACATAAGACCGCCTTCTTATCGCGGTACTGGTCATACGAGTTAAGAGTGATGCCGTTTGGGATCACTAGTGCGCTTTTAGTGTTTATGGACCTCATGAACAGGGTATTCAGGGAGTTTTTGGACAAGTTTTGATCGTATTCATTGATGATATTCTTTTTTACTCTCACACAGAGGACGAGCATACCGAGCATTTACGTATGGTTCTTTAGACGTTACAGGACCATTAATTGTACGCCAAATTTGGGAAGTGTGAATTTTGGCTTCGGGAGGTTCAGTTTCTTTGCCACATTGTGTCCGACAAAGGCATTGCTGTCGATCCGAGTAAGGTATCAGCGGTGAGAGAGTGGGGACAGTCCAAGACACCGACCTAGGTTCGAAATTTTTTAGGATTAGCTGGGTACTATCGTCGCTTCATCAAGGGGTTCTCAAAGATTGCAGGTCCTTTGACAAACTTGACTCGAAAGGGAGTACCATTCGTGTGGAGGTACTATTATTAGTTAGCGTTTAATGAGCTAAAGGACGAGTTGACATCAGCACTTTTACTTGCATTGCCTAGGAGCGGAGTGGAGTACCGGGTCTGTACTGAAGCGTCCATGGAGGGACTTGGGGGTGTGTTACAACATGAGAAAATTACCCCACCCTAGATCTTGAGTTGGGAGCAGTCGTCTTTGCTTTGAGGATATGGATACATTACCTTATGGGATAGCATTTTTCTCTATTCACAGATCATAAGTCACTTCAGTATCTCTTCACCTAGAAGGATCTCAATATGAGGCAGAGGAGGTGGCTCGAATTCGTGAAGGACTACCAGTTTGATATACAGTGTCATCCTGGCAAGGCTAACATAGTGGTAGACATGTTGAGCCGAATACCTACAGGAAAGCAGGCAGAGGTTTAGAAGAAAAGTGGAGCAAACTTCGACATGAGGATGAGGTATCCCGAGCATACATGGTAGTTTTAGCTATCACCCCCTAAAGTCTTATGCAGGTGGTGAGGGCACGATCAGAAGACCCATTTTGTTAGTATAGAGTACGACAGTTACTAACTGAGGGGGCAGAGTCCTACTCCATCAGCTCAGTGGGAGTACTTCGGTTTAATGGGAGACTGGTAGTACCCGAGGATAAGGATTTGAGACATTCATTCATGACAGAGTCGCATGGGTCAAAGTTTGCAGTACATCTCGATGGGGATATGATGTACCAGGATATGTGACGATAATATTGGTGGTCAAGTATGAAGCGATACATAGTAGAGTTTGTCTCGAAGTGTACTACATGTCAACTTATAAAAGTTGACCATCAGAGACCTTTATGGATGCTACAACCACTGGAGATTCCCGTGTCGAAGTGGGATAGAATTTTTATGGACTTTATTACTAGAATATCGACATCGCAGAGAGGTCACGATTCCCTATGGGTGATAGTGGATCGACTGACCAAGGTAGCCCATTTCTTGTCGGTTGGTACTGATTTTGATACGATGCAGTACGCGCAGCTATTCATTTCAGAGATCGTTAAGATGCATGGGGTTCCCATTAATATTGTGTCAGACAAAGACAATATTTTTGTGTCGTACTTCTGGTAGAGTTTCCTGGAGGCCATGGATATAGATTTGCGATTGAGTACGACGTATCACCCATAGACAGACGGGCAGATTGAGAGGATGAATCAGATGCTTGAGGATATGTTGAGGATGTATATCCTAGATTTTGGTGGAAGATGGGAGGGATATCTCCCATTGGTAGAGTTTACGTATAACAACTCTTATCAATTCACTATCGGTATGGCTCCTTTTGAGGCACTTTATGGGAGACCTTGTCGTTCGCCCACCTATTGGTTAGAGGTGAGGGATAACAAGCTATTAGGGCAGGAGATGATACAGGAAACTTCTACCAAGATAGAGTTAGTTTTAGGGCATATTTGAATAGCTCAGGATATGCAAAAGAGTCTTACTGATGCCAGTAGGAGGCACGTGGAGCTAGTGGTAGGCGAGCAGGTCTTGATTCAGGTATCTCCTATGAAGGGGATTATGAGATTCAGTAAGAAGGGGAAGTTACCGCCAAAATATGTGGGACCTTTCCCTATTATTGAGAGTGTTGGACTGATAGCATACAAATTGGGACTCCCAGAGCATATTCAGCGGATACACGACGTGTTCCATGTGGCATCGCTGAAGAAACACAGGAGGAGCGAGAGAGCCTTCTGGCACGTCCCACCTGAGGATATTGATTTGCAGCCAAATGTCTCATATGAGGAGAGACCCATGGCTATCCTGGATCATAGCGAGCGTAAGCTTAGATCCAATGTGGTACCGTTAGTGCGAGTACAGTGGGGACACCACAATGTTGATGAGTCGACATTGGAGTGGGGGAAGGATATGCGAGAGCAGTATCCAGAGTTATTCACCGCAGGTATATCCAAATTTTGAGGAAAAAATTCCTTTGCAAGGGAGAAGTATGTAATACCCCGTATTTCTGCATATTTAGAATTTAATTAATTGGGTAATTAAATAGAAAATACGTCTTAATTTAAATTACGTGAGTAGAGTAATTTAATATGATTTAATAATAATTATGATTATTAAGCGTAAATAATAACTATGATATTAAATATTATTTGAGAGTAGGATACTGATTAATATTATGATTCAAATTTACTAAGTGTGAAGAGTAAATGTTAATAGTTAATTTGTAAAAAATAGCGAGAGATATGGACGTACTTGATTATACCTCAATCGAGTGTCGCGTGTAGACTAAATTGAGGATGAGATAGGAAAAAAAATTGGGTGACTCAAATTATAATTTCAAGGTCACAGATAATTCCGAATGGGTAGAATTAGTCAAAATAGTATATCGGGGGTACTAGTCGAGTACCAGGGCATTTTTGGGAGAAATCGGGACTATACGGTGGCATTTTAGACTTTTGGCATATGGGGGTGAGGAGACCTACGAATTTTGGAGTGTTTTGTTAGCAGATTAAAAGTGGGGTGCCAAAAGTCGGGTTACTTACATAACCGCCGGGGATCACTCTAGAAGAGCGATGACGCGATGGCTCCCACAACAAGGTCCGCTCATCCGCAATAGGCTCAAACGCATCAAAGGAGTTCTCACTCCCCAAGGTAAGAGGCGCCCTAGACCTCCACTCCGCATTCGCCCAATCATCAACGGTCAACCACTCTCGATGGACTGCAGTGCTCACGAGAGCGACCATTTCTTAAAGATCAGAATGATAGAACGATTTGTAGAAGAATCGCAAAGAGAGAGAAAGCAAAAGAAGCTGTGAAAAAATGAGGGGATTCGCCCCTTTTATGTAGGATGCCAAGCGCCATGCTGATCGGCACCTCCCCCTACCATATTGATCGGCACTGATCCCTTGCCTTCTCGAGGTAGACCAAAAGTTCGTACCACTGCCGAATGGCATCCTTCATACTATGCCGACCGGCATCTCCCTTAAATTTCGTACAGAAATTCCCAGAAAACCTCGAAAAATCCCTGGAAAATTTCCAAAAATCCCAAGAAGAATTTAAATCCTTTTTACCAAGAAAATTTCAAGCGGAATCCTCTAAAACCAAGTGAAAAATCCTCCCGACAACGCTCCGGAGGATTCCTAAGGATCACCCGATCACTTCCCCAGCGGAATTATCTTACTGCACCCAAAATAGTTTATCCCCCCCTCTGAGGTCTCCTAAAAGCTTCCCCAGCTATCAGCTCCCCAGCTCAGATCAAAATCACAAAGCTCTTTCTCCAGCAGAATCATAATCCAATATTTATCCCCTCTTGGGTTAGAATTGGCCCCGATCTTGGATCGTCACTTGAGTTAGGTCAGAATTGACCTCGATCCTCGGTCGTCACCACTCTTGGGTCAGAATTGGCCCCGGTCTTAGATCGTCACCTGAGTTAGGTCATAATTGACCTCGGTCCTCGATCGTCACCAATCTTGGGTCAGAATTGGCCCCGGTCTTGGATCGTCACTTGAGTTAGGTCAGAATTGACCTCGGTCCTCTATCGTCACCGCTTTTAGGTCAGAATTGGCCCCAGTCTTGGATCGTCACCTGAGTTAGGTCAGAATTGACCTCGGTCGTCACCACTCTTGGGTCAGAATTGGCCCCGATCTTGGATCGTCACCTGAATTAGGTCAGAATTGACCTCGGTCCTCGGTCGTCACCACTCTTGCGTCAGAATTGGCCCCGATTTTAGATTGTCACCTGAGTTAGGTCAAAATTGACCTCAATCATCGGTCGTCACCACTCTTGGGTCAGAATTGGCCCCGGTCTTGGACCATCACCTGAGTTAGGTCATAATTGACCTCGGTCCTCGGTCGTCACCACTCTTGAGTCAGAATTGTCCCCGGTCTTGGATCATAACCTGAGTTAGGTCAGAATTGACCTTGGTCCTCGGTCATCACCACTCTTCGATCAGAATTGGCCCCGATCTTGGATCATCACCTGAGTTAGGTCAGAATTGACCTCGGTCCTCGATCGTCACTGCTCTTGGGTCAGAATTGACCTCAGTCCTCGGTCATCGCCACTCTTAGGTCAGAATTGGCCTCGGTCTTGGATCGTCACCTGAGTTAGGTCAGAATTGACCTCGGTCTTCGGTTGTCACCACTCTTGGGTCAGAATTGGCCCCGGTCTTGGATCATCACCTGAGTTAGGTCAGAATTGACCTCGATCCTCAGTCGTCACCACTCTTGGGTCAGAATTGGCCCCGGTCTTGGATCATCACCTGAGTTAGGTTAGAATTGACCTCGGTCCTCAATCATCACCACTCTTGGGTCACAATTGGCCCTGGTCTTGGATCATCACCTGAGTTAGGTCAGAATTGACTTCGGTCCTCGGTCGTCACCACTCTTGGGTCAGAATTGGCCCCGATATTGGGTCGTCACCTGAGTTAGGTCAGAATTGACCTCGGTCCTCGATCGTCACCACTATTGGGTCAGAATTGGCCCCGGTCTTGGATCGTCACTTGAGTTAGGTTAGAATTGACCTCGGTCTTCGATCGTCACCACTCTTGGGTCAGAATTGGCCCCGATCTTGGATCATCACCTGAGTTAGGTCAGAATTGACCTCGATACTCGGTCGTCACCACTCTTAGGTCAGAATTGACCTCGGTTATTATATCTTCACCCTAAGCTCACAGAATTGACTTTGACCTGCATAATCGGTCACCCTCATCACTTAAGCCCACAGATTTGGTTTTGACCCGTAGAATTGGTCACCCTCCCCAACACCAGTTTAGGTCCTCAGAATCGACCTAAACCTCCAATTGTCATTCATCCCCAACACACTCCTTAGGTCCGCAGAATCGTCCTCTACCCTCTGAATCGGTCATACTCCCTAAAAAGCATCATGTGGTGTCTATTCGACGGTCATCATTTGTTCCAAACTCGCCCATCGAGGGGCTCTGTAGACACCCCATTCTGTTACCCCCTAACTCTCCTTAGGTCCCTAGTACCTCCCTTCATCACCGTAAACCCAGGTCATGTCCCGAGTAGTGACCTGGAGGCCATCGAGCACTCCCCGACTCAGTTTGACCCAAAAGTCAAACTCTTTATCTGGACCAAAAGTGAATAAATCTTTAAAGGGCACTGAATACCCTTTCCAACAGTCCACCCCGTGCTTGATGCCGACTTACCATGTGGACGAACGATCCGTTTGCGTTCGAAACTTGACCCAGAAGACACCGGGCTCTGTTTGACCTATTTGAACCCTTCAACTCGATCGAGGCTGAATGAATCTTCAAAGGGCACTGAATACCCTTTCCAATGGTCTGCCCCGTGCGTGATTGCAACTTTCCATGCGGATGAACGATCCGTTTGACTTCGGGAGGTCACTGAATGCTTCTCGGGCTCGGTTGACCAAAGTCAACCCCCCAAATCAGGTCAAACTCTATGGAATGTCGAAGTACATATCCCAACCTTTCCACCGGTCCACCCCATACATGATTTAGACTTACCATACGGACGAACGATCCGTTTGCGTTCGAGCGATTCCACATCCAATGGACCGACAAATGCTTTCGAGCCATATTGGACCCAAAGTCAACTCTCGAACCCGGGAGCGGTCCTAAGGACTTTCGAAGGTCTCTGAATTACCTTTCCAAAGGTAGGCCCCGTGTGCAATTCTGACCAACGATTTGCCCTCGGCGACCGATTTTCCGAAAAAGCCAGAAGCGCACTGCCAAATGGCATGTTCCAGACCCTGCCTATCGGCACCTGTCGATAGGCAGGAATAGTTCTATGCCGATCGGCACTCACCTGGGCCTATAAAAGGAGGCCTTCACCTCATTTGCAAGAAGAGCCCAGATCTGATAAAAATCTCTCTGAACGAATCCTAGAAACCTCTCTCGAAGGCAGTGTGATTTCAACTTCCAAATCCCCTTTTTACTTCCACTTTTCATCATCCTTTTCATCAAACTTGGTGAAATATCCACTCTCCATCATCATCCAAGTGCAAGAGCTTCTCTCCAACATTCAAGATCAAGCTCAAGATCTTCAAGAAGGTCCAACTTTCTCAAACTCTCTCTTAAATCCTCTTAAATTCTCAATAACTTGTCTTCTTATTTAGCACTTTTATTATCTCATCTCACACATCCTAATATACTTTTTATTTAGTATTATTGCACATCTCTTATTTTCATATAAATAAAAAACCCAAAAAAAAAAAGAAAAAGAGGGTTTGCTCATAAATTCCAAGTAGGGATTCTCACACTTTTTCCACACTTTTCTCACAATCTAAAATCCTTTTTCTATACACACACACACACACTAACAAATAAGAGATTCCCCATTTGGATTTATGGGACAAACCCCACCCCTCATTTTGTATGCGAACTACGTGGACTTTGATGCCTTTATAGGCTACGTAGGTGTCTCGGGGTAAAACCCGAGACTCGAGTCCTTTTTCTCACTTTTTCTCTCAATTTATATATTCTCTAAATCCATTTTCCTTATATTCTATATACTTGCCCTTAATAACGTATTGATCCATATGCGTTATCGTTCTATTAAAACGGTCAACGTAGGGGTAATCGCGTAAATCTTATTTTTCTAATATTACTTTTATATCTTCCTACGGATATCTCGCTTTATCTTTTCCATGATACAAGTTGAGGATTCCTACCTCCATTCTATATATACACATGCACACATATCACAAGGGGAAACAAAAGGAAAGTAGCAAATATTCATGAGAGACCGTAAGGGCGAAATGGGTGCCTAACACATTTCCATTTCGTAACTAAGCGTTTGAACCCTTCTCGAATCATCTTGGTTTCGCACGGTATGTCTTTGGATGCCATCCTTCGGGGTGGCTTCCCCTTTTTCCTTTGTCTGTTTTGAGTAAAATAGACTGGATACTCTGAATCTCTCTACATTTTTATATTTCCACATCTCAAACGACGCCGGTCGAAGCGCTCTCGAGAGGTACGCGCGGGACCCGAAGGATCTTTTCCTCCACGCTACCCGCCCGTGCGGCGAGGATCGGGGATGGCCACAGGCGCGTGCCAAATCAAAAAATTCAAAAATTTTATTTTATTTTTCTGGTCAAAATAGTATGTTACAACACCCTGTTGGTTAACCAGAAATCCAATTGGAAGAAACACGAAACTTTGATTTTGAAAAATTAAAAGATATCTTTCATATATACCCCTGATATTTTTCAACTTCTGAATTTTTACCTCAAACTTCACTCATTGATTTTTGACACCTTTATGAACAAAAAAGTCTATTACCACTAAATTCAAAACGATAAGGAATTATATGTAATTAATTAAAACATTAATTTACATATTACACCTTGAAAGTTATTATATACACAACTATATTTTATACACGCCTTAGTATTTCAAAACTCAATTTTACTTAGATTCTTTAATAAATTTTAGATCTTCCCAAACCCCCGCATTAAACAAAATCAACCCGTACTTAACTCAAAAATCCCTCACAAGTAGGTGATTCTTATTAAATAAGATTTCATGCAATGCTTTTGAATATGTCAATTGTTGATATCACTATGTGATAGTCCCAGTTTATCTTGTTCTCATTTATTAACTCATTTGTGTAGTTCAAAAAATACGTTACATTTTATTCGATTTTACAATCCTATGTCGATGTTTATGCTGATACATTGGTATTGCATGTTTTTATCATCCTATAGGAATAAAAAAAATTAAAGCATAAAGTGATAACAAGATTTTTTTATAATAAAACTGGTTAGATTGATTGGCTTAAGAGAGTACATCCGATCCCTAAAATCATGAAATGTAGGGATTAAGTCTAACATACGGATATGTTTACTGTCATTGCTAAAGTTACAGCACACATCACAATATATTATTAATCTAACATACACACTTTTGCCTTACACCACCTTAAATTAAACAAAAGAAGTCATGCTTTCTCTTGCAAGTTTATTTATCTACACTCTTTTATATTTCTAAAGTTGTCAACCCACTTGAGGCATCATCTGATCCATTTCTTCCACAGAACCTCCGATACTCGACCCGAAAGAAACAATGGTTACATCGATATATGGTAGTTCTTATTCATAGTCATAGGGAGATACATGTGGGGTCATACGTAATTCTTCCTCCAACGCCAAATCCTAGGCTAAGTGGATCGCTCTTTGTAAAAATTCTTGATCCTCAGCGAACCTTCGAGATTATTTTGTAGCTTGTTCTTATCCCATAAACCAATAAGTAAGAAGATGATGTTTAACGTTTAGAGTTGCAATTTCCCACTCGTGGTTAATGTCTCGAATGGTATCCTTCATTTCGAATCATTTGACTGAATTGGACTTGGTCGATACCATCAGTATTAAGGTAAATGTTATCCACACATTCGTGGCTGCAAAGACAACTGCTTAGCATTGTAATAACATAAAAAAGTTACAAAATTAAAATAAATATATATACCAAATAAGTCCCGCATAGGAGTAATAAACTTGGCACTCACTATAATACCATGTTATCACATCCCAATTTTTAGGGTGACTTAAGATTGTTTTGATAATATAAAGTTCTAACATATTCATAGCTGACATAGCAAATGCTTTATTATATCCAACATACTAGGAATAATGACTAAGCATTATATTCATTACAAGCATAACTGGCTATAGATATCGTTCTCAAAACAAAAAAATAACAAAAAAGAAAATACATAGTAAAACTATATCAGTTGATAAGTGGGAACATAAGAAATCATAATGGGTTTGACCTTTATGATATTGAATTTCCATGAGCATATGATGGATATCACACGCGATGATGCACTAAAGTTTGCAGGGTCGGGGGGAATATTACCTTCCTTACGCTTAGGGGTCATTTGAATTTTTTAAAGAATAAGAAAATATTACTCAGTAGATAATTACGATTCTATAATTATTTGTATAGAAATAATGCCTAACGATTAGTAACATCAGAACTACATAAGAAGTTGGTGATATTGCAATAATTAGATATATCAGGTCTTGAATAGTTAATGGTTGAGGATGATTTCTAAACAAATAACCCATATTTATCCGTTTAAAGCCATTAGGGAAATATACATACATACAATAAGTAAATCCAACACAATTAGAGATAAAGTAAAGGTTCTAAGCCAATACTAAGAGAGGAATTCCATCTGGTAAGCATAAACTAGGCACTTAATACCCTGACTCCTACAGGGCAAATAATAATATTGTGGGCATAATGGTAGAATATTCCCTATCATAATGTATGCTTATAATGGTGTAATACCCCGTATTTTCTGTGATATTTATTTTTAGGGATTAATTGAATTAAATGTTTATTAATTGGAAATTAATCCGGATAAAAATATTAACGTGATGTGAGTTAGTATTTTATTATAATGTGCATACTTGGCATTATATGAATATTGGTAATATTAAAATTGTCACGTGATTGAAATACGGCAATTTGGGAATTTTGTTGAGACGCGTGTGACCGCCGCGTCATGGTATATTATTTTTATTATAAAGTGAATTTTAAATTCTATCAACCTTATAGTCGTTTTGATTGCTCCAACGCGTCCGGAAGGGTTGAAATAGTCAGAAAACACTAGCCGGAGGTTTTGTTTGGGTCCCGGGGTATTTTTAGGCCATACCGGCAACATAAAGGGCATTTTGGTAATTTTGTATTTTTGGAGAATTAAAAGTGACGAAAATTGAGAGTTTTAATCTGATTGGGAATTGACCCACTAAGCCATTAACCAACATTTATTAACCCAATAAGCTACGTAGGTTATCATTTAGTCTTCCAACTCTCCCAAAGAAAACCCTAGCCACCATAGCCATCTTTGGAAGAAGAAAGCTTAGAGAGGAAGGGAAAGAGGAGGAATTCTGCAGAAAATCTGCAGAAAGAGCTTACAAATCCAACACCAAATTCAGAGACAATCAAGGCAAGTGATTTATTCCATTTAAATTTCGGAGAATGCTTCTTCCATGTTAGATTATTCAAAAACTTTGTGTGTTCTTGGAAGATAATGAAAAACCCATAAGATTGGAGTTATTAGTTTAATTTTGGGATATAGGTTGCATGTAGAATGTTACTGGAAGATCATATTAAGAGAATTACTGACTTCTGTGATACCAAAAATGGACTTAAGATGAGGTTTATGAATGTTCTTGAGAAAAATTAGAAAACTAGGTTTTTGATGAAGATTGATCCATATGTAGCCTTTAGTTGTTGAATTATTGGTTTGTGGACGTTAGTAATATTGTAGGATGGTTATATGACATTACTATAACGTTATATTAGAGAATCATGCTTTAAAAATAAGTTTTGGGATGTTTTCAAATCTGCAAAACGAAGCAGTCCGTAGCCATACCTGTGCGATCGATCGATCGACATTCATCAGTCGATCGATCGACACAATCGATCGATCGAAGGAAAAGGTCGATCGATCGACCTTCCCAGAATGAGTAAAATTTTCCTTAATTTGATTTTAATGGTGGTAACCCTCGGAGAATATGTTTGGAGAACTTATGAATACCCTCACCCTTAAGGAAGACCAGTAGGTGTGATTATTATAGTGGATTTTAATTAGAATGCAATTCGAGGAATTATTCTAGATTATTGAAATTCGTTAGTGAGGTAACGTTTGGGTTAATAGTGTAAAATTGTGTAATTTGATGAAATAAGGTTTGGAGCAGAAGTAAAGACCTTAGGAATAAAGATGTTATATTTGGGAATAATCGGAACATAATAATCTATTATAGATAGGTTTTAAGGATAAGGGACTACGGCGTGAGACGTGTCGACAATTTAACTTTATATTAACGGGAGACTTGAAATATATAAGTTTGGAATAATGGTATAATGATGTAGAGTATACCTTATTAATATGGTGATATCTAAGATGTGTGAATGCTTAGCATATAATTTAATGTGTATGACATACCTACCATACTTGCTATCACGAGAGGTTTACGTGCGCTTAGGGCCTTCTTATCCTTGTGTTGCCCGGATATAGATTGGTTACCTCAATGAACATAGGTCATTGAAGAACTTATTGTGATAATAATAAGTTTGTTGATCGTGGGAGCGTAGGTATGTGCGTGACCCATGTGATGGTGACTGTGTTCGCCTCTATTATTTGTGATGTTGTTATCTGAGAACTATTCCTGAGAGATTCGGAATATGTGATCCTTATGTACGTGATGTAGAGGGATGGATAGCAGAGTATGTGTGCACCGCAGCTTAGTTCTCGGGGTGCTTATATTGTATAGTTATGATGTGAATAATATACACTTAATTTAATGGGAACTTTCATGTTAATGTTGTGAATATATATCACGGTATTATTTTGAGAAACATAACGGGTTAGCTAGTAGTAATATATTGCATATTGTACACTTGAGTTTACATTAAACCCCTACTTAATTACGAGCGTTATATGTTAATAGAACCAAGTAATAACGGTAGGTCCTATGACAGTCTAGCTAGATTCGATGTCACTTAGCTAGTGGTTTGTGTCGTTGTAGATGGGTACTTGCGTTAGGAGTGCACAGTTAGACGAGAGGTGAGGATATCATGTGAGTGCACGTCCTAACATGTACTTTGCATTTAATGTTTTAAATGTTTTTAAAGCACTTGCAGGTTTTTAAATATAACTCCACATTCGGGCTCTGACCCGTTTGCTTTTCAAATCTATTTTCTTGTAAAACCATTTTAGGTGCCCAGCCACAAGGACACCATGCCTAGGATACTCATTCAGAAGACGAGTTGTAGCTGTTTGTGGAAGCTACAGGGACTTGCTTTTAGACGCCTCTCTTATTTGGATCCAAGTCTCAGCAATTATCAGTTGTAGGGCATGTTGCCCATTTCTATTAGACATCTTTTACATTTCAGTTTTCAGACTCTAGCATGTATTGCTCAGTATTCAGTTTGTAGTTATTTACTTCAGTTATGGGTTTGGTTGTGAGGAGTTTTTTCCTCCAGACTTTATTTAACTTATGCGATGGTCATTCTATTTACTTAGTTATGGTGAATGGTGTTGTTATTATTGTTCATTACACCTGTTGCATGTTAATCAGATTTAATAAAATTTGGAACTTACTTTTAAATACTAGGTGGTTAGTAATAATTAAAAATGTTTCGACAGTGATGCTATTAACTGAGCCAACTTGGCATTTTGAATTAATTTAATAAAGGAGTAGCTACCCGGTGTTTAATTAGTCGGGGTGTCACAGGTGGTATCAGAGCATCAGGTTCTAGTGTCCTTTAGGATCTGTACGGCTTGTTATGTTTTCCGCTGAGCTTTCTTTGATGTAGAGCCCTATGTTTAGGATTGTCGATATCTTTGGTGAGACTGCTTTAATACATATGGTAGTGAATCTTATTTGCGATCGGGTGTATTCGTGTGCCGAACAATGCAGTACGTTAGGCGAAGACAGATGGATGAATAGCAACAGGCAAACTTATATTGATAATAATTGATATATTTAAAGAGGGATGACCGTAGTTGAAGTCACCAATGTTATGGCACGAAAGTCGTGGAAGATATAGAAGGCTAAGGCGCGACTTGAAACTTCCGGGTACGGCTATCATATGAATGGGGTCAATTCGACACATCCAACAAGGTTGGAATGGGAGTAAAAGAATTTATGTAACATTGAAGAGAACCAGCAGGAGCAATAATCTAAAGGAGGAGACGACATGTGCTAGCCAAACGAACGCAAAGTATCCAAAGAATTGGACTCGTGTCGGCGTATGGCAAATCTAGAGTGCAAGATTTGAGGAAAATTTTCTTATCACGTGAGAGCGTAGTTTCTATGGGGAGAAACAATCACCACACTTATAGTGGGATGTAACGTCGAGAGAAGACGTACACGAATGGTTTGACCATAAGTTCCGTGATCAAATGTTTAGGGTGAGAAACGAATGTCGTTCTGAACTCACACGAAAGGTCCGGACAGAGGTCACTTTGTGAGGAGAAATAAAATTATTTAGTGAACCCTACACCGGGTGAGGTAGGTGAAACGGAAAAGGGGATATTAAAGGAAGAATTTACAGAGGAGAATCGCAAGTCCTACGGGAAGGATTCTGCTTGGACGGTTAAAGCAAATGGTATTGTTTCATAGTGTTAATTTGGAGGTAAACATCCCCGAGTGGGGAGACACGAGAATCAAGAACCTTACATAAAGTAAGACTGGAAAAAAAAAATGGTGTTGGAGAAGCACCACAATGGGAAGACCCAATGGAGAAACCGTTAAAATAATCTGATAGAAGAATTACTACCGAGCGATGGTAATTTCAGTAAAAGAGGTGGGAAATTAGTAACGTGATCCTTAGGGCCGTCAACACTAAGGAAACAACAGAGATAGTCGTTTGAATCAAGACTACCAACGTCCGAGAGATGGACCACCTTAACATGATTTGTGAGACAAAAGATAAGTGGAGTATGTGTAGAGATATTTCTGTGTGGAGTCAAACCCGTGCGCTTTAAAATTTTCCCGATACAAGAGTAGGGATCAAGGTATTGTGCCTGGCGGGGGCAACAATTATTGAAATATTCGGTATGGGACAGATATGTGTGGTATGTCCAGGAACCATTTGAGTAGCCGGGACGGTTGATAAAATAGAAGTATGAGTTACATTCTCAGATGTTGATGCATGTTAGTTATAGCGTGAATGAGTTGCTACATTTGTCACTATTGTTATTTTCACTTGAGAGTCGAATTTAGTGAGTCTACCGGTAACTTTATTATTTATGAGAACATTTTTTCCCTGATGGCGTGGGGGATTTAATTTTATTATCATCCGCGGAGGATGAATCGGTATAATAATAGCGGTGTTTCTTTATTGATATTACTCATTTTAGTGCTGTATTATACGAGTATGTGATGATATTATTTATGGTTTTATTTATATATTTATACCGTTAGTGTGCTGGTATTGCAAGTTTATTGGGATTGCCACCTTGGGGTAGCATGTTTTGTTCTGGCGAGGCCCCATCTGTAAGAGGGTCGGACTCGTAAATGTACATTTGTATATAGGTATATATATACATATATTTGAATGTGTTGTGATTTCATAGTAGTATAATGGTCTCGAATATTGAATCCCATTATGCGTAGGGATTTCATTATTATGAGTCGTATGTAATTGATTTTCTAATCAACAAAGAGTTAGTTGGTTTTTATAATTAACGATAGAGATGTAGTAACAAAAAGAGTGCATTGTCTTATTCCCCGTTAGAGATTTGGGAGTTTATACTCATAGTTGTATGTCTGGGGACGGGATTTTGAGAACCCCGATCTTAATTACGTGGTGTATATGGAATGTGATTACCATCAGTGTCAAGAGAAAGTGACATTTGAAGGGAGATCCTTGTTTAAGTGTCATTGCGGCAAAATGTAACTTGTTGAGGAACGAGAGTGTAGGGGTACATGCTATGGACAGGGCTTAACGAATTCTGATGACCAACAATGTTAGGTAGTAGTGTATCGGGGGGGTTCCTTGTTTGGATTTCGCTTTGCGAGACACTCCACGCATGAAACTTAGCATAAGATTGGTAGTAAGGAGAAGTGTGGCCCTTCGTTCATGAATTGGATACCTCTATCGATACGGGAGTATGTAGTTATAACGGGAAGTTACAAGGAGTAAATTATGTTGTAAGGCCATTGGAGCCAGTTGTTAGTAAATTACGATGTAAGTACTAATAATATTAGTTTTGGCATGGCATGTTGAGGGACGCATTGAGGATAAGGAGAATTTAGGATTTGTAATTCAGTAGCGATTGAGAACGCCCAAGTAGTATAGCGCCGTTGTATTTACAGTGACGATAAAGAGTTTGAGACTTGTATGAAACGTATTATGTCTAAGAACCTTATAGTGGGATATAAGGGGCAAAGACACCTTGAATTGCTAAAGTGTAAATTAAAGGAAGAGGGAACATGGACGGGCAAGATTATTGCATATGAGGTAAATCGTCATAAGAAAAGGTATAAGTGAATATCATGTGTAGTCAGTGTAGCACGTTCAAATTTGGAGATTTATTTTAGTTTCGAGATAGTTGGATTGTTGTAATTATTTTCGAGAAATTTGTTGTATGAAATTGAAGATGAGAATAGTGGTTTCTTGTTTTATTGTGGGATTTGGATGCTGTATACCTTGTTATTTGTGGATTAGTTTAGTTTATCGATAGTAGCGCATCGTTCGCTCTCTCCGAGCGGGCGGGGTGTTTTTCCCATAAATCGAATGTTGAGAATAACTCAAGCGTAAATAAAATGAGGATGTCAATCAGGTATGAAGTCTAGTTATGTACAAAGTAGTGAAAAGGGGTATAGTTCCAAACTTTTGGTATTCGTCGGGAGAATAAGATCATCAAGAAATTCGAACGGGGGAAAGTTTATGTGAATATCGGCATTGAAAGAGGGATAGTAAATAGTAGACCAGATAGGGTTAGATGAACCACCAAATAATTTTGTACCAAGTCGACGATTCCAAGAATGGAGGGTCTAGTGGAAAAAGTGAGAAATGGTTATGTGGTACATGTTGTCCAGAAGGAGAGAAATGGTTATATACTTGGAGTAATTTACACTATTTAGATAGTGAACACGCCGATACGTGGTTTGACGTAGTGCTATTTAGAACTGGGATGAAATCCCCGATATCCACATTCAAGTGGGGTGACTATAAGTAGTGAGATATAGCGATACAAATGGAGGGTTGTATCACCTAAAACCCGAAGTGCAGGAGCAAGGTGACTAAAGATTGATAGATTGTATGAAAGAAATTTTGGATCCATTGCGATATTTTTCAATTCCAAATCGGGTATAACTAGTGAGGTACATTGTAGACATGAGGAACAGATATTACCAAATGGTAACGCTAAGGAGGGGAAAGCACCCGTATATATTTATGGTGGACAAGGTACTTATAAAGATTGGTGTAACACCAACAGGCTGAAGTAGCTTTTCTGTGTGTAAAGGTCACAACGTCGGGAATAGAGATTCAAAGAGTGGGCAAGAGTAGTCAGTTATGTTATTGATTCCTTCCAGAATGGGTGTCTCAAGTTTTGATAAAAGCGGGAGTAAATGCGTAATGAGGTGCGGACTCATAACGATATTGAGACGATATGGCCAATGATGTATAAGGTATTCTTACTAGATTGTGGTTTAATAAGCACAACGCGAAGTGCATTTATCGAGATTATTCTGATAAGGTATCAAGTATGTTAAACAAACTCATTGTGAAGCGAGGGTTTTAGTAATTTGGACTTCTCTATATAATTGTTTTGAAACTGGAGGATACCTATTTTTTTTAGGCATACCTTACTTTTCCGAATTTTGGGACAAAATTCAGTTATTAGGGGGGAAGTATGTAATACCCCGTATTTTCTGTGATATTTATTTTTAGGGATTAATTGAATTAAATGTTTATTAATTGGAAATTAATCCGGATAAAAATATTAACGTGATGTGAGTTAGTATTTTATTATAATGTGCATACTTGGCATTATATGAATATTGGTAATATTGAAATTGTCAGGTGATTGAAATACGGCAATTTGGGAATTTTGTTGAGACGCGTGTGACCACCGCGTCATGGTATATTATTTTTATTATAAAGTGAATTTTAAATTCTATCAACCTTATAGTCGTTTTGAGTGCGCCAACGCGTCCGGAAGGGTTGAAATAGTCAGAAAACACTAGCCGGAGGTTTTGTTTGGGTCCCGGGGTATTTTTAGGCCATACCGGCAACATAAAGGGCATTTTGGTAATTTTGTATTTTTGGAGAATTAAAAGTGACGAAAATTGAGAGTTTTAATCTGATTGGGAATTGACCCACTAAGCCATTAACCAACCTTTATTAACCCAATAAGCTACGTAGGTTATCATTTAGTCTTCCAACTCTCCCAAAGAAAACCCTAGCCACCAAAGCCATCTTTGGAAGAAGAAAGCTTAGAGAGGAAGGGAAAGAGGAGGAATTCTGCAGAAAATCTGCAGAAAGAGCTTACAAATCCAACACCAAATTCAGAGACAATCAAGGCAAGTGATTTATTCCATTTAAATTTCGGAGAATGCTTCTTCCATGTTAGATTATTCAAAAACTTTGTGTGTTCTTGGAAGATAATGAAAAACCCATAAGATTGGAGTTATTAGTTTAATTTTGGGATATAGGTTGCATGTAGAATGTTACTGGAAGATCATATTAAGAGAATTACTGACTTCTGTGATACCAAAAACGGACTTAAGATGAGGTTTATGAATGTTCTTGAGAAAAATTAGAAAACTAGGTTTTTGATGAAGATTGATCCATATGTAGCCTTTAGTTGTTGAATTATTGGTTTGTGGACGTTAGTAATATTGTAGGATGGTTATATGACATTACTATAACGTTATATTAGAGAGTCATGCTTTAAAAATAAGTTTTGGGATGTTTTCAAATCTGCAAAACGAAGCAGTCCGTAGCCATACCTGTGCGATCGATCGATCAACATTCATCAGTCGATCAATCGACAGAATCGATCGATCGAAGGAAAAGGTCGATCGATCGACCTTCCCAGAATGAGTAAAATTTTCCTTAATTTGATTTTAATGGTGGTAACCCTCGGAGAATATGTTTGGAGAACTTATGAATACCCTCACCCTTAAGGAAGACCAGTAGGTGTGATTATTATAGTGGACTTTAATTAGAATGCAATTCGAGGAATTATTCTAGATTATTGAAATTCGTTAGTGAGGTAATGTTTGGGTTAATAGTGTAAAATTGTGTAATTTGATGAAATAAGGTTTGGAGCAGAAGTAAAGACCTTAGGAATAAAGATGTTATGTTTGGGAATAATCGGAACCTAATAATCTATTATAGATAGGTTTTAAGGATAAGGGACTACGGCGTGAGACGTGTCGGCAATTTAACTTTATATTAACGGGAGACTTGAAATATATAAGTTTGGAATAATGGTATAATGATGTAGAGTATACCTTATTAATATGGTGATATCTAAGATGTGTGAATGATTAGCATATAATTTAATGTGTATGACATACCTACCATACTTGCTATCACGAGAGGTTTACGTGCGCTTAGGGCCTTCTTATCCTTGTGTTGCCCGGATATAGATTGGTTACCTCGATGAACATAGGTCATTGAAGAACTTATTGTGATAATAATAAGTTTGCTGATCGTGGGAGCGTAGGTATGTGCGTGACCCATGTGATGGTGACTGTGTTCGCCTCTATTATTTGTGATGTTGTTATCTGAGAACTATTCCTGAGAGATTCGGAATATGTGATCCTTATGTACGTGATGTATCGGGATGGATAGCAGAGTATGTGTGCACCGCAGCTTAGTTCTCGGGGTGCTTATATTGTATAGTTATGATGTGAATAATATACACTTAATTTAATGGGAACTTTCATGTTAATGTTGTGAATATATATCACGGTATTATTTCGAGAAACATAACGGGTTAGCTAGTAGTAATATATTGCATATTGTACACGTGAGTTTACATTAAACCCCTACTTAATTACGAGCATTATATGTTAATAGAACCAAGTAATAACGGTAGGTCCTATGACAGTCTAGCTAGATTTGATGTCACTTAGCTAGTGGTTTGTGTCGTTGTAGATGGGTACTTGCGTTAGGAGTGCACAGTTAGACGAGAGGTGAGGATATCATGTGAGTGCACGTCCTAACATGTACTTTGCATTTAATGTTTTAAATGTTTTTAAAGCACTTGCAGGTTTTTAAATATAACTCCACATTCGGGCTCTGACCCGTTTGCTTTTCAAATCTATTTTCTTGTAAAACCATTTTAGGTGCCCAGCCACAAGGACACCATGCCTAGGATACTCATTCAGAAGACGAGCTGTAGCTGTTTGTGGAAGCTACAGGGACTTGCTTTTAGATGCCTCTCTTATTTGGATCCAAGTCTCAGCAATTATCAGTTGTAGGGCATGTTGCCCATTTCTATTAGACATCTTTTACATTTCAGTTTTCAGACTCTAGCATGTATTGCTCAGTATTCAGTTTGTAGTTATTTACTTCAGTTATGGGTTTGGTTGTGAGGAGTTTTTTCCTCCAGACTTTATTTAACTTATGCGATGGTCATTCTATTTACTTAGTTATGGTGAATGGTGTTGTTATTATTGTTCATTACACCTGTTGCATGTTAATCAGATTTAATAAAATTTGGCACTTTCTTTTAAATACTAGGTGGTTAGTAATAATTAAAAATGTTTCGACAGTGATGCTATTAACTGAGCCAACTTGGCATTTTGAATTAATTTAATAAAGGAGTAGCTACCCGGTGTTTAATTAGTCGGGGTGTCACAAATGGGTTCAATGAAATCTAATTAGTAGGATGGGGGAGGCTAATAAAGTTATTGAGAAATATTTGGAGAGAAATCTAGGTTACTTGGAGAGAAATTTAATAATTAGTTGGGTGGAGGAGGTTAATAAGGTAATTAAAGCATACTTGGAAAGAAAGCTAGGTTACTTGGAGACAAAGGTAGGTTTAAAGAATTAATATAAGGACCCAAGTTAAACCCTACTACCTCTAAAAACTAACAATTAAACTTCTAAACTTCACACAAAATACCTACTTCCAATCCACAAATCACCTCCTTTTATTCTAACCAAAAATTCTATAATTCTAAACTTGGTTTTGGGGAAAACATCAACCCAATTTCAAAAACAAAAGACTGTTGGGGATATCTTGGAATAAAAATTCAACCAATTTCTCGAGGGAATTATTTTTAACACCATTGGGAGCTTCTTTGCACATATTAAGGATTTTTGAAGAGTAATTGCAAGGGAAATTCAAATGGATTTCTCTTATCTTTCTTCTGGGAATTTTTATTCATCAATTAAGACAAAGATAATTCTAATATCTCCTCTCATAAGTAAGACAATATTTGTTACCTCAATAATTTTATCAATTATAAAATTTGGTGTACAGATAATTAGAGTTTATTTTATTGGTCACATCTCTACAAATGGTAATTTTTATGGACAAATTAATGAATGCAATTCATGAAATTTTATGTTTGATAAATTATATCAAATTGTTATAATGGGATTGATTGAAATTTTTTATTTTTCATAAATATTTATAATTTAAAAATTCCACGTAATTAAAATTCCGTATTGGAATTATAATTGTGCTATGAAATTTAAAATTTTCCTTTAAATGTAAATCTAGAATTTGGGTGTGAATTATGTGGTGAACTATTATAAATTAAATTGGAGGAATGGGAAATTTAAAAAGGGATTTATGTCCAAAAAAAGTGTAAGAAGAATTAAATATTGAAGTGAAATTATAGATTTCCTTTATTCTTCATAAAATACTAAATATTAAATAATTAGAATACTCCCATGTATGAATGTTATTTTTTGTCTCTTGGTATTTTATGATGAGAATGAATTAATAATTATTAGATGTTTGGAATTGGTCGTCAGTCGTTGAGATTTGATTTTTTGATTCGCATTATAAACTTTCAAAAGATTATAAACTTCTATATTAGAAATTATAAATGGGTTAGTTTTCGTGAATAGACTCTATGTTAGTTACCTGACTCAAAAGGGCTAGATTATTATTTATTTCTAGTTTTATTAAATCATTATACTCTCTTAGGGTACACATTATGGGCATGGTATGAATTATTATAATTTGTTTCATGACTCAGTTTGAAGTCATAATTTTGAAAATACTTTACCATGGATGTGGAAAAAAGAATGTGCAAACTATCTGTAGTTATGCTCATAACTCAATAGCATAGATGTTTATATATTTCTTAGTTATGATGTATGAATACTTCAACTATTATTATCGATCTCTTTTATGGGAAACGGTAGTGGTTTAAAGATGAGTTTATTGAAAATATTAGTTATTGGTTTTGACACCGATAAGGGTGGAGGTTGTAAAGATAAAATTAATTTAATATTTTTTACACCATTAAGGGTGGAGAATAATGGTCAACGTAAAAATCATAAAAGTGTTACTCAAAACTTAATAATTATAGAATTATTATTTACACTCATGCTTGATAGTTTTACTACTTGAGTACGGAGGATGATAATGTATTGTTAAGACAACCTATATAATTCTAACAAATAGATTTGATCAATCCAGTTATTAAAAATATACGGGGTTCCGCACTTGACACGGGGAATAAAATTATGCACCATTATCAACTTTGTGAGTAAGACCTCATTATCTCCGAGGATTTCTGAGATAGTCAAAACGGAGAGCAATCATAATTATTTAGTGAAATTAGGTATGGTGTGCACATTAATGGAGAGGCGAGGATCACAAGGGAGTGTACATGGAAACTAATATGTTTATCTAATAACTGATTTAAACACTTACAAAATATTTTTAAACTATTTTCTTGGGCTCAGACCCTTATTCTCCTAGAAGCCTCGATCAGTGCACGGGATAATTTCTCCAGCCTAGGATACTGGACTTATGCTCTATGGTATGCCTTACTGGTGTAGTAAATAGGCCTCTGTACTCTTTCTTCATGTCATACCAGAGCCGAACTAAGTGAAAATTCTGATACGGCTAAATAGAGGTAAATTTTTTCCTGAAAAATTTGTCTCGATAGTAAAGGTGCAGACCCAAGTACCGCTTTAACTGCAGGAATGCGATTTCAAATTTTCCATTCCACTCAAAATATTTTCTAATCACTTTAAAGTACGAAAGACATTTATCAGTGGCTCTAGAGACAAACTGTTAAGTGCTGCCACACGTACTGCTAGTCTTTGCACTTGATTCTTAGTTATTGGGGACTGAATATTAATTAGTTCCTAGATATTTTCAGTATTAGCTTTGATTTCTCTTTGGTTGACAATGAAACGTAGGAACATACCTTCCTTCACCTTGAAGACAAACTTCTTTGGGCTAAGCTTCATCTGTTGCTTCGCTAACTGGTCGAAGGTCTGCTATAAGTCTTTGATGTGATCGACTTATTTTTTGATCTTGATGATCATATCAGCAACATACACATCCATGTTCTTTCCGATAGGATCTTCAAACAGTTTATTCAAGAGTCGTTGATATGTTGCACCAGCATTTTTGAGTCCACAAGGCATGATGTTGTAGCCATAAGTACCTCCACTGGTGATGAAAGATATTTTTCTTAATCCTCAAACTTTATTTTAATATGATTGTACCTATAATAAGCATCCATGAAGCCAAGCAACTTATGTCCCGAGGTGACATCGACTATCTGATCGATCCTAGGCCGTGGGTAGTGATCTTTGGGGAATATTTGTTCAAGTCGGTGAAATCCACACACATTTTTAACTTATTCTTCTTCTTCCATACCATCACCACATTGGAGAGCCACTCTGGATATCTAATATCATCTATGAAGTTAGCCTTACGCAATTTTTTGACTTCCTCCCACATTGCCATATTATTTTTTGCGTCAAAAACTCGCTGCTTCTATTTGACCAGTTTAGCCCCTTTCGTAATACTTAGATCGTGGAATATGAAAATTTGGGTCAATCCCAAACATGTCTTCATGACTCTAGGATAACACATTTCTTCATTGTCTAAGAAAATTGACAAGATGTTTCTTGAGCTCTAGTTGCAAAGACGAGATGATTTGAATAGTCTTCTTCGAGTGCTCGTCGTCGAGAAGGATGAATTTGATCTCTTTAACTACCTATCCTTGATTAAATTCTCCTCTTCCCATGGATTTATCATTTCAATACAGTAGGTTGTTATCTTATGATGTTTCTCCTAATCTACCTAGGTATATTGGCATTCTCAGGCTTCAACCTAGTTCCCTTTGACTATACCGACTCCATAGTGGGTGGGGAACTTCGAGCACTAATGAATTATAAATGGCATGACTTCAAATTTATTCAACCCTACTCAGTTGAGAATGATGTTATATGCCAAAAGAACATTTATATCTAGGATGAAGAAATGAACATTTTCTGTTCGACATGTTATTTGGGCACTTACTATAATCTCCAACTCAACTGTGCCTAAGGGGATCTTCTCACTCAAAAAAACCAATCAGAGGCTGGTGGTATGGTGTTATATTAATATCCCTAATTCTTAGGCTTCCAAACCAATTATAGAAAGTCACATCTACCGCGCTGCCATTATCAACGAGGATCCAAGCCACTCTGTATTCATGCACCATCATGGTAATGACCAAAGGGTCGTCTTGCGGGTGCAAGACACCAGAAAATCGTCTTTGGAAAAACCGATAATAAGGAATTCTTTATTTACCATCCTTAGATGAGTATCCATGATACCCATGAGGTTAGTCTATCTTATGTGTTGGTAAACTTTTGCCTCGTTGAGGTAGGCCTTCCTTTTAGCAAATCCCTGTCCTCCTCTAACATCTCTGCCAGTAATAAAATTCCATTCGAAGGAGATCGTCTTAACTTATGGACAGTCTCTTTGGAATTCTTTAGAAAATATGCATCATCATCTGAATCATCATCGCGTCCCCTTTTTTACTTATCTCTTTTCCTACAGATAGATTCTGAACATCTTCTACTCTTGTGCTCTTTGTTTGGATCTTTCTGACCATCTTTATGCACATACCTGGATAACTTTCCTCTTCTAATTAATCTCTCAATTTCATTTTTGAGAGAAATGTAGTTGTCCGTATTGTGGACATGGTCCTTGTGAAATTCATAATGGTAGCTCTAGTGCCGATGATTTGTTGGGGCTTTCAATTTTTGGGACACCTTAGGTATGTTCATTATTTACCTAATGCAACTGGGAATACATTGTGGAAATGGGGTCAATACATTTATCTTCTTTGCTTTGATAAGTTTAATATGTCTATGAACTATGAATGGCCACTAGAATATAAAATGAACCAAAAATTATTCCACCAATATCAACCTATTGATGTGATTTCCAAAGTAAACGATGTGCTTGTGTGTTCATTGTTAGCTAAGTAACTGAAAAGGACATGTGAAATTTCGCAAGTCCTTAAATGAACCATGGTTTAAAGCATCATCCAAAACCAAGAAAAATTGGACAATGTTACCATAAACCATAGTGCACTGAATAAGGTTCGAGTCACGAGTTGTGAAATGGATAAAACCATAAAAACTAGGTCTAAATATTGACCACTCGGTCAAAAAATTAATGAACTCAACCTAAATACCATCATTCACTCTCATCTAATTTGTGTGTTTCCTATGAAATTTCCCTTATAACGTGTATGAATAAAGTTTTTGTACAATCTAGACATATAATTATAAAGATAAGTTTATAATTTGCAATTTCTTTTTTTATTAAATAAATTTTTTGATAGTGCTTTTAACTTTTGGAACAATGAAATTGACAAGCATAATCAAGGGCCGTTTGGACTTTTACCCCCATTAGTTACATCGTATATCACTTTGGGTAACAAAGTTTAATATACTACTACTTTGGGTATAATTTTCACTTTTTGCACCCCTTTTGTGAGGAAAAACGTGATGAAAAATATATAGTGTAAAAATATGTCATAAAAAGTGAAAATGATACCTAAAGTGATATACAAAATTTGACACGATAATCAATTAGACAATATTATTTCATATTAATGATTATTTGTAATTATTTAATTGATCCATGTTATTATAATTAAATTTCAAAACTTTTCCTTTAAAAAAATGGGCTCTCTATATAGCACATCATTGCGTATCGACCAAAACTGAGATGGATACTAAATTAAAGATTGGATGATCAGGCCATGTAAGGAACTTAAACAATGTTTATCTAAATTCAAAGTTGTTATTTCAAAAAAATATTGCCAATATGCATATTCTTTCACACCACTTATATCCAACACATGTATATACATGCATGCCTTTTCAAATTTAGATATGCTTGATTATTAAAATTACTAATTATTGATTAAAAAGAGTTTTAGACCCTTAATTTTGTTTATAACTTTATACACACACACACTCACACACACACACACACACACACACATATATATATATATATATATATATATATCGATTTGTTGTTGATAACTGGTGAATGGGTAGGAAAAAAACAAAGGACTATGTGCAGAATGACAATTTCTGAATTTG
The DNA here is from genome assembly GCA_949130495.1 of Sambucus nigra. Taxonomy (NCBI): domain Eukaryota; kingdom Viridiplantae; phylum Streptophyta; class Magnoliopsida; order Dipsacales; family Adoxaceae; genus Sambucus; species Sambucus nigra. The sequence continues at coordinate 639,810,642 of OX422216.1, forward strand.
ACAATAGGTCAATATTTATTAATTAAGATATAAAGTACCTCATCAGAAGTCTCGTCCTACTTTTACCAATTTTGCATATCAAATTAGCAACACGTTTCAAAACAATACACCAACCCGTCAGAATCATTTGCTAACACCTATCAATTTACAATTGTTATTATTTTCAAAAGCAACATTCAATAAACAAAATTACATCATCCTATAAGAAGTTGCTCAAAAAGCTTGCGCAGAACATCCACATATGGAAAATCGTAGAAGAATTTGACATATTGAGAAAAAAAAAGCATAATTCTATTGCCATTGCAGCTCACAAAAGAAAGAGAAAAAGACACGAGCCCTTCCCAAATCAGTGTACTTATAAACAATATCATTAATAGATCTATCCTCATATTCCATTTTTAGACTCTCAATGACGCTATTGCAGTATCCGTCTAGAATTATGTGGTCCAGCTGTTATTAAAAACAAATATTAGGGCTATCCATAACTATGTTGACTTGTGTGCCATTGTTTCCTTATATTACTAGTTCCAATCTTAAACAACATCATTCCCAATATACACCTCTCCTTTGTACCTACTTTTTCATCAAAATTAAATTTATATATACCTTCAAGAGAGGCACACCATATTCCCAGATTTTTGCTTTTGATTTCATCCGTAATTTTATTAGCATCTAATAACTCTCTGATATAAAGCTTCGTCATGTCATACTTTATCCGATTATGCCATATATTCCATGTCGTCATAGCAACAGCCTCAGATTGAATATTTGAAAGTAACTCTTCTATAGCACTTGCCCACTCATGCCCGGATATTCGCCTTTTTTCCCTCGTTTAATTGGGGAAACTTGGTAGACCTCTTTGTCTCTTTAATTAATGAACAATCTCTATGTACGTAAATTAAGGTATCACTTTCTTTTGCAATCGGAGTAGTGTCCGTTAACTATGACACGACTATGTTGGAGGTTTTCCATCGTCACGAGTGAGTTTTTCCACAATCGCAACTTTTACTATCACCAACGGATAAGCTATGAAGGAAAAAAAATATAACATACAACAGAAAATCAAGTGGTGAGATGAGCCCGAAATTTTAAAGATATTAGATACTTAAATTAAAAACAGGGATTATTATATGTGAATCCTATATGAAAATATTTTCTTAGTTAACTCCTCTTGATGTCAACCATTAATTAACTCATTTATTTGAATTTACAATTTTTTACTAATATACCCCCACCCCTATATTCCCTCAAAATTTAAATTTGTCATTACTTTGCTTTTCCTTTCAAGCTTTAAAGAACTATAACTTTCAATATACAAATTCAAAAGATACGAAATTGATATTTTTGAAACCTACTAATCGAGCCCTATAAAATAAGACCATATTCAATAGAAGATAGTAAAAATATGCATTTTCTTCACTGTCAAGCCCACAATAATATTTATTGTCTATGTAATATTAGTACATTAAATGTTTATTGTGTATGATTGTGCCTGAGTTATAAAACTGTTCCATTTTTTATGGCACACAGTAAATATATATTGTCTACATAATTTTGTTTTGCATAAGATTTTACAGTATTCATGGATCATGTTTGATAGATCTTAGTTAGTAGATTTCAAAAATAGTAATTTTGCCAAAAACAGATTTGTAAATAAAAATTTATGTTCATTTGAACATTAAAAAATAAAAAAATAAAGTTCAACCACTTGAGTAATTTTTGCCCAATAATTACGGATAAATGATTCAAAAAGGGTAAATTTGTCAAATAAAATTTTCAAAAAATAGAAATAGAACTTATTTGATGATTGATTCAATGGAACTTATTTATAATTTTTTTTAGATATGACCTATATCTAACCCTTAAAAATAAAAGAAGAAAGAATAAGTAAAGAAAGAATAACATATGGTTGTTTTTATTTGTGGACCCCTCATTTCACTAAACATCCCGAACATTATTTTCACACCATCAAATGGGCTCAAACCCATTTTATAGGATTTATAAAAGAAAAAAAAATCACACTTGGACGTTAGCTAAACATTGAAAAAATCATCTTACCGGAGACCATTCAGCTCGGAATCATCTCATCGGAGACATTTCGGATGGAAAAATAATTGTCATTGATCATCTTCAAAAGAAAAAAAGTGGCTTCCTCATAAAACCCCCACTAGAAATTACCACATAAATAGTTAAATCATATACAGATGAAGAAACCTTTACAATCACTACTTAGGTTTCTCTCTATGATTTATACACAAAAATATATGGACTATTCGGTCACAAATGATCTCCGTACTGGAGTATTGTTGTTTTCATTAAGAGTCCTTCTACATGTCCCGCCTAGGGACTGCCTCGGGACCGCATTTTATTTCATCTTTCTTTTTTTTTCCTTTTAACAATTGATATAATATATATATAACTATTTTTTTAAATAGTAAATAAAAAAGTTGTGTTTACTAATAAAAAAATTTATAAACAGTTTTTTTAATTAAAAATAACATTTTAAAAAATATTTTTCAAATTTTAATTAAAAAAAAACATGTTTAATTTGATGTCTTAGATTCACGATTAAATAGTGTCGCTGGCGCGGACCCACATTCAACAAATGATGTGAGTTCGAAAATGTGGGTCCGCGTCATCGGCACTAATTAATCACGATATTTTATTGAAAAAATATCGCGATTAACTAGTGACGCTGGCGCGGACCCACATTCAACAAACGATGTGGGCCCAAGAATGTGCGCCTGCGCCAACGGTCGGTAATCGCAATTAACTAGTTTCGCTGGCGCGGACCCACATTCAACAAATGATGTGGGGCTGGGAATGTGAGTATGCGCCAGATTGAAAAATATCGCGATTAATTAGTGTCGCTGGCGCGGACCCACACTCAACAAATGATGTGGATCCGGAAATGTGCATCAGTGCAAACGACACTAATTAATCGCAATATTTTATTAAAAAAATATTGTGATTAATTAGTGTCGCTGGGGCGGACCCACTTTCAACAAATGATGTGGGTCCGGGAATGTGCGTCCACACCAGCGACGCTAATCAGTCGTGATATTTTTACCAACATCACTAATTAAACGTGATATTACGAACAAATATTTTTTTTATATTTTAATTTTAATAAAAAAGACTGTTTGATTTTAATTAAAAAAATTTTTTTTATATTAATTGAGAGAACTTTTTTTAATATTAAAAACTATTTTTTTCTAATATTAAAATTGTTTTTATATTAAAAGTTAAAAGACAAAACACTAAGAAACTAAAAAAAAGAGCAAAAAAACAAAAAAAAAGGGCAATGCGGTCGCTGGGCGGGACAAACCGGCAGGTCACATAGATTTTCCCTTTCATTAACTATGGTTATTGTTTTCATTAAGTATAGTTGAGTATTACTATTTTCATTAACAAATTTTTTGGTAGTTGTCTTATTGGGGTTTAAAACTAAGGATATCAAGGTAATTTAGCATATTTTTGCGTTGAAAGTTAGAAATATGCTAATTGGGGACTGAATAAAGAATAACGGGGTTTGTGTAATAACACCCTAACATAAACCCTCTAATGGTTTGCCTCTGTATAACACACCATTCCACAGTAGCTTCTTAGCTTAGCAAAGAGTAATGATGAACAACTATTCATGGTGCTTAAGACACACATATGGCCCTCTTCACATCGGTACTACAAACTCACTCATTTATGCCCTCTTTACTACTATTACTCGTTCTCGTTCTCATTTTCATTCTCATTCTCATTCTCATTCTCATTCTCAATCAATCCTAAATAATACTTATTCTTCTACTGTTTCTAGACCTCTGCACTCTCCTTTAAATACTCCAACCCGCTTTAACAATTTTGTCACAAATCAATGCAAGATTGGGTTCAAGATACCCTAGCCTTGTACGATCGAATGACCCAGATGAGACCTTTGCCCTCCATTGTCTATTTTAATCACTTGCTAGGCTCCATTCTCAGGATCAAACATTATACCACTGTTATTTCCCTCTTTAAACAAATTCAATAATTGCCACTAGTTGAGGTCGACCTTTGTAATCTTAATATTTTGATCAACTCGTACTGCCATCTCAATAGGGTCCATTTGGGTTTCTCTATTTTGGTAAGAATCTTCAAACTTGGTTATCAACCGGATTGTATCACGCCCAATACTTTTATTGGGGGTTAATTGGTGAGGATAGAATAGGTGAGGCTGTACAGTTGTTTAATCAAATGGAGATTGAAGGGATCCAACCCGATGGCATCACTTGTGGGATCATTATAAATGGGTTATGTAAATCGGGAAACACTTGCGTGACTATTGGATTGCTTAAGAAGATGGAAGAAATAAATATGGGAGTTGATGTTATGGTCTGTAATACTATTATTAACAGTCTTTGTAAGGACAGACTACTTGATGAGGCTTTAGACCTCTTTTCAGAAGTGGTTCGTAAAGGCATTGCTCCAAATGTCTTCACATACACTTGCTTGATCCAAGGTGTTTGCAATTCAGGTCGGTGGAAAGACGTTACAAAATTATTGAATGAGATGGTGAACCGAAAAATAAATCTTGATGTGAGAACTCTCACTATATTAGTAGATGCACTTTGTAAAGAAGGCATGGTTGAATAAGCGATAGATTTAACTTAAAGGATGATTCAAAGAGGTGTCAAGCCTGATATAGTCACGTACAATGCTTTGATGGATGGATATTGTTCGAAAAGGAGATTGCGGGAAGCAAAGAAGGTATGTGATTTGATGGTTGCTAGAGGTGTTAAACCTGATGCTCATAGCTATAACATACTGCTTAATGGATATTGTAGGGAGAGAAGGATGGATGATGCCCAATTTTTTTTCATGAAATGTCTAATAAAGGATTAAATCCCAACACCGTCACTTACAACACTCTTATAGGTGGCTTGTACCGTGTGGGGAAGCCTCTTGTCGCATTGAATCTTTTAAATGAAATGCAATCTCATGGTCCAAAACCGGATGTTATGACGTATAATATTATGTTAGATGGTTTATGCAAAAATAAATGCCTTTTTAGGGCAATGGACTTATTTCAAGAGATGGAAGATTACGAGTTGTATTGTAACATTGTAACTTACACCACCCTCATTGACGGTATGTGTAAGGCTTGTAAACCTAGAACTGCTAGTGAACTCTTTGATAGTCTTCCTAGAAAAGGTTTACAACCTAATCTCCGTATGTATAATATTTTGATTAATGGATTATGCAAGGACGGGATGCTAAGAGAAGGAAATGAATTGCTCGAAAGAATGGAAAAGAGTGGTTGCTCGCTTGATGGTTGCACTTATAATGTTATGATCCAAGGATTCCTTCAAAATAATGACAAATTTAGGGTAATGCAACTTGGTCGTGACATGGTTAATAAGGGATTCTCCACTGATGAATCTACAATTGCTTTGTTGATGGATGCTCTGTCCAATGATGAATTAGGCCAAATCAATTTTGAAAATACTTCATAAAGTTGTGTAATTTCTCCCCAGTTTTCAATGTGAGGTAGAAATTTTAACCTTATGGCGTGCTAAAGAATCAAGACTTTGGAAGAAAATTTGCTTCATTGAGAGGAAAAAGTACCCGATTTGTGTTCACGGATGAAAATGAGATAAAATAAATATATGATATGGGATTGCAGTATAGCTCTGGAGCCAATTGGGATCGAATTCCTAATAATAATGTAGAGATGGTGTAAAGGGCCTTCAATCAAATTCCTCCAATATTTAGCTAAGAAGAATATTTGTATGTACTTCATGATGAGCTTCCATTTTATATTGATCTTTGATGGTGTTATAAAATCATGAATCATATGAATTTTATTTTTTGGGCTGTTGGTTGTGAGGGTACTAGGGTGCTTTATATTACAGAGGTTTTGGATGGTGCCAACCTAGTTGGGATCATCTTATGCCTCGTGATGATATGCACCTGCATCTTTTATCAGTTCTTGTTATTTGTACTATGTATTTTCATTTTGATTAATATATTTAGAGCCTCGTTGGAGCCTTTTCCTTAAAATTTCTGCACCTATTTACTATATTTGTGAGTTTAATCTTAGAAATACTTGAGTTAATATAATTATTGAATGGTGATTACTGAGCCACCACATTTGAGTTGATAAAAATTCAAATGCTTTGCTATTATATAACTCTCCTACGCATTCATTAGTGACTACCCCTTAAGCACACTTTTATTGGTACAAAAATGGCCATCGGCCATACTAGTGACATTTTGAGAAGAAATCTTACCTTTGTATAATTCATATAAGCACTCATTAATTGACTTCCCATTAGGCACACCATTGTTGGTAAATAAATGCCAAAAATAGACATCGCATCGCTACAACACACCAATATGCGAAACATAAAACCCTAATTTTGAGTTATTGCATTATGCTTATATCACGTGTTTTAATTGTCTTGTTTGTTGGGCATGCATATCTAAGTTTTCGTAGAGTTTTATGAGAATTCACTAAACTTAAAACTATTATTTTTTGTATTTATGAATCTCGTTATTCATCTACCTGAATATGTTTGTTTTCCATTCATTGTGATGATATGAGAGTTCCTTCATAATGTGACACATTTATTTGTTAATCTTTTTTTTTTATCGGAGAAATTTGAAATTCTCAATGCAATTTTGACTACAAGAGGTTAACTGCATATAAATCTGAAAAATTGACTGACTGCTACTTTTTCACAGTTAAGTTGACTTCGCAGATAAAATATGCTCTATTTTTCATTTTGCGTTGAGTTCTGTGAAGGCCTGTATAGACTAAATTTGTGCAAGATAGGTGTCTTTATGTACACGTTAGTGTGTTTTATTGGCGTAAACCACCCGTCAAAAGGCTCCTAAATTATCTAACACCAATTTAGAGAGAAAAATAATTTTTTCTTTTGTCAAAATTTAAGTCTACCTCAAATGAGGTTCACAAGTGGGTATTTAAAAGGGAGGAGTAGCTTAGGCTCCAAGTTAAGGCACTAATTACATAAATTCCACTATTACTCTTTACCTCTATAGAATAATGCAAAAGAAATAAAAATATAATAACAAAATAAAAGAAAATGAAATGACTAAAAATCCCTAAACTAGGGATCCATTTCCATCACTCTCCCTGGCTTCGAAAAGCTCATCCTCAAGCGTAGGAGATGAACGATAAGAAAGCAACGCAACCATCAAATAGCTCCTCACTAGGAAGAAGAGTCGTCCTAGAAAACGCCCCTTGTAGCGGCTTGCCGTAAATCTCGGGAGAATAGGAACATAATCCAAATGTGACTGACCAACAAAATCGCGATCCGAGATTCCCGCGATGAACCTCTTTAATGCTATGCCGCAAAAAATTTCCTCCGAGCGCCGATCAAAAGCTACCATGAATGGGTCCACATACCCACCACCAAAAACATCTCCAATATCCAAATCATCCCCAAGAGAGATTACCTCCGATCCAACCTCAACAAAATCATCATCCCCTCTCTCATAGATTGAAAATAAATCTCCCAAATCAAATGTTTTCGGCTCATGGAAGTGCGTGCGAGTCACCCAACCATCCTCATCAAAAATATCAAAAAAAATTCCCAATACTAATTCAATTTCTTCGTTTCTATCTTTCTTGCAATCAACTGACTTGGGAGGGAATTTTTTATCGTTGATTTGACTAGATCTGGTGGGTGAGGATGGAAGAATGATTGGGTGGGGCAACCAATCTTAGACTAGCCGCTGGTGATCTTGAATTTGGCCTCGATAGTTAATCGGGGAGAACACATAATTTTTTTTATGATTGGGATTTGAAAAATGGGTGGTGGGTTGGGGGATTCGGGTTGGTGGTGGAGGGATTTGGAGGGTTGGAGGCTAGGGTTGGTGACTGGATTGTAAAATGGTAGGTGAAACCCTAGAAGTGGATTGTGTTGGATCTTGAATGGAGAGTTTATGGAATGGATTTGGGTTTGGGGTAAATTAGGGTTCAAGATTTGGGTTTTCGGGGTGGTGGGTTTGGTGTAGAGGGTGGGGTATGGCAGGGGCTGTGTGTAGGGATTTCTAGGGTTAGGGTTTTGAAAATGGGTATAGATTTGTTGTTGTGATTGTACCCACTCTCTTGTTCGTTTTTAAATCTCTTCTTTTAGTTGTTTGGATTTCTTGGGAGCCATTGAAGAGTAGCGTACAAATTTGATACAAAATACACCGATACACTAACACTAATGTGGAGTTTCACCCGCTCTGATACCAATTCGACGTAAACCACCCGTCAAAAGGCTCATAAATTATCTAAATACCATTTTAGAGAGAGAAACACTCTTTTCTATTGTCAAAATTCAAGTCTACCCCAAACGAGGCTTACAAGTGGGTATTTAAAGGGGAGGAGTAGCTTAGTCTCCAAGCTAAGGCAGTAATTACAAAAATGCCACTACTACTCCTCTAAATAATAAAGAAAAAGAAAGAAAAATTCAATAACAAAATAAAAGAAAATAAAATGACTAAAAATCCCTAAAATAGGGATCCATTTCCATCATTTATATTTTAAATCTATAATTTTTTCATAAATTATATTTATTGATCATTACCTTAAAAGATATTATTATTATATGGGACAGATAGGTTCGTTTAAGACTTATCGTGTCATAAAATGTTTACTCAACATAAAAAAATTATATATATGCATTATATTATTGCATATGTTTTTGTTAAAAAAAATGTTTATCAAAGTAAGTGTTTGTGTGTGGATGTATGGTACACGAAGTGAATTTGGGAGGGCTCGTATTTACACGCCCAACTCTAGGGAAGATGAGTGAGACTTTTAGAGGATGTCATTTAGATACCTAAAGGCCCATCATTGAGCAACGACCAGCCGTGCAAGCATCATTCGCCACCTTTGATACCGTGAAGGCTATTCACCGAGCGAGGCAATAGAGGCACAAAAGGACAAAACCCATGTCTTTGGGGTTGCTAGAACGACATCCCCACCATAATAAAATCCCTTGGGTGCAACCACCTCTCACTGAAGTCATTCTCATTTAGGGACTGCCCCCTCAAAAGGTGCAACATCGACCAATCGACTCTCGTTCTATGATTTCAGCCCTTGCCGAATCCCAACACTTGGGGTATGGACCAAAATACTAGAGATGAAAGTGGCTTCAACAACCAGCACCGGGGCCCCTAGCCTTGGTCAACTACAAAAAAGGATCCAAATTTGAGGTTCAATCGTGTTCACTATTGATGACCATTTTTTCTCCACACAAACCTAAGAGTGATTCATCGTTTGTGCCATCACACAAGCCAAAAAATGATCGTCTGAAGGTTAAGCTTATGAAGAAGAAGGCCTGAAATGAAAGGTCAAGGAAATGAAATGAAAGGTTAAGGAAATACTGAAGGGTTATGTTACTTATACTAATGTAGTACAGTTCATTGGCTAAATAAGGGGGTTGTGATCTATTAGCAGTAGATTTGTTCTATTTATTAATTCTAGTTGTCAGGTCTAATTTGTTATGAACGGAGTGCAAAACTTATCAAAGTATTTTTTGGGGATAAAGATATTGTAAAGGTCCGATTGGTGGAGTAGAAAAAGATTGTTGGAGAGAAATGGTTGGGGATAAAACCTCCAACCACCTCTCTCTGTGTGTATGACTGGCAACATCATTTCGTAATAACTTCTTAATCCTTAAGACTGAAGAGTGATGATGAACAACTATTCACGGTGCTTTAGAAAGATAAGATTGTACTACAAACTCACTCATTTATGTCATCTTAAAAACTACTCATTCTCAATCTCAGTCTCAATCAATCGCATATATTACTTATTCTTCTACTGATTCCAAACCTCATCCAACCTGCTTTAACAATTTTGTCACAAACTAATGCAAAATTGGGTTTAATACTCTTCGAGATGCCCAAACGTTGTATGATCAAATGGCTCAGATGACACCTTTGCCCATCATTGTCTATTTTAATCACTTGCTAGGGTCCATTGTCATGATCAAACACTATACCAATGTTATTTCCCTCTTTAAATAAATCGAGTCATTGCAAATAGTTGAGGTGGATCTTTATAGTCGTAATATTTTGATCAACTCTTACTACCGTCTCAATAGGATCCATTTGGGTTTCTCTCTTTTAGGAGGAATCTTCAAACTTGGTTATCAATCAGATTGTACCACAGTCAATACTTTGATTCGAGGGTTGATTGGTGAGGATAGAATGAGTGAAGCTATACACTTGTTTAATCAAATTGAGATGAAAGGGATCCAACCCGAGGGAATAACTTATGGGACCATTATAAATGGTTTATGTAAAATAGGGAACGCTAGCGTGGTTATGGGATTTCTTAAGAAGATGGAAGAAAGAAATTTTGGGGTTAATGTTGTTGTATATAGCACAATTATTGACATTCTTTGTAAGGATAAACTAGTGGATGAGGCTTTAGACCTCTTTTCAGAAGTGGTCCTTAAAGGCGCTACTCCAAATTTCATCACATACATCTTTCTTGGTCCACGGTCTTCGCAATTTAGGTCGGTGGAAAGACGTTACGAAATTGTTGAATGAGATGGTGAACCAGAAAATAAATCTTAATGTGAGGACTATCACTATATTAGTAGATGCGCTTTGTAAAGAAGGCATGGTTGAAGAAGCGGTGGATTTAATCAAAATAATGATTTAAAAAGGTGTCAGACCTAATATAGTCATGTATAATTCTTTGATGGATGGATATTGTTTGAAAAGGAGATTACAGGAAACAAAGAAGGTATTTGATTTGATGGTTGCTAGGGGTTTTAAACCTGATGATCATAGCTATAACATACTGATTAATAGATATTATAGGGAGCGAAGGATGGATGATATCTAAATAGTTTTTTATGAAATGTCTCACAGAGGATTAACTCCACACACTATCAATTACAACACTCTTATAAGTAGTTTGTGTCGTGTGGGTCAGCCTCTTGTCTCCCTGAATCTTTTAAATGAAATGCGAGCTTGTGGCCAAACCCTGGATCTCGTGATGTATACTACTCTGTTAGATGGGTTAAGCAAAAACCAATGCCTTTCTAGTGTAGTAGATTTACTTCAAGAGATGGAAGATTGAGGGATACATCTTGACATTATAGCTTACAACGCTCTCATTAATGGTATGTGTAGAGCAGGGAAACCTAAAGTTGCGAGTGAACTCTTTGATAGTCTTCCTGAAAAATGTTTGCAACCTAATGTTCATGCGTATATTATTTTGATTAATTGATTTTGCAAGGAAGGCATGCGAAAAGAAGCAAATGAGTTGCTTGGAAGAATGAAAGAGAGTGGTTGTTCACCAAATGCTTGCACTTATAATCTTATTATCCAAGGATTTCTTTTAAATGATGACAAATTGAGGGCAATGCAACTTGTTCGTGAAATGGTTAATAAGAGATTCTTTATTGATGCATCTACAACTGCTTAGTTGATGGATTCTCTGACCAATGATGAATTAAGTCAAATTAATTTTGAGAGTGCTTCATAGAGTTGTACAATTTCTCTCCCGTTTTGAATGTGAGGTCGAATTTTTGATCTTATGGCATATTAAAGAATCAAGATTTTGGAAGAAAAGTTGTTTCACTGAGATGAGGAAGTATGAAAATTGAGATAAATGAAATACCTGATTTGAGATTGTAGTACAGCTCTGGAGCCTGGTGGGATCTAATTCCCCCTAACCATGTAGATATGGTGCAAAGGGGCTTCAATTAAATTTCTCCTATATTCAGCTGAGAAGAATATTTATATGTATTTCCGAATGAGTTTTCGTTTTGCATTTATCCTTGATGGAGTAATAAAATCATGGATCATATGGATTTTCTTTTCTGGGCTGTTGGTTATGAGGCTGCTAGGGTGCTTCATATGATATAGGTTTTGGATAGTGCCAACCTAGTTGGGATCATCCTATGCCTAGTGATGATATGCACCTTCCTCTTTTTTCTGTTCTTATTCTTACTATGTATATTTCATTTTGATCAATATATTAAGAGTCTTATTTGAGCCTTTTGCTTAAACACAGTCTGCATCCATTAAACTTTTTTACCTGCTAGTTTAATCTTAGAAATACTTGAGTTAATATAATTCTTGATTGGTGATTACTGGACCACCACATTTAAGTTGATGGAAATTCAAATGCTTTACCATTATATAATTCTCTAAAGCATTCATTGATAACTATCCCTTAAGCATACTACTATTGGTACGAAAATGGCCATCACACTTGTCAGTTGATGGAAATTCAAATCACTATGTGACAATTTGTCATTAATGAAATTTCCCTTAAAAACACTATTGTTGTTAAAAAACTTGCCCGAAAATGCACATCGCACTGCTACAGATTACCAATATGCGAAACACGGAACCAAATTTGAGTTACGGCATTATGCTTTTATCACATGTTTATGTCTTGTTTGTTGGGCATGCACATCTTTATTATTGTAGAATTTTATGAGAATTCACTAAACTTCGCACTGTTATTTTTTTGTATATGTGAATCTCATTATTCATCTAGAAGAATATGTCCTTTTTCCCTGTATGGTGATATTATGAGAGTTCCTTTATTATGTGACACATATTAATATGTTAATCTTTTTCTTTTATTGGAGGAATTGCAAATTATCAATGCAATTTTGATTGCTGGAGGAGAGTCGCATTTAGATCTGCAAAACTGACGGATTGTTGCTTTGTGACAATTAAGATGACTGCACAAATAGAATATGCTTTGTTTTTCATTTCGCGTTGTGTATGAAGACTTGTCACAACTAAATATGTACAAAAATAGGTGTCTTTATATGCACGTAAATGTGTTTTATATTCTACATCTATATTTTTGTTCGTAACACTATATTTGTGACTAGTTACTTTGTAAGATGTTATTATTATAATGTCATCAAATGTTCACGAAACATTGAGAAATTATATACATATATTCATTATATTATTGTATATGTGAGCTTTTGTTAAAAAATAGCGTGTCAAAGTAAGCATGTGTGTTGTGTGGCATGTAACCAGGATGTGGCTGTGCACACAAGTCTAGGAAAGAGGAGTGAGACCTTTAGGGCATGTCATTTAGCCACCCAAAGGCCTATCATTGCACAAAGACCCACTGTGAAATCATTGTTGGGAGCCTTTGATACTGTAGAGGCTATACGCCAAGCGAGGCAAGAGAGGCACAAATGAACACAACCGATGGGGTTGCAGGAAAGAAGTCTCTGCCACAATAAAAGCCTTAGGGGGCCAACCACCTCTCACCAATGTAATTCTCATCTAGGGATTACCCCTCAAAAGGAGCAACATCGACCAGTCGACTCTCGTTCTATGATTTCAACCCGTACTGAACCCCAACACTTGGGCTAGGGACCAAAATAGTAGGGATGAACAATGGCTTCAACAACCGAAACTAGGCCCTCTAGCCTTGGTCAACTATGAAAGAGGATCCGAAGTTGAGGTTCAATCGTGTTCACCATTGATGACCATTTTTATCCCCCACAAACCTAAGAGTGATTCATCGTTTGTTCTTGCACACAAGCCTGAAAATGAGTTTGTTAAGATTAAGCTTATGAAGAGGAAGGGCCTGAAATGTATAGTAAATGGAATATGCTAAAAGGTTGTATTACTTGTGTACTAATGCAGTAGAGTCCATTGGCTTAAATAGGGGTTGTTGTGAGCTATGAACAATAGATTCTTTCTATTTGTTAATTTTAGTTGTCAGGTCTAATATTGTATGAACGGAGTATGAAATTTGTTGAATTATTTTTTCCAGGGATGAAAGAGAAGTTATCAAGGAGAAGAAGAATATTATTGGAGTAAAATAATATATGGATTATGGAGGGAAGAACCAGGCTCGAAAATTCCTATTCGCTATATTATGTTGAGTACAAAAAAAAGATCAAAAAAGAATCAAGTAGATATACTTTCATCAGTTATAACTAATGTTGTACTAAGGAGACAGTAGCTGTGTTCACGAAACATATGCATATAAATGCCTACTTGCATAAAAATTATAATGGTTAAAGAAGATGTAATATGCAATTGTTAGGGAATTGCAAATGTTCCATGCCAAACTTCTTCTTATTTGTATGCGACACTTCATAGCTTCTTTCATAAAGTCTTGGTGACTTGGATTTTTTTCTCTCTAGGTGATATACATTTTTTGACAAAAATGACAATGTATTTAAGAAACAAAGTACTACCCAAACCAAGGTCATTTTACACCTTTGCTGCTCTAGGGGCAGTTGAGCTCTCCGTTCAAGGTGGAAATTCCACCAGTAATTCTTTTTATATATTATGCATAAACTCAACTAAGTTTTCACAAGGACTTTTCCCTAATACTTGGGATCGGTGGCTACATGAATCATGTTACTTCATTCTGTTATGTTTAGCTCTTTATCCTTGGTCAAAGTCAAACCAATACTTTATAATTTATGCATATTCGATGTGTATACATGTGTCCATATTGGTATCAGGGGAATTCACTATATATCTGGACTATCGTATCTTAGATGTCGAAACCATGTTGTTTAACCAACCATGAATTTGACCCTTTATACAAATTCTTAATTGTTAATTTTTTAACTGTAATGCTTGTGCATTTTAAGATTTGTATGTAGGGTTGTATGTTATCTTGGCATACTTTTATTCGTATATGCTATTATTGAGGTGGATTCTATAATTTATTAGTAATTATTTTTTTATTATCATTTGGGGCTTTGTGAATGTGGTGAAGGGGAATGCCTTATTTGCAAGTCCATAGGTTTTCTACATTCTATGCATCAAAACGTCATAACCTTTTGACATTATACTGCAATCCACTTGCTTGTGTGCAGTTCATGTTTGAAAGTACAGGGCAAGAGTACTTGGCGAAATCAGTTGGATACTGGGTGAAATATGTTGGACATTGTTAAACTTGCTGGTATTTTGACTAAAAGAGGGTGAAATATTTTTAAATTGGCAAGTCATAAAAAATGATATCTGGTCAACGAGTCAACACATGTTCAAAAAGCAACAGATAACAGAATTGTAGAATAACCAGAAAGTGAAGAATTGTAGATGATTGAGAGTTATGTGTCAACATTATTACGAGTCAATCAGTTACGATTCTTGAACTCGTATTTTTGTCCTATTTACATAGTGTGTCAAAGTGTGTGTGTGGAATGTGCGTGTTCTGCTTCAAAACTGTGTCCATGCTGCAAAACTATGACTACGTTCACTTGTGTGTACTAGAATTTGCAGTTGTATATATTCAAAAATAGTGTGTGTCTTCTAGAATGGTGCCTACTGGCACGTGTGTTTGGTTTTACACTATAGGAATAGGGGTTTGACGTGTCTTATTTGTTTATCTTCCTTATACTTTTAAAGGTTTTTTGTCATTATATGACATAAAGGGATCCTCATATTTTTTGATAAATACATAAATATATCCTCATTTTAAGTATTGACAGATTATTTGAAGTATACTTATAGGCTACCCTGCTAAAGCGGGACCCTTGTGCACTCGGTACGACTTATTTATCTTGTCGCCAAATAAGTTTAAGTAAAAATAAGTTTTGGTTAAATTGACATATTGCTTTAAGTATCAAATTACCATTTTAATTCATATATGTGTAGGTATGTGACTGTAGACTATATTTACCATCAGACTTAAATTAGCGGACATAATGATCAAACCTCCTATTTTTAGGTGTAAATAGATGAGCGTGTGTCTAATAAAGTTTGTAAAATAAGTGACATTTAGTGCTGATATGATGATCAACAACCCTAATTTTATTATTTATGAGGATGATTTGTACTCCCCTACGGTAGCATTTAGATGTTATAAATTTAGTATCTGGTATTTGGTAAGAAGGAAGAAGAAAAAGAAAGTATGAACTTCTTGCTGGTTTCTAAACTTTAGTGCTGTTAAATTTCTCAATTTCACATTTTTTCTATTTTTTAAACTTCAGATAATATTTAAAGTTACAGTTATTAACTTGAAAAATTATGCAAATACTAAGAATGGCCAGCAAAAGCTGTTCTTTTAAAACAAAGAAAAGGGTTATGTTGTAGTTGTTCTGCTGGAGTATAGAAATTAATTTTGAGAGCCTCTCCTTGCATATATGCAGTTTATTACTCAAGAAGATTCAACAACGTCTTTGGAGTGTTACCTATTGGCAATATGTTAGCCATTAATCATTTTTTTTTGTTAAGAATGCGATATATCTCTTTTATTTTGTTGTCAATAAGTTAGTCATTACTCATTTTTTGTTTGTTGAGAATATATTCTCTCTCTTTTATTTTGTTACTACAGTTTTCTGTTTATAATTATGGTTGAGGTTTTACCATTTGCAGTTTTGGGGAAATTTTGCTGCTTTGCTGCTTCAGGTAATCTTCAGGGGTGTGGTCAAAAGGTGAAATATCTTTATTCATTGATGTCACATGCTTTGGAGTATCTTTATCTTAGAAGAGGTATGATTTTAGGTGCAAGCTTTATGTTTTTTCAGGAAAAAATATTTGCATGTAAATATTCGTTTGTCTGTGTTATGTCGCTTTATCTTTCCTTTCTCAGAATTATGTTAAAGATCTTGATAAGTTCATACACGTTATGCTAAGAGGGTCACTAAGGTGCCACCTCTTAACTGAAGTCTACTATTTATATTGGTAGGCACTAAAACCCTTACTTCTTTTCTTACTTTCTATTATTCTCATCCATATGCTCAACAATACGTACATTAACATGTAGAAGTCAGAGTGAAAAGTGGTCACATGAATCATTTGTCGATATATATCTTGGGATTTAATTGCGGAATCAATTATAAGCTACATGAGGGTTACCTTCCCTTAACACCCTTTTTCAAGAGCTACTGAAATAAACTTAGAATTGCAAATTAAAGAGAATCGTGTTCCTGGAAATTAAAAAAATTGGACCGTCAAATTTACAAATATAGACTTAGTTAATTTTTAAAATTATAAGATGAAAATAAATGTGCTTTATACATAATGCACACAATTTCCAAAGGGATGAGGATGCTTGCCCTAAACCGAATATAACAAGAAACAATTATCACCCCTAGTACTTAAATATTGCTTGTTTTAATCCAAAGCCTGAATGATAGTGGGTGGAAAGGTACATATACTAACATGAGAGGTTTTACATTGCTGATGCGGGAAAACTCCTATTACATATATCTATATAATCTGGGAGGAAGGTGTGACACCCCGACTAATTAAATACCGGGTAGCTACTCCTTTATTAAATTAATTCAAAATGCCAAGTTGGTCCAGTTAATAGCATCACTGTCGAAAAACATTTTTATAATTACTAACCACCTAGTATTTAAAAAGTAAGCGCCAAATTTTAATTTAAAGTCTGATTAACATGCAACAAGTGTAATGAAAATTTAAATAACACCATTCACCATAAAGAAGTAAATCGAATAACCATCACGCAATGTAAATAAAGTCTGGAGGAAAACTCCTCACTACAATCCCACAACTGAAATAAATAACCGAATACTAAAACAATACAAACCAAAGTCTGAAAACTGTAATAGAAGAATGTCTCTAATAGAAATGGGCAGCATGCCCTACAACTGATAGATAATGACTCTGGAATCCAAAGGATAGAAGCGTCTACAAGCAAATCCCTGTAGCTTCCACAAACAGCTACAACTCGTCACCTGAATGAGTATCCTATGCTTGGTGTCCTTGTGGCTGGGCACCTAAAAATGGTTTTACAAAAATAGATTTGAAAAGCAAACGGGTCAGAGCCCGAATGTGGAGTTATATTTTAAAACCTGCAAGTGCTTTAAAAACATTTAAAACATTAAATGCAAAGTACATGTTAGGACGTACACTCACATGATATTCTCACCTCTCGTCTAACTGTGCACTCCTAACGTAAGTACCCATCTACAACGACACAAACCACTAGCTAAGTGACATTATAACTAGCTAGACTGTCATAGGTCCTACCCTTATTACTCGGTGCTATTAACATTATAACGCTCGTAATTAAATAGGGGTTTAACGTAAACTCAGCTACTCATCATGTAATATATATCACTATCGGCTAACCCGTTATGTATCTCGAAACAATACTGTAATTATATTCACAACATTAACATGAAGGTTCCCATTAATTAAGTGTATATTATTCACATCATAAATATACAATATAAGCACCCCGAGAACTAAGCTGCGGTGCACACATACTCTGCTATCCATCCCGGTACATCACGTACATAAGGATTACATATTCCGAATCTCTCAGGAATAGTTCACAGATAACAACATCACAAATAATGGAGGCGAACACAGTCACATCACATGGGTCACGTACATACCTACGCTCCCACGATCAGCGGACTTATTAATATCCCAATAAGTCTTTCTATGACCTATGTTCATCAAGGTAACCAGTCTAAATCCGGGCAACACAAGGATTAGAGGGCCCTAAGCGAACGCAAACCTCCCGTTATAGCAAGTATGGTAGGTATTTCATACACACAATTCATATAACAATACTAAGTAAACACACATCTTAGTAATCCCGTAGTTTAATCGTAGTACATATCGCATTCTCGTACTAACTTATAATTATCACAATTTATACTATTTCGGTTTATCATCATACGCGCCATAATTTATTCTCACGTCGTAGTAGACACTCACGTCTCAACCCAAACCGTCCATTTAATATAACTCTCGTATATAATTTCCTTCTCATAAATACCCAAAAGTCCCAAATCTATCATTACATCATCATTGGAATGTTATCTATCTCCTCGAACAAGTTTACGGGACTCCAAAAATGGAAACAGTCCAAAAAGGCACAGATTGCCAGCTCGTTAGAAGTCTCGTTCGAACGAGGCTGTTCGAACGAGATTGGACTGTCAGCTCGTTAGAAGTCTCGTTCGAACGAGACTGTTCGAACGAGATTCCAGTTCTTTCGAACGAACTGTACCTTCTAACGATTTCTCGTTCGAACGAGATTATCGAACGAAGTTCCCTTTCGTTAGAAGCGACTGGTCAATTCGTTAGAAGTTCGTTCGAACGAGTTCGTTCGAACGACCTGGGCAGGGGCTTCTAACGACCTGCCAGTTTCGTCCCAGATTTCTCAAAGTTTCATTTTTCACCATTTATACTCCTCAAATCTCATCTAAACTAAGTCCCAACAATACTTTAAGGTCTATAATCAATCCTAAACATATCAAGGTTATAAACTAATGTAATTTACGGAGTTAATTCTTCCCAATCCTCATTAAACCATCAAATCTCATCACTTTCCCCCAATATTTCAAGAACACAAACCCTAAAATTTGAAATCATGAATTTACCCAATTTAAATCCGTTTTAAATTTCATCCAATCATAAATATCATCAGTATGAACATCTACCTATCATTCTACATGCAAATCCTCCTCAAGATTCCAAGTTTTAAGTCTCAAAATACATGGGTTTTCATTATCTTTCAAGAACAATTGATATTCTTCAATTTTCTAACATGGAAGGAACATTCTACGAATTTAAATATAATTAAAACACTTGCCTTGATTGTCTCTGAGTTTGGATGATGGTTTGATAGAGATTTTCTACAGAATTTCTTCTCTCTCCAAGCTTCTTCTCCAATGGTGGCTTAAGGTGGCTAGGGTTTTCTTTGGGAAAGTTGTAAACCTAATGATAGCCTCCGTAGCTTAATGGGTTAATATGGGTTGGTTAGTGGGTTTAGTGGGTTAAATCCACATCAGATTAAAACTCCCAATTTTCGTCACTTTTAATTCCTCAAAATATAAAATTACCAAAATACCCTTTAAGTTGTCGGTATGGTCTAAAAATACCCCGGAATCCAAACTACACCCCCGGCTAGTGTTTTCTGACTATCTCGACCCTTCCGGGCGCGTTGGCGCACTCAAAACGACCATACGGATAATAGAAATAAAAATCACTTTTGTAATTAAACTAATATACCATGACGCGGCGGTCACACGCGTTTCAACAAAATTCTCAAATTGCCGTATATACATCTCACGATAATTTCATAATTCCAAATTCATATATAATCATATATGCACATAATCAAATACCAACTCGCATCTCGTTAGTATTTATAACCCGGATTAATTTCCAATTAATACGCATTTAATTAATTAATCCCAAAAATAAATATAGCCAAAAGTACGGGGTATTACATACTTCCCCCCTAATAACTGAATTTCGTCCCGAAATTCGAAACTAGAAAGTACCTGCTAAAAATAACTCTGGATAACGTTCGCGCATCTCATCCTCGCGCTCCCATGTGGACTCCTCGACATTGTGATGTCGCCACTGAACACGCACTAACGGTACTATATTTGACCGCAGTTTCCTCTCGCTTCGGTCCAAAATAGCAATCGGCCCTTCCTCGTAGGAGCTATCCGGCTGGAGATCGATGTCCTCCACAGAAATGTGAGAATGAGCCAAATTATCTCTAAGGTATTTCCTCAGCGAGGAAATATGGAACACATCGTGAATCCGATGCAAATGTTTCGGTAACCCAAGTCTATACGCAACTGGTCCGATCCGCTCAATAATAGGAAACGACCCCACATACCTCGGTGCCAACTTCCCCTTCTTCCCGAATCGCATAATCCCCTTCATAGGAGATACTCTGAGCAAAACCTGGTCCCCTACTTGGAACTCCCTGAAAAATCTCTTCGCATCAGCATAACTCTTCTGCCTGTCTTGAGCTACCCGAATGCGACTCCGAATCAACTCAATCCTTGCCGAAGTATCCTGAATCACTTCCGGCCCAAGTAGTTTGTTGTCCCCCACTTCTAACCAACATGCTGGGGAACAACAAGGCCTACCGTACAATGCCTCAAATGGAGCCATGCCAATAGTGAACTGATAGGAGTTGTTGTAAGCAAACTCCACCAGTGGAAGGTACTGCTCCCATCCACCCCCAAAGGCAATAATGCACATGCGTAGCATGTCCTCCAACATCTGATTTGTGCGCTCGGTCTGCCCATCGGTCTGCGGATGGTAATCCGTACTCCACCGCAATTCCGTGACCATGGCCTCCCGGAAACTCTCCCAAAACCTCGAAACAAATATCTTGTCTCTGTCAGACACGATATTTAGGGGCACACCATGAAGTCTCACAATCTCTGAAATGAAGAGCTGGGCATACTGTCCCGTAGTGTAGTCAGTCCTTACGGGTAAAAAGTGAGCGACCTTGGACAACCTGTCCATAATTACCCAAACGGAGTCGTGACCCCTCTGCGACGTAGGCAACCCCGTGATAAAGTCCATGGATATGCTCTCCCACATCCACACCGGGACCTTCAACGGCTGTAGCAATCCTGCCGGTCTCTGATGATCCAGTTTTACAAGCTGACAAGTGGCGCATTTCGAAACAAACTCAGCGATATCTCTCTTCATACCGCTCCACCAATACCGTCGTCTCATGTCTTGGTACATTTTGTCCCCTCCGGGATGTACCGCGAACCGTGAGCCGTGCGACTCTGCCATCACATTGTGTCGCAATTCCTCTCCTTCCGGAACTACCAACCTCCCATTGAAGCGTAATCCCCCGTCTGAGCTGACGGTATAGGACTCGGCTCCGTCTGCTAGTAATCGAACTATCTGCTCCTGACAGAACGAGTCATTAGCCTGTGCCCGTACTACCTTCGTGACAATCTGCGGTGTAATTGTCATCACAGACATGAAAGATCGGGCCACTGCATCCTGGTGTCCCAATTCTTTCCACTTAGCCTTCCACACCTCTGCCACCTCATCTGCTGGCCTACGGCTCAACGCGTATGCTACCACGTTAGCCTTACCTGGGTGATACTGGATGTTGAAATGGTAGTCCTTCACAAACTCAAGCCACCTACGCTGCCGCATATTCAATTCCTTCTGCGTGAGCAGGTACTGTAGGGACTTGTGGTCCGTGAACAGTTGGAACTTCTCCCCCAAAAGATAGTGCCTCCAAATCCGTAGGGCAAATACCACTGCCGCTAACTCCAAATCGTGCGTGGGGTAATTCTTCTCATGAGGCTTAAGCTTACGGGAAGCATAAGCTATGGCCTGTCTCTCCTGCTGCAATACACCTCCAAGCCCTTACAAAGACGCATCGGTGTAAACCAAATACTCAACTCCCGGTCTCGGCAATGCTAACACAGGTGTTGAGGTCAATTTGTCCTTTAATTCATCGAATGCCAACTGACAGGCGTCACTCCAGATGTATGTCACACCCTTACGAGTCAGATGTGTCAAAGGACCTTCTATCTCTGAGAAGACCCAAATAAACCTCCTGTAGTATCCTGCTAGACCCAAGAAACTACGAATTTCAGTCGGTGTTGTGGGCTGTCCCCACTCCCTCACCGCTGATACTTTCCCCGGATCAACAGATATTCCCCGGTCGGAAATAATGTGTCCCAAAAACTGGACTTCCTTCAGCCAAAACCCGCACTTCTCATATTTTACATACAACTCGTTCTGACGAAGTGTCTGCAAAACTTGCCTCAAATGCTCGGCGTGCTCCTCCTCTGTCTGGGAGTAAACCAGAATATCATCGATGAAGACAATGACAAACTGATCTAGAAAATCCCTGAACACCCTGTTCATTAAGTTCATAAACACAGCTGGAGCGTTGGTCAAGTCGAAAGGCATAACCCGAAACTCGTAAGAACCATATCTCGACAAGAACGCGGTCTTCGAGACATCCTCCTCCCGGATACGTAACTGATGGTATCCCGATCTCAAGTCAATCTTCGAGAAGAAAGAAGCTGCTCTCAACTGGTCGAATAAGTCATCGATTCGAGGCAACGGATACTTATTCCGTATCGTGACCTTATTCAACTCTCGGTAGTCCACACACAATCTCAGTGATCCATCCCTCTTCTTCACAAACAAAACTAGAGCGCCCCAAGGTGAGGTACTCCAGCGAATAAAGCCCTGACCTAACAGCTGCTCTATCTGATCCCGTAACTCCCTCATCTCAGCTGGAGCCATACGGTACGGTGCGCGTGCTATAGGTCTCGTACCCGGTAGCAAATCTATAACAAAGTCTATCTCTCGACTGGGGGGTAAGCCTGGTATGTCCTGAAACACATCCGAATACTCCCTGACTACTGGGATAGAATCTAAAGGAATCACTACCTCCTTAGTGGTATCCTCCTCAATGTAATACAGATGAGCGGTCGATCCTCCCTCTGAGAGAGGCATCGCCACTACAAACATCTCTTGCCCCGGAATGGTAAAAACAATGCTCCCGCTGAAGCAATCAATCATGGCCCTATAAGCTACGAGCCAATCCATACCGATAATCACATCATGAACATGCATATCTAATACCAACATGTCTGCAGGTAATACCAAACCACCAATCTCTACCCCCACTCCCCGGCATATAATGAAAATAAGTGACCCACTCCCCAATGGTGAGTCGACACACGTCACTGTGCTCTCTGTCGTAGCTAACAATCCTAAAGCTTTCGCGAAGTGTGTAGCTATAAAACAGTGTGTAGCACCCGTATCAAATAATACCCGACCCATAGTGCCATGGATAGGAAACGTACCCCTCAATCGCGGGCGGTGCCTGTGGAACTGCAGCCTGGTGGACGTTGTAGACACGTCCATACTGTAGCTGCCCCTGCTGAACTGGGACTGCTGGAATGGGTGGCAATGCTGCCATCTGTGGCAGTGCGGGAAGAGCGGCGGGAAACATAGGCCTCTGTGGCTCCTGGCGAGCACCCTGCTGCTGCTGCTGTGGGGCCCTGCCCCTATCAGGATAATCCTGTCTCTTATGGCCAGTCTTGCCACAAACAAAACACTTCCCCGGGAAGTTCCCTCCTCTCTGACCCTGCTGTCCCCGGCCCTGGTGGCCGTTATCGTTTCTCCCTTGGCCCTGCTGGCCCTGGTGAAACTGCTGTCCATTCTGTCCCTATTGGCCCTGATGGCCGTTTGGACCCTGATGGCCCTGACGGAAACCTCCCTGTCCTTGTCTGTAGTTCCCTGACCGGAACCTCTTATTATCCCCCTGCTGGGAGCCCTGCTCATTCTGTCTCTGCCCCTGACCAGATTGTGCCCCGCTGGCACCATGTCCTCCTGTCCTGCCCTGATGGCTAGACTCCCCCGACCTCTTGCCCTCGGCCATATGAAAACGGTGGTCCTGGCAGTGTAACAACGCAGCGTTAACCACATCAGAATAGGTGGCCAACGATAGGTTCCCTAGCAGATGCTGACGGATCCTCCATGTTAACCCGTCGGTGAACTTCTCAATCTTCTTCTTCTCTGTTGGTATCTCATCTGGAACGATATTCAACAGATTCGTGAACTCGGCCTCATACTCAGCCACAGTCTTACCCTCTTGCCTCAGATTCATAAGTTTCCTCCTCATTTCCGTGTGGACAGCCGACGAAAAGTACTTGCGGTCAAACCGCACCCAGAAGTCCTGAATAGTGAGAGTATCCCTCTCCTCCGCGGTGGTAATAGACTCCCACCACTGCAGTGCATATCCAACTAGCTTGAAAGTGGCTAGCACCTGCTTCTGAATGTCCGTGCACTCATACATCCTTAAGTGCCTCTGCATATCCTTCCTCCACTGGCTCGAGACTACCACATCTGAGCTACCTGCAAACTCTGGCGGATGCGCTTTCTGAAAAGCGTCACGTACACGCTCCCAAGTAGACGGGAATGCATTTGCCTGTATTGGCGCGACAACCGGCGCCTGAGGTGGTGCTTGCTGAACAACGGCAATTGCGGCATTTACCGCTTGGGCTACTATAGCTGCAACCTCAGCGGCGTTCATCATGCCCTGAACTGGAGCGGGCTGGGGTTCGGGCGTTACATCCCTGGGAACTCGTCGTGCACGTCGTGGAGGCATCTGAAATAAGAACAAAGTTTATAAGTTCGTTGTTTATAAACTTAAGATAGCTGAAGAACGAAGCATACACAAAAAGAGTACAACAGTCCTAAAATATAGGGCTCTATATCAAAGAAACGTAGCGGAAACATAATAAGTCGTCAGATCCTAAAGGACACTAGAACCTGATGCTCTGATACCACCTGTGACACCCCGACTAATTAAATACCGGGTAGCTACTCCTTTATTAAATTAATTCAAAATGCCAAGTTGGTCCAGTTAATAGCATCACTGTCGAAAAACATTTTTATAATTACTAACCACCTAGTATTTAAAAAGTAAGCGCCAAATTTTAATTTAAAGTCTGATTAACATCAAACAAGTGTAATGAAAATTTAAATAACACCATTCACCATAAATAAGTAAATAGAATAACCATCACGCAATGTAAATAAAGTCTGGAGGAAAACTGCTCACTACAATCCCACAACTGAAATAAATAACCGAATACTAAAACAATACAAACCAAAGTCTGAAAACTATAATAGAAGAATGTCTCTAATAGAAATGGGCAGCATGCCCTACAACTGATAGATAATGACTCTGGAATCCAAAGGATAGAAGCGTCTACAAGAAAATCCTTGTAGCTTCCACAAACAGCTACAGCTCGTCACCTGAATGAGTATCCTATGCTTGGTGTCCTTGTGGCTGGGCACCTAAAAATGGTTTTACAAAAATAGATTTGAAAAGGAAACGGGTCAGAGCCCGAATGTGTAGTTATATTTTAAAACCTGCAAGTGCTTTAAAAACATTTAAAACATTAAATGCAACGTACATGTTAGGACGTACACTCACATGATATTCTCACCTCTCGTCTAACTGTGCACTCCTAACGTAAGTACCCATCTACAACGACACAAACCACTAGCTAAGTGACATTATAACTAGCTAGACTGTCATAGGTCCTACCCTTATTACTCGGTGCTATTAACATTATAACGCTCGTAATTAAATAGGGGTTTAACGTAAACTCAGCTACTCATCATGTAATATATATCACTATCGGCTAACCCGTTATGTATCTCGAAACAATACTGTAATTATATTCACGACATTAACATGAAGGTTCCCATTAATTAAGTGTTTATTATTTACATCATAAATATACAATATAAGCACCCCGAGAACTAAGCTGCGGTGCACACATACTCTGCTATCCATCCCGGTACATCACGTACATAAGGATTACATATTCCGAATCTCTCAGGAATAGTTCACAGATAACAACATCACAAATAATGGAGGCGAACACAGTCACATCACATAGGTCACGCACATACCTACGCTCCCACGATCAGCGGACTTATTAATATCCCAATAAGTCTTTCTATGACCTATGTTCATCAAGGTAACCAGTCTAAATCCGGGAAACACAAGGATTAGAGGGCCCTAAGCGAACGCAAACCTCCCATGATAGCAAGTATGGTAGGTATGTCATACACACAATTCATATACCAATACTAAGTAAACACACATCCTAGTAATCCCGTAGTTTAATCGTAGTACATATCGCATTCTCGTACTAACTTATAATTATCACAATTTATACTATTCCGGTTTATCATCATACGCGCCATAATTTATTCTCACGTCGTAGTAGACACTCACGTCTCAACCCAAACCGTCCATTTAATATAACTCTCGTATATAATTTCCTTCTCATAAATACCCAAAAGTCCCAAATCTATCATTACATCATCATCGGAATGTTATCTATCTCCTCGAACAAGTTTACGGGACTCCGAAAATCGAAACAGTCCAAAAAGACCCAGACTGCCAGCTCGTTAGAAGTCTCGTTCGAACGAGGCTGTTCGAACGAGATTGGACTGTCAGCTCGTTAGAAGTCTCGTTCGAACGAGACTGTTCGAACGAGATTCCAGTTCGTTCGAACGAACTGTACCTTCTGACGATTTCTCGTTCGAACGAGATTATCGAACGAAGTTCCCTTTCGTTAGAAGCGACTGGTCAATTTGTTAGAAGTTTGTTCGAACGAGTTCGTTCAAACGACCTGGGCAGGGGCTTCTAACGACCTGCCAGTTTCGTCCCAGATTTCTCTAAGTTTCGTTTTTCACCATTTATACTCCTCAAATCTCATCTAAACTAAGTCCCAACAATACTTTAAGGTCTATAATCAATCCTAAACATATCAAGGTTATAAACTAATGTAATTTACGGAGTTAATTCTTCCCAATCCTCATTAAACCATCAAATCTCATCACTTTCCCCCAATATTTCAAGAACACAAACCCTAAAATTTGAAATCATGAATTTACCCAATTTAAATCCGTTTTAAATTTCATCCAATCATAAATATCATCAGTATGAACATCTACCTATCATTCTACATGCAAATCCTCCTCAAGATTCCAAGTTTTAAGTCTCAAAATACATGGGTTTTCATTATCTTTCAAGAACAATTGATATTCTTCAATTTTCTAACATGGAAGGAACATTCTACGAATTTAAATATAATTAAAACACTTGCCTTGATTGTCTCTGAGTTTGGATGATGGTTTGATAGAGATTTTCTGCAGAATTTCTTCTCTCTCCAAGCTTCTTCTCCAATGGTGGCTTAAGGTGGCTAGGGTTTTCTTTGGGAAAGTTGTAAACCTAATGATAGCCTCCGTAGCTTAATGGGTTAATATGGGTTGGTTAGTGGGTTTAGTGGGTTAAATCCACATCAGATTAAAACTCCCAATTTTCGTCACTTTTAATTCCTCAAAATATAAAATTACCAAAATACCCTTTAAGTTGTCGGTATGGTCTAAAAATACCCCGGAATCCAAACTACACCCCCGGCTAGTGTTTTCTGACTATCTCGACCCTTCCGGACGCGTTGGCGCACTCAAAACGACCATACGAATAATAGAAATAAAAATCACTTTTGTAATTAAACTAATATACCATGACGCGGCGGTCACACGCGTCTCAACAAAATTCTCAAATTGCCGTATATACATCTCACGACAATTTCATAATTCCAAATTCATATATAATCATATATGCACATAATCAAATACCAACTCGCATCTCGTTAGTATTTATAACCCGGATTAATTTCCAATTAATACGCATTTAATTAATTAATCACAAAAATAAATATAGCCAAAAGTACGGGGTATTACAGAAGGTTTTTGAAAATATCTTACGAGCAACAAATACAAAAATTGTGGCGTGCTGAATGTTGATATTTAATACCCAACAATTGCATACTTCCATGGTCTTCCAAAACTATTCTTGATATTTATGCAAGCTTGTTATATCATGTACGCTTTACTTTGATACCCATCATTTGGTGCCAATAGGGTAAACGTGACATACTGTGATATACTCTCCCATACTAGCCCTGCTCATCAAGCTTGGTGACCTACCTGTGGAGTACTCGTGCTCTATTGGAGCCATCCGGTAGTGGGGTATCTTCATTAACGAGGCCCAGTGACAAAGTCAATGGCGTGCTGAATGTTGCGAAGGACTGGTTGTCCACGGGACGGTTAACACACACCCTGGTATGGTAAGAGTAGAGGAGGGTCTGGATAGTTGGGGATACTCAACTATGAATCTGGAAACGTGGGTGTAGGAGGGTAGTGTTTGTTTGGCAGGGTTAGGAAGTTACTCCTCAAGAGCCGAGAATTAACCTGTTTTGAAGAACATACACGGGAATGCAGTGAGGGACTAGAGTGAATTCAATGGAGGGCGAGAGCACATGCGCTCCTTTTACAAGATATATGTATTTTAGCAGCGGTTCCCAGGTGACCCTACTGCCTAGGTGAAAGTCGTTAGGAGGATGGGTAATGCGATTAGGCTAGCGGGCATTTGTGGTTTCCCACCCTTGATCGTAATCATCGTCATCCATCGGTACGATCTATGATGTAGCTCTGACATCACATTGATACGTAATAATTAACTAAACTCTCGTAAATATGGAATGGATACAAGTAGGGGGTATGAACCTTATTTATAATATAGGCGACCCTTATCATCTACGAGTATTCACCATCTCCTTGCAATCGCACCTGCACTTTCTTCTTGCACTAATTTTTTTTATTTCTGAATCGACATACCCATGTGCCACACCCGCACCCCGCCACACCCATGTTTCATAGCCTTTGTATCATTAAAGACTCCCAAACTTATCCCAACACTATGGCTAAATAAATAAAATAAAGTAAAACAAAGGGATAAAATCATCAAGGGATTCAAGTGATCGGCTCCTTATAGGGTTTGCTCTATGCTGGCCACGTCACTTCGTTTTTGATAAATGGATTTGTGGTCAATTTCCTGATGTTTGTATTTATTTATGCTTTTGACCTTTGCTTTTACTTTCCATGAAGACCAAATTTAGTGACTATGCTATACTTTTGACACCTTCCCCTTCTTCTCCTTTATCCGCCTTATTTCTTAGATGACAGAAGCTAAAAGTAGCCATAACAAAATAGCATAATAATCTCAACCATATAGTATTCTCCCGGTACTAAATGAGTTTTTGTGGATGGTTTTATGTCTTTGGTCAAACAGTTATCTGTACTTTTTTCCCTTTGTCTTTTGGAATAAATTCAAGATCGACGGTCAAGTTTGTAATTCATATAAAATAATTATGCAATTTTATTATTTATAATAGTTACATTCATTTTGGTTTGTTAATTTACTCTTTATAATATTGTATAAATGCGCTTGAGTTCTCACTTTCAGGCATGGGCATAGGCCATGCTCATATTTTATAACTTTTGTACATGGAAGTCACATAGTAGTTACATTCATGTAATTACCTTGAAATTATTGTTGTATTATTATTCTAGTATTTGGACAGTTTAATAAGAGTGTGTTATTTTAGCAGCTATATCAGGCACATTTATCACTCTTTCTTTATTATAATGAAGTTGGACGAAATGCTGATTTTTTTAATAACCCAGCTCGTAAGAATCTCTTAAGTATATATTGGGTATATAATTGCACATTGGGAATTTATTATATGTGGAATTAGAACCTTTTTCAGTCCTTTCTTTTTCACTTTTTTTAAACAAAAGTTTATTCCTCAGTTTCATCTTGGTGAGACTGCTATTGTTTGTGAGCTTGAGTGTTTTGGAACGTCATTCAGCAAAAAAAGTAAGTTCTTGTTTGATTAGGGATTTGTAGTTTCTTTTTTCTTCATATTCTAATCCGCAATTACCAATGTTTTTCTGATAGAGTTGTTTGCACAAGATACCAGTTTGACAATATTCATGCATTGACCAAGTTATTGGTTGCTTATGATATATAGGTTAAGAACAATTAGTTGGTGATGTTACTTACCTGTCTATGTTGATTTTTATTTCGCGTTTGTGCTTTCACACCATAATGAAATTACGCAGTGTTATAAGATTTAATATGGAATTGTTGCAGATAAGGACTTATATACAAAAATAGATTATTACCATAGCAGGATATGCTACACAGTATATATATATATATATATATATATATATATATATATATATATATATATATATATATATATATATATATATATATATATATATATATATATACGGTGGATCCAAACCTCTTTTTTCTGATATTGTCTTATTTTTAACGGCCCGCGCTAGCGGTATCTAATCCCGACCACCACCAACCCCAATTGTCGGAGCTCTAACAACCTTCATCAGAGTTCTGATTTGGGGTGACATGGAGTGCCGTTGGCGCGGACCTTAGGAAATAAGAAAATATTGGATAAATGGGGTTTGGATACACCGGCGCTCCAATTTGAGGTGGGTAGGGGTAGCATTGGATTATGTTTATATCTCTAATATTTTCACAAATAATAAATGTTACTGTTTGTGAAAATGTTACATCGGCATCCCATGCCACCTCAAATCAGAGCTCTGATGAAGGTTGTTGGAGCTCCGATAAAGGAGGTGGGTGGTGGTGGGGATTGGATTCCGCTGGCGCGGACCGTTAAAAATAAGATAATATCAGAAAAAAGAGGTTTGTATATATATATATATATATATATATATATATATATATATATATATATATATATATATATATATATATATATATACTGTGTTATATGAACACAGTAAATGTTAATGCTTGTGAAAATGTTATAAATATAAATCTAACTCAATGCCACCCCTACTCACCCCAAATCAGAGCTCCGGTGGATCCAAACCCCATTTATCTAATATTCTCTTAATTTCAGAGGTCCGCACCAGCAGCACCCTATGCCACTACTACCAACCCAAATCATAGCTCTGATGAAAGTCGTTGAAGCTCCGATAATGGGGGTGGGTAGTGGTGGGGATTGAATGTCGCTAGCGTAAACATTTTAGAATATGGTAATTTTGAAAAAAAATAGTGGTTTGGATCTATCGTGTGTGTGTGTGTGTGTGTGTGTGTGTGTGTGTGTGTATGTATGTATATATATATATATATATATATATATATATATATATATATATATATATATATATATATATATATATATATATATATATATATATATATATATATATATATATATATTATGTAATATTAACTCAGTAAATGTTACTGTTTGTGAAAATGTTATATATATATATATATTGTGTAATATTAACTCAGTAAATGTTACTGTTTGTGAAAATGTTATATATATAAAACTATTTCATAAATATATTATCACAGTAAATGTTATTGTTTGTGAAAATGTCACAAATATAAAACTATTTCATTTTCTGGTGTATGCAGTAAAATTTAATATCTATGACATTTTTACAAACTATATATATATATATGCTCCTATTTTTAAAGTTCTGTGCCACCCCTATTCACCCCAAATTGGTGCTCCAGATGATCCCGATCCCATTTATCCAATCTTATTTTCAAAGGTCCGCGCCTGCGGCACCCCATGATACTCCGGTGGATCCAAAGCCCATTTATTCAAAAATCTCTTATTTTCAAAGGTCCACGCCAGCGACACCACATGCCACCCTTACCCACCCCAAATCGGAGCTCTGACGAAGGTCGTTGAAGCTCCAACAATGGTGGTAAAGATTGGATGCCGTTAGCGCGAATCTTTAAATATAAGGTATTTTTGAAAAAAGAGAGTTTGGATCCACTGGATGTATATATATATATATATATATATATATATATATATATATATACTATGTAGTATTACCACAGTAAATGTTAATGTCTGTTTGTAAAAATGTCGCATATATAAAATAATTCATTTTCTATTGCATACAGTAAAGTTTACTGTTTATGTAAAAAAAATCTTTGGAATTTTATAGCCTTCATGGATCTTGTTTGATAGATCTCGTCGAGCAGATTTCAAAAATAGTAATTTTGCGAAAAACGGATTTGTGAATCAAAAGTTATGATCATTTAAAGATTAAAAAAAAAGTCCAACCACTTATGTAACTTCCTCAAGGAAGTTACGGATGGTTGGTTTTAAAAGGGTAAAATTCTGAAAAAATTTCCTAAAAAGTTGGAATAGGACCTATGGGATTATTAAAAAGTCAATAGGACTTATAAGCTTGTTGACCCGACAAATGGGACCTAAATATAATTATCCCTTGTATCTTAGGCGGATGCAAATGTCGATTATTTTCTTGAACATGCAATCTCCTTGAATTGGATCAGTGTTTGCACTGCGAATTCAACTAAAGGCATCCACTTGGATACTTGAACTTCAAGATCATCAACCGTGATACGAGTCGATAGGGGTTTCAACATGCCAGATGAAGAACAAATTTCACTTTTCAAAAGCCACATTGTGAGCATGTGTGAAAGCTATAATTTCTATGAATTCAATATCAATACCAGAAGGACCATTTTGAACCAGTAGTTAATTGAGCCCAACCTTTGAACTATTATTGTTGTGAATTATTTTTGAGCTCTTTGAATATTGTTGGAAGTGTTGTTGTCCCTCAACCAGGGTGGATAGTTCAATAAATAAAGGAGGCTATGTCCAACTTTTTTTATAAAAATTGTCATTTTGTTGATTTTAGGTACAATGTGAATTCGGTTGATAAATATTGTATATTTCATTAATTGTATTGAATTGATGATTTTGTTTGTACGATGTTTAAATTTAAATTTGTAAATGAACATAAATTGTTTGCGTATCGATTACGTACTTCGAAATTTTTTGCCATTTTGCAATTTCGTATCTTGGAAAAATTTTGCCTTGCCTTCAGGCATGGGCATATACTAGTATATATATATCATATATGAGTGATATATATATATATGATATATATAGTCCCCTTCTTGTGCGGACTAGTTAGCATTTTAAGAATGCGGACCGGACATGTGTCACCTGGCGGTGAGCCCAGAAAAGAGAGAGAGTGTGCCTATAATTTAGGCGATAATTTTTAGGTTCGCCATTAGGGGACATATGTCTGGTCCGCATTCTTAAAATGCGGACTAGTCCACACAAGAGTATTAGTACTGATATATATATATATATATTTCTGATATATATATATTTTTTCTGATATAGATATATCTGTATTCAGATATTTGTAAATATTATATATATATATATAGCTGCACAAAAAAGTGGGTCAACCCGACCTGACCCGCTCAAGTTATTATGTTCGACCCGCTCAAATTTATCCGTAACCATTTTTGACATGCCCATAACCGCCCATTTGTCACTACTAATTTTGCTGGAACTTGAGGGGTAAATATGTATTTTCCTACTAAACATGACACAGCCTTTGATTTAAGTGCAGGATATTGTTAAAAGGTACTATTGGGCTTACTATTAAGGGGCATATACCAAATAGTCCCTCGAACTTTTTTTAATACACGTTTAGTCCAAGCTTTTTTATTTTG
Organism: Sambucus nigra; assembly: GCA_949130495.1. NCBI lineage: Eukaryota > Viridiplantae > Streptophyta > Magnoliopsida > Dipsacales > Adoxaceae > Sambucus > Sambucus nigra. The sequence goes on from OX422216.1 coordinate 639,844,339, forward strand.
CATCAAAAAGTCATTCACCATGCCAAAAAGGCTTTACCATGCCGCTGGCGCGAAGCTTTAAAGATAAGAGAATAAGGGACTTTTTGGTACGAAATAAAAGACTTGGATTAAATGTGTATTAAAAAATGTTTGAGGGACTTTTTGATATTTGATCCTACTATTAATGCGTTTGTGGCTTTAGGATTTGTATTTTTTTGTAAAAGTTTTAAACTTGCATTAAGAAAAGTGCAGTTAATATTCTTATCTTTCTAAAGCCCTCATGGCCATAAAATATAACAATAAAATTACAAAAGACCCCATGGACATAAAAGTTCACAATAAAACTACAAAAGACCGCACGACCATAACACAAATCCATATCTTCTCTCGCATTTGAAGGTGATTTCATTGCAGTGACTATAAATTGGAACCTTCTCTTCTCTTGCATTTGAAGGTGATTTTGGTTTTCCGTCTCTAGAAATCCATCTCTTTTCTTCATACCTAATAGATTAGAATTAATTAGTACAAACAATATAGTGATCTTAATCTTAATACCAAGGAAGATATTGAACGCTAAATAATGTTAGTAAAAAAAGGCCTTTTTTTCAGGACTAAACTGTGTAATTTTTTAGCATATGAAGTACAAAACCTTATCAGGACCAAAGACTCAAAACTAATAACATAATTCGTAGGTTCTGTTGGCCACTTTATATGATTAACTAAACAAATATTATTAGAATGAACAATAAATAACTCTCTTACTTCTAAGTTGAAAGCCCACCATTTAAAGAAAGTGCAACATTGTGCTCGCCTACTACGGAATGGTCAGTCGCATTTGATGGCCTCCCATTGATTAGAACCCCAGGTTGTTACCTCTTAGAAAAGGAAAATTCAGGGCTACGGGGCAAAGGCAAGGCCTTTATGGTTGGGTCAGAGGATGAACCAAGAGTTTTCTTCATTAATTGTACAAGAAGTTGCCTTGCTTCTTTGAGTTTGTCTTGAGCAACCGGACCATGGCCTTCCCAAGCCTCGACCAATTTTTCTTGGAAGTTAATTGCAAGTGAGTAGCTTACCATAACAGAATATGCTTTAGAAAGATTCTGACACGCCTCAATTGAATCCACGTGATGAGTGTCAAGCGAGACATCCATAATCTCCTTTGCAAAAGCAAACACCTGTGCAGCTGATTGAGGTCTATCTAGTTCTAAATATACAGCACCCAAATTATTATAAACATACCCCACCCCATAATTCTTGGTGCGAAAGATCTCTTTAAATATTTCTGCTGCATCCTCCAAGTATGGAATAGCCAGTTATACCTTCACTGTTAACAAAAGTAACCACCCAATCCTCGCAGACATGCTTCCCACCGAGTGTTGTTCTTGAGGAAGCCTCTCGAGCATGGCCTTTGTTCTCTTTAATAGCGAGATTGCAGTTTTAAACTTGTTCACCATTTCATACTGCATTGATATCTCCATATACGCCTCAAAAACCTCTATGGGGGAAGTTTTCTCTCTCGTATAGAGAATTTTACACGCAATCTCTAGGCACCGCTTTGAGTCCAGAAACTTTTCCTAGTTACACAAGGCTTTGGCCATTGCAATGAAGACCATAGCTCAATCCTCACTCTCTTTATCAGTCTGTTGAACAACACCCTTTAAACATTAAATGGCCTCGTCGTACTTTCCCAATACGATTTGAATATTGGTAGCATCGATCTCTGCTTGGAGCAAATCAGAATTAAGACCCCAATTCTTCAAGACCTTCTACGACAAATGGTTCTGTTCAAGATCTTTCTCGTGCTCTTCCAATCCAGTATAAATAACTCCAAGCAGCCGCCTATCGTGAGCAACCTCCACCGAATTTAGCCCCAGTTGCGCCTTGTGTATCTCCACTGCCTTCAAACAATATGGCAACGCCTCGTTAAAATTCAAAACCCCAATATATGCCTCAGCCAAATCCCTATTAGCATTACCAATTTCTCTACTACCTTTCTCCAATGTCATATCTTTAATCTCTAAGCATTTCTTAAGGTTTGTAATAGCCTCCTCTCTCCTCCCAAGTGTCGTCTTAGTACTAGCCAATTCGAGATGCACTGCATAAAGAATGGGCCTAACATCCTCACCACTATAAGAACCCTCTTCCTCAAACTTACCCAATAACCTATTTGCCCTATTAAGATACCCTAAACTATCATTGAACCTTTTCAAGCTATAAGAAGCAGAACCAAACAATTATAAAGTTATGGCAAGAGGTAAAGAAGAGTTATGATTATAATCTGTATAAAAGCTTTCAAAGCTCTATTAGCAAAAGAAAGAATTTGTTCAGGGTCCTCACTTTCCTAGTCAAGTCTGAGGCCAAGTTTATAGCAATCCAAGGCAAGGCCAAGCTCATCAAAAGTGGAATCCATGTCTTTAAATGCTTTGAGCGTGTCATCAGTGGTCTTTGCAGACTTAAAAGCCTCCTCAGGCTGTGATTTTTCTTTTATCCTTCTCTGTCTTGAGGAGATTAGAGTTTGAGAGGGGTGTTTCTCCACTAGGGTGTTGATATTTTGGGATTTGATTTTGGAGAAGAGCAAACTGTGGGTTTTAGTGCAAGTTTCGAATTAGGGGTTGTCAATGTGATCATTGGTGGTGTGTAGGGATGAGAGTTGGGTAATAAAGTCTCTGGAGAGGAGAGGGAAATAAGCTTTGGTGTAGGGGTGGAGGTGAGATAAAACTTGTGATGAAGCTCTTCTCATGCTCAATCAACAACTGAGCAGGGAAAATTCATCGTAATACAAGGAAAAGCTAATCGAGAAGTAAAGAACTTTAAATTAAATTCAAAATTTACTATTGAACCCATTAGTAGGAAATTGAGCAAAATAGGAATATTTCCACTTGCATAAAAGGAATCTATAGTTTCATGGACGTAAAAAAATAATAAGAAGTCTTGCAACTGACCTGATATCTGAAATCCAATAAAGTTCATCAAAATATAGTAAGCATACTACTCAATATGCATCAAATGCTCAGTAATAATCCCCAAAAAACTGGTATTAACTTCCTAGAGTCAGCTACATTTTCTCATATGAGATGTAAAATACATGAAACATTAATAAAATTTGCATGATAAAAATCACAAGATTTGTGGGAGAGAACTAAAGAAAGACTAACATTTGGAGAAGTATGGCAGTAGGCTAAAAAAAACATTTCAAATTCGTTCTCCTATAACGGACGATGTCATGAAAAAGGAAATTCTTGTTTTAAGCCAAGTATGAAACATCTAGAACAAATAATTAGATGCAATGAAAATGAATTACTTAAGAAAACATTGTAGTAAAATTTAAAGACCAATGCCTTACCTATCTGCTGAGATTTTAGACCATGGGAATCTGCTTTCTTCAACAAATTAGTGTAGGTTGAAGGGTGGATTGATGAAAACCCAGCTAAAAATTCAGCAATTGGCTCAACTTCTTCCATGAACACCCTTGGATTTCAGCTTGGAAAGATATTTGTTCTTCTTCTTTAGGTCACTTAGTTTTTCAGGAATCACGAAACCCATGCTTTCACATGTGACTTCAGCAATCATTAAAGCACCACTCTCTGGAGCTACAAAAAAAACAAATGCGCTTTATGAAAAATAAGAAAAGGGCTAAACTTAAGGTGTACTTCGATCAACAAGAAAAAATTTATATGTTATGATAGCACAAAATATAATGGGAAATTGCATAAGAGATAAAGAAAGACTGAAATGGAGACTGGTAGATTGAATGCTTCTAGTGTTAAAACTGGCAGTCCCAGCTCAGGCAAACTAACATTACAATTAGCAACCATCTAATCATCACCAAATAGTGACAATAGTGCATAGTGAAAACACTCGATGCTATTGAAATTATTTGTTAGAAATGTTCAATGATGTGCATTAAGACGTGCAACTCATAAGCAAGATATGATATTTCAATCACAACATCTCAATCGTAAAACAAAGACCTCATTACTAATTTAGAAACTAAAGCCTTATCCATCCATAATATGATGATATCAAATTGCACCATATAGAAGTTCTTGAAATGATTTAAAAAATTATACAAACCATCACAAAATATTAAATCCTGGTATTGTAGTGCATGCTAAGTTATGAGAATAAACCAATTACAATCTTCAAACTCAGAATGTTTATAGCAGAATATTAAATTCTCCTTCATTGATCCGTCGACACCAACATAAAAAGTTCCTTTCAATCCAGCAAGTGCAGTACCTAAATCAGTGGAAGAGGTGGATGTTCAGGTTGATTGTTATGCTATTCTAGGATTGCCATCATGTGAAGGGACTAAGATTCGGATAAGGAGATTTTAAAATCCTACCAGTTGATTATTATGCTGAACCTGATGGTCCAACTTTAATCAATCAGGTTGGTCCTCGATATCAGGCATTTGAAGTTACAGAGTTGCAGAAACTCCAAAGAGGTGCTGAAAGACAAAAGTGACTTGAAGCACATCAAAGATCGACTCTAAAAAATTACTATCTGGTGCTAAGACCTTCCTAGTTTGAACCAAGAGGAAAACTTTATCAACTATTGCCATTGTTGTGAAAGAAATATTATTCTTCACAACATGATACCATCACTATTACAGTTGTATTATAATATCCCATTGCGGGAGGTCATGTGTATAAATAACTAGTTTTAGATTTTAATCTTAAAAATAAAATGTTCTAAAGAAGACATAACTCATTCTAAATGGAAGTTTCCAAAGATTAAAAATATTATCTTGAAGGGGCAGTCTCATTGGCAACACATTAACCAATTTCACGTGTTCGGTAATAATAGTAAATGCAATTTGAACTAAACTACCATAAGGAACACAAATGAAAGAACAAACTTAACACACTTGACATAAATTCAAATTTTATGAACACAAAATTATTTACCATTACAGTCATTCCAATAAAACAAATTGCATCTACAAAACTAAGTTTGACATCCAATTCATGATATATTTGTTACAGGAAAACAAGTGAGTAACTACAAGAAAAAACTCACCTTCCATTGCTTTTATAATGTTTTAGAGCATTATCGTTTCTTCCAGTTATTAAGATTTAATAATGATATCCAGAGAAAGAAAAAATAAATGAGTAAAACTTTGGTCGGCGAAATAATAAGGTCATGTATGTGATGACCTTAAAACTGCTTTCATACCTTGATATCTCAAAAATTATAGGCAATCCCCTTTTGAGCATTCCAAATTCTCGAATGTTAATTCCAAAAAAACATCATCGTTATCTAATAGGAAAATAAAATCCCAAGCAAAACATAAATTTGTATACTCTACACTCTGCTTTTTCGCATTGGTCTAGGTTCGTTTTCCTTCTTCTCAAGTCGTTGTATCATATTCATGATGGTCATGCCAGCTCTAACCATCCACTTATTCAAAAAGGACCTTGAGGTTGAAAAAAATTTCCATTTATGTTTTTCTTCTGATATCATTTTAAAGTTTATATAAATTGTAATTTAGAGTTTAAAAATTTGTCTATGTGATTGATTTTGAATATAAATTATTGACAACTAGTGATTTATTCAAATATGATTGGTATAATAGGACATTAATTCATTGCTATTGAGTACTCTATCTTTACAAACCACCATTTTAAATTAGTGTTCACATAGTATGGATGTGATACAACAAAGAGAAGAACTTTATTCTATATCGAGAGAACAATTTATGTAATACCACCTCTAGTCTGTAACAACCCTCGATTCTGGGAAGCTCATTTTATACTAATTTTACCGCATAAGGTAATTATATAAAATGTGGGGACTGGAGTAAATATTAATTTAATAAATCAAAAGTTAATATTTACTAGATTGATGCATATTTACTGTATGTGAAAGTAAATAACATCAGGTTGCATGTCTGTAGTGTCATGTATTTTAAATGGCCTTTTAGTTTAAATGATCTTGGAACTCGAAATAATTTATAAATTTCCGGATGCCAGTTTAGAGGGTGTAGTTAGTCTCGGAAGGTGCGAGACAGTCAATATAAGTGCCATATTGTATTTTTGTGTTTCGGGCACTTTTACCTGGTTCTAGCTTATATGCGTATTTGCGAGTCATTTTAATGTGGTATTAACCATTTAAGTTGGGAGTTTTAACCTAAGCCACGATTTTAGTCTTCTAAATCCCTTATTTTTCCCCATTTTATGTCTTGAACTTAGAGAGACAAAGAGAGAAAGAAAGAAGAAGAGAAAAATGGAGAAATGAGAGAGAGATTGAAGATGGAGGATTTGGGATTGTTTCTTCTCCAAATTAATCTGAGATATCAACCCTAAGGCAAGTTTTCTACTTGCTAGTATGTGATTTAAGATGCATAAATTGTATGATAGTTGTGTATTTACATTTATGGTTTAAATGTGGAAATTATGGGAATTTAGCCCTAATCTTAGTTTTGATGATGAAATTGTGGACTAAAATGGTTTTAAATCGTGTAGGATACACTTTGGGTAGATAAATATTGTTGGTTGGGTGTAAGATGGAAGAGATTTGGGGTTTAGAGAAATTAGGGTTCATAACCCTTCGTAGCCATTTTTGGCAGATTTGCAGGTCCGAATCGATTCGGCCCTTTGGGCGAATCGATTCGCTAAGGGAGATTGGCAGGTCTGCATAACCCGAATCGATTCGGGATTGAGGCCGAATCGATTCGGTCAATTGCAGAAGGTTTGTTTAGTTGTCCGAACTGATTCGCTTTTTGGGCGAATCGATTCGCTAGGGCGAATCGATTCGGCCCTTGGGCAAATCGATTCGTTTTCCTGCTATTTTTGAGTTAATTTTATAACTCAATTTTAATTCTATTCTTTAAATATAGGGATTAGGAACCTTCTTGAATGAAGTAAACTTAGAGTCCTAGAGAGCGAGAGGAGTTAGTTGTCTACCCTACATTAGGAATGGGTTATGTGGGGACTTTTCCGGGGTTAGGCCTATTAATGATAGGGCATTCTTTTCTTCTAGTTCATTATTATAAAACTAGGAGATGTAGTGTTATGTTCGGGAGACCATAGAAGCTTAATTAAGTTACACGAGTTTTGATGGTCTGTACTATCACCCCAAGAATGTTGAGAGATTCTAGAAGCTAAATTGAGTTATGTTAACCTTGGTGGTTTACATTATCACCATAAAAGAATGTTGGGAGATTTTAAAAGTTCGATGGAGCTATGTTAACCTTGGTGGTTTATAATAACGCCACAAAGGTGAGTTTGGTGAATAAATTGAAGTTATTTCATTCCTTCGAAAGATGATAACCTTAGGGTTTTAAAATAACATCCTAAAATGCTTGGAGATGATGAAGAGTTTATTTACTCCTTTGAGGTTGTAGTGTTGATATAATTTAATGTATGGCTCCGGATAATAAGTTAGATTATTTGCAAAGTAAATGATAACGGTTTCGAATAAAATGAAGCATATACGTGGAATGGAAATGAGATGGTACTGTTATTGATATTTGTAAATGATAATTTACTTAATCATGAAACCGGCAAATAATGATTTACTTGATTTTGAAATGATAAATAAAATGGATGTTACACACCTCTCTAAATACCATCTTAAGGGAAGTCCGCACGATAGGTGAAGCCCCCTGGCTAATGAATGCAGGGTGGATATAGTCCTAGGCCATGGGAGCGCTTATGGTCACAGATGGTATCAGAGCATCAGGTTCTAGAGTCCTTAGGAATATGTGTGGACGCCTTAAGTTTTCAGCGTTGCTCTTGATTTGATGTAAAGCCTTAGGATTAAGATCGTTGATTTCTCTAGTGAGGTCTCGCTCTTCTTCCATGAGGTAGAATCTATAAAATCTTTTGCGTAGTCGTGTGAGAATAATAGGTCGATAGAAGAAGGGAGTTATGGGAAGGTTTGTGGAGAACTGTAAGTTGTGGTCGGGGATGAGGACCGCTTTAGAGGTCGCTCCCTTTTTGTAGCACTTTCTTGTCTTGCTATTACGACTACAAAATTTTTGTTGATGTAGTTTCCCAAGTACCGCTAGAAGTAGGAAGTGGTACTAAACTTGAGAATTCACGCGATGTTATATTGAAGTGGAGAAGTGCCCTGTAGCAGTATGGAGGAAAATCCTTCACCCATAGAAGAGGTGTTGAGGTGGTGAAAATGTGGTCACTATAATCGTGGGTGCCGGAAGTTTGGCCCATAGAGAAGACCGGTGGATACTTGCAATGGCGAGTTTATTTGGGAGAATTGGACTGAGGAGAAGGTGGATTCTCGAATGTTCCCAAATGTTCGGTCAAAGACCAATGGCGAATAAGGTGTTGTTAACACTCCTGATGGAGTAAGAATCGTGAAACCCATCGGTGGACATCCACCTGGGGAGGTTTCATTAAGCTGAGGAAGAGGAGGCTAAGAGCGTGTCCTCTTTTACTGAGAGAGTAAGAGGGACAGCATGGGCAATTATTGTCAGCCAGAGTCGGAATAACGGCTATGATGTGGAGTGTAGAACCACTCATTTTAAACTTCGTTGAGTGGAGAGCACGGGCCAGAGTAAAGTGCCTGGCTAGGGAGTTGGTGGAGATAATATTGGTATGTGTAAGGCTCGAATATGGAGTCTGAGAACCATTAGTATTGACCCGGAGTGCTTGGCAAATTGTGGAGGGAATTCTACCTTATAGGTGGGTGGTGTATATTCCTTAGGATAAGATTTATTAGTATTGTGTCTACGATAGACTCGGGTGTGTATATTGAGCTTGTAGTAGTATTTACGCTATTATCGAAGGGTAATTATATGACTTCCATGGTATGGAAGTTCTATCTTTTCTTCACTCGTTATGTAGTGAGTGATGATATTTTTATATGTATATGTGTCATATGTGTTACTTGGTTTGAGTGTTCTATTGTTTACTTGCATTGTGTGTAGATGCTATGACTTATCTCCACGACCAACAAAGTTAGGCAGTAATGCATAGGAGGGGTTCCTTGTTTGGATTCCGCTTTTGCGGGACGCTCCACGCGTGAACCTTAACGACGTTGGGAGTGGAGAGATGTCATATTTCCTTTCTCTTATTTCATGTATAGAATGCTAAGGTAAAGTCTAGAAGTAGAATCTTATTAGTAGAATTATAGATTAGTATTGTACAGATCCCGATCATGTGTCTTAGACCGTCATATCTCGAGGACCGACGATGCGAGGTAGTAGTGTAACGGGAGGGTTCCTTGTCTGGATTTTGCTTCGGCGAGACGTCCCACGCATGAACCCGAGCGAATGTCGGAAGTTGAGTAAGGTCTTGGGCACTAGGGATATATTTAGTATTATATGCTTACGATTTAGGTAGGATATATGTAGATAGACCTTAGGATTTTTTTTATTTATTTTGATGTACGACCTTGAGGGTAGGTGGCGTTAGCTTAGGATGGTTGTTAGGAGTTGACCACGAATAAGTCGTGGGTTAACTCTAAGAGGGATTGGATCCCTAGGAACGAGATTTATGGGGTCTCGAGAGGTTTGGTAGGGTCGGCCGAAGGAGTTGAGGCATTTCTTAGAAATAATGTTACGTTGGTAACTTCATTTCCGGGGAGTTAATAAGGACGGGTGGATCCTCACTCCTGAGCCATGATTGTAAGCTCGAGAGTGAGTTTAATGGGTAAGTTCTGCCAGGATTGGGGAGTAATAATACTAGGGCATAGACTCACTGTTTATGTGTCGCACAAGCTTAAACTTGTGGAAAGTGATGTCCCGTGCTTGAATTAAGATTCATCGTGGTAGTGATCACCTTAAATAGATAAGGCACTACTTCCTGGGTAGGAAAATTTGGTCCTTCTCGTAAGCAACAAGTTGTTGCAATACTACAACCTCAAAGGGTTATGGGAGGAATCGAGTTGGTGCTCGGGGTTCAGAAGAACTAGTGATTGGATATTTTCTCATTCGCTAAGGAAATGCGATTGGGCTAGTGGACGTGTCGAGTAGAGAACTCATCAGAGACAATGGTAATGGCATGGAAGGCCAAGTAGAGCGAGTATGACTCAGAAGACTCTATAGCGAGAGCATTTCGATTTGTGATTTACAATTTCACCTACTCGTGCGAAGAAGAGTAGTGGTGGAACGAAGAAGGGTATTCATAAATGTTTGCATTGAACTACCGGCATCGAACTGGTCATGATCCCATTTGAGAAAATGGTTAATCGTTTGATCAGACTGTTGCACTCCCGGCCATTTTGGACGGACAACTTGTAGAAAAGTATGCCCCATTCTCGATGGAGGAATAGTAAGACTGTGGGAGGTGCCTATTATAATAGGGTGGACCGAGACTATATATTCGTGTCAAAGGTTTAGCAAAAGTTTCCGCGAAGTGATGGGAACCGTAGGGAAATGGTGTATATCCTACCACCCTAAAGTGGATGGACGAAAGGGAGGAAATTGACTTATGCCGAAAGGAATATTACGAATGTGCATCTTAGTATACATAGAAGATGGGAGCAGTAACGGTAGGGATGGATATTTTCATGCAACCATTAGGTTTTGGAGTGGTCTTATGGATCATTTCCTAAGGCATGGTATCGTGAGTGGCCTAGCACGGTCAGTTGAGTAATTCGTATGCTAGTTGGATGGAACCAATGGGTAATATGTTCCTAGGACTTGGAGTGGTCTCGGAACATTTCTTTAGAGAGTTGGATAATTGTGCCGAGTCATGTGGGCATCGTGTTCCGCCGTAGGAAGCTAAAATCGATAGTTAGTGAAGAGCGCCTTGTGCTACTAGAGAACAAGATGATCGACTGAGATCGACAGGGTCAAACCTTCGTCTGAGCCCATTTGGGACGTTGCTATAACGAGGAGTTTGTTTAGGATGGTAGAATCCTAGTTTAGAGTAGTATACCCTTATCAGATTTGGGTATGCCCGAATTTTGGGGGCAAAATTCCCTCTTAAGGGGGGGAGTATGTAACAACCCTCGATTCTGGGAGGCTCATTTTATACTAATTTTACCGCATAAGGTAATTATATAAAATGTGGGGACTGGAGTAAATATTAATTTAATAAATCGAAAGTTAATATTTACTAGATTGATGCATATTTACTGTATGTGAAAGTAAATAACATCAGGTTGCATGTCTGTAGTGTCATGTATTTTAAATGGCCTTTTAGTTTAAATGATCTTGGAACTCGAAATAATTTATAAATTTCCGGATGCCAGTTTAGAGGGTGTAGTTAGTCTCGGAAGGTGCGAGACAGTCAATATAAGTGCCATATTGTATTTTTGTGTTTCGGGCACTTTTACCTGGTTCTAGCATATATGCGTATTTGCGAGTCATTTTAATGTGGTATTAACCATTTAAGTTGGGAGTTTTAACCTAAGCCACGATTTTAGTCTTCTAAATCCCTTATTTTTCCCCATTTTATGTCTTGAACTTAGAGAGATAAAGAGAGAAAGAAAGAAGAAGAGAAAAATGGAGAAATGAGAGAGAGATTGAAGATGGAGGATTTGGGATTGTTTCTTCTCCAAATAAATCTGAGATATCAACCCTAAGGCAAGTTTTCTACTTGATAGTATGTGATTTTAAGAAGCATAAATTGTATGATAGTTGTGTATTTACATTTATGGTTTAAATGTGGAAATTATGGGAATTTAGCCCTAATCTTAGTTTTGATGATGAAATTGTGGACTAAAATGGTTTTAAATCGTGTAGGATACACTTTGGGTGGATAAATATTGTTGGTTGGGTGTAAGATGGAAGAGATTTGGGGTTTAGAGAAATTAGGGTTCATAACCCTTCGTAGCCATTTTTGGCAGATTTGCAGGTCCGAATCGATTCGGCCCTTTGGGCGAATCGATTCGCTAAGGGAGATTGGCAGGTCTGCATAACCCGAATCGATTCGGGATTGAGGCCGAATCGATTCGGTCAATTGCAGAAGGTTGGTTTAGTTGTCCGAACCGATTCGCTTTTTGGGCGAATCGATTCGGCCCTTGGGCGAATCGATTCGTTTTCCTGCTGTTTTTGAGTTAATTTTATAACTCAATTTTAATTCTATTCTTTAAATATAGGGATTAGGAACCTTCTTGAATGAAGTAAACTTAGAGTCCTAGAGAGCGAGAGGAGTTAGTTGTTTACCCTACATTAGGAATGGGTTATGTGGGGACTTTTCCGGGGTTAGGCCTATTAATGATAGGGCATTCTTTTCTTCTAGTTCATTATTATAAAACTAGGAGATGTAGTGTTATGTTCGGGAGACCATAGAAGCATAATTAAGCTACACGAGTTTTGATGGTCTGTACTATCACCCCAAGAATGTTGAGAGATTCTAGAAGCTAAATTGAGTTATGTTAACCTTGGTGGTTTACATTATCACCATAAAAGAATGTTGGGAGATTTTAAAAGTTCGATGGAGCTATGTTAACCTTGGTGGTTTATAATAACGCCACAAAGGTGAGTTTGGGGAATAAATTGAAGTTATTTCATTCCTTCGAAAGATGATAACCTTAGGGTTTTAAAATAACATCCTAAAATGCTTGGAGATGATGAAGAGTTTATTTACTCCTTTGAGGTTGTAGTGTTGATATAATTTATTGTATGGCTCCGGATAATAAGTTAGATCATTTGCAAAGTAAATGATAATGGTTTTGAATAAAATGAAGCATATACGTGGAATGGAAATGAGATGGTACTGGTATTGATATTTGTAAATGATAATTTACTTAATCATGAAACCGGCAAATAATGATTTACTTGATTTTGAAATGATAAATAAAATGGATGTTACACACCTCTCTAAATACCATCTTAAGGGAAGTCTGCACGATAGGTGAAGCCCCCTGGCTAATGAATGCAGGGTGGATATAGTCCTAGGCCATGGGAGCGCTTATGGTTGTATATTTTTCTGTGCTGGGTAGGAAGATTCCGTGTGTGGTCTTGGCTCCCACGCAGCCTCATGGATGCTTCCCGACGTCTTACGATATAGGTGCCCAGGTTGTCTAATGATAGGCCCTGGAAGATGATGGTCATTTAGGGGCGCGCTCAGTGGGGAAACCCGGACGGGCGGTCTTAGAATACGTTATATGTATATAATATAACAGTTATAATCAAGTGGGACTTGATGTATTTGATATGCCATATAGTGCATGATGGAGTGCCTCATAGAGCACATGTAAATGTCACAAAGAGCATTTGAAAATGATTATTTTCCTGATAAGGAAAGGATTTTTACAAAAAGGTAAAATTGAGATATAATTGCCTTAAAGAGCAAAAGATTGTGATTTATATATATACTTCCTGCTAAGGAAAAGATATATGAAATAACTGGCACATTTGATGAAGTTCTTAGTTAATGCTTCTTATTATTGTTCCTGCTTAGCTTATGTTTTAAATTGTATAGGTTGCTCTTATTTCACTTTCTTCATGATTTATCGTACATAACTATCATACTCTTTATTCATCTGGTAATCATATAGAACCGGGCCCTGACCTGGTTACATTTCCTGTTGCATATTCATCTTGTCTCTGCTCAGGTACTCCGCCGCAAGGATGCCTGATTTGAATTCCTATTCCGATGTTTTCGACGAGCCGTGACACATTGCGGGTATTACGGGATACATTTGGTATAGACGTTTTCATTTTCATTCTAGTTAAGATCAAATCTTTATTCGGGCGAGAGGCCCAAGCTTTTGTAAATGTCTAATGAAATGTAATAAGTAACTTATTGTACTTGTGTATTATTGGTATATCAGTTCAGTGACCGGTTACATATTCTGTCTTTTTATTGTTTCCTTGTTGTATTAATTATATATGTCTTGGGGTTTCCCTTATCTTTCAGGAATTGGGTTGTTTGTTTTCCTTTATTTACTTTCAAACCAAAATTTTTTGGCAACCCGTTTTCTGAAATTTTGGGTGGTTATCCTGGATACTCTATATTTTATTATGATGCTGAGAATGATTCCATCCATGATTCCGTTTTATTGGAGTATTGGGCTGGCCACCCCTTATTTTGGTGAGCGGGTTGTCACATAGTCAAAATCCTCCAATGTTAAAAAAGCACTTAATATGCAAAGGTGATTATGCATATGTTAACCAAATGGGGAGAGAGGGCTTATACTGTTGATGATGATAATTAACTTATGTTGTTTAATTCTTTATGGATGTCAGAGGCAGAGCGTAGGTTCTCATTTGATTTAAGCTTAGAAATTGAGTTTCCTTCTTGTTTTTATCATATTGACATGAATTTGATAGTTGAAATTTGAATTTAAAAATTTAGATCATCATAAAGCACAAAAACTCCAACCAAATGAGCATTAAAAGTGAACACCAAATACTGATTTGTGTATTCATATCTTTATATGTCAAACAATAATTTGAAATGAATACTTTCACCAAGAAAGTTTGTCAAATGCATGTATTGAAAACCTGAAGATATTACGCCCTCTGGCTTAAATATGACATACACATCTCCATTGTCAAAGGTTTTGGTGAGTTCACATCCAAGTATAAAAGAAAAATGTGACATTGGTTACAAGGAATTACCAACTTATTGATTTATTTGCATGTGTTGTAACATTTGTTACAATGAAGAGATTTCCAAATATAAAAAAGCTAACCTGAACTCTAAAATAGAGACCATTGATGCACATCTCCATCAGTCTTTTATTTTTTCAAGTACTTAATGCACATATCCAACAGATAGTTGCAACTAAATATTAGTATGCCAAATAGGAACCTAATGAGCGTATAAAGAACTGTTATATTGGAATATCAACAATCTGAAATAAACCAAAGCCATAATAATGCACATCAACTGTTAATCAATCCAATGTAGTGTGGAATAATGAGAGCATTGAACATTCATCGGCGCGAGAAAATGTCTACCCAAGTGAACATAAGTTTTCACATATGTACTTGTATTGGCAGCATTGATGGAACATGCCAATGTTGATCTATCACTGGAAGTAAAAAATAATTTTTCATAAGATATGGTAATTATATCACAAATTAAAAACATAACATGCATAAGAACAACAGAGATACCTATTATTTAGTAGCCATAGCAATTGGATTGATAATTTTTCAACCACGCGCTGTAATGTCAAATGTGGGATGCCATTATCAGAAATTATCGGAGATGCACACGCATGAGTAGGAGTTTGTGCCTGGTCAATTCATTTTTGTAAAAGCAAAAGCTCAAATGAGTAAAAACTATGCCTTTTCTCAAATAGATAAAAAAATTTATAAAAGTAACCCACAAACACAATAGAATATGTGTAATTTGAAATTAAGCAGTTCTTCAAATTGTTACTGTAAATTTCATATAACATTTTACATAAAATGAATAACTACGCATAAAAGAATTAATGTAAACTATATTAAATGTGAAAATAAGGACTAATGACACCTACCGCATTTGGAACAATTTTTTCATTGCCTTTTCTATTGCCTTTACCCATGATCAGAACTTCTTGCAATTTTATTTTTTGACACCTTTAATTAATCAATAAAAAAAGAATATTTCTAAAAAAGAATGAAAAGGAATCTTAGATAAAAAGTATATTAGTTCAACATTTTGATTTTGTAAATACCGCAATCTGAATTGTATTTAGCATAGATTCATCTCGAATAACAACTCTAAGGTACCTATGTCATATAAATTCAACTTATGAAGCCAAAAAATTAATACCAGACATTAAAACATACATATGTGATATTGCATATAAGAAACCCATTTACAGATTGAAAAAAAACAGAAAACACATCACACAAACACAACATTATAATCAAAACCAATATACACAAAACTTTATACATGTAAAACAATATGTTGAGGACGTTACGTTTAGTTCAATATATATATTCAAATGGTAAAAAATATGCCCAAAAGATAAACAAAGGATTAATACTCATCATTCATGAAAAGCCAAAAATGCATTCTTGTACACCAAAAAGACCATTCTTGGACAAATTATGAGAATAAATCTTATTATTTAGTGAAACATAACAAAATATTAAAAATATAAAATTATCAAATGACTGAAAAAGTTATGTAAGGATTGAAACTCAAGAGATCCTAACTAAAAAAATAAACATTGGCTAGTTAAATCAAAATGAAAAAACTGAAGAAAACAAATTTGATAACTTCAGTTCAAGCACATGTAATGAATCACAAATTAGTATGTTTGTAGGGATTGAAATCTAATACCTGCAAGCCTAAATATGAAACCTTCAAGCCCTAAATATGAAACCTTGATAGATGATTTTAAAACATGGGAGATAGAAATTATCTGAGCGAAGAGAGAGACATAGCTGAGTGGAGAGAGAGAGAGATGAGCGGGGGTGGGCGGTAAATGAAAATAATGAGAGAGCAGGAGATTAAAGTGAGTATAGTGAATTTTTTTAGGTTATTTATATTTTAGTCACAGATAAAAATGAAGGTATGAAGATGATGATTGAAGATGAAATGGTGATCACATCAAACACATAAGAGACAAAGGTATTTTAAAGTGGTTCGGCTATGAATAAAGCCTACGTCCACTGTTATTTTATTCCCAAGGGTTTACAATAGCACAATATGGTGTAGAGAGAGAAAGGTTGCGTATCTTGTGAATGGTGTCTCTCAATTCTCTCCTCTCTCCCTTTGGCTAAGGGAATACATGTATTTATAGTTATGGGAGATAAAGAGATACAATGTCTATATACATTCAGACATTATGTCTACATACAATGAATCTAATTGTTGACCTTCTATGATGGTTGGTCTTCCTTGAATTTCTTGGTATACTCTGTGTTGTCATCTATTAATATAATATAAATTTACATTAAGGCTCATTAAATGCGTTGTCATCTTCATTAATGCACATTAAATGCATAGTTATCCTTTGATCTTCCTGACTAATATGCCGACCAACTCTCCTCGGGGGCCTACCATCTCTCCTCGGGTGCCAACCAACTCTCCTCGGGTGCTGACTAACTCTCCTAGGGTACCGATCAACTCTCCTCAGGTGTCGATAAACTCTCCTCAGGTGCCGAATATTGCCACGTATGATGCCATGTGTCCTTTTCTGATTGGTCCTCGTAGATGGAGAATTTTTGCATCAATAGAAGCCCCCAATGCTCCATGCTCGATGGTTTACTGAAAGGATGGAGTATTTATTCTGCAGCGTTGCTCGGTGTTTATGAAATTCTTGATCTACCTTCTTGATTTGTTCAGCATAAAGTGCACTATCTCCTGGATGACATATGATGAAGGCTGATCGATGGTTGCTAATATCTCTTTTGAGGAACTTCGTTCGTCAAGTGAACATGTGCTATGTATCACCCTTGGGAATTTGGATGCAGCAATGCCATATTATTCAGCTTGTAGCTTATCATAATCTTCAAGTATGTTGATTGGTTTGCCAGTCGACCAACTGCTTCCTGTGTCGTGCTTGATTTTTCTGATTTATGCTCCTCTGAATACTTTGTCGAGTAACATACTAGCTTTTGAACCCAACTCTTCAATCTGATTAGTACCAAGCTAGTGGTGGACTTTGAAACATTTTCATACAACTTCTTCTTCAATATTGGTCGGAACAGTAGTAGTTAAGATCTCAGTGTTGTAGATGCTAAATCTGACTACTGAATGTGCATAATAACTCCTGACTATGCCTCTTGAACTTCAATATGCCTCTTGAACTTCAATATCAAAACTAATTCCTGAGCAAGAAAAATAACTCCTGAATAATGACTGGTCGGGGCCCTGACCATATGAGTTTGTGGAGTTGAATTTGATGCTCGACTGCATGATGTTATGAGAATGTGCCACCGAATGAACAACTATATCTATAATAGAAGCCCCCAAGTGTGGAATATGAACTTTGAATGAGATTTATCGACCACCCGGAGTTGGATTTTATTTACCAACCGGAGTTGGATTTTATCTACCAACAGGAGTTGGACTTTATCTACCAACCGGAGTTGGATTTTATCTACCAACCGGAATTGGATTTTATTGACCAACCGGAGTTGGATTTTATTGACCAACCGGAGTTGGATTTTTTGACCAACCGGAGTTGGATTTGGTTCCCGACCAACCGGAGTTGGTGGTAATTGATAATAATTGCTAGAGACTTTCTCGAAGCTGACCAATAGATTGTTGGGAATAAGATATAATAAATGCTGGAGACCTCCTCGGAGCTGACCAACAAATTGTTAGGAATAAGATAATATAAATGTTGGAGATCTCCTCGTAGCTGACCAACAAATTGTTGGGAATAAGATATAATAAATATGCATAGACATAAAGAATGATTTAGAATAATAATAAACTGTCTTGCTGATTTGTCGAGGCAACATTGCATAATGCCGAATAAGAATGATATTTTCCAGAATATAAGAAAATGGCCGAGTACTTTGTCGGGCCTGAATATAAATAAGAATTACCCCGACCAACCATCCGTTGGAGGTGAAATATAATAAATGTTATAGTTCTTCCTCGGAGCTGAATATGATAATGAGTATCTCGTCGAGTTCCATGTTGAGATGAATATATAATATGAATCCCAAGGGATATATAGAATAATTTGTGCTTGAGCCGATATCTCCGAGCAATAATAAAATATATAATGCCTCGTTGAGATAAAACTTCATAATGTCGAGTAATGATAATATTTTTCAGAACATAAGAATATTTCCGAGCATTCGTTGGCACTAAATCTTGTACCTGTAAAAATTAATAATTTTCCCTACCATATGTGTAGGCTGAATTGATTAGTTATCATGAGAATAATCTAGTCAATATAATGAATATATGATATGTATTTGCTCGGGCAATAAAAATATCAATTTCAAAATATGAAATAATATATGTCTGGCTGATCTGTCGAGGCAAAATGGCCTCATGTCGAGCAATAATTGTTTCCAGAGGTTTAAGATTGTGGCTGAGCTTTCGTCGGGATTGAATCTCGTCCCTATGAAATTTTAATAAGCTGCCCGAGCACCTGTCGAGACTAGAGAAAATAATTATTATCATGAGAATAATTATTCAGCCAAACAATATGTGATGTGTATTAGCATAAAATGATAAAAATTTCAAAATATGAAATAATATTTTGGTGCCACACATGTATTTCATTAGAAAATTTTGATAAAAATGCTAGGCATTTTAATTTTAAGTAAAAGACCAAATATAAATTGGTTCAGAAAATTTATTCTAAGGTAAAGCTTTGGGTTATATTTTATTTATCTTAACAAAATTTATTTTATTAGAGAAGTGTGAATTAAGAAATAGTAGGGAGCTATGGTGATGATTTTGACTTTGTCACAATTAATAATCAGGGCAAGTAAATATCAATTTCGAAATATGAAATAATATGCCTTGTCCCAAATGTGTGTCATATGAGCAAACTTTTATGAAGTACGTGCCATATGTAAGGCATAATTATTTAATCTAAATTTTTTGCAAAATTAACTGAATTCCAACAAATACTTAATATAAGTTGGTTTCCAAAATATTTATAAGTTGGTTTTCTAAATTTATTTTAGCATAGACATGTGAAATATAGGGAGTTTTTTTTTTTAAAAAAAGCTATTGATACTGAATGACGATTTTAATTAAGTCATAAAGGTTTGACAGCCAGGAGCATCAAAGAAATTGAGTCCACTTTTTCTTCCTGGTTGTCGACCAACACATCTGAAACAAGGATCCTCCAAGATTTTATTTCTATTTCGGCCGATCAATGTTAATGGTCTAAGTGATACTCCTCTTCATCTGGTACTATAGTCCAGTGATTGCTGACCACCGTCGATGAGATTTTCTTCTTTTCATAGGAGCTCTGACCAACAATAGACGGTCTGGGTCTATGACCGACCAATAATGATTGTGTCGACCAACAAATAGTAGGTCGGGGGGGCCTTTAATTTGTGAGATATCTCCAAATTGTACAACTGTTGAATCGTCGACCAAGAAATAATGGTCTTATGATGCTACCGACCAAGAAAATGGGTGTGCTGATAATTGACTTTGCCGACCAGCTCCATATAAAGCTGACCAACAAATAGTAGGTCGGGAAGCTTTTCAACCTATGAAACCTGTATTCGATCAACAATGAGTTTCGCCGACCTACAAGGCTGATTCCCAGAAATTTTGTCGATGTTTTCTTTTTGGCCACCGACCATCCGAAGATATTAGACGTCGACCAGCATAATCCTCATCAGCTCGAAGAACTGATCAATAATTAGTGGTCTCCAACCTGTCTCCGACCAACAGAGGTACTGTCGACCAACATTACATGGTGCCGACCAAGAATAGGTGTGGCCGAGCTATACCAATGTTACTAATGGATCTTTACACCTTACCACCGACCAATAAAAAGGGTCCGTTGAAATTGTCAACCAAGAATTGGTACTTTCTCACAGAAAATAGATGTCTCCGATCAGTGATCGGCCAATAATAGGTGTCGTCAGCTATCGCCGACCAAGAATAAGGTTGCCGACCAGGTATTGGATTGTGCCGACCAGGTATTGGATTGTGCCGACCTGCATAAAAATGTTCCGACCAGCATTAAATGGTTAGAGATCCTTCATTTTACACCAAATACATTGCCGACCAATATTTTTTTCTTTCAGAGCAGTCGTTGACGACCGATAATGATGACAATGCATCTTTGATTGATTCTTGTATCATAGGCACTTTGATTGTGACCGGTACTTGGTTGGAGTTTGGATCTCAGCTAAAATTGAAATAAAAAATATAGTTGGTTGAGGGATGAGTCCGGTCATTTTCTTTGAGTTCGATATCTCATGGATTTTCTCTTCTTTTGGTATCCGAGCAATATCAGATGGTGCCAACTGTTGCCGATTAAGACATAGGAGTTTTCGACCAACAAAGTGTCTTGCCGATCAGATAATATGGTCCATCAATGAGTTGTGATGATGAGGTAACTTGGTAACAAAAAAAATATATGCCTTAGTAATAAAAAAATAATTTATTGATCTTAAATCCAAGTTTGAGTGAAAAATCCGAAGTGAAAAATCTGGGGACTCAGACTTCTTGTTGTTTCTAATCCAAATAGTGATCATACAGAGTTATGACTCCGCTGGATATGAATGGATATGATAAATACTTGTTGAAGTCTATCAGTGAGGTGGTTCCTTTTAATAATAAAGCGCATGTCTGTTTATCTCTTCCCCTTTTTCAGGAGGTAGGCAAATGAATTTTTAGGGACGATCGTATCACGGTTGATAATTTTCCAATAGAGGGGGAATAGAATTGATGTAGATCAGATTTAACCTGTACTGGATTTCAACTTCAACCTGTAATGGGTTCAGAATGGATCACACCATCCCTTTTGATGTGATTTTTTTTTTATCAGAGATAGAATTTGGATTCTCATATGAACAGTTTCAAAATATTTTCATACAATTTTTAATAAAGAAAATTTGGAGATAAACGATCCCATTTTCTGTCCAACCATGGTTATTTTAAGAATGATAATTCGGAGAGAGACGATTTGTATTCCTTCCCTCTTACAAAGCTAAAAGTATGGCAAGCAATCATATATGAAAGTCAATTAACGAAAATTATCTAAAATTGATATTATTGTAGTTGTAATTTCAGGAATCCTTAAAGATCTCTTGAAATTCTTCAAACTTGATACCATTGTGGAGATGGAAAGAGGAATAGCAGTGTCAGAAATTAATGGAACAAATCGTTCTA
Organism: Sambucus nigra; assembly: GCA_949130495.1. Lineage (NCBI taxonomy): Eukaryota > Viridiplantae > Streptophyta > Magnoliopsida > Dipsacales > Adoxaceae > Sambucus > Sambucus nigra. The sequence continues at coordinate 639,865,959 of OX422216.1, forward strand.
CTATCGAACCAAAAATTATGATTTTGAAATTCAATAATTTTCAGATTTTCAAGTAGGAATTGATCCAGCAATTATGATTTTAAAATCATGATATGCAATATTTTGTAGATAAAAATTGGACAATTAATTTATGAATATAAAAATAAAAATCATGATTGAATCAAAAGATGTATGTATAATTGATTATACATAGATAAAATAAAAAACTTAGCTTTTGATGGAGAACAATGCTTGCAACACGTTCCCACAGACGGCGCCAATCTGTTGATGACTAGAAATAGCATCCATGTTATCTTATCGACATCAACAACACATAAAAATGAAGGTATGAAGATGATGATTGAAGATGAAATGGTGATCACATCAAACACATAAGAGACAAAGGTTTTTTAAAGTGGTTCGGCTATGAATAAAGCCTACGTCCACTGTTATTTTATTCCCAAGGGTTTACAATAGCACAATATGGTGTAGAGAGAGAAAGGTTGCGTATCTTGTGAATGATGTCTCTCAATTCTCTCCTCTCTACCTTTGGCTAAGGGAATACATGTATTTATAGTTATGGGAGATAAAGAGATACAATTTCTATATACATTCAGACATTATGTCTACATACAATGAATCTAATTGTTGGCCTTCTATGATGGTTGGTCTTCCTTGAATTGCTTGGTATACTATGTGTTGTCATCTATCAATACATTATAAATTTACATTAAGGCTCATTAAATGCATTGTCATCTTCATTAATGCACATTAAATGCATAGTTATCCTTTGATCTTCCTGACTGGTATGCCTACCAACTCTCCTCGGGTGCCGACCATCTCTCCTTGGGTGCCGACCAACTCTCCTCGGGTGCTGACTAACTCTCCTAGGGTACCGATCAACTCTCCTCGGGTGTCGATCAAGTCTCCTCGGGTGCCGAATATTGCCACGTAGGATGCCATGTGTCCTTTTCTGATTGGTCCTCGTAGATGGAGAATTTTTGCGTCAACAGTCGAGTGTACTCAATTTTGGCACATTTTAAAACAGTGCCAACTAGATTATCATTAAACAGTGACAGAATTTGGCACAATTTTAAACTGTGACAAAGTTTTAATATCAGGGTGTGCCAAATTACTATTTTTGGTGTAGTGGATGGGTGACCTTCCAGTAGATAGCATCTCAGGGGATGAGGTGGCTCATTTGGAAGGGGTGTTCACGGAGGTGGAGGTGGTCCAGGAGTTGAGGTCGATGAGTGGAGATAAGGCACCAGACCCTAACGGGTTCAGTATGGCCTTTTTCCAACATTGTTGATCTGTCATTTGAGAGGATGTGATGGCAGTATTCAGCGAGTTCTTTGATAGGGGGTGTTTTCTGAAAAGTTTGAATGCTACTTTCATTACTTTGGTTCCCAAGAAAGGGGGAGCGGCATATGTGAGAGATTTCAGGACGATCGGCTTTGTAGGCAGCGTGTATAAGCTCATTTCTAAGGTCTTATCGATTAGACTCAAAATGGTGATTGATCCTTTTATTTCCGATGCTCAGAGCGCTTTTGTGGGTGGTCGTCACATATTGGATGCAGTTTTGGTGGCTAATGATTGCATTGAATCCAGGTTGAGAGGCGGGGTTCCGGTTATTATCTGCAACTCTTACCCAGTCATAGTAAAATACAACCTCTTTGAATCTTAAATAATTCAATTCAAATATATTTCGAATTATACGATAGTAAGTCATTTCAGCCTCAACGAGGTTTTTATCTTTTGTGCTTGCTCGAAAGAAAGTAAGAGCCTTGTATGAAATTCCCGAGTTATGTACATTTGTACTTTCCTCGTACACTTTTGTGTCGAATACGTAACCGTTCAATCGATTCTTTTTGTACTCTTGTGCCACGATCAAGGGTCCAATGGCTAGACGAGAAAGCCTTGATGTCGCATCACCCATTTTTAAGAGCTGAGAATATAGATAAATTAATTAGATTAGTTGCAAAGTTTGAGTGTAATGTAACGTTATATAACGACCATTTTCATTATAATCCACAGCCTAAATTCCCTGTCTGATTGTACCATTGATCCTGCAATGTATCGCGTATTCTTGGCGTAATCTTTAAAATCTTTCAATAATTTTTCAAATGGATACATCCATCGATATCTAACTGGAGCACAAAGAAGTGTCTCTTCGCATAGGTGTAACAACTTTAAGCCACCAAGAATATTATTATACAGAAATTATGTGGTTCGAAACTGTCCAAACGGGACAATTCGAGAGATCTCATTATAGGGGTAATGACTCTCAAACGGATCTAAGGGCTATTGAATGCGTACGCATAAGAACTAGAAGGCTAGTATCTATGCGCACTATATGTAACTTCAAGTATGTTTCATTTAATTATCATACTATATATATATTGTTCGTTATACAAAGTAATTTTCAAAAAAAGTTGAAAAATCCCACCCCCATATAGACATCCAGTGGTCATGCCACTTTTAAAATTAACCAACCCAACATCGATCCACTATAATCCAACCGTAATGTCAACAAAAAATGTGTATCCCATACTCCTTCTAATTCATGTACTCAATTAATTCTTTTCGTCAATTAAACTAACAATTAAAGTATACAATTATTAATTTACTAATTTACTAATTTACAATGAGGGGCACTAATTATTAATTTACAAAAAAAAATTAACAACCAATCAATATTAAATCAATAAATTCTTTTACAAGGGGAAATATAATATAAGGGGTAATATTTAAAAACCAATAAAAATTTAATTAAAAAAAATACATGCACATATACACACACATAGCCCCCCCCCTGCCCCACACCCCCCCCCCCCCCCCCCGTCCCCGCCCCCGCCCACCCCCCACCCCTTCCCCCTTCCCCCCACACGAACATACACACGTATATACACACGCACATATACACACATGCATAAACACACACATATACACACACACACACACACGCACATACCCCCCCTCCCTTCCCCCTCCCCCCACACACACATGCACATTTACACACACATATATACACACACACACACGTATACATACACATATATATAAATGGAGGATAAATAGAGAGAGAAAATGTACCAAAGTTGTAGAGAGAGAGACAGAGAGAAATGGAGGGAATAGAATCGGTGGAAAAAAAGAAGTGTTTTTTTTTACTGACAGAATTGTCACGGACATGTCACGGTCATTGACCGGGACAACTTTACAGTATTTTCACGATTAATGGTTGTCCCAACCATTTTTCACGTCTTTATCACGGTCATTGACCGTGGCAAAAAATGCATATTTTTTTTGTCATGGTCAATGACCCTGACAAGGCTAGCCGCTTAAAGGGTGCCAATTTTACCATTTTGGTGGAATGCATGAATTCATCTGAGGATGAGGATTGTTGTATGTGGAGCCATTGAAGAAGGTAGAAGAGGAATATTGATGTTGTCCTCCAGATCTGCTTCCACGAGAATAGAATCGACCTTTGCCTTTGCCTCTAAACTATCCAGAAGGGAAATTCGTCCCAGAGGATTGTGCATGATTCACCGCCATCATTGGTAATGAGACATTAGCAGATGACTCAAAGGACTGAGCAATTTCTTGTTCCTCATTCTTGAGGAGTACATGCAGTTCTTCAACCAAATTGGTTGAGATCGTATTCGAATTGAGGTTTTGAAGTCACTGTATGACACAGAAAGGCCATTTAGGGCATAGATTAAGATATATTCATCTTGAATTTGAATTGCAACAGCTGCGAGATTATCCCATGCTTCTTTTATCTTCTGCATGTATTGATCCATGGAATCAAAACCTTTAACGATCGTTTAAAGATTAGTTTTTAACTGAAGAACATTTGATCAAGAATTTGAGGAGAATCTTTATTCAAGTGAAAACCACACTTCTAAAGAATTGGTGTGACCAACAACATGTGAGAGTGTTGTGGCAGATAGTGTAGCATTGATGAGAGTAAGTAAATCTCGATCCATCGTTGTCTACTGAAGAAATGTTGGATTAGGTCTGCTAGTTTAAGCAATTGTTGGAGATGGAGATGGGTTTGTACCATCAAGGAATCCCAACAGCTTGTGATATTTGATAATTAAAGTGATTTGATATCTCTAGGTATTATAATTTGTTGAATCAAGTCAAATTGAAATTGAATTACAGATATTAGAAAGTAGATAGATCGGAGAATATGGAGTATGAATGGCACCATATGCCATGGAAGCTTCAGATTGAGAGTTAACAGAAGAAGACGAAGAAGACATTAGAACAGATCTTTGAGATGTTAATCTCTTTAATTCTTCTCTGATACCATGAAATATTCTTCGGAGTTTGAAGATTAGGAATAGTAGAAGAAGAGGAAAGTAGAAGAATCAAATTATGCTTCTCATTTCTCATTAATCACAGTACAATATCTCATTACATATTTATAGAGCCCTTACAGAGAAGGTTGAAACTGAATTAGTTAAGACTAATAACATAATTAGTTATAACTAATCTTCTCTAGAGTTTGCTGAGGTGTGGTGCACTATACATGAGATTTATGTTCTTCTTTCTTGGACCATTGATCCCTGGTGAAGAATGAGAGATAATGATATTGTTTACAAGATTGTTGTGTATTAAATATTGAAGCATCCAACCAAAAACCAATTGACAATGGGAGGAGGTACACCTATCAAAAAATATGATAACACGTTAACACGACACGACACGACACGACACGACATTAAATTATAGCTAATGGGTTTACCTTTTTTGGGTTTGGGTCATTAATGGGTTAACACGGTAGACCCGTTAACATTAACAGTTCGTGTTTGGAAATTTACTTATACCCGTTGATACCCGTTAACACTAATGGGTACTATAGGGTCTCCCAACCCGTACCTAATAAAAATAACAATTAAAACCCATGATTTCTAAATCCTTTAAGACTAACGTTTACTATAGGGTCACCCAACCTATACCTAATAAGAATAACCATTAAAACCCATTAGTTTTAAACTAGTGAAGACTAACGGCTTCTATAGGGTCACCCAACCCGTTACCAGTTTAGACCCAAATTGATTTGTTAATATTAGCGGGTGCTAACGACTCGGATCATGTACCCGTTAATATTAACGGATCGTGTTTGGGTATTGTCATTAGATCCGTTAGTCTTAACGGGTCGTTTATGGATTAAGGATGTTATGACCCGTACATGACCCGACACGACCCATTGACAGGTTTAGGTGGAGGGGACCTAGTGGTGGAAGACTATAATTTTCAGACTTTATATCTCAACACACGATGTCACTTGAGCCTAACATGTGTAAAATTAATATTGGGTGACGTGGAGAAATTGGATCATTGGGCCATTTATAACCAACTCTGATAACATGTTTAATATTTGACCATCCAACACGAAATCAATTGGCAATGGGAGGAGCCTAGAAACTTATATACTATGGTGCAAGGCTTTAATTTTCCCATTCTCTAAACTTGACTTGAGTGGTGGTTATCAACAAATTTGATTTGGATGAGACTAAGGGATGCGCGAATTATCCAACGAAGGACATGTTATACGAGTGGGTAGTGATTCCATTTGGGTTTTCTAATGCCCAATTCACACTCATTTCATGATGACTCAACTTATCCATTTGTGGGAAAGTTTGTAATTGTGTAATTTAATGATATTCTTATTTACAGTCATTCAAAATAGGACCATATATATAGCATGTTGAGAAATTTTTGATAGTCTCCATAAGTGAGTGAATGGCTTGCTTTTCAAAGGCATTTTCCAGTTGAACTGACAATGTCGATTTTGTGGATAGAAGGACCGATGACCAAACCAATCAGAAGAGAAGCCGTGGGTTTAGGGCATGTTGGTTCTCGATTAGGACTGAGGACGCTTGTTTCGCAACCTTGAACGATAGTGTCGCTGTTATTCATCCATCTCTGTTGAAGAACTACTTTAGGATGTAGTTATCACTGGCATGCGTGTCAGTTCTATCAGTTAATTTATTTTTTGTTATAGTAGAAAGGGATACATATTTGTATTCATACATTTTACATAGCCTCTAGCTAGTTGTTTTGACATGTTAGATTTTGACTCATGTGGATGGTATCAGAGTTTTAAAATATACTTCATTATGGATATTCAATTTTGATTTAAGTTAAATTATTTTCTTTCATACTTAAAATGGTACTTATTTATTTAACTTCACGTACTGTTTAATTTAGAACTGATCAATCTATTTTAAATATTATGGGGTGTCACACTTTTATGCTACTAAAAATATGTAGAAGGGAAGAGAATTTTTATGGATAAAAAGTAACTATTTTCAAAATTAATAGGTGGATAATTTAATCATTATAGAATGTTAAACATCGATGTTATTCAGACACGACCACATTTCACTAAGAAATGGATTGAGCTCTAATGGAAGAGATAAATGTAAAGCACATAACAAGGAGAAAACTTTCGAGAAAATTAGTTCAGGGGGTGACCATTGAAGAGCGAAACTTAGAGGGGTTTAATGAAACTTACACTAAAATTATACCAAATTGAATTCAATTTTTAGAAAAATGAATTAATGGTCTCTGCTTTATTTTCGTTTAATTTTTGTAAAAAACTAATCTTTTTGGCCTCCATCTAAATTCAAAATGATAATTTACTAACATATAACCCAATATCGGCCAATTATTTTTTATTTGATTTTACCTTAAACTAGATAAATGTAATTGATCATAGTCGAATAATTATTTCTGATTTTCAATTCAAATTTTTTTAAACTAAGTAGTTGTCATTTGATGTTAACTTCAATTAAATGAATGTAAATATAGTCAAGTAAATAATCTTTATTAACAAATAATTATACAACTCACATTTACTATAAATATATAAAAGGGTTAATTACATCTACCCCTGAACTTTTCCCCCCTTTTCACTTTACAATCCGAACTTTTATTTTTGGCATTTTACCCCCTGAGCTTCTAAAACGACTTCAAATTGCTCCATAACATTAACACCATTAGCGTTTTGGACGAAAATGGACACATGTAGGCATGCGACTTTTTTGAAGAGGTATCCTAGTCATTTAACCTTTAAAAAATATAGCCCTATTGTCTTCATCACTCTCTTTCTCTTTCTCTCTCTTTTCTCTCTCACCACCACGGTTGCCCAACTCTTTCTCTCTTCTCACTCTTTACCATGGTTGGCCACATTTACATTTCCCTCTCTCACTCACTCTCTCTCTCACACACACACACACAGACACCCCAAGTTGAATCACGTGACGACATACACACAACACACTTTAAAACTCCACCCAAGAACGTCTCCACCCACCTCTGGAAATGACCACCTCCATCTACAAATCAAATCCAAATTCATATGAGAACCTAAAAATCTGAATAAAAATAAAAACCAACCAACACCACTTGCAAATCCAAAAATCTAAAATGGATATCTAACATGAGTCTAGTTTACATTTGATATGGGTTGCCATTAATTTAGATCTAAAAATCATGTATGCGTGTGTGTGAGAGAGAAATAGAGAGATGATGCAATGAGGTGGATTTAGGGTTAGGGTTGTCCGGTTGGTTACTGGGTGGGGCTGGGGAGGTTGTTGGGGGCTAGTGGGGATGAGAGGGATGATCTTTTGCTTTGTCTTCCTATTACTTTTTTTAATTGCCAACAAAAAAATGATTTTAGTTTCTAATTTTTTTTTGTGTTGTTAGATTTTTCAAATGAAAATCTTTTTTAATGTCACTGCAAGAAAAATTGGCTTTAGTGACGTTTTGTCAACGTCGGCATAAACTCTAAAAACGTCGGGAGCATAAATCCCGATATTTGGACAACGTTTTTAGAAAACGTCGACGTATCTACAGTCAGGATATAGTTGTCGTTTGGTAAAAACATCGGATACTGATTTCCTGACGCATCCTGTTATGTTTATTAATCGTCGACAATTGCCCCGCCTTGTGATATAGATGTGGCTTTTTTTAAAATATCGAATTTCGTCTCAACGTTTACCCAAAAGCGTCGGGAATTTTAAATTAAGATATTAACACAAAATTTAATCATTTACTTGAAAACATCACAATGTTAACTAACATTTCCCATTTTTTATTCCAACATTTTTTTATAAAGCGTAAATATTTTAAGTGCCATCAAATATCCAAGTAAACATCATTAATATATAAAGGATCACTCAAATAAATTCTCAATCAACCATAATAATATATAAGTACCCCAAAATAAAATGAAAAAGTGTATCTTCAAACATCCCAAAGTTGTCTACTAATAAGCCAAAAATTTGTACCCAAATATTTCAAACAAAATATGAAACACATATTATCATAAAAAACTACTAGAGTAATGTTCAAAACAATCATTACGATATCTCCGCGACCATGGGCATGACAGAACTACCTGTAAAAAGAAAGAAAATAAGTATTAAAAAGTAAATAAGCCAATGTAAAAGTGATGCACAAAAGAAAAATGAAAGGTGGTTAGGGGCTTACTTCCTAATTCAAACTTTTCAATTAGTTGGTATTTTTCACCTTCTTCATCTGCTCCTAAAATTTGAACGAGAAAATAGTTGGAAGATGGATAGTAATTAGCTTCAATATTTCCAAATCAAAAACTTTTATAGTAATAATGAAAACTTATAACAATTTGTATGAGGAAGTTGAAAAATGGTGATATATATAAGTTTAAAATATATTTTCAAATATAAAAGACCAAAAAAATGTAATATGTTAATAAATAATATTCCCATATAGCTTATGAAGTTTGTGACATATCACACATCGAACGCAAAGTCAAAAGTTTATAACATATTGTTGATGCAAAAAATGGACCGAATCCCATTTTTATGATCACAGATAAATAGATGAAAGCAATCCAATCAAGCACATAAGAGACAAAGATTTTTAAAGTGGTTCGGCTATGAATAAAGCCTACGTCCACTTTTATTTTATTCCCAGGGGTTTACAATAGCACAATATAGTGTAGAGAGAGAAAAGGTGTGGATTTTGTGTATGGTGTCTCTCGGTTCTCTTCGGATCTCCCCCTTTTGGCTAAGGGGATACATGTATTTATAGTGATGGGAGATAAAGAGATTCATTGTATGTAGACATTTATGTCTACATTCAACGAATCTAATTGTTGAATTGCTTGGTATGCTATGTGTTGTCATCTATTAATACAGTATAAATGAACATTAAGGCTCATTAAATGCGCTTTCATCTTCATTAATGCACATTAAATGCATAGTTATCCTTTGATCTTCCTGGTTGGTATGCCGACCAACTCTCCTCGGGTGCCGACTAACTCTCCTCGGGGGCCGACCAACTCTCCTCGGGTGCCGACTAATTCTCATCGGGTACTGACCAACTCTCCTCGGGTGCCGACTAACACTCCTCGGGTGCCAACCAACTCTCCTCGGATGCCGACCAGCTCTCCTCGGGTGTCGAATATTACCACGTAGGATGACATGTGTCCTTTTCTGATTGGTCCTCGTAGATGGAGAATTTTTGCGTTAACAGAAGCCCCCAATGCTCCATACTTGATGGTTTACTTGAAAGGATGGAGTATTTATTCTGCAGTGTTGTTCGGTGCTCGTGAAATTCTTGATCTACCTTCTTGATTTGTTCAATATAAAGTGCATCATCTCCTGGACGACATATGATGCAGGCTGATCGATGGTTGCTAATCTTTCTTTTGAGGAACTTCGTGTGCTATGTATCACCCCTGGGAATTTGGATGCAGTCATGCCATAGTATGCAGCTTGTAGCTTGTCATAATCTTCAAGTATGTTGATTGGTTTGCTAGCCGACCAACTGCCTCCTGTGCCGAGCAACTGAGTGTTAACTTCTCGTGCTTGATTCTTCTGATTTATGATCCTCTGAATACTTTGTCGAGTAACATACTAGCTTTTGAACCCAACCTTCAATCTGATTAGTACAAGTTTATGGTGGACTTCGAAACATTTTCATACAACTTCTTCTTTAATGTTGGTCGGGATAGTAGTAGTAGTAAAGATCTCAGTGTTGTGGATGCTAAATTTGACTTCTGAACTTCAATAGTATGTGCATAATAACTCCTGAATATGCCTCTTGAACTTCTGAATGCACCTCCTGAACTTCTGAATACGCCTCCTGAACTTCAATATACCTCTTGAACTTCAATAGCCTCCTGAACTTCAATATCAAAAATAATTCTAGAGCAAGAAAAATAACTCCTGAATGTGCCTCCTGAACTTCATAAGCAAAATTATCTCCTGAGCAAGAAAAATAACTTCTGAATGATAATTAGTCGGGTCCCCGACCGTGTGAGTTTGTGGAGTTGAACTTGATGCTCGACTGCATGATGTTATAAGAATGTGCCGCCAAATGAACAAATATATCTGTAATAGAAGCCTCCAAGTGTGGAATGTGAACTTTGAATGCTTTTTGCTTGATCGCTTTCACATACTCGTACTATATTTCCGACCAACTGTAGTTGACAGCTTCTTATTTCCGACCAACCTGAGTTGGTGGATTTTTTCTTAACGAGTAACTTTGACACTTTCTGGAATAATTTTAACTCCCGAGGAATACATAGTTTTACTTCCCGTAGGAATACATAGTTTTACTTCTCGTAGGAATACATAGTTTTACTTCCCGGAGGAATACAATTTTTACTTCCCGGAGGAATACAAGTAGCTTTACTTCCCAGAGGAATACAAGTTTTACTTCCTGGAGGAATACAAGTAGATTTACTTCCCGGAGGAATACAAGTAGCTTTACTTCCCGGAGGAATACAAGTTTTACTTCTCGGAGAAATACAAGTAGCTTTACTTCCCAGAGGAATACAAGTAGCTTTACTTCCCGGAGGAATACAAGTTTTACTTCCCGGAGGAATACAAGTAGCTTTACTTCCCGGAGGAATACAAGTTTTACTTCCCGGAGGAATACATTTACTTCCTAACCAACATAAGTTGGCATTTTTAGAAATACATTTTTGATAATAAATGATAGAGACTTCCTCGGAGATGACCAACAGATTATTGGGAATAAGATATAATAAATGCTGGAGACCTCCTCCGAGCTGACCAACAGATTGTTGGGAATAAGATATAATAAATGCTGAAGACCTCCTCGGCGCTAACCAACAGATTGTTGGGAATAAAATATAATATATGCTGGAGACATCCTTGGAGCTGACCAACAGATTGTTGGGAATAAGATAATATAAATGTTGGAGACCTCCTTGGAGCTGAATATATGATTATAAATATTCGTCGAGCTCCATGCTGAAATAAGAATAGAATATGCATCTAAATAGATATAAAGAATAATTAAAAATAATAAAGTGCCTCGTTGATCTGTCGAGGTAGAATTATATAATGCCGAACAAGAATAAGATCTTCCAGAACATAAGAATATGGCCGAGAACGTTGTGAGGCGTGAATATAAATAAGAATAATCCGACCAACAATCCGTTGGGGGTGAATTATCCGTAGTGTCTACCGAATAAGTGGTGGCCTTATTCTTCAAATCAATCAAGTCCTCTTGCTCGACTGAGGATAATAACATTCTCTGTACGCCTTTAGATCCCCTTTCACTACATCAACCCCAAAGTGAGTGGGGAACTTTAAGCACTGATGAACTATGGATGGTACAACTTCAAACTTCTCTAGTCCTACCATGCCGAGGATCACATTATATGTATATTGAATATTTTTGTCCATGACAAATATGCCTATTTTTTCAGTGCTGCTTGTTGTCCAGGTGCCGAACAACACTTATAGCTTGACTGTCCCAAGGGTAGGCTTTTTCGCCTAAAAAAACTATCAATGGTCTATGGTATGGTTCCAACTGATGAAGTTTCAAATCTAAACTCTGGAAGTAGGGGTAGAACATGATATCAGTCGAGCTTCCATTATCAATCAAAATCCTGGCTATGAAGGCATCATGGATTCTGAATTTGACGACTAACGGATCATTATTGGAAAAGTCGATTACCAACTTGTCTTTATTGACTTTCCTGGGCCGATCATCTTTGTTCAGATTGATTATCTGGATATAAGAACAGTCATATGCTTTATTCAGGTAGGCCTTTCTCTCTCCAGTATAATCTCATCCTCCTACATCGCCACCTGTAATTACATGACAGTCAAAATAGCCAAAACTTATCATAACTACCTCACACACTCTGGTTGCTTAGTCTTCTTCAATGGGATAAGATCATCTTGATAACTATTTTCATAGTTTTTCTTCCTATCATCTCTGGGTTTGCTGGGAGAATTTGACCTTCCCCTTGTTTCTCTGCTTTCTCGTCAATCAATAAATTTATTCAATTTCCCTCGAGGGATTCCACTTCGTTCTTCAAAGAAATAAAGTTATCATTCGTGTGTCCATGATCCTTATGAAACTCACAATATTTAGATTTGTCCCTCATATTAGGTGGTGACCTCAATCTCCCAGGCCATCACAAATATTTATTGTGTTTGATTTCCTCTAGGATAAGGTGAATGCTGACAGTTAATGGAGTATATGTTCCATACTTTTTGAGCTTATCATTCTTCTTCGATTTCTGCTCCTTCTGATCTTTTTTTTTAGTCTTAGTGGTTGGACTCTACTTTGCAGCCACTGCTTTCTCAGCGTTCATAATTTTTCTTGCCTCAGCCACGAGCTCAGTCATAGTTTTAGGAGGATCTTTGGCTAGTGCGTAGTATAGATTTTCTGTAAGCAATCCACTCATTAAAGTAGTGATGGTTATTTTCTCCTCATAGTTAACCACTTCTAATTTCTCGTTGTTAAAATGAGTGAGATACTCCCTGGTGATTTCCCCTACTCACTGTCTATCACTCAAGAGATGGGCTACTTTCTTCACTGACTTGGTCCCAAAATAGAAGTTACTGATGAACATCTCGACAAGCTAGTTGAAGTTGGCAATTTATCCTTGGGTTAAGTTATTGTACCATATTTGGGTTGAGCCCGTAATGGGGTTTAAAAAAGCCCTACATCTCATCTCATTAGGAACTGAATAAATGTCGACCGCAGCTTGATATTACTCAACGTGCAAAACTTGATCAGTTTTATCATCATATTTAGGTATGACCACTAGGGTTTTAAACTTAGATGGAGTTAGGAAATCAATAATTACCTGAATGAAGGGAGATCTATTGACAAAGTTCCTCTGCAATGGATTCTTTACTTTTGCCATTTCTCCCAACTGATCTTTTAATCATTGGATTGACCCTTTCCATGAAGGGTTAGCTGCATCAGATCTGTGTGAAGCTGCTCGACCATTTTGATAAAGTGTCTGCACTGAGCTCCCTTTCCGAGAAGTCTGCTCGGCGTGCATAGATCGTTGGACTCTTGATCTAGACCTAACTGAGGCTTCACGGTGGTCGGATGGGTGTTAATTAGCTCTAGATAACTCTTTGGGAGGATTTCTATTTGCTCGGGGTCCCAAGCGATCAAAAGGAGAATCTCTACTCAATCTTTCCAAAATATTTGGTCTTTCAGGAGAGAAATAATGGCCATTATAGAACTCTGTGGATCTGATCAATGAACTGACTCCTGGGTGGTAATACCTATCGCGTGAAGATATGGAATAACTATGTCAACTTTCCCTAAGAGGTGGAGGAAACATTTCTCTCCTTAGGGAAGGAACCATTTACTGTCTGAAAAGAGCTGGAGATCTAGCTTGTAGCGACTGAGCCAATTACCTCATTGTTTCCTACATAACGTCCTGACCCCTGGCAATACTAGTAACAATTCCATTCAGGTCGGCTATTACAAGCGGAGCAGAAGAGATGATTGGATTGCCTTCGTTTCTAGCACTAGGATTAGGATCATTCATCTTTCTTTGAACAAGGAAGTAAATGATAGAGAACGATAATTATACCCACATTCCCACAAACGGTTCCAATTTATTAATGTCAAAAAATGGACTAGATCTAATTTTCTAATCATAGATAAAATATAAGATTGCAATGAGATAATCACATAAAAAATAAAGAGTTTTTAAAGTGGTTCGGTTGTATAAGAAATTCTACGTCCACTGTTATTGTATTGATTTAAATGATTATAGAAAGCTAAGTAATCTTATTAAGAAGAATCTCCTAGAATCTATTCTATCTTGCCTTTTGTGAAAGGTATACAATGTATTTATATTGACCTCGAGATCAAGGGGTGGAATGACTTTATATATTCAGGGATTTACCCTCGTACATAATGAATGTGATGGTTGATTATCTAGACCAAGTGTGGAAGGTCCTTTGGCTGTTCCCCTCTAGTGGTGACCGTTCATTTACTTTGATGGTCTACATTCTTCATGTTGGTCGGCATGGCTACCGAGCAACTGTCTTGAGGGTTGATTAAGAAACTGCTGACTAAGATTATTGGTAAGGAGACAAGTGTCCATTTCTGATTAGTACACGTATGTGGATAATTTTTAGTATCAACATTCAGTATTATTTTAGACTCAGTGATTGTGTGTATGGATTTGTTTAGTTTATTCCGCATGTATTTATATGTTTAATAAAAGATAGAATTTTGCACCGGCTTAATTAACTAATAGATTATTAGTAATTAATATGGTTTCCGATAGTAATTAATATGGTTCCATGGTAGAGTATGAGGAGGAGTTGGCCCATTTGGCTAATTTTGTGCCATACGAGGTGAGTAACGAGGAGCGAAAGAAAATGAGGTTTATGGATGGATTAGCCTGGAGGATCAGGCAGCATTTGATCGGGAACCCAGCATTGGTGACATATACAGATGTCATCAATGAAACATTATTACACTTCCAGGACCATCGCTTCCACATGAAGGTAAGCAAGAAAGGAGGTGAGCCCAGCCAGTAGGGCAAGGTAGGTGGGGGTACTGCTAGTGGAGCATAGCAGCAGCAGGCAGGTAGGCAATAAGGGAAGGATTCTCGACAGGGGGATTTTGCTAAGAGATTTAAATATGGGGGTTATCGACTGGAGGGTTAAGATTTCAGGAAAGGCCAACAGGTTCCTTAGGGCCGTTAGGGCCAAGGGAACAATCGGGGAGGCCAACAGGGTCGAGGCCACCAGGGCCAACATCAGGGGCAACCTCATCAGGGCCAAAGACAGGGGGACTTCCAGTGGCATTACTTTATTTATGGCTAGACATGACATATGAAGAAAGAATGGCCACAGAGAGGTAGGGGCAAGCAATAGGGTGCCCATTAGGGACAATAGGCGTAAATTCCTCCAGCAACACCAACTCCACCAGTCCCACAGCCACATGAGCATATACATTACGAGCATGTGTATAACGTTCGGGACGTGCCTATACCACCAGCACCTCATGCCCCGCCAATAGTTAAGGGTACGTTCCCTATTCATAGGCATAGGGTAGGATTATTTTTTATACGAGAGCATCGCACTCCTTTATTGCTACTAGATTTGCATAAGCAACCGATCTTTTAGAGGTAACCGACACTCGCCTTATGTGTGTAGAGTCACCATTGGATAGTGATTCACTTATACACTCTATATGTAGGGGAGTAGACATCATCATTGGGAGATTGATCCTAGCAACAGACATTCTTGTGTTAGATATGGAAGGATATGAGGTTATTCTAGGCATGGATTGGTTGGGGGTTTACAGGACAACGGTAGGCTATTACGAGAGGATGGTAATGTTCTCTATTTTAGGATATGAGATGTTATTGGTGGCGATTCCTCTTCCCGAGGGAGGGTCGCGCACCCACTTATACTACATTGAGGAGGAGACCTCACAGGGGGTAGTTATTCCGATAGAACCGATTCCAGTTGTGGAGGAAACCGTACTGGATTCCAATTTTATTTTATTAGAGGATTGACCACCCAGTATTAGAATATATGATTTGCCACAATAACTTCTTGCAGTGGTTCCATGACTCTATCGACATAGTCCATCCTTGTCTCCTCTATCCCGGTATCCCGTACTTTAATATCTATTTGTATGGATTTTGGTCGCACTCAATAACATCTTCATTGTTCTTCCTCTCGAGGAAGTCACCCATGTGGCTTATCTGGGCCATCTCTCCTAGATGCGACTCAAACGCCTTGCAATTCTTTATCTTATGCCCGTTCTCCTTGTGGTAGGAGCATATCGAGTTTGTGTTTCTTTTTTAGGGCCTCCAGCCCCTTGAAATATTTTTTATCATTGATCTCGGTTAAGATCTAGTAGTATATGTTAATGGAGCGATGAATTTTTTTAAAATCTGAATTATTGTCTCCCTTTTGTTCATCATCCTACTTCTTTCTTCCCTTTTTGTGAGCAACCTCCTACATTTTTATTTACCTTTGGTCGATCATTTTCCTGCTTTGTGACTCCGACCATATCTTCGATTTTGACATATTTTTCAATTTTAGACATCAGGTCGTCAGTAGTGGTGACCTCCTTATTGGTGAGGGATTCATACCACATTGAGTTGTTCAACATGCCAATTTTAAATGAGACTACATCTGTTCGGTGTTGCCTTCCACTTTGTTATAATTTTCCTAATATTTTCGAGCATATTCACGCAAGGTTTATTGGGGATTCTTCTTCAACATAATGAGAAAATCCTTCCTCTTCAAATGGGTGCTACTGGTAATGAACCTTTAGATATAATATTATGTGAGTTGTTTAAAGCTAGAGATGGATCTGCGTGATAGATTCTCGAACCATTTTTGTGCTACATCCCTTAAGCTTGAAGGAAAAATCTGGCACATCAGAGCCTCGTTATTTCAAACTGCCATGTGTTGGCGACACTAGCGAACATGGTCGGTGGGATCTGTTTTCCCATTGTATATCTTAAATCCAGGAACAATAAACTTCTTATGAGGTTTAAAGTTATCAATTGAATACATAAACAACGACTTTATTTGGCAGATAAGGACCTTCCTACCCAACTCCTTTATGGCCCCGGATCCTCGATGAGAACCGTGGTCATCCATCTCCCTTCGTGTAAGATTATGAAAGTCCTCCTCATCACAATAACCACTGGGATGCTATCTCATTTCTTGTGATCTCTTTTGGTATTAGTGATCTGGGTTGTGCCATGAACTCCTTTCTCTTTTGTGTGTTTTACTCACCTAGTGCGAGCGATATTTGGGGCTTACGTTTGTCTCTATTTATTTCTTATTCCATTCTTTCCAAATGGTGTTAGAGGCAAGTGTTTTCTCCTTGTCGGTGGTATGTAGTTGCCTCCTTCTCGTGAAGTCACTACTCTTAAGTGTCTACGAGTTGTGATGTCATATTAGATTGGGGTGGTTCGTTATTTTCCACTATTTTCTCATTGCATGGACGATATCGAGAGGTAGGGGTATTATGGTGTAACATAGTATGTCCATGGATTTGATCCTACGTGGGGCGTACCTATTATGGTCATTTTGATGACCATCGTAAGAGTGCTCACTGTGTGAATGACACATAATTGTTATTGGCTGGTATAGTTGATGAAGGACACTTATTTTCCACGTATGGATCCAATTATATGTGGTAAAATCCTAGTAGTTATGATTCAACACATACAAGCCGAATATAATAAATAAATCATTCACACATATAAGAAGAAGATGTGCGTGGTTCGGTAATGTGACTACCTCCATGATAGGTTCTGCTTTTTCTATTAACATTATTTCAATGCTCGTGATTACATTCCCTTTTTCATTGGGGGAAGGTTTACATTTATAAGAAAAGATAATGGAGTCATAGGGAACTCAATCACTGTAGTAGTTATTCTCAGCATCATCTCTTCCCTTGATTATCGCATGTGAGATACCTCCAACAATCTTTATCTTTATGATGGGAGATCTTGATTAGATTAATAGGGCACGCAACCCTAGGACCGAACCGAACCGAACCAAAACGGGTTGCAGAACCGAACCGAAACGGGTCAGTTTTTTACAGGGTCGGTTCGGTTTATCCATCGGTTTTTGACAGGGTCGGTTTAATAAAGGGCCGGTTCATTTTTCATTTTTTTAATAATATATATATATAAATATGTATATATATATATATATTTTTTTTTTTACATTTTAGCTGGTTACGTTTTTCCTTTTACATTGAAATTTTAGAATACATCACTTTCCAGTACTGTTTATTTCAAAATATTTTGCAGTATATGTTTTTTTTTTCACTATATCATATAAAACATGTTGTACTCCACAACAAAATTTATTGATTTAGGGTCTGATGAGACTACCATCAATATAGTCTATATGCTATTTTTTTTCAGCATAAGTTGTTCCCCTTTATATGCTCCCTTTCATATGCTGTTTATATGCAGTATAATTCTGTCATAAATAAAAACAACCCAAAAAGTCTCAAAATATAAATAAGTCCAAATCCAAATTACATTACCAAAGTCATGACAAGTCCAAATAAAAAAGTTCAGAAGTCTAAATAAATTACATTCCAAATGTAAAATGTAAATGTCTCAAAAAGTCCCAAGCATCCTAAAACAAGAATCCAATCCAATAATCAACCTTCAATGTCTTTTTCTTTGTCTTGGCATCCCAATAACTCTGAAAAACAAAACAATAAAATATTAGCATTTCAACTTTGAAGTATCAAATATATTTAAACAAGAAAAAATACTTTTGAAATATAAAAACTACCCGAATCACGTTTCTCATATTCCTCAATCTCATCCATTGCATCACGAAGACTAATCGGGTGGTTGAAGTTCGAATCCAATTTTGCGTGCAAATGAGGGCCTCCACCGTTTTAGGCAACATTGAGCTACAAAAAGAATCAAGTATACGACCACCGGTACTAAAAGCGGATTCGGAGGCAACGATTGAAACCGGAATGGCTAATATATCACGCGCAACATAAGAGAGAACTCGATACTTGGAGGAATTAATCCTCCACCAACCAAGAACATCAAAATTTGCTACGTCCTCCTCACATCTTTCGGCCAAAACTCTATCAACTTTGAATTTATTTGCAAAGGTATCTTCCTCCTCCAAATGCCCCTTGAATTGAGACGCCAAAAAAGCACGTCCATCCTCATCCTCATCATTAACACCATCTACACCCCCCGTTGACATGCCTGATTTTTGTGAAGACGAACCACTTGCTTTGGGTGCGTTGGACTTATCATACCACCCGTACAAAGAATGCAACACATCTTCCACCTTTCGTGACATATCTTTTGCCACATCAATGTCAAATAATTGTTCAAAATAAAACTTGACACATAACAACTTATAGCGAGGATCGAGGACAATTGCGACAAACAACAAAAAATTCACTTTCTTAATATTCCAATACTTTTCAAATTTAGCCCTCATATTTGTCGCCATCGTCGATAGAAAATAATCATCACTTTTACTCATTTGAACCAACTTACTTTGTATCAAAACGAGTTCATGGGAAAATGCATTTGACGTGACATGCAAAGAATAGGAAAATCGCATAGTGGCATTGTAAAACATCCTAAGAAACTTTACTAGTATCCTAACTTTCACCCAATCAATACTTTCGGGAGGACCCAATATCACCCTTCCAACTCGTTCTCTTCCTCTCTCTTCATCTTCCTCCTCATTTCTAAAATAATCTTTGTAATGATCATCATCATCCTCCATTCTCTCAAATGTTTTTTCAAACTTCTCCGCCGCTTCTAACATCATATAAGTGGCGTTGCACATAGTTGGGACATCTAAGCACACTAAACTTTTACTTTCAGTTTTCTCATTTTCAACACATAATTTGAATTTTGACAATCGGGACGGAGAAGATTTCATATACCTAACCGCATTACGCACCTTGACAATTGAATCATCTAATTCCTTTAAACCATCACACACAATAAGATTTAGGATGTGAGCACACCATCTTACATGTATATAAATTTATCGTTGTTCTAAAAAACCCGCCTAGGCTCCGTCTAGGCACGCCTAGGCTTAAGGCTTGGGATAAACGCCTCGCCTTACGCTTTTCACGCCCTATTCTTGGTAAAACCCTTAAGGCACATTTTTTTCTAAAAACAACAATGATTTAGTGAAACGATGTCGCCTTTTAAAGAATTCGTTTACAAACCAGACCATTATCTCATCCAAAATAATCAAATAGTATTTTAATTTGCATATATTAAGACATATTTTTATGATCTATGCAAGTTTTGTATTTTAATAGCCTTGTTATGGTTAAAAAATATTAAAATATATTAAGAACGCCTAAACGCCTTTTCACGCCTTTTTACGCCTAGGCTCGCCTAGGCTTCTAAGGCTTAAGGCTTGGCCTCCACGCCTCAATCACCCCCCGCGTTTTTTAGAACCTTGATATTTATGTTCCAAAATGGTACTTTTCTTACTTTTCGTCTTTTTTTTCAAGTATTGAATAGTATCATTGTTGGAACTTGCATTGTCAACGGTGACGGTGCAAATGCTCTCTATACCCCAATCACGTACGCAATCCTCAACCACCTTCCCTATTGCATCACCCTTATGACTCTCAACTTGACAAAAATTCAGAATCCTTTTGTGCAAGTTCCAATATGTATCAATAAAGTGTGCGGTTAAACACATGTAATTGATGTTTTGGATTGAGGTCCATGTATCCGTAGTAATACAAGTTCTTTGACCACTTAATGCACTTTTAAGAGCTTTTTTCTCTTCCATATAAATATTAAGACAATCTCGTGCAACCGCTGTTCGAGAAGGGATTTTAGTCATGTTGGGTTGAATGTAGTTCATTAATCTTCTAAAGCCCTCACCCTCCACAAATTTAAAAGAAAACTCATCGATTATAATCATTTCGGTAATACGTTTTCTACAACCTTCAACGGTGAAATTAATAGCCACAACATTGCTACTCCCCTCCTCTTTTTTTGTTCAAAAGACAATATTTTTTTCTTTTTATCCTCATTCTTATATTGGTAAACCTTGCATTGATTATTAATGTGATTAATCAAATTGCGAGTTCCATTATTTTTGGAATCACAAGCATAGGCCACCCCACAATAATTGCACGCAGCCCTAGGTTTTTTCGAGTCTTTTACGATGGTAAAATGATCCCAACACCAAGCTTTTCGTTTAGAAGCATTTACCTTTTTTGGAGAATCAATTTTACCCTTTACTTTTGCTTCTCTAGACCTTGGGTCATCAACATCCACAACTGAATCCATATTTCTGCCCAAAAGAAAAATAGAAATATCAGTAAACTAAAATATCAGTGTGTTAATAGTGAAATAAAAAAAATTAGAGTGTATTTAGATCCAACACTTTAATATAACATTTAATCTAAAAAAAATAAAAAATCACACATCTATGAAAACTACTCTGATATAACATTTAATCTAAAAAAATATGGAAAAATCTGTCAACACAAGAAAACCTAGCAATTTTTCACCCACAAGAAGATGTAAACATATCATAATCAAATTGAAACAACACAACAATTTCAATAGGTACTAATTGAAACACAGATTATTTATTATAGGGCCTAAACACAACAATTTTCAACTAAACACAGCAACTTCATTTTCCGGAAACCAGAACTAAACTTTTGAACTTATACTCAAACCTTAATGAATTTTAGTTTTATATACTGCAGGTTATTTATTATAGATATATCAAATCAAACTATAAAATTCAGGGCTCAAAATAAAGATCTGAACAATCACAACTTATACTCAAAATAAAAACCGATTCTTCAAAAATAGCTTCGAGTCCGAATCCGATTCTTCTGAGGTGTGGGTGCGGCCCCGATTCATCCCTGATTCGCACCCCAAAAGAATCGGTGGGGAAAAAATATTTTTTTTCCCCGATTCGTTTTGGATTCGGCAAGGATTCGTTTCTAGATTCATTTTTTAATAAAAAGTAAGTTGTGTAAAAGTAAGTTGAGTTATATGGCCATTGAAATGGTGTTAAAGGGTTGGGGGGGTATTTTTTGTTATTGTAAAACTATCTTTTTGTTATGATTCACCCAAGAAGTTGATGATGCATATATGGTGTTTTGATTTCCTTCTACTAAACAATTGGGACATGAATCATATATGATGTTTTTATTCTGGTACTTAGTTGATGCTCCTGCTAGTTTACTTTTCAATTATAATTTAATTACTGTTCATATTTAGTTGTTGATTTTATTATGGTGCATGTTTTCTAACTCTAAAGGTTGATATATATAATAAAGAATAATAATTTATATATTATATTAATTTATTTTTCTTGCCGCACTTGCACCCTATTTTTTCAAAAAAATTCGAATCGCCGCACCCGCACCCCGCACCCACACTCAATCGCACTCGCACCCCGCACCCGCACTCAATCGCACCCGCACCCCGCACCCGCAATGCAAACTAAAAAAATTCAACAAGTGTCTAAAGATCTTAAAAAAAGAACGAACCGTGAGAGAAGAGAGACGACCACAGTTGATATGAAAACCTAAGGAAAGAACTTGGAAAGGGTCCAAAGATCTTACCAACCGGACGGCGGACCACAGATGACCACACTGAACCGTGAGAAGAGAGAGGACCACAGTTGGTTGAGGTAGAAAAGCTTGTGGTTGGTTGCTAATGGAAACCGTGAGAGAAGAGAGAGGACGGCAACAAGAGAGAGGTTGAAGAGAAATGAAATGCGGCTGCTAGGGTTTTTTGAGTTTAGAAATGGTGTGTGTGTTAATAAAATGAGTGTGCCAAACCGTGCGTGTCAAACGGTGTTCGTGTGTGTTATAGTTATATCATATAAAAATAATTATAAAACTAAACAAATATGAATCGGTTCGGTTCAGTTCAAACCGGATTTTTTAATGGCAAAACCGAAAACCGAACCGACATCCTCATTTTTATGTCTGACCAAACCAAACCGAACCGACCCTTAAAAGAACCCGGCCCGAAATTTTTCGGTCCGGTTCGGTTTTGTCGGTTTGTCAGTTTGGTAGGTTTTTCGGCACACCCCTATGTATATACTATATTTAGAAACATGACTGTGGATGGTTTAAAAAGGAAAGCAAGACTATGAATTCGGGACCGAGGTAGTATATCACTCTATTGTTGGATCAATTATGATAGCACTTTGCATTTATTAGTCATTGCTCACGTGTTCAACTTTTCAGTGGCAATATTAAATGCCACTTTGCAATCACTTCCAGTAACAAAGGCCCTGTACTAATCGCCTGCTTTACTGTTTGTTATTTAATTTTATTATTATTAATTGTAAAGATAGATAATGACCCGGTGGATTGTTGAGAAAAAGATGCTTTGATTGAGCATAGAGCCGGTGTATGCTTTGGGTTCCAATATAACTTCATGCATGACGATAAGACCGAGACATATGGGAGGTTTTCCTTAACTTATGTATCCTTGAATTCTATTGCAAAATAAGGCATTTAGATATGTAGTTATGTTTTGCTTATTGCCTTATTTATCTTCCTATTCAACTCGGTTTTCCACATAGCACATTCATTTGATGCTTTGTTGTTTTTTATACATTTTTATTGCTTTGAAGTCACAATAATGCAGATGGTACACTTAAATAAAAAGGGGAGCTATTATTTCCACCATAAAATATCTCCCAATCCCCAATCTCTAGTCACCACCACGAAATAACTAAAATCTTATTTAAAACACCAAAGTAAGTTGCACCACAAATATTCAAACTATATATAAGTTGATTTTGACCCCAATCGTCATTTTTCCTTATCTTTCTGTCTCTAACTTCTAATTCTCTCTCAAAACCAAACCCTAACCGTAATTCTTACCTGATCACCTCCTCCCACACCCCCACCTCCTCCCACGACTACCCCCATCTGCTGCAAAATAAAGCATTTACATTTGTAGTTATGTTTTGCTTATTGCCTTATTTATCTTTCTATTCAATTCGGTTTTCCACATTTGTTTTTAACCCCAAAAATTCTCCCAATCACCAATCTCTAGTCACCACCATGAAATAACTAAAATCTTATTCAAAACACCAAAGTAAGTTGCACCACAAATAGTCAAACCATATATAAGTTGATTTTGACCCAAATCGTCATTTTTCCCTATCTCTCTCTCTCTCTCTCTCTCTAACTTCTTATTCTCTCTCAAAACCAAACCCCAATTTTTACCTTATCACCTCCTCCCACACCCCCACCTCCTCCCACGACTACCACTACCTACTCCCAACACCATCTCTCCACCCCCACCGCTTCTCCTTCACTTTTTAACCCAGAAAATAACACAACCACTCCCACCACCACCATGTTAATCCCCAACTTCATTTTTTAAGAGAAAAAACATCATAAATGATGTTAGATAAGTCTTTAGACTTAAAATAACCAAAAATTGAAAACTAAAACCCTAAATATACCCTAAGAAACACCAAAAAATGCATAAATGGCCGCCTCTGCAACCACTGTGGCCCATCACCGTGGAAATAGGCTTTCCGTGGCTGGAAATTACCACGGGTTTCCACGGTGGGACATCACCGTGAAGACCCTCTAACCACAGTGGCCAGTCATTGTTGGAATGGGCTTGGCACGGTGACTTCACACCGTGGAAACCCACGGTGACTTCCAACCGTGTAAATCCCATTTCCACGGTGACGGGTCATTGTGGTTGGGGCGTTTTCACGCTGACTTCCCACCGTAGTTGTAGAGGCGGCCATTAATGACGGGTTTACGATTTTTTGATTTATTTTGTGGTATATTAGGGCTTTAATTTTTCATTTTTCGTTGGTTCATGTCTACACACTTATTTAATATCATTTAAAATGTTTGTTTTTAAAAAAAAGGTAGGGTTAAAGTGGTGGTGGTGGATAATGGTGGATATAGAGAGAGGGAGAAGGAGAAGAAAGTAAGAAAAGAGAGAAAGAGAGGTAATGAATAAGATCTGAAAACGCACGGCTGTGCACTATTTTAAAAGGCAGCTCACTGATGAAGGTAATTTAAAAATATATGAAACGAAATGTCCAGTTGGCTCTAATTTTCATGTTCATAACATAAGGCAGTATATTTGCATTTTTAATCAGTTATGTGGAAAGCCTGTCATGCAGTTTTAGGATTAATCCCAAAGCTGGAATCGATTTGCCACTAGCTTTTTTCAGACCTTAAAAACTTGTTCACATATGTGGGCAAATTGAGATTGCACTATGAAGCAAGTTTATTTAGTATTTTCAAACCATAAGTAATGATTTCTGAAACCATTAAGAATGTATTCTCTAATTAAGCGCCACCTCTTGATTCGTTGCAAAGTTTTTGCAAAGAAAGGCCAAAGCTTTAACTCTTAAGGGAACAAAAAATAGAAGCCTATTTATTATAAGGTCTTTTCAATAAATATAGATAATCCTGGATATTACTTCAATTTATGGCTACAAGCAAGAAACTTTAAACATTATATTAGTAGAGCTTCTAAAAACCGTTAAACAGTCATCACCCCCATTAATTAAGACCTGAGGAAGTTACAAATACTCACGAGTTTGTTCTTTCACTTGAGAAACCAACAAACTTCAAAAGAAACTCCACAAGCTGCTGCAGATACTTCCATATTGACATTTCACTGACCTAGCTGCAGCAATATTACATTTTATGCAAAAGTCAGCGCACCAAGTAGGCCCACAGAGCCTTCATAGGGAAATAAATATTCCCCACTCCTCAAATTATCAAATTTCACAGAAATTGACGTATATGTCCTCAGTATTCCGATCTCCCTCAAAATAACAAAACTTCTCAGCATGTGACCAATAACCTTCTTTAGAAAAATCCGTTATGCTCCTTCTACTTGTAACCTCAACAATCTCAGGTTCATTGTCACTATAATCTCCCCAACGCTTTGTTGACTCCCCCTCCACAGCAATATTGTTGCAGTTTTTCCTTTGTACCATCTCACTAACTGCTGGATGTCTTTTCGTTTTTCTTCTATACAAATGCCCTTATTAACTTCGGTCTGATAGTGGATCTCTTATACCCGCCGGATAACGGAGGTCTGTATGGAACCTTAGCAGTTGACGACTGGGGGGGTGATCGACGAATGGGATTAATTGTAAGCATTGGTGGAATATTTATTGATGGGGTTGTATTCCTCCCTGGTCATTCATACCCGGGATCGAAACGGATGGGTTGAATGGAGGTGCGGAAGCAGAAAGCTTCTGAGTTATCTCTTTGACGTTCTCTGCTTCACATTGCATTTCTGTTTCTTCATTGGCTGTCAAACCAATATTTCGGTTATTACTGGGTTGATCAACCTACATTTTCGTTCTTCATTTGACGTATCGCTTTTTCTTTGTCAACTTCCGTTTGCAACATTTCAACTTTTGAAGCATTACAACTTAGCCTTCTCTAAGCTATAACTGTGAACATTCGAAAGAAAAGAATTGTATTTCATATGAATTGAATACAGAAGGATGAGGAGTGATTTATTTATACTAGCTCCCCCAAAACAGTTACAAGGCAGTTACAACAACCTCTCTCATTTCATGACACGTGGAAGCATAAAGTAGTTATAACAAACAGTAACCAACTCCTAACATCTGAGACTCTAACAAAGCTGCGTATGACATGAAATAACGACATTCGAATTGTTGAGTGAATCACATGTATATGACGTAAAGTTATGGGGCGAAATAGGGACGGCCAAGAGGACAGAGAATAAAACAATTTTTTTATAGAATTTTAATTATGGTTTAGTTAGATACTATTTAGGGATTTAATAAAGATAAAATAATTATCTTGTATTATCCTTATTAATGTCCCTATTTTTGTTGCCCAGTACCACAATTGTCGTCTAGTCCAAAATCCCAACCTTGTGCTGAATTAAGACCGATAAGCATGTGTAATATATTTAAATAAAATCACCAATATCTTATCCATTAGTATTATTTCAGAGCACCAATTTAGATTGGTGAAAGTCATAAGCATTAGTTGGGTAAGTTGGAAAGAAGCTGGTATGTCTATAGATAAGGGGGCTTGAGAGTTGGAAAAATTGGGGACTGAGTTTCAGCCTTCAAAATGAAGAATTGGTGGTGACTTGGAACTAGATGTACCCTGTTTCAGAATTTATGCTCAATGAACATTGCAGAGGCAGGTCTTCTGTTCATGCTACAGATCTTTCAAAGGTCCTCTCCCATTTGGCAAAACTTGGTTCAAATATATCATGACCCAAGCTCTAACGAGCTTTTATTCGAATGATGACAAGCCGAGATCAAGCAACTTGTTTTTTAATACTATTTTAGTATGATTATCGACAATCGAGAGGAACTTGAGCCGAGCTCAGTCATGTAATGAGCTTGAAAATATGCTCGATCTTGGCTTGGTTGTTCTACGAGCCGGTCTCGAACGATTGTTTATTTGCTGAACGAACATCTGGAACAAACTTGAGCCGATCTCGAGTTTATTGGTTCGTTATACACCTCTACCCGGAATACTGGGTTGGTTGAGATTTTAAAGGTTAAATTTTCTAGGTCTGTTTTATGTTTCGATTTTGGTTGCTACAGATTAATGGCCACCAAAGGGTCTATGGCTGGGACTTCGTTATGGGTCGGTGGTCGGTGAAGGCTTGGTAGTGGTCTGTTTTATGTTTCAAGTTTGATCTTGTTATAGATGTATTTGGCAGATAAATACTCACAATTCAGAAAAATAGAATAATAATTATTGAGTTTTCATGATTGAGACCTTGCTTATTAAATTTCTGTAACAATTGAAACAAAATTGAAGTTGTCGTAAGTGTTCTTTAAGCTGTGCTTTAATTGACTACAAATTTCGGGAATGCCTACCTGGGAGGGAAATTAAATGCACAAATCCAAACCATACAGAATTCAAGTTCCACGGATAAAGACTCATCCATGGCATTAAGTATATCCAACTAATTTTCCCTTACTTTGCTCAAAGAAAAAGCGATATAGTGATGTGTACAGAGGGACCAATGGGATGTACTCAACTGGGGGGGGGGGGGATATTGGGATTGTTTTCAATTTTGGATTTTTAGGAGTTGTTTTTATATTTGGATATTTTTATTATTTCCATATGTATCTTTTATTATTGTTTACAAATGTCCTCTGATGAGGAGCTAAAGACTATCATTTAAGCATTGATTGTTAGTACGTGCATTCATTACTGTCATGGTCCTTCTAGTGCCATCATAACATTTAAGCATTGATTCTGTAATTCTCATTTATCTCTTCCAAGGCAACTCGAGTGCATAAGAGTTGGAATTACTCGTGTAGGCATGAACCATGGAGGAAGACTGCGATAAGCCCTAAACACATGCATAGAGGTCCCACTCATAGGTGGCATGGAAGAATGTTCTCCGTAAATGATCTCTCAGGGGCTAGGCCTGAATGGTTTGAACACCTTCTCAATGGAATCCAAACAATCCACAAATGCATCGAGGTCAAAGTGGTCATCGAAAGTGGGAACATCAACCCGACTATATACATGTAAAGCCTTTTCCAATAATTACATAATGCGGCCCAAATGATCAGGGTGGCCAATTTATAATTTGGTCTCACAATCTTCAATTTCCTCGGATGGCATATCCACAGGACCAAGTTGACAGGGCTGCCTCGGTCGGTTTATTGTGTTGGGGCTGTTTTGGTAAGGCTTCGGGGTAGAGCGGAGCTAGTTGAGGGCATTCCAACATAAGCTTGCTGGTGGTGTGAGACAGTCACAACGGCCTTCTAAAGATAACAATATATAGGAATTTAGTTGACGGTGAGGTTAATGTTCTGAGGTTGGTTTACCTTCATGGTCCAGACGTTCCGGTGGCTCACGCTTATACTCTGTGCCTTCAAAATCACTAAAAAGTAGAGACTTTGGAGGAGTTGGTGGTCTTTGAATCTAATCTCGAAGACGATGACCTTCGTCGTATCTGAGGTGATGATGGGCCTCAGGGGCTAAAACAATAGATGTGAAATCATGCACGACACCTTAGTAGTTCACGAACAAAAAGTTTGAGGATTGATGTTGACATTTTAAAAGTGTTAAACTACTAAGGATTACAAAAACTTGTTCAATAATAAATGATTTTACATATTTAAAAAAAAACATAACATTAATGCATATACCAAGACAGACAAACTCCTTCATTTAAAAAAAACAATGTGATGTAACCCACAAGAAAGCTTCCACATATTACAGAGATTAACTATCAGGAAAACAGAGATTAAGGTTAAGTTGGATAGAATCTCAGTTTTAGAGTTTTCCACATGTCATATTTATCAGGAAGTGAGTTATTAGAGGCAAGTAACAATAAGTAAAAAAAAATGGCATTCACAAATTTCACGAAATCTCTGTATGTATGTAACAGAGACAAGCTTCAGGTCCTCCAAGAGTCGAAAAAATAGCCCTAAAAATTGGCACAATTTTTTGTAATCAATTTATTAGTTTTATTTTGAAGAACTTGTCAAATCATTTATTTGGTATAAATGCTTATATAAACTGTGTCAAAACATTTGGTGGTGGTGTATTAAGGCAATTAAGGCAGATTTCAATCTAAAGCTTTGCATGCTTTAAACAATATATGGTGCAATGATTCACTATTTACAAGGTAGCCAGCTTTCTTTCTGAAATTATATGTTGCAATTATTCACTATTTCCCTCCTTACAGCAATGACATTTAGAAGCACCTTCCTAACCTCGGGTTGAAATTCATCCTCAAATCTTTAACCTTCAAATTACTAGCCAGGTTGTGAACGATTTTCATATCGGGTAGGAATATCGCCTTTACCAATCTCCCAGATAAAATCTCTTTCTATTTCATCTCGGCCGGCTAATAATCTTTTCCACAAGTGAGAAGAATTATCTTTTTCCAGTTCATCCATTGGAACTTAAGACCACCTCTCTTTATCCCTCCCATCTCCCCCCCCCCCCCCCCCCCACACACACCCCTGTGAAAAAAAGTTAGAAAAAAATTGTTTCAATCAATGACATGAAAAGGCAATGCTTGCAGTACATGTTTCACTAGAGCCATGGGCCGGCCATGTGCCAAATGGACAATGGCACATGGCCCATTTAGATGATGCACCTATGTATGTATATTATAGGGGTCTAAAAATAATTTATGTATTTTAAAAATGTCAATTTTTAAAATAAGTTTCATTTTTTAGGCCCATTTTTTTAACTATCCAAAAACAATCTATACAAAGGGTGATTTAACTACCCAAAAATCTCACCCAATTAAAATGGGCCCCTACAAAATAAGTTTAATTTATAGGGGCCCTTTTTAGGTATTTAATATTTTTGTATAATATTTATTTAGAAGGGTCCTAAATTAATTTTCGCACAGGGCACTCCCATGTGACACCCCGACTAATTAAATACCGGGTAGCTACTCCTTTATTAAATTAATTCAAAATGCCAAGTTGGTTCAGTTAATAGAACCACTGTCGAAAATATTTAATGATTACTAACCACCTAGTATTTAAAAAGTAAGTTGTCAAATTTTAAATTAAATCTGATTTACATGCGATAAATGAAATGTAAAAGAATAACATCACCATACACCATAAAGTCTCAATAAAGTAACCAACAAATAATAATAAGTCCGGAGGAAAACTCCTCACAACAATCCCACAAACTGAAATAAATGAAACCGTGTATCCTGAATTAATTACAAACCAAAGTCTGAATAACTGAAATATAAAATGTCTCTAATAGCAATGGACGACATGCCCTACAAATGATGAAACTGAATATGGAGTCAAGACTATAAAATGAGGCGTCTAATATCAAGGCCCTGTAACTTCCACAACAGCTACAGCTCGTCACCTGAATGGAAATCCTATGCATGGTGTCCTTGTGGCTGGGCACCTAAAAAGGTTTTACAAAAAAAATAGATTTGAAAGCAAACGGGTCAGAGCCCAAAAGTGGAGAGTGTTTTAAAAACAGTAAGTGCTTTAATAACATTAAAACAATGAATGCAAAATACATGTTAGGACGTGCACTCACATGAAATCCTCACCTCTCGACTAAGTGTGCACTCCTAACGTACCGTACCCATCTAAGTGGTATTCATATCCAACCAAACTGTCATAAGTTCTAATCCTTCTACTCGATTCACCATTTAAATTCCCAACGTTAACAATTAAATAGGAGGCTTTACTTAAACTCGGATTCTCAATTATTAGCAAAACAATTCACAGCCGGTTTTCCCTTTTTATCTTTATCAAGATGTTACTACAATTATACTCACAATAAAACATAACAATTCCATTTCATTTAACCGTATATTATTCACATCATAAATATACAATACAAGCACCCCAAGGCTAAGCTGCGGTGCACACATACTCTGAAATCCATCCCGGTACATCACGTACATAAGGATTACAAATTCCGAATCTCTCAGGAATTGTTAGAATAAGCACAACACACAAAAATGGAGGCGAATATAATTCAACATATCCATGGGTCACATACATACCTACGCTCCATAGTCAGCTGACTTATTAACTCACAAATAAGTCATTCTAGTATTATGTTCTTAAGGTACCAATCTAAATCCGGGCACGCAAAGATTAGATGGCCCTAAGCGGACGTAAACCTCCCGTGATAGCAAGTATGGTAGGTATGTTATACACATAAAATTATATCTATACTAAGCATGCACACATGTTAGTAAGTACCATAATTTATCAGTGGTATACTACTCGTTCTTATACCAACTTATAATGTTACACAATTCATATGTTCGGTTCGTATTTTATTAAGTCACCAATTATTCTTACAACGTGATTAGTCACTCGCGTCCTAATCCACAAATATTATTTGGTTCCAATCACACTTCTATATTTTACTCCTCAATATATCCAAAATATCCCAACTATATCAATTATTCATCAAGGGAATGTTATCTCTACAATTAAACCAGGTTACGGGACATTAGAAATCAAATCAGGCCAAAAAGGCCAATCTGTCAACTCGTTAGAAGTCTCGTTCAAACGAGAGTTCGTTCGAACGAGAGTTCGTTTGAACGAAGTGGGCATCTAACGAACATCCAACTCGTTAGAAGGCAAACTGTCAACTCGTTAGAAGCTCGTTCGAACGAGCTCGTTCGAACGACCTGGGGAGGTCTTCTAACGAGGTGACAGTTTCTAGCCCAGAATTCCTAAATTCATTTTTCTTCCAACTTTCTCTTCTCAAAACTCATCTAAACGTTACCCCAACAGTGTTTTAAGGTTCCTAATCATTCCTAAACATACTTAGGTCGTATTTTAACATTTATGGGGTCAAGTCTCCCTAAACAACACCCAATTATCAAATTTCCCAAAGTTTTCTCCAAATCTTATGAGTATGAACCCTAGAATATAAAATCGTAAATTTCCATAAATAAATCAGTTTTTGTAACATAAAGAGTAGTAATTCTTTTAGTTCAATCACCCAATAACAATTCTACATGCAAACCTATATCAAAATCTGAATTCATCACTCCAAATTTCATGGGTTTTTATAAATCTCCCAATACAATGCGATTATATAATTTTCTAATCATGGAAGAAACATTCGCTTGAAATTAACGTAATTAAACCACTTGCCTTGGATTTTTCTCTGAATTTGGTGTTGAATTGATGAAGGTTGCTCTCTCCTTTTTCTCCCAAGGTTGAAGGTTGAAGATGGAGGTTGTGTTTCTCTTTTGGGAACTTCTCCTAACCTCTCCTATAACTCCCGTAGCCCTTTAGTTGGTTAAGTGCTGATAATGGCTTAGTGGGTCACTAAATATTCTAATATTTAACTCCCAAAATTCGTTGGTTAATTATCCTAAAATTTCAAAATTACCAAAATACCCTTTTAAGTTGTCGGCATGGCCTAAAAATGCCCCGGGGCCCAAACTTAACCCCCGGCTAGTGTTTTCTGACTATTTCGACCCTTCCGGACTCGTTGGCGCGCTCAAAATGACCATACAGTTGATGGAAATAAAATTCACTTTTTAATTAAAATAATTACATTTCTGACGCGACTGTCACACGTGTCCCAACAAAATTTCCCAAATTGCCGTATTTCAATCTCCCGATAATTTCAATATTTTTCAATATTCATATATTGCCATATATACACATTATAATCAAATACCAACTCACATCTCGTTAGTATTTTATCCGGATTAATTCTCAATTAATTTCACATTTAATTTAATTAATCCCATAAATAAATATCGATAAAAATGCGGGGTATTACATACTTCCCCCCTAATAACAGAATTTCGTCCCGAAATTCGGATCTAAAAAGTACCTGGTAAAAACAACTCTGGATAACGTTCGCGCATCTCATCCTCGCGCTCCCATGTGGACTCCTCGGCATTATGATGCCGCCATTGAACACGTAGTAACGGAACTATCTTTTACCGCAGTTTTCGCTCACTTCGGTCCAAAATAGCAATCGGCCCCTCCTCGTAGGAGCTATCGGGCTGGAGATCGATGTCCTCCAAAGCAATGTGAGAATGAGCCCATTCATCTCTAAGATATTTCCTTAGCGAGGAAATATGAAACACATCATGAATCCGGTGTAAATGCTCCGGTAACCCAAGTCTATACGCAATAGACCCAATCCACTCGATGATAGGAAATGGTCCCACGTATCTCGGTGCCAACTTCCCCTTCTTCCCAAATCGCATAATCCCCTTCATAGGAGATACTCTGAGTAAAACCTGGTCCCCCACTTGGAACTCCCTGAAGAATCTCTTCGCATCGGCGTAGCTCTTCTGCCGATCCTGAGCTACTCGAATGCGACTCCGTATCAATTCTATCCTCGCCGAAGTATCCTGAATCACTTCCGGCCCAAGTAGCTTGTTGTCCCACACCTCCAACCAACATGCTGGGGAACGACAAGGTCTACCGTACAACGCCTCAAATGGAGCCATGCCAATGGTGAACTGGTAGGAGTTGTTGTAAGCAAACTCCACCAGTGGAAGATACTGCTCCCATCCACCCCCAAAATCAATGATGCACATACGCAACATGTCCTCCAACATCTGGTTTGTACGCTCGGTTTGCGCATCGGTCTGCGGGTGATATGCCGTACTCAACCGTAATTCCGTGCCCATGGCCTCCTGAAAACTCTCCCAAAACCGTGAAACAAATATCTTGTCTCGGTCAGACATGATATTTAGGGGCACACCGTGAAGTCTCACTATTTCTGCAATAAAAAGATGGGTATACTGTCCCGTAGTGTAGTCTGTCCTTACGGGTAGAAAATGAGCGACTTTGGTCAACCTGTCCACAATTACCCAAATGGAGTCGTGACCTCTCTGTAACGTAGGCAACCCCGTGATAAATTCCATGGATATGCTCTCCCACATCCACATCGGGACCTCTAATGGCTGTAGAAGTCCTGCCGGTCTCTGATGATCCACTTTTACCAGCTGACAAGTGGCACATTTAGAAACAAACACGGCAATATCCTTCTTCATCCCGCTCCACCAATACTGTCGTCTCATGTCTTGGTACATTTTGTCCCCACCGGGATGTACCGCGAACTGTGAGCCGTGTGACTCTGACATCACCTCGTGTCGCAATTCCTCCCCTTCCGGAACTACCAGTCTCCCATTGAACCGTAATCCCCCGTCTGAGCTAACGGTATAGGACTCGGCTCCCTCTGCTAGTAATCGAATTATCTGCTCCTGACAGAACGAGTCATCTTCTTGTGCCTTTACCATTCTCGTGACAATCTGCGGTGTAACAGTCATCACCGACATGAATGATCGGGCCACTGCATCCTGGTGTCCCAACTCCTTCCACTTTGCCTTCCACACCCCTGCCACCTCATCTACTGGCCTACGACTCAACGCGTCTGCTACCACGTTAGCCTTCCCCGGGTGATATTGGATATCAAACTGATAATCCTTCACAAACTCAAGCCACCTCCGTTGTCGCATATTCAACTCCTTCTGTGTGAACAGGTACTGTAGGGACTTGTGGTCCGTGAACAATCGAAACTTCTCCCCCAAAAGATAATGTCTCCAAATCCGAAGGGCAAATACCACTGCCGCTAACTCCAAGTCATGAGTGGGGTAATTCTTCTCGTGAGGCTTCAGCTTACGGGAAGCATAAGCTATGGCCTGACTCTCCTGCTGCAATACACCTCCAAGTCCTTACGAGGACGCATCGGTGTAAACTAGATACTCAACTCCCGATCTCGACAATGCTAACACAGGTGCTGAGGACAACTTGTCCTTCAACTCATCGAATGCCAACTGACAGGCATCACTCCAAATGAACGGCACACCTTTACGAGTCAGATGTGTCAAAGGACCCTCTATCTTGGAGAAACCCCGAATAAACCTCCTGTAGTATTCTGCTAGGCCCAAGAAACTACGGATCTCAGTCGGTGTCGTGGGCTGTCCCCACTCCCTCACCGCGGATACCTTTCCCGGATCAACAGATTTCCCCCGGTCGGAAATAATATGCCCCAAAAACTGAACCTCCTTCAGCCAAAACCGGCACTTCTCATACTTTGCATATAGCTCGTTCTGACGTAGCGTCTGCAAAACCTGCCTCAAATGCTCGGCGTGCTCCTCCTCTGTCTGGGAGTAAACCAAAATATCATCGATGAAGATAATGACGAACTGATCTAGGAACTCTCTGAACACCCTATTCATCAAGTCCATAAACACGGCTGGAGCATTGGTCAAACCAAAAGGCATAACCCGAAACTCGTAGGAACCATATCTCGTTAAGAAAGCAGTCTTCGAGACGTCCTCCTCCCTTATACGCAACTGATGGTATCCCAATCGCAAATCAATCTTTGAGAAGAAAGAAGCTCCTCTCAGCTGGTCGAATAAGTCATGGATTCGGGGCAACGGATACTTATTCCGTATCGTGACCTTATTCAACTCCCGGTAATCTACACACAACCTCAACGATCCATCCCTCTTCTTCACGAACAATACAGGGGCACCCCAAGGTGAAGTACTCCTCCGTATAAACCCCTGACCCAACAACTGCTCAATATGATCCCGTAACTCTCTCATCTCAGCTGGAGCCATACGGTAAGGTGCACGGGCAATAGGTCGAGTGCCCGGCGTCAAATCGATCACAAAATCTATCTCTCTACTCGGAGGTAATCCAGTTATATCCTGAAATACATCAGCAAACTATCGAACAACCGGAATCGAATCAAGTGGTATCACCACTTCCTTAGAGGTCTCCTCCTCTATATAGTACAAGTGAGTGGACGATCCTCCCTCAGGACGAGGCATCGCCACCAAAAACATCTCCTGCCCGGGAATGGCAAAGATAATACTCCTACTAAAACAGTCAATCATGGATCGGTACGCAACTAGCCAATCCATACCAATAATGGCATCATACTCGGTCATCTCTAACACTAACATATCAGCGGGTAAAGTAAACCTCCCGATTTCTATACCCACACTTCTACAAATAAGGGAAATCACGGA
Source organism: Sambucus nigra (assembly GCA_949130495.1). Taxonomy (NCBI): domain Eukaryota; kingdom Viridiplantae; phylum Streptophyta; class Magnoliopsida; order Dipsacales; family Adoxaceae; genus Sambucus; species Sambucus nigra. The sequence continues at coordinate 639,902,233 of OX422216.1, forward strand.
ACCCTTACTCAACGGTGAATCTACACAAGTAACCGTGCTCTCGGCGTGTCTAACAACCCAATGGTGCGTGCAAATCTCATAGCAATGAAACAATGTGTAGCCCCCGTGTCAAATAAAATACGCCCAGAGTCCCTTGAATAGAGAACATACCCTCAATGGCTGGTGGATCCTGTGGGGCTGTGACCTGCTGGAGCTGATACACTCTCCCATACTAAAGCTGTCCCTGCTGAACTGGGACTGCTGGAATGGGTGGTAATGCTGCCATCTGTGGTGCTGGGAGGGCGGCGGGAAACATAGGCCTCTGTGGCTCGTGTCGAGCACCTTGCTACTGCTGCTGTGGGGCTTTACCCTTATCAGGACAATCCTGACATTTGTGGCCCATCTTAACACAAATGAAACACTTCCCCTGGAAGTTTCCCCCTCGTTGCCCCTGCTGACCACGGCCCTGGTGACCGTTACCATTTCTGCCCTGGCCTTGCTGGCCCTGCTGAAACTGCTGTTGACCATTCTGCCCCTGCTGCCCTGATGGTCGTTCGGACCCTGATGGCCCTGCCTAAAACCTCCCTGTCCGTGCCTGAAATTCTCCGATCTGAACCTCTTATGATCCCCCTGCTGAGAACCCTGGTCACCCTGCCTCTGCCCCTGAGTAGATTATGCCCCATTGGCACCATTTCCTCCAGTCCTGCCCTGATGGCTGGACTCTCCTGATCTGTTGCTCTCAGCCATGTGAAAGCGGTGATCCTGGCAGTGTAACAGTGCAGCGTTAACCACGTCCGAATAAGTGGCCAACGAGAGGTTCCCCAACAAATGCTGACGGATCCTCCATGTCAATCCATCGGTGAACTTCTGGATCTTCTTCTCTTCTGTCGGTATCTCATCCGGGACAATATTCAGCAGATTTGTGAATTTGGCCTCATACTCGGCCACAGTCTTACCCTCCTGTCTAAGATTCATTAGCTTCCTCCTCATTTCCGTGTGAACAGCTGACGGAAAATACTTGCGGTCGAACCGAACCCAAAACTCCTGTATTGTGAGAGTATCCCTCTCCTCTGCGGTGGTAACAGACTCCCACCACTGCAATGCAGATACCACTAGCTTGAAAGTAGATAGTATCTGCCTCTGAACATCGGTGCACTCATACATCCTCAAGTGCCTATGAATATCTTTCCTCCACTGACTTGAAACCACAACATCGGAGCTACCTGCGAAGTCCGGTGGGTGTGCTTTCTGAAAAGCATCACGTACGCGTTCCCAAGCAGACGGGAATGCATGTGCCTGAACTGGCACGGCTGCTGGCGCCTGGAGTGGTGCCTGCTGTACAACGGCGAGAGCGGCATTTACCGCTTGGGCTACAATGGCTGCAACCTCGGCGGCATTCATGGTGCCCTGTACTGGTGCTGGCTGGGGCTCTGGCTGTGCATTCCTAGGAACCCGTGGTGCACATCGTGGAGGCATCTGAAATACGAGTAAGGTCTATAAGTTCGCAGTTATAAACCCAAAATAGCTGAAGAGCGAAGCATACATAAAAGAATACAACAGTTCTAAAATATAGGGCTCTACATCAAAGAAAGCTCAGCGGAAACATAATAAGCCGTACAGATCCTAAAGGACACTAGAACCTGATGCTCTGATACCACCTGTGACACCCCGACTAATTAAATACCGGGTAGCTACTCCTTTATTAAATTAATTCAAAATGCCAAGTTGGTTCAGTTAATAGCACCACTGTCGAAAACATTTAATGATTACTAACCACCTAGTATTTAAAAAGTAAGTTGTCAAATTTTAAATTAAATCTGATTTACATGCGATAAATGAAATGTAAAAGAATAACATCACCATACACCATAAAGTCTCAATAAAATAACCAACAAATAATAATAAGTCCTGAGGAAAACTCCTCACAACAATCCCACAAACTGAAATAAATGAAACTGTGCATCCTGAATTAATTACAAACCAAAGTCTGAATAACTGAAATATAAAATGTCTCTAATAGAAATGGGCGACATGCCCTACAAATGATGAAACTGAATATGGAGTCAAGACTAGAAAATGAGGCGTCAAATATCAAGGCCCTGTAACTTCCACAACAGCTACAGCTCGTCACCTGAATGGAAATCCTATGCATGGTGTCCTTGTGGCTGGGCACCTAAAAAGGTTTTACAAAAAAAATAGATTTGAAAGCAAACGGGTCAGAGCCCGAAAGTGGAGAGTGTTTTAAAAACAACAAGTGCTTTAATAACATTGAAACAATGAATGCAAAATACATGTTAGGACGTGCACTCACATGAAATCCTCACCTCTCGACTAAGTGTGCACTCCTAATGTACCGTACCCATCTAAGTGGTATTCATATCCAACTAAACTGTCATAAGTTCTAATCCTTCTACTCGATTCACCATTTAAATTCCCAACGTTAACAATTAAATAGGAGGCTTTACTTAAACTCGGATTCTCAATTATTAGCAAAATAATTCATAGCCGGTTTTCCCTTTTTATCTTTATCAAGATGTTACTACAATTATACTAGCAATAAAACATAACAATTCCTTTTCATTTAACCGTATATTATTCACATCATAAATATACAATACAAGCACCCCAAGGCTAAGCTGCGGTGCACACATACTCTGCTATCCATCCCGGTACATCACGTACATAAGGATTACAAATTCTGAATCTCTCAGGAATTGTTAGAATAAGCACAACACACAAAAATGGAGGCGAACATAATTCAACATATCCATGGGTCACGTACATACCTACGCTCCATAGTCATCTGACTTATTAACTCACAAATAAGTCATTCTAGTATTATGTTCTTATGGTACCAATCTAAATCCGGGCACACAAAGATTAGATGGCCCTAAGCGGACGTAAACCTCCCGTGATAGCAAGTATGGTAGGTATGTCATACACATAAAATTATATCTATACTAAGCATGCACACATCTTAGTAAGTACCATAATTTATCAGTGGTATACTACTCGTTCTTATACCAACTTATAATGTTACACAATTCATATGTTCGGTTCGTATGTAATTAAGTCACCAATTATTCTTACAACGTGATTAGTCACTCGCATCCTAATCCACAAATATTATTTGGTTCCAATCACACTTCTATATTTTACTCCTCAATATATCCCAAATATCCCAACTATATCAATTAGTCATCAAGGGAATGTTATCTCTACAATTAAACCAGGTTACGGGACATTAGAAATCAAATCAGGCCAAAAAGGCCAATCTGTCAACTCGTTAGAAGTCTCGTTCGAACGAGAGATCGTTCGAACGAAGTGGGCATCTAATGAACATCCAACTCGTTAGAAGGCAAACTGTCAACTCGTTAGAAGCTCGTTCGAACGAGCTCGTTCGAACGACCTGGGCAGGTCTTCTAACGAGGTGACAGTTTCTAGCCCAGAATTCCTAAATTCGTTTTTCTTCCAACTTTCTCTTCTCAAAACTCATCTAAACGTTATTCCAACAGTGTTTTAAGGTTCCTAATCATTCCTAAACATACTTAGGTCGTATTTTAACATATTTATGGGGTCAAGTCTCCCTAAACAACACCCAATTATCAAATTTCCCAAAGTTTTCCCCAAATCTTATGAGTATGAACCCTAGAATATAAAATCGTAAATTTCCATAAATAAATCCGTTTTTGTAACATAAAGAATAGTAATTCTTTTAGTTCAATCACCCAATAACAATTCTACATGCAAGCCTATATCAAAATCTGAATTCATCACTCCAAATTTTATGGTTTTTTATAAATCTCCCAATACAATGCAATTATATAATTTTCTAATCATGGAAGAAACATTCGCTTGAAATTAACGTAATTAAACCACTTGCCTTGGATTTTTCTTTGAATTTGGTGTTGAATTGATGAAGGTTGCTCTCTCCTTTTTCTCCCAAGGTTGAAGGTTGAAGATGGAGGTTGTGTTTCTCTTTTGGGAACTTCTCCTAACCTCTCCTATAACTCCCGTAGCCCTTTAGTTGGTTAAGTGCTGATAATGGCTTAGTGGTTCACTAAATATTCTAATATTTAACTCCCAAAATTCGTTGGTTAATTATCCTAAAATTTCAAAATTATCAAAATACCCTTTTAAGTTGCCGGCATGGCCTAAAAATGCTCCGGGACCCAAACTTAACCCCCGGCTAGTGTTTTCTGACTATTTCGACCCTTCCGGACTCGTTGGCGCACTCAAAATGACCATACAGTTGATGAAAATAAAATTCACTTTTTAATTAAAATAATTACATTTCTGACGCGACTGTCACACGTGTCCCAACAAAATTTCCCAAATTGCCGTATTTCAATCTCCCGACAATTTCAATATTTTCAATATTCATATATTGCCATATATACACATTATAATCAAATACCAACTCACATCTCGTTAGTATTTCATCCGGATTAATTCTCAATTAATTTCACATTTAATTTAATTAATCCCATAAATAAATATCGATAAAAATGCGGGGTATTACATCCCAATCTTAGGACAGGCCGTGATTAGAGCCAACCTTCCACCGGCTGAGAGAAGTCTATAGGGGCCGTGTAGTTGTTGAAAACTATTTTCCATTTTCCATTGTCACTTTTTGCTCATATTTTTGCCAATGGGCCATTAAGATGGGAAGCATGACTTTTTCAACTTAAGCAATTCTAGAAAATATGTATTTTCAACTGGCTCCTTATTTTCATGATAAGGTTCTTTTGGATTTTCTCCCAGTGTACATCCAATGTAGGTGATGGGGAGATCCTTGCATCCATATCCAGTAATTTCTGCAATACCAACAGTTTTATTTGGTAAATTCCTTTGCCAACAATGAAACAGATATTACTCTGGTTAACTATGTGTCCAGAGGACTTCTCTTTGTGAAGTTTATAATAGTATAGCAATAACAAGAGAGGGACAAAATCCTAATTTATACCAATACTAGCTAGAGTCCTAAGTATAGTAAGTATAGTAAACTAAGCAACATAAAGATGACTCCTTATATAATTTATAAAAATCATCCCTTCAAAATAAAATGTCCCAAAGTAAAAAAGGTAACATCCAGATTAACCTTGCACTTTTAAGGCATGGCGCCAAAGTAGAAAGTAGCACACACCACCACTTGTGTATGTATAGAATAATTCTATGACATGTGAATCCTTAGTTGTTTGATAATATGAATTAATTCCTTTATTTGTATAAACTGGTTTAACTTATAAAAGTAAAAATAAAAGTCTTCTCAAACCCAATTTTTGTCCTTATGGCATTAGTATGTAAATGTACACCATAAGAAAAATGATGCAATATTGGGTTCTGCTCATCTTTCTTCACCATTTAGCAAGTAAAACCTGTTATAAGTCACACACAAACTAGTTTTCGTATCGAATTATTAGATGAAGCGTATAAATAACTATGTTGCCAACTAATAAATTACTGGAATAAGGGTCCACGCATAATCCATGTAATTCACTTTGAATAATTGTCAACTACTCAATATAGCATTACAAATAATCTATTAAACTAGACTGAGTAAAAGTGTAGCGCAAATCATATTAACGAATAAAATCTTATTTTGCAGTATATACTGAATAAAACCAATTAACAACTTGATTTAAAGAAAATCCTCTCATCTCCTCTGGTTGTCACGACTATTGGTACAACATAATAAATAGGGTCATAATACCACCAAGAATTCGGTATTAGGGTATTCATGGGATCAAGTCTTCCAAGTTTATACTTTTGATTGAGCAACTTCGAAGAGAAAACGGTCAATGGTGTTTGATTGAAAACTATTTCAACATTCAAGTTGTCACAGAAAAACTATGACAGCAAAAAAAAAATGAAAAGTAAATTTAATAAGAAAAAAGAAAAAGTATGAAAGCAGAAAAAAAATCTAACACGCTATATGGAAGTTAAAAAATGGGTGAGACATGCTGCACCATATGACTAGGTATAACCCAAATATGACTCGACCGAGTTGCCAAATTTTAAGAAGCTATGAACATATCATCTAATTAAGCCTATTTAATCAGAGTTGGACAACTTACGAAAAAATATTTCCTCTTCTTTACATGACCCCAATTGCATCCTTTCATCTGTTTGCATCAACTCACTTAACCTCAATATGACTCAACCGAGATGCGAAATTTTCAGAAGCCACGGCCAAGATTTCACCTAGTTAACCTGTTTAGTCAGATTTGCAAACTTTTGAACTGCATATCAGAGACTCGATTTGGACACTGCTGAACCGAGTCAACTCTATATAATCTGAGTTTACTTGTCCATTGCTAGAACCATATGCCTGCAGATCATTCTATGTCATCAAGGCCAATACCTCTTCCACAATTAATGCTCAAACCTAAACCAGCAAAACTTATAATCAGTAACAATTCCTGGTAATGGCACCGTCCACAATGGAGGAACGACACCTTAATAGCCACCAAAATCATCCCTTTCGCTACATAATTAACATATTTACCAACAGTGTACATCAATAAACAAGTATAAATAGTAGAATTAGTGAACTACTACAAAATACACCGTTTTCATTAATTTTTCATTTTTGGGGTTAATTTCCTTGGTCCACTTGTAATGCATCATTATAAGATTGGGGTCCAAAGTTACGCATGTTATGGGGTTGGTGTTCAAAAGTGTCATAAATACATTTTATGATGCTTTTTCAAAATAAGTTGGACCCAGACCTTTAATACCAACGCCAGTCGTTTTATAGTGATATTTGTTTTCCAAATTTGGTTTAAGGATTTCGCAAGGAAAAAGAAAAATAACTTTCTAAAACAATTTGGGGATTAAAAGAAAGGAAAATTTTATTCATAACCCAAATTGAGCCATAGTTTTTGGTATTCAATGTGTAATCTTAAAACTAACCTCACCCCAATCATTCTATACCATGTATATATATATTGTTTACATTATTTACACAATAGAGGGCATTCAATGTGTAATCTTAAAACAACCTCACCCCAATCATTCTATACCTAAACTTTCTACATGAAATTACATACTACTACATATCCAGTGATTAATCGTGATGTTTACATTAGGTAAACACACACATGTACATATATATTGTTCACATTATTTCCATAATGGAAACGCCACAACCGTATAGATGAACCCATTATACTGCTTGTGTTGACAGTTATTATATGTAGTTACTTTCAAAGAATTAGTGCAATAGACAGAAAAATAGTAATTCATCATCAACAATTGTGTCGCCAAAACATTTCAACTTCAACAATTCGTAGTCATCTGTTCAAATTGTGTAGATTATGCAAATCTATAGTAACATCATTTTTTTCATCATTTGTAATAACAATGTAACCAAAATCTCTGGAATCTCTATCATGAATTGGGCAAAATTATAAATAGTGTATTTAAATTAGTTAATAAGTTCAACCATAGTTTCCAAAGATCTAACCTTATGCAATTTGAATCCTAAGTCACTCATCTACATTAGACCTAAACTACTTCGAACCCATTCTTAGAGTAGAGACTGTACCTAAAGCGTAAGTCTAGGTCCCAGAACACGTGGAATATTCAGTAACTAGTGGAACAATTAGAGAGATTTAGACACAAGCTCAGTAACAAACATGTCATACGAGAATATGGAGAAAAGAACTAATGCCTTCTTGTAGCTACTATGTCCTGAAAAACTCAGAGAGCTTTATTGGATACATAAAGTTTGAGTACTTGTTACTTGAACATAAAAATACTAGATTTTAACTTTCAATTGAGTCAAATTGTGTATTGCTAATTTGATTGAGACCCTTCAAGACTTAGGGAAAATTAAAGATTATAAAATCAATCTATGGTAAGTTCATAAACCGTCCTTTTCCTACAAATAATCCTAAGAAAATTCTGAAATATTTCATGTTTGTAATTTTCCTTGCAATTTAACAAATCCTAGCTGTTAAGTTTTGCATATATTATTTCTCTTTTTGGTAATTGTTTTCAAAGGAGTTAGATCAAGATAATATTTTTATTTGGACTCTTATGCGTTTAAATGGTAAAAAAGACTTTCATGGAGCATGGATACAAACTTAGGGGAAATTAGTCAACCACATACATATGCATGATTTTTTGTACCTGTCCACTTTCTTTATACTGTCTTATAAAAATCCACAAGAAACAAAGGATCAAATCTGAAAGACTACATTGATCTTTGCAGCCCCAGATAGCTAGCCACCTATGTGAAATGTCCAACACTACATTGACCTTTGCTTGAGGAACGAAACTGCAATCGTCATCATGGGCCTAGGACGTTAGGTCTTATAAGAAAAGGTTAATTTCTTCTTTTTGTCACCCCCATGGCAATATGACTAGGTATAACCCAAATGTGACACGACCGAGTTGCCAATTTATAAGAAACAATGAACAAGATATCACCTAATTAAGCCTATTTAATCAGATTTGGCTAACTTATGATTGCATATTAGACGTAATTTGACCATTACTGAATAAGCAAACTCACTCAAATTCGAGTTGACTTGGGCAGCAAAAAAAAAAAAGATCGGTTTCCTCTCCTTTACGTGACCCCAATCGCAACATTTTATTTGTTTGTATCAACTCACTTAACCTTGATATGACTCGATCGAGTTGTAGATTTTTGAGAAGCTATGACCAAAATATCACTTAGTTAAGCCTGTTTAGTCAGATTTGCCAGATTGTGAACCACATATCAGATTCGGTTTGGCCATTCTTGAACTTAGTCAACTCTGTATAATCTGAATTGACATGGTCATTGCCAGGAACCATGGCTGTAGATCATTCAATGTCATCAAGGCCAACATCCCTTCCAATTGTGCTCAACCTAAACACACGAAACTTCTAGACAGTAACAATTACTATTTACGGCACCATCCACAATGCATGAACAGAACCTTTACAGCCACCAAAATCATCCTTTTCACTAAATAAATAACATATTTACCAACAGTGTAAAACCAATAAACAAGTACAAATAGTAGAATAAATGAACTAGTACAAAATACAATATTAACTCTGCTATCATTGGTTTTTCTTCTTTTTTGGGTTATTTGCTTATAGGTCCATTTGTTATGCATCATTATGAGGTTAGGATCCAAAGTTATCCATATTATGGGGTTGAAGTTCAAACGTGTCAAATAAATTTCATGACATTTTTTAGTATTTATGACACTATGGATCCAAAACTCGTAATATGGAAATCCCTGGACCCCAAACTTTGATACCAACGCATGTCGCGTTATACTGATCTCTGCTTTTCAACAGGGTCTATTTGGTTTATGGATTTCGCGAGAAAAAAGAAAAGTAACTTTCTAGAACTAGTTGGGGATTAAAGGAAAGGTAAACTTTTGTCCTAAACCAAACTGAACTTTAGTTTTGACATTCAATATGTAATCTTAAAACGACTTCACCCCAGCCATTTTATAGTTAAATTTTATACATGAAATTAAATACCAATCCATATCAAGTGATAAATCATGAGGTATACATTAGGTCAACACACACACGTCCATATATATTGGTTTGTATTATTTCCATAATAGAGGATAGGCCACAACCGTATACGATGAGCCTATTATACTGATCTTGTTGACAATTATTATATATAAAATATTTCAAAGAAGTTAGTGAAATGGACAGAAAACTAATAATTCAACATCAATAATTTTATCACCAAAACATCTCAACTTCAACCTTTCATAGTCATTTGTTCAAATTTTGTACAAAATGATCATGAAAATCCATAGTAACGCCATCTTTTTCATAATTTGTTTAGACAATGTAATCAAAATCTTTAGAACTCTATCATTAATTGGGCAAAATCATAAATAGTGTATTTAAATAAGTTATTAAGTTCAACAATAGTTTCCAAAAGCACTAAACTTTTTAATGCAATTTAAATCCTAAGTCACTCACCTACATTAGGATCAAACTACTTCAAACCGATGCTTATAGTAGAGCTGTACCTAAAACTTTATTCTAGGTCCCAGACTATCACAAGTGGAAGATTCAGTAACTAGTGAAACGATTAGAGAGATTTAGACACATGTTGAGTAACAAACATGTCTTACCAGAAATACATAGAAAACAACTAATGTCATCTTGTAACTACTATAGAGATTTAGACATATGTTGAGTTACAAACATGTCTTAACCAGAAATTCATAGAAAACAACTAATGCCATCTTGTAACTACTATGTCCTGAAAACTCAGTGAGCTTTATTAGATAGATTATTGAGTACTTGTTACTTAAACATATAATCCTAGAAATTTAAATTCCAAATAAGTCAAACCGTATATTGCTAATTTGATTGACTGCAAGACTTGGGGAAAATTAAAGACTATAAAATCAAGCAATGGTAAGTTCATAAACTGTCTTTTCTTACAAATAATTATAAGAAATTATGAAATATTCCATGTTTGTAATTTTCCTTGCAATTTAACCAATCCTATCTGCTGAATTTTTGTCAACGTTAGTTCTGTTTTTGGTTATTGTATTCAAAGGAGTTGTTTTAAGATCATATTCTTATTCGTTTAAGTGGTGTCCTCTTGATATGTACAAATATATTATAATTTAAAAAGTTACCTCTGGAACAACTCATGATAAGGAAACATGCGTAGCAATCAAGGACTGAATCTATAGATGCAGATTACATAACAATGAAAGTACAAAATTATCTTAACCAATTTATTAAAATTGGATGAAATGATATCTAATACTAACTATAAATAATACGATTAATCCAGTTAATCGAAGAGGAATGAGGTTTCTTTCACGAGGAGGATGTTGCAATTTTTTTTCTAATTGTGGGAGAGATATTGTGAATTTCTTCTCTTCGTTCTTTCCCATGGATAATTAGAGATGACTTTAAATGGGAGAAAATGAGATTCATTTAGGAGAAGCTTCAGATTTCAATCATCAATGCCATCTCCTCTAGTGGCTTGGTGGATATTGGCTTTACTTGGAATGACAACAAAGAAAGTCTAGCTAGAATATGGGATTAAATAGAATTTCTTTCGATCTGGAGTGATTACAGTATTTATGTTCTACAAGGGTGATGGTTTCATTTTTTCAATGCCTAAATTTAGGACCAAATTTAAAACCACCTTTTAAAATTAAAAGTAAATTAGGCAAAAGCTTAACCTTAATTAGACCATTCATTCTCTTAAGTTTTTGCAGTTATATGAATCATTTCAGCGAATGATTTTTGTGGTGACAATAAAGCTCAACACAAATTATAAGCAAATGCGATCACCAAAAAATATAAAGAACATAACATAGCTGCAATCACACGCAATAGAAAATATACGTGGTTCGACAAAATGGCCTACGTCAACGGTGGTGCTTTCTGATTTGTATTTCTTTTTACTCCGGGATAGTGTTTACAATTGCATGCCCTTTGCCCCGGGCTGGGGGTTCAATATATACATGTAATTTTCGGAGAGCGGGGTGTTGGGGACCTCCACTTTAGCCAATAATCCCTAGAATATCTCTTCAGAGATTTCAGGGGTTGGATGGGTCATAACTGAACTTAGTTATGTACGAGACCTTAGACTTTGGGCCGGATTTTCCCTTATCTTAGATCGGGCTTAATCGGGCTACTTATCTAGACCGGGATAGTTAAATGAGGAACCCACAATTTTGGTCTCTATAACACCGTTAAATTAGTAATATAAGACATAAGGCTAATTAACTTTCCATTTTGGTTAATCTCCATCAGACACCATAAAGTTCATTGATTAAAATGGAGGCGAGGGAAAAAATCCTCTCCTTGATGTCTACAAGAGCTATCCAAGCGGGATATACCCCAACAACTCAAAATAAAAAAACCAAGTAATAAATATCAAACTACCTAAAATATCTACGTTATCTACACCTATCGATCTTGGGGTTAAACTCAATGATCAATTCATAATTTGAACGCTTCGCCTCTTGAAGATCAAACACAATGAATAGTATGACATTCGTCCATGTACATATTTTTAAGAACAATTTTATTTCGAGCTTTCCAAATTTCTCAAATGACAAGGGCAGGGATATTGCCACACAATATAGATGAGGCACTACCAGATCCTGCAAATAACCACCAAGGGATGAACTTGGATAAAATAGGGGAATGTTGGACTTTAATCCCCAAATGACCTTCAAAATGCATCCAGACTTTATGGGCTCGTTTGGTTCGAGATTTGGAAAGGGAATGGGAATCCTTTATTCTTGGAATTCTAAGTTCCTGGAATCTTGAATTCCTTTCCATTGTTTGGTTCGAACAGGAATTCTCTTTTCATGGCATCTAAAATTACTTCCCCATTTTAGGAATAAGTATCATTTAACTAAAATACCCTTCTACTTGATTTGAGTGTGTGTGTGCGCGCAAGTGTATGGTGAGTGTGCGTGTGAGTGTGAGGGTTTGTGTGTGTGTGTGTGCGTGCGTGCGTGTATGGTTTTGTGTGTTTGAGTGAGTGTGAGCGCGCGTGTGCGTGTGAGCAAGTGTGGTGTTAGAGTGTGTGTGTGTGTGTGAGAGAGAGAAAAAATGTGTGTGTGTTTGTGTTTGTGTTTGTGTTTGCGTGTATGTGTGTGTGAGATTTTATGTGAGGATATTTTTGTCTTACCACAAAAGTAAGTTAGAATTCTCGGGAATATAGGATTCCCCCATTTTAGAGGGGAAAGGAGAATTCCAATTTTGTGGGAATTCTAAATTCCAGGATTTGTAAGTTAGCTCCAAATCTCCAACCAAACATTGTAATTCTAGATGAGGGGAATTCTAAATTCCAGAAATTCTAAATTCCAGAAATCCTAAATTCTCTTTCCAAACCTTGAACCAAACGATCCCTAATGGTGTTCAATTGATATCTACAAATGAACAACAGTTCAAAAAATTGCCTCTCGAACAACTCGTGGATAAGGATACAAACAAAGAAATCAAGGACTAGATCTACTGGTTAACAAAAATACAAAATCCTCTTAAACCAATTTCTTAAAATCGGATGAAATGATATTTAATACGAACTAGAAATTCTACAATTTAAGTCAGTTAATGGAAGAAAATAATGTCTCTTTCCCTTAAATGATGTAACACATTTCTTCTAATTGTGGGGGAGAGATGTTGTGAATTTCTTCTAATTATTCCTTCCCTTTGAATGATCGGAGGTTGATTTAACTGGGAGAAAATGAGATTCATTTAGGAGAAGCTTCATATTTCAATTCATCAATGATATCTCCTCTAGTGGCTTGGCGGATGATGGATTTACTTGGAATCACAACAAAGAAGGTGTAGCTAGAATATGGGTTAGATTAAATAGAATTTCTGTCGATGTGGAGTGGGTATAGTATTTCTGTTCTACAAGGGTAAAAAATTTAAATAAGACCACCTAGGACCATTCTCCATCGATGTTTTTTCTCGATGGATAAGTTTTAGAACAAAGTTAAAACCACCACTTAAAATTTAAAAGTAAATTAATCCAAAAATTAACCCTAATCAGACCATTCATTCTCATAAGTTTTTGCAGCTCTATGAATCATTTCAGTGAATGGTTTTGGTCTTAATAACACCCTTAAATTACGAATATATATAGCTTCCCTTCATCATCAATGGGCTGCTAATATATTTTCCATTTTGGTTAATCTCCAACAGACACCATATAGCTGATATATTAAAATGGAGGTGGGGAGAAAAAGCCTATCCTCCATTTCCTACAAGAGCTATCCGCAGGACACATCCCAACACCCCAAAACAAAAACCATGTAATAAATATCCAACTACCTGAAATATCTACACTATCTACACCTATCAATCTTGAGGTTAAACTCAATAATCAAATCATAATTTAAACGCCTCGCCCTACCCTTAAATGGAAAAGCTTGAAGATCGAACGTAATGAATAATTTATCGTTCATCCATGAACATATTTTTAAAAAATAACTTTATTTTGCGCTTTCCAATTTTCCCAAATGGCAAGGGGAGGGGTAACGCCAAATAATATAGAGGAGACACTGCTGGATCCTGCAAATAAACACTGAGAAATGAGCCTGGATCTAATATATGATCTTTGAAAATAACTTTTATTTTTAAAAATAACTTTATTTTGAACTTTCCAATTTTCCCAAATGACAGGGGGGTAATGCCACACAATATTGAGGAGACACTGACGGATTCTGTAAATAAACGCCCAGAGATGAGCTTGGATCTAATAAAGGATTTGAACCTTAGTCCCCAATTCACCTTCGAAATGGATCCAGACCTTCTTTGTAATAGTACTGTGGACTAAAATATTATTCATTTGTTCATTTTGGTGATACTCAAGACGACACTGACATTTTGAGGGAATTTTTAAACCAATGCTGCAAATGACATCTTCCATCGGAATTTTCAGTGCAACACCTTCCGAATAAAAAAATGACATCTTGAGCGGGATTATTATTTTCCACGTACATTTAAATGAGAACACAGGAAGTTCTCTATCGTAAAAATTTCCAAGCCAAGGTTGAAGAAAATGAGTTCAGCTCTTTTAACCATTTAAGATCTTGATCATTTAAAATTAATATTAAACTCCAAACATTTTGAAATCTTAAGGGTCTTGGGATATTTTCATTATGGTTTAATATGTAGACCCCCAAGGATAATGATACCAATTCAGCCGATTAAGATGTGCCACTGTGTTATTATCAAACTTAAAAAACCACTGAACATTATGTACAATCCTGTCTAGCCTCTCCCAAATGCAAGCTTGGCCATCACGGTTGTTGCACCAAGTGAACCTAAATTCGAATAAGGAATTTGCATTATACCTGCATCACGGCATTGTGAAAGTCCCCAATGCATCCAACATCAGTTCCATTACCACCAAGTTCCTCATCAGCCTCAAGAACAATAATAAAGTCACTACTGACCATCCAAGAGCCAAGGCTTCCTACAAAACCTCACGATCTCCTCTCATATTTCGAAAAGACAGTCATAACAAAAGCCTCGTCTCTAGAACTCGGGTGGGATATTTTAATATGAAGATGTTGGATCTCATTTTCAATGACTTCATAAGCCAAATTATTACTCCCAAGTACCCAAATGGAACTACAGGTGTTATCTACAAGTCACGAAATCCAGTAGCTGATGTATTCTGATCTCCTCTATTTTTTGTTCTAAAATCACAACAAAATCAATATTATTAATTATTATCTACCTCGAGAAGTGAACAACGCCAACTTAGATAGAGAGGAGTTAAATGAAGCAAGAGCCAAGTTAAAGTTTCATTAAGCTTGTGAAGAAGTTTATATGACGCAAACGTGCAATTTTTTTAAACATTCACCAAATTCTTAAATATCGTAATTAGTAACTGAATGATCTAGCTCTTAATTATTCTATTGATTCAGTGTACTGAGATCTACTGTAGGTCTTTTCAACCATAGAAGAGAGAATTGAGAGTGTGAGACTATACTTCTTACAATAATAATGAGTAAGCTCTCTAAATCCTATAGAAGAAACATCGTATTACATGTACTCTTAAGGTGATTTATCTCATCTATGGGATCAAAGTATTCCTGCTATTTCTGGGTTTTGACTGTATCAAGATAGGACCTTTTCTTAACCTTAATTGATCACCAACATGAATAATCAGTCAGAATTCTTTCTTCTTATCTTTTTCTTTTTGGGTGGGGAATGGGGGTGGGTTGGGGGCATAGACCAAAAATTATTAGATGCACTAGACGAGCAATGTCGAATCGAAGAATTACAAATAAATCTTAAAAATGATGCAAGTGAATGATTAGAGACTTGACGTTGCTATCACAAGAATAGAAATATTATGAAGAAAAGAAACAAGCTTCTTCCATGTTCATTTCTCTAATAAAAAATAAATTATGGGGGATATCAATACAAACTTCTTCTATGTTCATTTCTTTTCTAAAACATTCTTGAGGGTTTTTAAGTTAAAAGTATGAGAATGGTTCTTGGGTGGAAAATGAAGAGGACATGAAAGGGAAAGGCAATTCAGTATTTTCAAATGTATCTCCCTAGTTATGGGATTTAAACATAGATTAATCCTTGTTTAATCTAATTCTTAAGTTATTGACTAAAAGGAAAACTGACTTGCTAACTGCCAACCCTAGCATGGAAGAGATAAACAAGCAGTTTGTGGGTGATAATGCTTCATGTCCAAATGATTTTAATGGGTATTTTTATATGTTAGGAAATTATGAAAGAGGTTCCCTTTAATTCCATTACTAGTTTCATTAATGACCACTGTATTACAAAAAGTTGGTCGAGTACCATATTTTCTCTTATCACTCAAATCCAAAATCCCAATCTTGTAATGAACTAAGACCAATAAACCTGTGTAATAATTTTACAAATAATATTATCACCAACATCTTATCCATTATTATAGCACCGATTTGTATTTTTGAAAGTCACAAGCATCAGTTGGGTAAGTTCGAAAGAAAATGTTATGTCAGCCTTCAGAATAATAATATTGGTTGTAAGTTTAAATTAAAAGAACCATATTTTTATAATTTATGGTGAATAAATATAGCAGAGAAATATATTTTGTTCTGGATACGAAAATCTCAAGGTTATGTCACATATGGCAAAACATATGTCTTCTCTTAAGAACTTGATGATGTTTTCTGTGTGTGTGTGGCAAGCATTATTGTCAAAATACATTGATATTATAACTAAAAGAGTATTACTCATACATTTAGTGCTACAACCACTAGTTATGCTAAATAAGGTAAAACTAAATATGAAATTACGACTATTATCTTGATAATTGACTTATACAAATTACGACTATTATCATGATAATTGACTTAGACACATTTCTCTCAAGGAGATACAGGATTCTTTTAGAGATGCTCTTAAACCTAATATCTCTTTTATAATGTTTAAATTTATTAAATTAGAGTGGAAGAGTTATTTTTTCCACTGTTGGCTCTATCAACTTCAGAACATGTGAGATCTTTATATAATGTTTCATGTTTATTTCTATACATCGATTTGTTTCAATGATCACTCGATTAAAACTCTACTCAATAGTTAAACATGGCAGTTGATGGATTAACGATTGCAAAAATTCTTACGTTTTACGGAAATGCAATGCAAATTTTTGTTCAGAAGTTTCAACTTGAAGAGTTTAAGAGGGCATTTGGGCAAGTGGAATAGAGAAACTTTTATAAATGTGTTTTGAGTCTATATGACACAAGTTTTGTTCCATGGTAGGAGCTAGTTCAAGAAGTGACAACACCAACTTAGCTAGAGAGGAGTTAATTGAAGGTAGTGAAAATTTTAAGTTTCATTTAACTTCTTTTTTTTTTCTATAAACTTGGTACACAAAACGAGAGGCTACACTCCATCAGGCTTGATTTTCCAAAAGTTCTTGTACTCTTCCAGAATATCAAGAGTAAAAATAGTAGATGGCAGGTTCCTAACATATATGGGTTATGATTCACCTTCTTCTTCTTGTTGTGATAAACCTTGTCCACACTAGAATTAGGCACAAATGACGATGGAGGGATTAATGGTTGAACAGTGGACTGTGCAGTCTGCTGAGTAGCAACTGATGGTGAAGATTTTCCATTAGCAGCTTGGAATATTGAAGCAGAAAGTTAGCTTTCTAGGCTCGCCAATAGGTTCTTCCACAGAAGGAGGAGGTTCTTGCTCAGTGTGAACGGTCCCCACATTTTGTGGAAAAGCATATGACTCTTCTACAGGTGTTTCCTCCTCCTCAGATTCAGCCATGGGGAACTCTTACTTCTCTTATTATTGTTGCTTCTACTGCTAGCGCTGCTCATGAAGGCTGTAATCCTCAACTGGATCATCTTCTATGTGAACTGAATTCAAATTTTCACTAGCCTCCACATCTAACGCATAACTGTGAACTCGCGACTCTGCAAGAGGAGTAGACGAAGATAGATGGGAATCAACTCTGTTTTCAACTAACATGGGATCTGGATGCTTGTGGATGACTTCCTCACTAATAAATTGAAAAATATCATTCAAAACATAATAACAATTCTCGAGGAGCAAGGAAAAAAGTTTGCACAAATTTCCTCCAGCCACTGAAATCTTTGGATTCGACTGAACCAGAAACCACCACTAGGACACCTCCACTTCAAGATCCAAGAGTATTTATCATCTTAATCTCAGTCCTGATAAAATTTAGTGACATGATCACGGTGTGAATTTGCAGTATCGCGGAAGCCGAGTCACTGGAGTCCTCGTCAATCCTAACCATAGTGCGGACATCTTTTTAAATATGGTGAACGGAATATGGTTGTTGTTGAAGAATCTGATAGTACTGTTGAACAAAGTACAAAACAACCTGGTGAGAACCAACGGAAGCCAGGTACGAACTCACCATTCTCGCTCTATAAGAGATGGACAAACAATTATGAAGACTTGGACAAGTCTTCTGATAGATCACCGATCCACAAAGAAGTAGACTCTCGGAAACCCTAAATCGAGCTCAAGAAATAATTTAGTTTCTGTAGAGGTTTATTGTAAGAAAAATTCCAAATTTACATATACAAACCAAATTCTAAAAACCGTAATTAGTAAATGTGAATGATCTGGCTCTTAATTATCGGAATGATGAACAGTACTTGAAGAAAGAGTAAAACATATCATACTTGATTACTTGAATTCACTTATTACTTTGATGGATCGCTTTTTCGTTAACTTCCACCACATCACGTTGCTTCACAATCCATTTAATTCTTGGTATTGTTAACAATCATACTACATCACCTTCCTGACCCATGATATTAGCCACCTGCTTCTTGTCTTTCTATTGCCATTAACTAAATTGATATTACATTTACTTTTTGGTATTTGATGAAACATTATTCAGTCACCTTCAGTGATTTTTTTCTTCATTTGTATCATATTTCAGTTAGTACCAGCAGATTCCTCAACTGAAGTTGCAGATGGATGAAGATAATGACTTTAACTGAATTTTAAAATTGGGGAAATAGTGTTTAAGCATATCGTTAAGTCTTCAGCATCATTGTTTTTATAATAATACGTTTAAAGCTTGTAATGACCACACGCTATGCTTTAACTTTGTTTCTTTTTTCTTCTTTTCACAATTGTAAAGAGTATCCCAATTCAAAGTTATAATTTCATCAAGCACTAATTGTTCACATCAGTAAAAAACTCCAATTTATTTTTTCATTCAACTCTTTTTGCAACAAGCCTTTACAATTGTTTTTTATATATGAATGAGACATAACATATCTAAACAGTCCCAAATAACTAATGGAAGGTTTTTGTTCCATGTTGACTAATCCTAGATTTTTTTGAATATTATCAAGGCAAAGAATAGCAATCTAACATAATTATGTCAGTTGATGAGCTGAAGATTCATGGGGAACTTGAGTTGGACGTGGACAGATTTGGAGGCATAAATAAGGGATGGAATATATCATCTGGATCTTAGGCTGCACCGGGTTTATCAGCACCATAAGGAAGAGGTCAACCGCCAAGATGTATCAATCCCGACGTGTAACGAATGGTGGATCCCGATAGTAAGATGATTGAGTGAGTAAAAAGTCTTAGATCAGCAGTAGGTCATGTTGTCGCAGCTCAAAACAAAAATAATAATTTGCAACAAAAGAAATATCTTAACCATGGTCGAGTTGTCAACAAAAAATACTAAAGACGGCAAGGTTAGAAATAAATCCTGAGGCGCCTTAGGACAGAAGGGGGATTGAAGTCTTTGAGAGGAAGCTGATGGAAGCGGGAAAGAAAGAGTGCGGCTTTGGTTTGTTATCTACTAGTTTGTCGTGGCTTATAGCTGGGGATTTTAATGAGATCTTAATTGATAGATAAAAACAGGAGGGGGAGCTATGAGAGATCAAAACATGATGCATAATTTTCGGAATGTCGTGGATATGTGTGAATCAATGGAAATGCAGCAGTGTGGGCCCTTATTTACATGCAGGGTTTTAAGAAGCGCGGGATCGCATTTTTTTTTTCCGAAAACGAGACATAACCCACTCTATTTTGTGGAAATCACAAATCGCGTTCGCGGTTGATGACATGGCACGCGATTTTGACACTTTTTCATGCTATTTAGCGCGATTAGGTCATAAGGCATTTTAATGCACCAATTACAAAACAATGTCTTGTTTTTTTCATTGTTTTTTAAACCTTTAGAATGAAAAGCAATAATATCTTGAAACACTAAGGGCTTGTTTAGTTGTAGAAAATAAGGTTGTTTTCCAAAAACAAATTTTAAAATTTTTCCACAGATATATGAAAATCTGGAAAATGAGTTCAAATCTATTTTTCCAAATAAAAAGTTCAAAAATAGTTTTTCTGATTTTCCTGAAAATTGAAAAACTACTTTAACATGTTTTCAACAAATTTTCAAAACATCATTTGTCTTTGAAAACTACATTTACACTTTGCAAATTAATGTTTTACCCCTAAAACTTTAAATAATTACATTATATGCCTAAATTTTACGAAAAAACTGACAACTCCAAAACTTTATGTGAATTACATTTTGACCCCTAAAATTTTTTAGCATACATTCTGGTCCCTATACTTTCTTTCAATAAAATTTTGGCCATAGAACTTTTGGTAAATTACATTTTAGAGATCAAAGTTTCAGTAAATTATATTTGACTTTCAAATTATCTATAAATCACATTTTAAAGATAAGGGTTTGTTTCTAACAAATGAATGTGTATCCCTAGTTTTCTATATTTCTATATAAAATGAAAATAAAAAATAGAAATGAAAAACTGGAATACAAAATTAGAAAATAGATTTTTGTTGGAAATATGGTGCCTTTACTAGAAATTATGTAGTACTTTATGAATCTATGACTTTATTTCAAATGATATAGTATTCCTTTCATGATTGATTGTTTGAACTTGTTTATTTATTATAAAATCACATGCATGAAGTGCTTACGCGATGCATGACGCGATTTACACGATGTGCCCCCAGAACTAAAACGCGACACCTTGCGCGATTGCGATTTAAAACATTGTTTACACGGGAAAACGGGCGATATACGTGTGTATTTGTGCAAAAAAAACTCTATCAAGTTTTTTTCACTAAGAAATGGGAAGATTTATACCCACATTCTGTGGCATTTCTTCTTGAGTCTGGGTTTTCGGATCATAGGCAGATTCTCATTCATCTAGACCATGGTGTTGAGCAAAGGTAGACCCTAAAGTCTGATTGTATCGAGATTATAAAGAGTTCTTGGGTTTGTGCTCGGGGAGGATACTGTCACGAAGCTTGATGAAGCTACAAAGGCATGTGTGACTGCTCTATCGAGCTGGGAAAATGCGACATATGCTACAAAATTCAAAACGGATTTGCTAACTATAAAGGGTAAGATTAATCTGCTCGAGACACTCCCTATCTGTGAGGACACAATGCAACAACTAAAACAATTAGAAGGGGACTATATGAAGCTTATGGAAGAGGAGGATTTGCATTGGAGACAACGATCCTAAGTGAATGGCTAAAAGAGGGGGACTTAAATACAAAATTCTTCCACCAGAAGTTTAATACTATCAGTACACTCATCTCACCTACTAAAGGTTGGATTCATGATTAAGGTACAATCTCAATTGATATATGTGATTTCTTCACATCTCTTTTCTTCTTCAAACCTCTCTGCCAAAGACTTACCTTTTGTGTTGTGTCATGTCGTCCCTATAATCATTAACGAAATGAATTAACTTTTATTATACTTGTAACTGCAAATGAAGTTAAGGTTGACGTAACACAAATGAGTCCATTAAAATCCCTTGGGCCCGATGGGTTCCCAGCATTATTTTACCCGAAATATTGGGATGTAGTGAGCACTGATATTTTAAAATTGTGTTGGGAGTTTTTTCACAACGGATTAGATATTGAGGTTTCAAACAACACTCAAAGTTATTTCAAAGGTTGTGGCTAATAAATTAAAATGTATTCTCCCCTATGTAATCAAAGCATCCCAAAGTCCTTGTGTTCATGAGAGACAAATAGTTGACAATGTCTTAGTATCCTTTGAGATAATCCATCACATGAAGAGGAAGAAGAGAAGAAGAGATCTCTTTGAAGGTGAACTGAGTAAGGAATATGATAGGGCAGAATGGATCTATATCAAAAAAATTATGGAAGCGATGGGATTTAACTCAATATGGATATAATGGGTTATGAAGTGCAATGCTTCTGTTCAATATTCAGTGCTTATAAACAGAGTTCCTGTTGGGAATATCAAGCCATCTAGAGGTATCAGGCAGGGTGACCCGTTGTCCTCGTACCTATTTATTTTGTTCAAGAATGGGCTTTATCCCCATGATCAAGTCAACAAAATTGAATGGTAGATTGAAAGGGATCTCAATTGCTAGAAACAGTCCTTCCATTTTTCATTTGCTATTTGTCGATGCTAGTCTACTATTATGAGGAGTAATATGAATGAATGTGTGGTGATTAATCCATCATTATAAGGCTTCTTCGGGACAAACTATTAACCTCAACAAATCATCCATTAGTTTCAGCACCAATGTCCCCCCCTCCCCCCCCCCCCCCCCCCCCCCCCCCGCGGATCGGGAAAGAATTTCTCAATACTTAGGGATCCACGAAGTTAACTAGCATTAGGGTTGACAAATCCTACGGGAGAAATAAGCGGAGAGCCTTTAATTTTTTGAAGGATATGGTGTGAAAGATGTTTCAAGGATGGAAAGAGAATTTTTTTTCAAAAGGTGGGAAGGAAATCCTCACAAAGGTCATGCTTCAGTCCATCATGTCATATTTCATGAGTTGTTTTATAATGCCAAGTGGTTTTTTACGGAACTCAACAGCTCAATTGCTAGGGAATTACTGTTGAGGGACGAAAAATTCATTGCATCTCCATGAAACATTGTGTCGTCCAAAAGGGGAGGGTGGTCTTCGTTTCAGATATGTTGGACCATTCAACCAAGCTCTTTTGGCTAAACAAGCACGGAGAATTCTAAAAAAAACTCTGTCTCTTATTAGTAAAGTTTTGAAAGGGAAGTAATTCCCCAATACTCAATTTATGGAGGCTAATGTAGGACAGGATCTGTCATATACATGGAGAACTATATGGTGGGGGAAGAGAGTTGTTGGATAGAGGATGCAGATGGACGGTTGACAACGGTTACAAGATTTTTGTGTATCATGATAAGTGGTTACCTCTGAACTTTTCTTTCAAAATTCTCTCTCCAAGGCTATTACCTCCTGACACAATCTTATAATAGACTTGTGGGAATAGAAATCCCAATTGATTAAGGATTCATTTATACCTTAGGAAGCCTCGGATATCCCCACTTCAATCGGGGGCACTAATCATCGAGATACGATCATGTGGCACTTTCTTTCGGGATTTATTCCGTAAAAAGGGGGTATAGAGTCACCTGCAGTCCCACACGGGATTAACCATCTTCTTCGAGTTTTGTTTTTTCATATTGGTGGAATTTTCTTTTGAATCTTAAACTTTCTAAAAAATCTTATTTTTTTATGGAGGGTCTTTCGTGACTGGCTCTCTACCAACTCAACATGTGGCATCGTATAATTCCTATATTGATAAGGAATATCACCATGATATTTGGCATTGTGTTGAAGCTCGTATTGCTTAGGAGACAGGCAATTGGTTCATGTCGATATGGATAATCACCATCTAAATTCCATTGATGCTTTGAGCTCTATAGCCAATTCAGATAACAAACACCATATTAATTTGACGGTGGTTATAACATGGATGATACGGTTTGATTGGAATAAAGGAGTTAATGGGAAGAATCGATGCGATCCAACTATTATATATACAAAAGCGGAAGCCTTTCTTTGCTCTTATTACCAGGTTCATAGATCATCGAGTTTCAAGAATAGCAGTCGTCCATGGCCGAAATGGAGAGCTCCACTAGTCAAAAACTCAAAATGAACACAGATGTTGTTATTGGCACAAAGACTGGAATAGCAGGATTGGGGGCTACTGTGCATGACTCTGATCGCTCAGTTATATTTGCAATGGCAACGAAGATCCCATACTTAGTGGATGTTGATTGAACCGAAGCTTGTTCCATAGTTGAAGCTCTAAATATCGCCCAAGAATTAGAGATTGATGTCCACGAAGTGGAGAACGATTCATTATCAATTATTCAACATATTAATTCTCATGTCACTTTCAAGATGTTAAGGGCTTGTACTTTTACTTTCCGATGATTGTTTTTAAATTTGCTACCCGTGGGAGAAATGGAGCAGCCCACATTTTAGATAGGGGGACCCGTCTTTGAATACAGTGGTGACTTGGTTTGATAGTTTTCCTAGTTGGCTCTGTTATGTTGTATCTTTGGACATTTCTCAGTAATATTATTTTATCTGTTTTCTTTAAAAAAGGTTTATTTTTAAATGTATGAATCCAAATATGTTTTTTTTTTAGATTTTTTAATAATTAATAAAGAATATTGTTTGAAAGGAATCAAATTTCACCCAACCTTATCGCGTATCAAACAGACCCTAAGGGCCAAATTAAATTAGATAGAAAATAATAGGTATCAAAGTAAAAATAATTGTAAAAAATAACAATCTCTCACTGGTGAGGTTGGCATGTATAACGGTTGGCTTCAGTTCAATGCTCAAATTTAATTAACTATCAAGGAGAATACCCACTATAAGTACACACCAAAATTTAACATTATTTAAAAAGTACACAAAAATTTCAGTATTCCATCTTTGAAATAGTGCTTGGGCTGAACTTTAATTTTGTATTTTTTCTATTCATATTTGCTTTGCTGCTAGGTCAAATTATTATCATTTTCCCTAAATTTGATCAAAAGATTTAATTAGTATCTCTTACACCAAAGAAAATGGAAATGAAAGATCTTTTCAAGCGAGTTGTTACCTCTGAGGACTAATTTGATTTAGATTAATTTGGTAGGCCCTTCTCTTCATTTCACCAACGTTAAGAAAAAAATGGCCAATCTTACGAGTTGTCAAATGTTGCCATTTTTATTTTATTTTTGTGAGTTAATCATTTGATAATTACCACGTCAAATTTGAGAAGAAAGAGGCTAACTTTGTTAGTTGTAACATGTTATACAATAACATTTTAACTAATTAACTTTGATAAACCACTCTAAATACACTAAATTTAAGATTCGGCATCTAAACTTTGTGAGTTTTCACAACGGTTAATAAATAATTCTCAATTTGCTGGATTAAGTAAATGCTAAGAATAAATTTCATAGCCATACCAACGAGTTGCCGTGGTAGTCAAAATTTACTTCGACTGAATAATAATATTAATAGAAAAAACATTAAATTTGCGACTCACACCAAACTTGTGAGTTGACATATGACCCAATCCTTAATAACATTTTAGTGGGTCAACTTTATAGACAATGCACTAATTTAAGATAAAGTACCAACCTTATGAGTTGTCACATATGGCAAATTTATCTTTTGTGAGTTATTTAATTTTGGCAACTAACTCATTAAAATGTTAACTTTGTGAGTTGTGGCATGTCGCAAATATATTTTTGCGAGTCAATTCATACTAACAACTAACTCATTAACAAACAACGTGAAAATTTGTGAGTCAATTTCCTCAATTGACTCGTTAGATGTTGGAGATAATGTGCCAACATTGTGTTGTCATGTGTCGCAACTTTTTTAGGAGGTAAGAATATTTCGTATTTAACTAATAAAATTAAATTTGAGACCTCAAATATTTGAGAAAAGACTTCGTTGGGTTGAGTTAAATTAAATTTGAGAGACGACATGAAAACCTTTTGAGTCGTCATGTGCCACATAATAGCATTTTAATGAATTAACTTTGATAAACCACTTGTTAATATAGAGACAATGTGCCAACCTAGTGAGTTGTCGCACGTCACATATTAATATTACAGCTAGTTTACTCTAGTAAATCACTCATTAACTTTTGAGTCGACACGGCGTCACATATTATATTCTCAAGCCAGATCTACTCTATAGTATTGGGGTATGCCTCTTTTAAATACAACGGATGATAACAGGTTACTTCTGTGAGTGTGAGGTGGCAGATGGGTGTAAGTTGTTGAATTTGATAGGGGCTGAAACATCAACTGTATCGACTTATCACTACAAAGCTATTTCAAATTCACCCTTGGGAATAGTAGAAACCATGAAATTGTATCCAACTAAGCTAGACCTAGTTGATGAATAATGTGTTTCTTCCTTAATTTTGACGTTGTGACATTTTCTTTCCTTAATTCCAAACAAAAATGCTTTTAATAACATTTGACTTGACTCTTAATTATGTTACAATTCAGTGAGGAAAATGAAGATGCTTGTTATTCCCACAAGTTGGTAACTTCTAAAATAAGGGGTTGATATTATGAATTAAGGGGGCTCTATAAAGTGGTTACCTTAAAATATTTGTACTAATCATTACACAAAGAATAACCAAATTTTTTTTATATTTTCAAGCCCATCGTCATAAAAAGGGACCAAATTTCAGTTCAAAGTGGCCAAGTATGCAAAGTAAAAATTAGCATGTCAAGCTTGTAAAAATTGCACATACTCTATTAGAAGTGAACCGGAATATTGCACAAAATTCAGTGTACTTCAAATGATTGTATACTTCTTCACATACTTCATTTTTTTCCCTGTGCATACTTGACAACTTTGGATCGATACCACATACTTGACCAATGTTTTTTCCTGTGTAACTAAGATGTATGCTTTTTTGAATAATAATTAAAGGAATTATGCTGGGAAGTTCAAGGCTTCACATGAAAGTTGGGGAAGGAGAAGTAAGCTGGGGAGATGACTGTTAGGTAGAGTCTTCAAAACTTTTTTTCGGTACTTGTGATTGTGTTATTTCTTCAGAGAACCAATGAAAGGGATGGAAAATCATATCAAAGCATAGTGCCTTTAATTTTTAATTGATAACGCATCTCAATTGAGAAGCAATAAATTCCAAATTCTCAAATTTAGCTAAAAGTTAACTATGTCAATTATAATTGTCGTTCAATAATCCCATTGATTTAGGAAATCCCACAATTTAGTAATAAATCACCAATGAAATATGAGAAATTACTAAGATAAACAGCTCAGCCATCATATTATTAGTACTTTTACCTCCAATAATATGATCCAAAATTAGTAGAACTCCCTCGTTCGACATTGAAGGGACTTCAAATACCCTATGCTCAACTATACATGACCATACATAGGATTTATGTTCAACCCCTCATTACTGGAAAAAAGCCTATTTGTGTAGAGTTATGTAGCCTAATAAATACATAAATATTGATATACCATGTAAAATTTGAATGAAAACAAATGGTGCAAATTTTCAAACAATTTGAATTATAGGGTTGCACGAAGATCATTTTAGAGCATCCCCAAACTCCGCAATACAGGTCTTTTAAATATAACTTTTATGCGTTGTGTAGTGTTGTGGACAAACTATATGGTGGCTTTGACAACACACAAACCAAAAATTCTGTAGGATTCCGAGTGGGAGGGGTAGATGATTACTTAGTTACTTTCATGGCTAAAGTGCCAAATATTCCTCTGGAAAATCATTTGTAAAAAAAGATTAAAAAACAGAACCTTTTTTATGAAAGAAACCCTCCTCAATTCATGTTGCAAAGACCTCGTGTTTGGCTAAAATTGTCACTAAAAAGTCCCTAGAAGAAAGCGTTGGATAACATAGTTCAGGGAGGTTCCTTGCACGAAAAATAACTCTTCAGTGATTCTTTCAAACACTGAAAAAATTCAGGAAGCCTTTTTGCACTTACCTTGCTTTTGATCAAGACCAAAGTAATGACAACGCATAATTAAAACAAAATATTAAGTTATAAAATGGGAGATACCGAGACATTACAAATATTCCAAAAGTGAAATTGTTCATTTGTACCCTCTAAACACACGGGTCTAACAGAATTCAGCCTTTTGAATACGATAGCTACTCTAGCCCTGGGCTTTTCCATAATAGAATATGAAAAGTGATAGCGATAATATGATCTCTATCAAAACTGACATCTTCACATATAAAATTCATCAATATTTCAATTAATGTCCCCTCAACTGAATAAGGGTGTGCATCACTTACAAATAATCACAACATTTCAACACAGATTAAATTTCAAACCACATTATAACAGGTGATGATTACTCGTTCACCTCATGTAAAACTGATATCGCTAATGACAATTAGATGCACACAAAAAAGGATAATACTCATAAAATTATAGTACCTAAACATGATGTGGGAATAATATGAGAAGAGTACTTAGCTCCAAACAAACTTCAGTTCAAAAGTTAACAATATGGGTCTTTTTACTATGCAAAATAACTGAGAATAAGCAAGCTTCTAATTTCTTCCCCGAGCTCAGTTCACACTCATCTACTGTCCCTTCGATCCAGCATTGGTCTGGAGGGAGAAAACATGTCATATACCATGTTTTAAGGGTAGAGAATAACAATAGTTTAACAAAATCACCTCATATCATAGCACCAAATTAGCATCCTGCATGTAACTATGAATTGATATTAAATAAGTTGGACAAAGAAATCGAAAAACAACTCTACAATACTACCGTGTTTAATGATTCTGAAATTAAGCGAATTCGAAAAGAATGGATTTTCAAATTAACAATGAATAAGAAAATAATGCGAGGTAATACTCATAATTCATGGTAGACAGTTTAAATATGATTTTCTCGCAATTATGTGTAGCTCAATTGGCACATTGGATTGTAAGACAAACCTGTTTGTAAGTCTGAACAAAGCGCAAATTCTATCAATGAAATGTTATAAACGTAAGAGGAGCAACATCAGATTTTATCACAAAGTTAACATCATATTTAATCACAAAGGTGAAAGAAAAAGTCTATGGAGATGGTCTTATGCTTTATACTTAGCGTCTTACTAGTTTTAATCTTCTTATTTGGCACTCTGTATCCAGCCTAATATAATAGAAAAAATTAAGTAGTGTACTAGGGGTGCCTTTAAATCTAAAAATTATGGTGGGTGCTTTTTCTAGTTAAAACAGGGGTGCTCAACATAAGATTAAAAAATACTCAATTAAAATCATGAGTATAACTATATTTTTTTATGAAGCAACTTTCATGGCCCATAAAAATAATTAACAATCCATTCAAAATACAGATCTGACCCATTGCAGGCCATAACGAGAATAAATTTATCAAATGGTATCACATCTTCTTTAAAATTATTTTTTTTTTCACAAATGAATGCAAGTGGATGTGTGTACTCAAAGCTCGAATATTAAATTATACAATGATCAAACCCAAAGTTACTACAACTTAAATGCAAATCGGATTAAGAGAGACTCTTTTCCCAACTAGGATAAATATTAGCCAACATACATATATAGAATGTTATTAAAAACTACGAGACAAGTGCACCACATTAGTTTTTTTAAGAAGATGTTAAGCACGGTCATTGCAAATGTTGGAATAGTTTTTCCTGTAAGTTACATTTTCAAACAATCACATTTTAACATGGTTATGTTTACACCAATAATTGAAATTAGACATAGTGGACAATTGACCTCAACTCCATTTTCAAGCAATCACATTTAAACATGATAGTGTTCATTCCAATCATGTTTTTTTAACTCACATAAACCTGTCATAGGTGTTGGTAATATATGCAGAACGTGGGTTAGCAGTTCTTGGTTAGTAATGTGGGTGATAGGGGTTATATGGGGAAGTTAGTTTACTTGTTAGTGGGCTGGTGTATGTTAGTTTTCTACTTGTATATATATTACTATGTATCAATGAAAGTGGGGAAGTTTTAGTCCAAATTTCATGTGGTTTTATTCTTACCCAAAAGGAATTCTCATGGTTTTATTTCTACCCCAAAGAAGCATTTGTTATTTTCCCTCGGGATCTATCATCTGGTATCAGAGCCATGGCGCCCACCAACAAAGAGAGGATCAAGATGCTTGAATTTGGTGTTCATGAAATTTCAGAAACGCTCCATAGTCTTCATGTCAAAGCACAAAATTCTGACCAACGGTTTGATCATTTGGAAGAAGATATATTTGAGATGATGACAACTTTTATCGTCTCTCGTTCTCCGCATAATGCCACGACGACGACGACTGTAACGAGTGGTTCTGCCAATGGAATTATTAACACAACACAATTCCAGCCTCGATACACTAAAATGTTCAGACCCAACAGAGTGGCTTAATAGGGCCAGTCAATTTTTCACATCCCGAATGACCATCGTGTTACTTTGGCATCTTTCCACCTAGAAGGTGTAGTCAACCAATGG
The DNA here is from genome assembly GCA_949130495.1 of Sambucus nigra. Taxonomy (NCBI): domain Eukaryota; kingdom Viridiplantae; phylum Streptophyta; class Magnoliopsida; order Dipsacales; family Adoxaceae; genus Sambucus; species Sambucus nigra. The sequence continues at coordinate 639,932,506 of OX422216.1, forward strand.
CTTCAATGGTTGCAGAGAACCTATGAAGTTGAAGGCACTGCAATTACATCGGCAACTTTTGAGACAGGGCTGCTGACACGTTTTGGTTCCAGGAAGTATGATGAATTCGATGAATCATTGTCTAAACTTTAGCAAACGAGAACTCTTTGAGATTATCAATGTGCATTTGAGCGCCCCAGCCAATCTTGTGATGTGTTGGCCACAAAAGGCAATGATTGGCACGAACCTTGGTGGATTATAGGAAAATTTTTTTGGTGTGGTTAGAATATTCAAGCCTAAAACTGTGCGGGACACAATCGAGTTTGCACAACAAAAAAATAGTTGTGCCAGAAGTTGTAGAGACCGACATTGGTGCGCCAGCGGTGGGCCATGCATATAATACTCCTTTAAAAAATTGACTTTTGAAGAAATGCAGAGTTACCGAGAAAAAAACAAAACTTTGCATTAATTGCGATGAATAGATTACGCCGGGCCATAAGTATCGTGCGCCGACTTTATCAATAATTGAATCGACCGCTGAAGATACAGTTGGAGACACTGACAAGACTCAAATTACAGCATTCCCTGACATAATCTCTAGGGCAAGGTTATCCTTGTAAGAGGGAAGAAAGATAGTTGTGGATAATATATGCAAAACGTGGGTTAGCAGTTATGGTTTAGTAATCTGGGTGAGTAGGTTCTATGTGGAAATTGTTTTTGTGTTAGTTTACTTCTTACTGGGTTGGTGCATAGTTGTCAAAATCGTCCGATTCGCGATTCGAATCGGACGATTCGATTTGATTCACTGCTAAAACGATTCGATTCGATTCACTGCTAAAACGATTCGAATCAACCTTAGAATCGCAAATGTCTAAAGAATTGAACTGAATCGGTGATTCAAGATTCGAATCTTCCGATTCGGTCCGAGTCACTTTTTTGTTTTTTTCCCGCGATTTTTTTACATTAAATTATTATATAGGCTTTTTATGATATATTTTTGTTTTATGTAGGGTGTTTTAAATTAATATGTAGGCTGTTATATGAGATATATTTATTTTTTACATTTTTAAGCTTAAAATGAATGAGAACATGTGCTACGGTTAATTTTTGTGATATATTTTGGTATATTATCATGTGCTACGATTAGTTTTTGTCATATTACGCTTAATTACCAATTCTATAGTGTTAAATTCCATTTACGTATGTTTTACTACATTTTTATCGTTTGGTTCCAATTCGACCGATACGATTCACGATTTGATTCACGATTCGCGATTCGGGGGGTAAACGATTCACGATACGATTCGCGATTTGACAACTATGGGTTGGTGTGTGTTAGTTTTTTCTAATTGTATATATAGTACTCTGTAGCAATGTTTTTTTTTGGTGGGGAGTCCAAATATCACGTGGTTTTATTCCTACCTCAAAGCAATTCTTGTGCTTTGGTTTTTACCCCAAAGAGGCATTTGTTATTTTCCCTTGGGATCTATCAACATGACCCAATTAAAACACAATTCGACCATTTTAAGTAGTAAAAAGCCCTTATTTATTCTTTTGAATTGAACCATGTTTTAGAGCTAAGTACTTAGCTTAGGATGCTCATGTTTAAGTGCTGTAATTTTATCAGTTTTTTCCCCCCTTTGCTTGTCTTCATCTTATTTTCATTGGTGATCTCACTTTTGCAGCAGGTGAAAGAGTAATCAACGTTGGTTCACTTTTCATTATAGTTTATTTCAGTATCTTACAGAAAAAATTTCGGTCATGCCGATTTTGTCTTTAGAAATTTGATGATTATTTATCAAAGGCATAAATTCCCTGCAAAAATTTTAAAATGTGATTGGGATCCTGTTTTGGGTGTAAGGATGTGTTTGTACTACCCATAATGAATTAAAGCATAATTAACAAACAAATAGGTTAAGTGAACATTCTGATAAGCTTTTGATTTATTGTCAATAAACTTTCATATAATGGTCTTAAAGTCATGGTTTTTGAGAAATAAGAATTACTTTGTCAACAGTCATTTTGATACAGCACTTTGCACCCGTAATATTGAAAAATATGTCAGTAACAGAATTTCCCCCGGGACTGAAAATTCAGACTCTGCAATACATATTCCCATAATTCAAGAGGCTACACAAATATGACAGAGGCCTCTAGTATACTAAATGTAGATAAACTTTATCTAGTCATTTCAAGGTAATTCCTCGTGAAAACTAGTTATATTAACGTCCCACCATCAATTGATTGCGGTTCCTTATATTTGAGGTATTTTAAATTTTCTTGGCCATAACACAATAAGGAATGAAACGCACCTTGGTCACAAGCAGTAATTGTACCAAAATGTTACAAGAATCTACATTTACTTGCCACATCCACTTGTTGGCTACCAAAGCATTAACATCATGCCTATACATCTTATGGGTTTTGCTACGTTTCCACTAATTATTAGTATAAAGCATTGAAGACAAAACATGTGTGGATCTGTTCTGAATAGCTGTGGCAAATAGGTGGGTTGGGTCAGTTTTGGGAGGGCCGAATTCGGGTTGGGCTGAATTTGGGCGGTCAAATACGGGCTGGTTGGATGTCCGGGTTGGGTTCGGCCCCGGCTACCCATTTTTGTAACGAAGTTTATTCAACAAGAGGTGGATCTAGTACTCAACCTTATAAAATCTCCTGTCGACATTGATGATATCAGTCCCCAAAGAAGACATCCATCATCAACTCACCTTTCTTGATTTAATATGGAGAGGCAGCAGATCCGAAAATGCAAACAGGGGTCTTTAAGGTATTAGAAATATAAAAGAGAGATGTCAGGGTAACTTTAACCAATATAAGTGGGTCAATATTGACCCACTTATTTTAAGGCTTAGACCCATATTTGGCCCACGAAATTTATAAATGGGCCCCGTATTTTGAAGTCTGGGCTAATATGGTTGGTTGAGTTTTATGGGCCTGTTTTTGCCGGTACTAGTTCTGAAGCAAGAGTTTACATATTGAAATTGAATTTGTGGTGAAGGATTCAAAATTTCCCTTGTTAAATATATCATGGTATATGGGGGATTTACTTTAAAGGCACTTTGAACAAGATGTTTTGGGACAATTAAGATTCTATCTTTGATTTTTGAGTTGAGATATTTCAATTATTTCCAGTCCCTGATTTCTCTGATGTGGTCTTGTAAGGTATAATATTTGGTGTTGTGGGTCATTCCTATGTCTAAGTGGAGATTACTTGAAGGGGGTGGTGAAATATACGTGATAAAATAGTCTTGGATTAAGTTGATATTGTTTGTACTTCCAATTATTGATCCTAAGACTAGTGTTTATCTTATATCTTATTCAAAGACTAATGGTTAAGTTCCTTTAAATTACAGTTTCATGAAGCTTATTTGGTACAATTTGATGAGTGCAACTATTTGGGATGTTCCAGTTCGTGGTTTTCCTCAAGAATTTAATGTTGGTGTTTGTGTGTAAAGTATTGTTCCTTTAGGAAACAACAACAAAATTAGAGAAACGAAAGAAAAGGGAGAAATAGAAGAGGTAACATATTGTTGTGTATTATCTTGTTTTGTTATTGAAGTAGGTTTCAAGTCCTCTCTTCTAGCAAGAATATGATTGATAGTCCTTGCGTTTTTAGAAATAAGGAAAGAGATCGTCACTCTGATTTCTTTACGCTAACTTGGATGAAAAACAATGAAAATGAGTATGGGAAACTCTGGGGAAGATGGCTGAAACTAGGCCTTTCAATGGATCGGATTTTATCCGAATTCGATCCATTTAAGCGGATATGGACCATGCCTAAAATTCGATTACCCGTTTATTAAAAGGAGCGGATTTGGATTCATATACTCTAATCCGATCTGATTAATATTTTTAATATATATATATATATATATATATATATATATATATATACAGATAGGCTCAGGTGCGGACTTCCCGTGCGGACTTTTCGTGCGGACTTTGTCCTTATCCCGAAAGTGGTCCCCTCGTGGTCCCAAAGACTTTTGTTATTTACTTTAGACGGTCCCCCTCTTGTCTTATACTAAAACTTTAGTTTAAGACTATATAATTAAAAGATTTATAATTTAGACCCAAAATTGGTATTAAGACCTTAAAGATTTTAGAACCTCACCGAATTCCGACCAAACCCCAATTCTGATATCAGAGCCATAAGACGTTCCTTTTAGACATACGGTAAAAAGACTTTAATGCCCTTAGGATTTATCCCTCGCATTTACCAAGATATTTTTGGAACCAACCCAGACTACCAACCTGTACCCATAACTGATTTAGACTCAGAAGGTTGTTTAACCACACACATAGACGGTTGTTCACACAGTGAACATATCCCAGCTAAACACGCAGATAGTAGACAAGTTACCGCTAGTGCTATTAATAGCATAATAGACCAAAATAAGTGTATACTCCTTATATTAAGACAATTAATAAAAGACACTCAAACCTTAGAAACAGAGATAAAAAATATCTCTAAAAGATTATTAGACATAGATAATCAAATCCCAATAGACTTAGTATACGTGTTACAAGAAATAAATATTAAGACTAATCATATAGAAGTCCTTAACAAAGACATTTTAGAAATTAATACTTTAATTAAAAATCAAGACAGTGAGTTAATTAAACTTACTAAAGAACAAGCTAAGCTTATCCCTAGACTAGATAGTTATCTTCCTAATGGAGATAGTTAGATCAAAATGGAATGAGGTACCAAGAGACCTCTCCATTCAGACCTTATCAGAATTTTATCAAAGAATTTTAGAAAAGATAAATGATGATTGATTTTATTATAAGATAAATGAAAATGAGATTGTCAACGCGGCTAAGGCAACTAGACTTATATTAGAAAGATTAAATTTAATTTCTACATCTATAGCAGCTACCCAAGACTATAATAATAGCTTTGTTAAAGACTTGCATTTAGACTTAAAGGCTAAGACAGAAGGATTAACTACCTTCTACACAGACTTTGTTAAATTCCAACAGAATTTAGCAAATTACCTTAATAATATGGAAAGACATAATCTATCTAAGATGGATAGTATTATTAATGAACTTAGACTAGACATGGCCCAAGTAGAAGAAAAATACAAAGAAATTATAAATAGAATTAAGGCCGTATATAATAAACCATCCCAAGAAGAAATAGACTCTCCTTTTATTCTAACTAGGTTAGATAAAATTGAAAAGACTGTAGAAGCCATAGAAGTTAGAACTATGCAACAACTAGAAAAAGATAATGAAGTAAAAGACTATATCACTAACAATGGTAAAACCATCGTTAATTCTTTAGTTAGACATAGTGAAGAAACTTCTGAAAATACTAGAAAAGACAATAAGAATTTTAAAGAAGAAATTCTTAATCAGATAAAAAGATAAAAAGATTATTCAGACTTCTTAGAAAGAATTGAAAAAAGACTTGAACAAAAACAGGTAACCACCTGTAAGTTTAAAGAATCCCCTCCCATAGAAACTAGAGAAAAGAGTACCATAGGTAGATGAGTCATAAATGACGGATTAGATAAGACTAGCAAGATAGTTAGCTCTATCCCAAATATTGGACAGAGTAATCATATGCTCCAAAGACTTAAAGACTCATCCTCCAATGTTAGGACATGGTGGAAAGAAAGAAATTTCACCAATCCTCTCCAATGGGAAGAGTGGGGTGAAGTTGACTGGAAGATCGTTGAAGATTCCATTCATAATGGACAACTTCCAGCCGTTAGATACATAGACTTGTTTACAGAAGGTGCCACTACTAAGACTCATAATTATAACATGACTTACCATTGTAGAAATCACGTGTTAGACAAATCCTATACTGAGCTTCAAGTATTTGACTCAGAATGGCTTAGATCTAAAGGAACTGATAGGAAGTTCCAATTCCTAACCTTTGGACTCTTTCAAGCAAGAATCCAAGGATTACATAGACCCCAGAATAATATAAACATATTATGTTGTTTAGTAGACAAAAGATGGAAAGACTTTGAGAAAAGTCTTATTGGGATAGCCCAATTAGAAATGTCAGACAACATAGGATACTTTAATGTCATTCTGGCATTTACAGTAACCGTAGAAACATCCAAGCATTTTAAGTTAATCTTATATGCTAGTGGTTATGAAGACTATATTATTCCAGACGCTAATATAAATATAAAATTTCAAAGCTATGTGAAGTTCTCCCAATTTTCTTATGAAGGAATGCAATCGGGAATTCCTAGCGCTAGACTTAATGAACAAATCTTAATTAGAACCAATGCTTCAGACTATAATCATACTTACAGTATTAGGAATACTGTACCTATGAAAGAGAAAGCTAAGACCCTCTGGCAATTGCCAGAATTTTAAGAAACCAAGACTATACAAAATAAACCCTTGTTTATTAATCAAGACGACGTCACTGGAAATGTTACAATCCAGTTTGGTCCTCCTAAGATTGTCAATAAGAATATCCAAACCGAAGAAATTAGATTTAGGAATATAGGAGAAGCCATAATCAATGATCCTTCAGAAGGAGAATGTAGTAGTAAGACTAGTGCTAATTTACTTAGACAGGCCCCGATAATTAGACCTAGAAGATCATTTGAACAAAAAGACTTAGTTAAAGAAAAAGCTAGGATCCAAAACTTTGGATATGAAGACATTTAAAGATAACCTTAAGAAAAGTCATTCGGTTAGGTTTCAACAAAGAGAAAGATTTAATATGATAGCCCAAGACCTTATATTAAAATTAAAAGAATCTAAGAATACTAAAGAACTTCTTAGAAACTTAAGACTAATAGAATAAGGAGAACAAAGACTAATGCCAGCTACACAAGTAGAACCTAGTAAACAAGAGATAGGAAGTAGTAGTAGGCTAGAAGATGCTCCTAGACTTTTTAGTAAACCAATAGGAATAAATATTCCTATATACTCAAGCACCGTAGTAAAGAATAAACCCGATTATATAAAAGACTTCCCAACTAGTGACAAGAGTTTTACTCCTGTTAAGACTATGGCAAGCAAAGCCATAAATCCAATAGGTATATACCTTAACCTAGACAATGTGCAAGAAAGGAAGAAAGCCTTAGACGAATGGCGTAATCAGATGAACATGTGTTTTGCATATAATGAACAATGGGATGCAAGTTCATGTAAGCAGTACGCTGAGCAATCCATTAGAGGTATTGCAAAAGACTACTTAGATAGTTTAAGAAAGGCTACAGATGAAGACTCCTTAGCTAAGATTGAGAAGATGAAGGAAAACTTAGAAGAAAGATCAATTGAAGAATATATTCAATTGTTCACATCAGAATTCATTGGAGCTGGACATCTAGCTCAAATCAATGAACAAGACCTCGCAAAAACTAAGTTAGCCCTCCTTAGCATTTGAAAATTAGATAAGATAAATGAATATAGCAATAATTACGAGCAGCTATATTACCAAATTAAAGAATTTGGAGAGACCTTAAAAGACGAATACTTTAGAAAGATACCAACCATTGGACAAATCCTAATTAATGAATATAGGAATTGGCCAGGTGTAGCTGGAGTAAAGAATAACTCCTTTGGTGAAAGAATCAATTTCGCCAAAGACTATATCATATCTAAAAGACGTGATATAACTCAAGTAAAGTTAATAGAAGAAACTTTCAAGCAGATCCCTCCAATCAAAGACGAAAGAGACATCGCTTCAATCCAATGGGGATGTGGGAGTGAATCTAAGAAATTCAAAAAGAAATTAGAATGTAAACATAGGAAGTTTAAGACTAGACCTTTAGGATTACCAAAAAGGTATAAATTTAGACAATCTACTACCTTTAGGGAAAAGAATCCTAAGACTAAGAAAAACAGATTTAACTAAAGAAGATACTTTAAGAAGAATACTAGTAAGTATAAGAAGGTTCCTAATTATAGGAAAGAAAAAGATATAGCTCAATCTAAGACTGCCACTAAAGAATGTTGGACTTGCGGCAAAGAAGGACACTTTGCTAAAGACTGCCCTAATAAGAAAGATAAAGAAAGTATTAAGATTATTAATACAATATTAGACTATGCAGATCAAGAAGAATTAGATATCCTATATGCTATAGAAATATCAGACATAGAAGATGATGACAATACTAGTATCTATAGTGCATATACAGACAGTGATTCTGAAGACTATAGTGATACTGATGAGTATGAAGACTCTCTGGATACTTTAGACTTATATATGATGCAGACTGATCAAGGCGATCTAGATGATGAATATATAGATTTTGAAGATGCTTGGTATAAGTGTATATTTAGCCCCTTTTTAAAGAAAAGATGGACTGTTAGTAATCCTGAATTACTAACCTATATACCTAGATGCTATTTTGATGAAAGACATTATTGCACATTTGAGATGAAATGTTGCAAAAAAGACTTTACATGCGTAGAATATTTTGAGATTATACAGACAGAGTTATTTATGGTTTGTATTATTTGTCAACTACACTACCATGAAGACTGTTGGAGAACTAGATTTAGAGCAATTTATACTAGTCAGTATGACGCTCAAATAGACTTAGATATTAAAACCTATTATCAAGACATTGATAGAAATATGGCCAAAAGACTACAAGAAACTGAAAATGTCGAAGGAAAAGGAATTTCCTATGATTTAGAAGAATACCATTATAATAATAGTTCAGAAGACCAAATACCCTTAGATTTTATAGATAAACCTCAGAAAGGAATATCTATTTTAGAAAAGAAAAATTTAGGAATTTCTACTAAACCACATGCTTGTTTTGTAGAATTATTTGTTCAACATAAAGAGTATCCTAAAAGACTTTCAGCTTTTATAGATACAGGGTGCTCTCAGAGTATTTGCAAGGCTAATGCCTTCCCTGAAGACTATTTTTTAGAAAGTACTCAAGAAATTTATGGTAAAGGGGCTAATGGAGATCCATTTACCTTATATTTCCAGACTATTCCTATTTATTTTAAATTAGGAAATCAGACCAACAAAACCATTAATCATCGGTTTTGGATAATGGATCCTCGTCCTAATTTCACAGGAAACATTATTTTAGGACAAGACTTTATTAGTAAATATCATCCTTATACTCAGTATAACGATAAGATATTAATTAGTGATCAAGAGGAATTTAATATTAAAGCCCCTCTAATTGATCATAAGACTGCCTTTGACCTTATGCAGGTCAAGCCCAATTATAGACCCATAAAACATCAGAGTTCTTCAGCTGAGCATGGTGGACCTAGACCTACAACCCAACAAGAAGCCTTAGAGATTACTAAACCCTTACAAAAAGAGTGTAAGTGTCCAGACCAAAAGTGTTATAAGCAAATAGCGCTTATACAACAAGACATTTTAGATCAAGCCCAGCAGACCTTATTACAGGTCCAAGCTATATCCAAACAGAAGAAAATGGATATAGAAGTAGAAAAGGAAAAGATTAGGCAACTAGCAGAGCCTACTTTAGGAGAAAATCCCATCGCTAAGTGGGATAAAGACCAAAGCTATTGTGAAATCATCCCTATTAACCCAGACGCCACTATTAATGGTGGAACCTATAAGAAAGGATACTCACAAGAAGATATGGAAGAATTCAAGAAAGACATAGACGAAATGCTTAAGTTAGGCACTATTAGAGAAAGTAAAAGTAGACATAATAGTTTAGCCTTCTATGTTCAAAATGAATCTGAACGTAAAAGAGGGAAAAGACGAATGGTTATAGACTATAGACAATTAAATCAGAATTGGGAATTTGATTCTTATAAGATACCAGACAAGAATAATTTGATTAATTTAATCGAAGACATAATTATATTCAGTAAGTTTGATTGCAAATCAGGCTTCTGGCAAATTAAGATGCATCCAGACAGTATTACTTGGACAGCCTTTAGTGTGCCCCAAGGAAAATATGAATGTCTAGTCATGCCATTTGGATACTTGAATGCTCCTCAAGTCTTCCAAAGAAGAATGGATAATATATTTAGACCTTATTCAGAATTTTGCCTTGTTTACATATATGATATTCTTGTAGCAAGTAAGACTGAGATAGAGCATGTAGACCATCTTAAAAAGATTATTTTAGAATTAGACAAGCATGGTATTGTTATTTACGAAAGGAAAATGCAATTATTTCAGACTGAGATAGACTTTGTGGGAATGCATATTAACAAAGGAAAATTATCCTTGGCAGAACACATAACTAAAAAGATTCTTGAGTTCCCAGACCAACTCAAAGATAGAAAACAATTACAATCATTTTTAGGATTGCTTAATTGTGCTGCAGACTTTATTAAAGACCTTGCTTCAAAAAGACAAAGCTTAACATCCAAATTAAAAGGAACAGACAAAACTAATCCCTTTTATTGGACTAAAGACGATTTTGAAGTAATAAAACAAATTAAAGACGCGGTCAAGAATATTCCTTTACTTGAACTGCCTAATGCAGAAGACCAGTTTATAATAGAAACAGATGCCTCTGATAAGCAATGGGGAGCTGTATACTTTGCCATTGATCATCAGACAAAAAAGAAGAAACTTTGTAGACATAGTTCTGGAACCTTTACAGACCCAGAAAAAAGATATACTGCCCATGAAAAAGAAGTTCTAGCCATAGTAAGGGCAATAGAAAAATATATGTTGTTTCTTAGACCTAAAAATTTTACTGTTTATACTGACTCTTCTTATGAAGTAAAATTCAGAGATCTTGACTTGTCCAAATCAAGGACTAATAGACTAATTAGATGGCAACAATTGCTTAATGGTTATGACTTCTCTGTTATACATATTAAGGGAAGTAAAAATACCATTCCAGACATTATATCAAAAGAGCCAATGTTTGCTAACACTAATATAATTTCATATTTTATGTTGCAAACAGAAGACCTAGAAGACATGAGTTCCTCTGGAACAAATAGACTGAACAAGGAAGACGTTGCAGACTATCTTAGACGCGTAAGACCAAATGCTGGTGTAACGCAAAGACAGACTCATATTCAAGACTCTCAAGAAAGACCAATCCTAGAGAACTTTGATGATATCTTAGTTCCTCCTGGAAAATCTAGACAAGAGATTATTTCTCAAAATAGACTCATTGGGAAGATGTATATTCCCCAATATAGACCTGATCAAAGATACCCAGACTTGATCAAATTTAGACGAGAATTCTCAGAAGACGAAAATACCCTTATAGATGCCATATGGTGGAACGTGAAGAATAGACTTTGGATCGAGTTCAAACAAAATTTGGTAGCTATTGACAGATTTATGAGAACTCAATGACTTGCAGTTACCTAAATCAGTGGTACTGCTATACCTAGACCTCAGACTCAAACCTATGCTCAGACTCTTAGAGAATCCTCCAAACCTAGACCAACTGATAATTTTTGTTATCAGAAAAAGACTTTTAAGACTAAGATTGTTATACCATTTGGTCATAATAATCTTCCATCAGTAGAAGACTATAAGAAAGAATCTAATAGCATTATTGAACATTTCAATGTGTTATTATCTGAGACTAATGGAGATGCTTTAATAAAAGGTTTCTTCAAAGACGTTCCAAAGATTTATCTTGCTGGGAAAGCAGAAAGTGCCCAGATAACCTTAGCAGACTATGGGTTCATTGGACTCATCCAAATTGAGACTATAGAAGACTCTGTTGCTCTTGGAAAAATAGTCCATGAGTACGTTAAAAAGGTAGAATATTTCCTTCCCCTATTTGCTAGAATCTATCGGATTGCTCCAAGTTCCTGCGGAGGAATGAGGGTGGAAGGATTTAGACTTGTTGGATTTTCTAATTATACATTTGAAGATGTTGAGATCCTATCTGAAGACGAAACTAAAGATTTAATTGTTGATAAGTCCAAACTCCAGATCGCTCAAGCAATGGAAATAATTGAGATCATGGAATTATTGACAGGAGAAGACAGGTGGTACACTGCCTACCACAAAGAAGACTTAATAATCCAACCTGAAGAGCCATTCAATGGAAGGCTCAAGAAAGAATCCAAAGAAATGGTAGAGATAACTTTGCCAGCCAGCCTTAGAACGGTAGGCCTTATTGATGAATTTTTCAATAACACCCTCCCAAATCAGGACAAGGAAGACACAGACTCGACAAAGAAGGGCCCCTCAGTGGTGGATGAATTATTAAAGACGGAAGACTCATTTGCCTAGACCATGCTTTCCATAAAGCAAAAAGACCCATGCCCCACATGGACCACCAGACTGATGAAAAAGATGAAGACTTTGTTTGATGCTCTTGCATTATTACAAAACAACAAGACCATGATGAAGACTTGGCACGCCTTTTATAAAGAAAGAGGCCCCCCCATTATCAAAAGACGTTAAAAGCTATAGACCCAGCTGATAAGGTTCTGAAGACAGTAGTGCTTTAATAATTAATGCTTTAAACCGGATCGCTTTTGATAGCCGGTTTCCAGTCAATTGTAAGTGCCCTTGTGCTATAAAAGGGAGCGTCCATTTATGTTTTAGAGAGCATGAGAGATCAGTAGTTAGAGAGTGATAGATTGTTAGGCTTTTAGAGAGAGTATGCTTGTAGAGAGAAATATGTATATGATTGAGTAAACCTCTCATAGTTAGGGGAGAGGGGAGAGTTGTATTTACTTATGCTATGCAATAAAAGTGTTTTCTTTTCCAGAAATCTCTTATGCTAAGTTATTATTATTGTCCAAATTGTCTCCAACTTTCTGTTCATAGAGGACTATTGTGTGGAACCTCTGGTGTAGCACACAAGGTGTTATACTGGTGAACCGCCGTCAGGTGCCGATTAGCCGTGAGCCGTTAGCCAGGGTGGCTGTTAGGCGTGAAGGCGTACAGGCAGGAAACGGGTCAGCCGCCAAAGTAGTGGATTGAGGTGCAACACATAAAAAGAGAGTTGTAGGAGGCCGAGACCAGAGAAGAATAGTGACAAAGCTGAAGAGACAATGGGAAGAAGATAAAGATATTGCAGACCAGAAGGAAGGTATAAACTCGAACCAAACCCTTAACTATTTTACATATTATTGTTTTAAGAAGAATCTTATATGAGCTTACAAATCACTAAAGACTTTTTAGAATTTGTTAATCAAACAAGTTTAGACTTAACTAGAGAAATTCAAGACTGGACTCTTACAGACCCTAAAGATAAAGAACATATAGAATCTGCTTTAGTATATGCAGGTGGTACTTTTAAATACATAGACCAGATCATTGAGTGGTTAGGAAGAGAAGTACCTAGAATATAAATAATTAGAACAGGGATCCGAGATCTCTTTAGACAAAAACTAAGAACTGAAGATTTTGCAGAAGAACTATCAAGACCTGAAAAATATCAAGAATACACTAGGATACTTGAAGACAGTATAAACGTATTAAAATTTATTAGACGAAAAATGTTAGGTGAAACAAAGGCTACTTTAATTAGAGCCGGAGGAATCCGCCCTCTCCTTAAAAACGTAGAGACAGCTGCCCCTAGAACATACCATAGATTTTTGTCATCTTATGGTGATAATAATTTAGACAAATTTATAGATAACGATATAATTGATATTGTTAATCAAATATATAAAGAAACTAGACAGACAAATCCACGATACCGTATAAGGTATTTAAGACTAGAATATTTTCCATCAAGACCTCTTTCAGTTTCTAGACTTCCTGAAGAAATTATTTATATAGATAACCCTCACTATTTAGAACTTCAGTACAATAGTGACGGAAGAAGCTTGAGAAGTAGCAGTAGCCCTGAAACTTCTACACTTAGACTTCCAGATTAATTAAGCGTTAAAATAAGCTTAAAAGACCTTAGAAATCATTGGGTTAAAAATTGATATTCCCCAAAACTTAGAAGAAGTTAAAAGACATCGCGGTCCCAAAAGGTGGTCCTAAAAAGACAAAACGGTCCCTAGATAATTCTTGGACGGTAGTGGTCCGTAAACTAGGTCCGTATATGATCCAGCCTCTCTCTCTCTCTCTCTCTCTCTCTCTCTCTCTATATATATATATATATATATATATATATATATATATATATATATATATATGTATATATGTATATAAATTATATATAATATATTTTTAATTAAGATATATTGTATTTACTAATATTTTTAATATATATTATGATTGTTATTTATAATATTATAAAAAAAAAATCTCGCTCGTATAAAAGAAAAAAGACACACACACACGGCTAAACCTAAACCTAAATCTCACCCGGCGCCTCACTCATCTCACACACGCAAACTCCCTCCTCTCCTCCTCTCCCACACTCATTCGATTCCGCAAAGTTGGTTAAATATTTGGGGGTTCTGTACATTAATGTTTTGTTCTCAGTTTGTTGTTGCTGTGGATGAATCAAATTTGTTGTTGTGGTTCTGTACTTTAATGTTCTGTTCTCAGTTTTTCAGTTACGAATTAGGGGGTTTGGTACCTTAGTAAATCATGATGTTCTGTTCTTAGTAAATCATGCTTGCTTCACTTACGAGTGTTTTTCTGTTCTCAATTATCCCAGTATCAATTGATTAAAGCACAAACAAATTTCAAATAAATGATTTTTTTCAGTTTTTCAGATTGATGTTCTGTTCATTTTCAGATTAACGAAAATTATTATAAAAATATATAAAAAAAATAAAACTAATCAGATCGGATAAACGGATTTTTAACAAATTGGATTAGGAACCCTAACAGATAATCCGTCGGATAATCAGATTGGACCCGAATCCGTTTAACATAAACGGATATGGATTTGGATTTGACTGATCCGGTCTGCATTCGATCCGTTTACAGGCCTAGCTGAAACCGTGAACCTTTCGTGCTGCGTTGTTGGGGACATAAATATTATAATATAAGAAAAGTTGAAGAATTTCATGACTCTATAATTAGATAACTGATAGTGTCTTAGCTAATGTTAAGTGGATTGAGAATTTGTAGGAGACTCGCGTAGCTCACGAAACTATTAGAGGCTCTGATTAATTGTCCGTTGATTGTCAATTTAACCCCTACCCATAGATGCTTAAAAGATTATTTCAGGTTTGAATCTATGAGGGTGGGACCCACCTCAGTGAGGATACTACTAAGGATGGTTGGAGAGAAAAGTTCAACGGCTGAAGCACGTTTTCCCTTACCCAAAAGCTGAAATATGTGTCTTAAAAGTTTGTGACTGGAGGAAAATGCATTTTGAAAATAATGAGGAAAAAATTAAGATTCACAACACTCATTTGACTGATAGGCTGCCTGACATCAATAGCAAATAGAGTTGTGAGAAGAAACTTTTAGATGACATGGAAAAAACTTGAAGAGGGGGGAGAAGTATTGGCACCAATGATCGAGAGTTAATTGACTCAAATTTGGGGATCAGAACAATTATTTCTTTCACTCGATTACCATCCGAAGGTTCCAACGCAACTGCTTATGCAAGCTTAAATTGGACAGTGGTGGATGGACTCGGGACGGAGGGGACATAAGAACCGCGATCCTGGACCATTTATTAACTATCTATAAAAGTAAAGCTAGTAGAAACTTGCAGAATGTTCTGCGTGTGGTAGAGAAAATAGTGTCTCCCAATATGAGCACTGACTTGTGCAAACCTATTACTGATTCTAAAATTTTTAAGAGGGTGAAACAGCCTGGAGGTATGGAAAGCCCTAGGTCCGGATGGTTACCATGGATTATTTTTTCAAGAATATATGTAGCACTGTTGGTCAAGACTTGTGCAAGGCTGTAAAAGGATTTTTTATGGTAATTTCATTCACAGAGAAATGAATTGAACCAATTTGGTGCAGATTCCCAAAGTTCCTGCCACAGAAAGCCTAAATCAATTCAGGCAATTAGCTCATGCAACTTTTCATATAAACTCATCGCCAAAACATTGGCAAACATACCTGAACCCATTTTAAATCACCTAATCTCCCATAATCGGGTTTCTTTTATCCCAAGAATAGGCTCACGTGACTTCTCATTATCTTAAGATTCGGAAGAAAGGGGAAAAGGAAGAAATGGCCTTAAAATTATATTTTAATTAGGCATATGATTGATTCGAATGGGATTTCCACCTCGGAGTCTAGGTTCATTTTATTTCTGGATATATAAGCACACTTTCCTTTTCAATCAAGGTGAATGGGGATTTTTTTTCGTAAAATCAGGTCATGGAGAGGTTTAAAGAAAGGAGATTCACCGTCCCCATATATTTTCTTATTTTTCCAAGATGTTCTCTCACTTATGATCACCGAAGCGGTTGAAGATAAGAGGTTTCTGGTATAAAATTAAATAATATTTGTTTCCGCTATCCCACTTGTTCTTTGCATACAATCTATTTTTTTTAAGAAAATAAAAGCGAATGTTTAATGGAGAAGGATCTTCTGAAAGGTATTGGGAGACCTTTGTCCAGCACATAAACTTTAGTAAATCTGTGACTTTCTTTTTAGCCAACGCTAATGCTGCTACTAAATTTTTAGTAAGGGATTTTTTTTCAAGTGAAACCCCGGGACCCAAGCTCTCGATATCTAGGGTTCCCCTCTGTTTGGGGCAAATAAAAATGGAAATGTTTTCTTTTGATCTTAAGAAAGAATCCCTCAAACTACGGGATGGAAACAATCCCTCCTATCCCTAGGTGGGAGAGGGACTCTCACGTAGTCATACAGGTCGTACCAAGTTATGTGATGTCATGCATATTACTACCTAATAATATTTATTATAAACCTGACTCTATGGTTCAAATATTTTGGTGTGGGCGTGGGTGGGGGTGGGGAGTTATCCATAAGAGAGGTCTAAAATATATCAGAAGAAATGGGAGATCTTGTGTTCATCAAAACGTGAAGGGCGGATTGGCTTTAGAAATTTCAGAATCTTTAATTTGGCTTTGTTGGCCAAGCAACCTCGAGGTTAATGAAGATTGATCATTCCCTTTAGGCATCCATTCTCAAAGCTACATACTTTCCTCAAGGAATTTCTTGTAGGCAAGGAAATGGTCCAGACCTTCAGCCATTTGGTCTAATCTAGTGGAAATCAGGAGGCTGCTAGAGAGAGGGATTCAATGAAGTATCGAAGATGGACAGTCTGCTAGCATTTGGGATGGTAAGTGGGTGACACTACTGAAAACTATGAAACCCTATATTGAAGTTGCAAGGTTATATGGTCTTAGTTTAATTCGAAGAATACACACACACACTTAATCCAATTTAATTATTACTATGATAAATATATTATTCTAACTAAATTTTAAATTTAGTTTCAGAAATTTGCAAGAACAAATTTCAATTAAATTCATTTTATCCTAAACATGCATCTAGGTGATATGATAAAATGAAAGTGCGCAAATCCCAACCACAACACGCCGATGTACGAGGAAAACCCAAATGGGAAAAACCTAGGACGACTAGGCCTAGACAAAATCCACTACAACAAAAGGTTTTACAAGAGACTCAAAAGACTTACAGACATTGACTCAATCAAGGCATGCTTATGCCGTCCTCGACCTCCGAAGTTGTAGTCCGCGAAACTCCAACGCGTTTCTCAACACTCCTCGTGTTGCGGTATCCACCGAAGCCCAAAACCACCATCTCCTCGAAGCTTGAATGCAGAGATCCACCGCAATCTTTCTTGTTGAATGTGAATTGATGAAGGGGTTTTGATTTGAAAAGTTGATAAAAATGTTGGAGTAATTTTTCTCAAAAGGATGAAAGTTATGGAAAAAGTTCTCTATGAAAAATGATCTTCCTTAAGTTATAAAACTGAATTTTCGTCCATTAGAAAATAACTAAAAAAGTAGTGGGCAAAAAACAGTTGTAGGAAAAAATTGCATTAAAAAATAAGTTTAAAAAATCAATTCTGGCGAAACTCGTTCGAACGAGTTCGTTCGAACGACATGTCGTTCGAACGACTTATCTAACTGCGTGCCAGTTTAGGATGATTAGATGTCGTTAGAAATCTCGTTCGAACGACATTTCTAACGAACTTCTAACAAACTACTAACGAGGCACCACTTCGTTAGAACCAGGTCGTTCGAACGACCTGGGTTAAACTTCGAACGAGAATCTGATTTTTGCCCAAAATTTTTCCAATTTAATTCAAGGACTTTTTCAAAATTAATATAGCTTATATATGAACATTTTCTTATTTGAAATTTCTTAATTAGTCAAAATACTCCAACTTATAAAATTGTATTTAGGTCATATACCTTCGTAGGATAAATAGCATGACATGAATATTGATGATGCGTGAACTTTGAATGCGATGCTTGAATCCTTGTGTTGAATGATCGTTGATGCAGTATGACCCAAAAATGTTTTGTCCAACGAAATATAGCCAATATAACAAATGACTCGATTGGAAATTTGTCCGTACAAATCTCCCCCTTTGGCTATTCCGGGACAAAACAAAATAAAAAATAAATAAATAAAAGATTGAATATGCTAAGCCAGCCGTCAAGCCGTATCTAAGTCCCGTCCCAAAAACCTAAAAAAATACAGACACAAAGACAAGACTGACGAGCTGCAAAGGAGTAGGAGATGTATCCTACACACATGAAACAACAAATTCATAAACGCAGGGGGAAATAGAGAGATGTTATATATAAGACAATGCGATAGAATATTGTGTGCATGGTGCATAAATGCCTCAATATTCAATATGAACAGTTTAACTCCCCCTTAATTGTGCATAAGGTCAATATTAGAATCAATTTGGAAATTTAATTATAATAACTTAATTCAATTATAGGTACCTTAAATTATTATTAATTGCAATGGATATGAAATGTCAATTAAATTACCCAAATTTATCAAACTCCCCCTAAATATGAAGTCATATTAATTAAAATTGTCTCCCCCTTTTTGCCCGGAAAAGACAAAGGGATAAGGGGGCCTGCAAAAGAAATGAGAATAAATAACAAGGCAGGAAATAGAAATAATGAAGAATAATAGTGACATACTAAGACTGAATTAAGGAAGGGGAAATGGGAAATAGTTAAGGTTCATACAATGAAAGAACTAAAGTAAATAAATCCAATACAAGAGATAATAAATCACTCAGCCTCACAAACAAAAATAAATAGGAAATGAGCCAAGTACATCAAGAGGCAGGATCAGCAGGTGGAGTGTCATCGGGAAAAGAGCTGGTGCTGGAAGAACCTGCCCCGCGGCGCATCTCCATATGGCGGAGGGCAGCAAGATGCTCTAAGAGGAGAGAGTCCCGACGAGCCTGGGCTTCATCCCGACGTGCCTGAGATTCATCCCGGGCGGCTTCTCGACAGGCGTGGGCCTCGCGGTCCTGCTGCATAGACATAATGAGCTCCTGCATAAGTGCGCGGTCCTGGCGGCGGTCCTCCTGAAATTATTCCACCTGTGAATGCAAAAACATAAAATCCTCCGACGCGACGGGTGCGGGAAGCTGGGAAGGGGAGGGGTGATGGACAGAGCGGGAGGGAGCTGGACGACTGGGAGCGGGGTGAGATGAGGTGGCGGAGTGTGAGGAGGCGGAGGGGGTGAGGTGAGGGGTATCCGGTGGAAAATGACCACGGGAGCGACTAATGCTTTCTTGATTTGATTTTTCATAACCCAAGTTTGAGTAGTTTTCTTCCCTTGGTTGGCTCTAGACTTATAATTAGAGTTATTTCCTTTGACATTAGATAACCTAAGAAACTCTTCCATTAGATTTTTAGAAGTATTGACAAGGTACTCAACTTGACTCTTAAGATTAGCTAAGGAGCTGTAAGGTTGTTTTGAATTTGAGAATTGAGGGTTCTTTCCAAGTTTGTAGCAAAAATCTTTAAGGTGACCCTGTTTGTGACAATATGAACATACATAAGGTTGTTTTGGGCCAGCTTTTAAATGTTTCTTAGAGGGATTAACTTTAGGAACATTAGATTTGTTATCTTTAGGAACATTATATTTTGTAACAAACTTAGCAACAGGTTCAGTTTTGACTTTTGAAGAATTTCCTTCTTCATACCCTATACCCTTTCTCTCTTGATAGCGTTTTTCTTTATATCCTAAAACAGGACCTAGAAACAGTTTTCCCATTCTTCCTGAATTGTCCTCGAGTGTGACTTTCACTTCACGGGAGGACTCGAGATCTTTTTCGAGTTGGACTATTTTAGCTTCTAGAGATGTTCTAATTTCTTGAGACTCATAAAGTTCTTTGTTATCACTTTCTAAGGAGATAATCAAGTTACATTTTTCTTTGCCAATCACAATAAGTTTTTCAGAAAGAGATATTTTAATAGCCTCGAGTTGACTGATTAAGGCCTCCTTCTCCTTCAGGCATTTCAACTCTTTTTCTAAGGTTAAAACTTTCAAGGTTAATCTTTTGTTGACTTTTTGAATGCGAAGAGATTCATTGTAGAGTTCGGAATAGGCAGTTTGTAGTTCACTCTCATCTATATCACTATCACTCTCTTTTTCATCACTACTATTAGAATGAGTAGAAACCACCTCTAGATTATGTTCAGAATTGTCAACATTAAGGTTTGACTCACACGAATTACTAGCAAGCCTCGCCATAAAGGCAGTGAAGTTATTTCTAGGCGAGTTAGAGTCATCAGAGTCTTCAGACTCATTATCACTGTCGCTTAAAGTAGCATTGTAAACGGCTTTTTCTTTGCCTTGTCTTTTAAGTTTTGTGGGGCACTTGAAAGCTCTATGACCACGTCCGTCACATTCAAAACATCTTTCCGAATCATCCTTCTTAAAGTTGTCTTTATTGAACTTCTTTGAATCCTGATTAGTGAACTTTTTATTTCCTCCTTTGTTTTTATTCTCAAATTTAGGTTTTTCAAATTTGGAGTTTTGTTTTTTAAACTTGAGAAATTTTTTAAACTTTTTGGCAAATAAGGCTATATCATCAGAATCAAAGTCAGACTCATCAGAATCAGACACATCAAATTTCTTAACTTTTAAAGCTACTCCCTTATCTTTCCCTTTGTTATCTTTAGGAAACATATCAAGTTCATACGTTTGCAGATCACCAACAAGTTCTTCAAGTTTTAAGGTATCTAGGTTTCCTAAAGAATTAAGTACAGTGACTTTGGGAATGAAACGCTTAGGGAGACATCTAAGTATTTTCTTAACCACACGATTTTCAGGTATTCTTTCACCTAAGTTAAAGCAAGAGTTGACTATGTCAGATAAGCGAGCATAGAACTCATCAAAAGTTTCAGTTTCTTTCATGGTGATAGTTTCAAATTGTGTAGTTAAATTTTGAAGTTTTGATGCTTTAACAACACTAGTTCCCTCATGAGTAACTTGGAGAATGTTCCAAGCTTCCTTTGACGTTTCGCACGTCATTATACGACGAAATTCATCGGGAGACACGGCACCAAATAAGGAATTTAATCCTTTAGAGTTAAAGTTACGCCATTTTAAATCTTCTTCGCTCCACTATTCAACAGGAGTCAAAATATGTTCATCATTAACAACAATTGTAGGAGGGGACCATCCTCTTTCAACAGTGACCCATACACGTTCATCAATAGATTTAAGAGCGGATTTCATACGTGCTTTCCAATAGGTATAATTTGATCCATCAAATAAAGGTAGTCTATTCGACGAAAAACTATCCATATAACCTCCAGGATTCATCTAAATAACTTATAGAAACAAGCTCTGATACCAATTTGAAGTTGCAAGGTTATATGGTCTTAGTTTAATTCGAAGAATACACACACACACTTAATCCAATTTAATTATTACTATGATAAATATATTCTTCTAACTCAATTTTAAATTTAGTTTCACAAATTTGCAAGAACAAATTTCAATTAAATTCATTTTATCCTAAACATGCATCTAGGTGATATGATAAAATGAAAGTGCGCAAATCCCAACCACAACACGCCGATGTACGAGGAAAACCAAAATGGGAAAAACCTCGGACGGCTGGGCCTAGACAAAATCCACTACAACAAAAGGTTTTACAAGAGACTCAAAAGACTTACAGACATTGACTCACTCAAGGCATGCTTATGCCGTCCTCGACCTCCGAAGTTGTATTCCGTGAAACTCCAACGCGTTGCTCAACACTCCTCGTGTTGCGGTATCCACCGAAGCCCAAAACCACCGTCTCCTCGAAGCTTGAATGCAGAGATCCACCGCAATCTTGCTTGTTGAATGTGAATTGATGAAGGGGTTTTTATTTGAAAAGTTGATAAAAATGTTAGAGTAATTTTTCTCAAAAGGATGGAAGTTATGGAAAAAGTTCTCTATGAAAAATGATCTTCCTTAAGTTATAAAACTGAATTTTCGTCCATTAGAAAATAACTGAAAAAGTAGTGGGCAAAAAACAGTTGTAGGAAAAAACTGCATTAAAAAATAAGTTTAAAAAATCAATTCTGGCGAAACTCGTTCGAACGACCTGTCGTTCGAACGACTTATCTAACGACGTGCCAGTTTAGGATGATTAGATGTCGTTAGAAATCTCGTTCGAACGACATTTCTAACGAACTTCTAACGAACTACTAACGAGGCACCACTTCGTTAGAACCAGGTCGTTCGAACGACCTGGGTTAAACTTCGAACGAGAATCTGATTTTTGCCCAAAATTTTTACAATTTAATTCAAGGACTTTTTCAAAATTAATATAGCTTGTATATGAACATTTTCTTATTTGAAATTTCTTAATTAGTCAAAATACTCCAACTTATAAAATTGTATTTAGGTCATATACCTTCGTAGGATAAATAGCACGGCATGAATATTGATGATGCGTGAACTTTGAATGCGATGCTTGAATCCTTTTGTTGAATGATCGTTGATGCAGTATGACCCAAAAATGTTTTGTCCAACGGAATATAGCCAATATAACAAATGACTCGATTGGAAATTTGTCCTTACATATATGACTAGACCTCCCAATGCTAATGGGAATAAGGTAGTAGATCTAATTATAAACGTGGAGAGGAGATGGAACGTCCAACGTTTGGGAGAAGTCTTCTCTATTGAAGAAGTGAAGGCAATTATGTGTATTCTCGTCAGCTCTACGAAAAAAAGGAGTTAATTTGGAATTTTATAAACAATGGAAAGTATCCAATTTAAGAGTCTCCATCCTTTCAAAAACACCAGAGTTATGAAAAGTTATTTGGGATATGGATGCCCTCCCCAAAATTAAACATTTTAAGTGGAAAGCTTGTAGCAATGCCCTTGCAACGACTAATAACTTCTTCTCAAGGAAATGTGGTAATTCCCCACGTGTAAAACATGTGAAAATGACCAGGAATCAATAAAATATATGATGTTGGCGTGCAAGGGAGAGAGAGATATGGAGGGAATGTGGGATATATCATATATGACGGAGTGCATATGGTCACTCTATTATGTAATGGTTGAATTATGGTATTAAGTACCCCCTACCATCTCGTAGGAACAAAAAGTTTATCTAGCATAGCCTTTGTCTATGCAGCATATGGAAGAGACGAAACAATTTTATTTTCAATGAAAAAATGATAAAACCCTTTGTAGTGTCAAATGAACACTACAAATGGACTACTGGGGGGAAATTAATGAGTTTAAATTGGAAAATAGATCTGAACCCATACAAAGTATTGAGACTTTGTCTTCTAGCACAACTGGTAGATGGATTTCCCCTCCAAAGGGCAGAATTAAGGTAAATATTGATGGTTCTTTTGTGTCCCCAAGGGGTAAGGCAACATCAGGTGCATTGCTAGGATCTTAAATGGGGATTTGATACATAGTTTTTGCAAAAATCTGTGGGCAAACTCTCCTATTGGCTGTGAAGCATCTGTGGTTAGAGTAGTGTGTTGGCACGTCCAAGCCTTACAAGGTATAACTGCTATAATTAACTTTTGTATAGAGAAAATTGAGGTTCCAAGCACAATTGCTGCAATTATACAAGACATCTCCCTGCTGAAGGCAACTTGGGATATGGATATCACATGCGTTTGTAAAAAGATCAATTTTGTTGCCCATTGGGTTGCTTCTTCCAAAGCTGATTTGGTGTTCTCAGGTGATTGGTGGTTGAACTCCCTAGTTGAGCTGGAAAATATTTTGCTTAGTGATTTACTTGCTTGAATGGTCTCTGAGAACTTTGTATTGTGCAAAAAAAAGTAGACTTTTCTATCTTGCCTACATATAGATATTTTATCTGGCTAAAGTGGTTGTTCCTTTCTAGATTTCTCGTGTGATAACCAAACAGATATTTCAGCAGTGGTTAGTAACAAGTTGCAAGTGGATGTAATTAGGTAATATTAGAGTTTGTTATTTAGGTGGTAGTTAGACAGGCTGTCATGCAGCTTTTAAACAGTTGTAACAAACTCTGATCACTATATATATAATATTTCATTCTCTAATCTCAGATTAACTAGAATAGAGATTTTCTCTCAACACAAATTTTATCTTGGTATCAGAGCTCTCTGAGTTTCTCACACTTTCTTACGATCCAATCACGTTTATTGTTTGCGATCCATTCATGGCGTCATCTTCTTCTTCTTCGCCAACTCTTGGATCTACTACTTCTTTCTTTTTCCGTTTCAAAAATGATCAATCATTCTCTTTCTATTAAATTGGATCGATCAAACTATCTTATATGGAAATCGCAAAAGGAGAATGTGATTTTTGCGAATGGTTTTTAAGATTTTATAGAAGGAATTTTTGTTTGTCCTCCTCGTACTCTAAGCACTAGATCAATTAATCCAGAATTTGTGGCTTGGAGGCATCAAGATCGGATGATCCTAAGCTGGATCTATTCATCTCTCACTCTAGAAATAATGACTCAAATCATCGGACATTCAACTTCTCATTCTGCTTGGACAGGACTTGAGAAGATCTTTGCTTCTTCTTCATGGCTAGAGTTATGCAACTTCGTCTTAAATTACAAACTATGAAAAAAGGCTCAATGTCGATGATCGATTATCTGATGAAGATCAAAGGGATCACAGATACTCTTGCTGCCATTGGAGAAATTATTTCTGAGCAAGATCAGATTATGAACCTCTTTCCAGGTCTTGGAGCAGATTACAATGCTTTTGTTACTGCAATTAACACTAGAGATGATAGAATCTCTATTGAGACTATTCAGAGTATGCTCCTCTCTTATGAGCAACGCTTGGAGCAACAAAAATCCAATGCTGAAGCATCAACGATAACTGCGAACTACACTTCCTCTCTCAGGTCAAGGAAGTGGTTTTCAAAACTCTATTTTTGTGGTCGTGGAAGGACTGGACGTAATGGCCAAGGAAGAAGAAACAACAGTTTCAACTCAACCAACAAACTGCAATATCAGTTATGTGGCAAGTTTGGACATATTGTTCACACATGTTACCATCGCTTTGACATTTCCTTTCAAGAAGGACAAGTTGAGAACAGTACTTCCACTACCAATTCACAAGGAAATGTAACAGCTATGGTTGCCTCACCAAGCACAGTTGGAGATGACACTTGGTACTTAGACCCTGGAGCTAGTCATCACCTCACACATGTTGCTGGTAATCTGAACAATGCTACACCATACTCAGGAACTTAGTGTGTTACTGTTGGTAATGGTAAGAAACTCCATATCTCTACTCTTAGCTCTCATTCGTTAGTTTCCAATTCTCATCAGTTCAAGCTTAAGAAAGTTTATCACTTTCCTTTCATATCTGACAATTTGATTAGTGTAGCAAAGTTTTGTTCAGATAACAAACCTTTATTGAATTCTATCCTAACTCTTTTTGTGTCAAGGATCAACTTACGAAGAGGGTTCTCGTTCAAGGTAGGCTTGAAAATGGCTTGTATAAGTTTCCTGTTACCAAGTCAGAACACAGTTGATTTCATACTTCTTTCAATACCTCTGTATCTGCTTTCACTTCTATGGTTAATAAAGAAGAGCCATGGCATTATAGGCCAGGTCATGCAAATTCTGAAATTGTTCATAGAATTCTATCAGATTGTAATATTTCCAGTACCAATAATAGAACTGCTGTTTGTTCTTCCTGCCAACTAGCCAAAAGTCATCGTTTACCTTTCAAACTTTCAAATTCTTGTGCTTCTAATGCCTTAGATTTAATTCATACTGATATTTGGGGTCCTGCTCCCATTAAGTATACGTCTGGATCAAGATGTTTTATCCTATTTGTTGATTACTTTTCTAGATTTACATGGCTTTATCCATTGCAAACCAAAGATCAAGCCTTACCTATATTCAAACAATTCAAAGTACTTGTTGAAAATCAATTTGACAGAAAAATCAAATGTTTACAATCTGATAATGGTGGTGAATATAGACATTTTCTTTCCTTTCTGACTCAATCTGGTATATTACATCGTTTTTCCTGTCCATACACATTTTCTCAAAATGGCAGAGTCGAAAGAAAACATCGACTGGACTAGCTCTTCTTGCTCGTGCTCATATGCCCTTACGGTACTGGCAGTATGCTTTTCAAACAGCTGTATTTCTCATCAACAGACTGCCTACAAGAGTACTTAAGTTTGCTTCTCCTTACTCTACTCTTTTTCATAAACAACCTGATTATACTCTTTTTCGTGTCTTTGGCTGTCTATGTTATCCTTTCATTCGACCATATAACAATCATAAACTTCAATATAGATCCTTGAAGTGTTTATTTCTTGGTTACAGCTCTATTCATAAAGGATATTCGTGTCTTGACAGCAACTCTAGTCATATATATATCTCTTCTCATGTTGTTTTCGATGAAAATCATTTTACTTTTGCTTCTCATAATGAAAATTCAATTGTTGCTGCTGTCTCTGAATCGTGTCATACTCCTGCCATTATTTCCGATTATTCTCCACCAAATACTTTATCTTCTCGTCCACAAAATTGTCCGACTCATACTTCTATTTCTAACACAGACTCTGATCCATTATCTGTTGGTGACTCCCCAGTTCCTGTGTTAGCATCGACAGAACCAGTAGTATCCACTTCAACCAGTCCTCAAGCTTCTGTTACTGTTTGTCCAGTTGAGAATGTTGCACCACGAGTTGTGACAAGCGCTATGAATGGGATAACAAAGAAGAAGAAACTTTTTTCTTTAACTACTGTTAAGCCAACTGAACCGAGTACCTTCAAACAAGCACAGAAGGATCCTAAGTGGATTAATGCTATGCAAGAAGAGTATGAAGCCTCCACCCCTTGAAATTTGAAAAAAAAAATTATATACCCCTTGAAATTTTGATTTTTTAAACACTCTAAAATTTGAAGTTTGTTTAGTTAAACTAGAAATCGCTCTCTTACAAGCTTCAATCAGATACTTCATTATGCACTATTTGAATATTCCCACATTTGGACTCACTAATTTAAAGCTAGCCACTTTGGCCCGACAGAAAATGATGAAGAGTTATTAGAATTGATCAGGCGAGACACAATATCTTGTTTTTACCTCACTCAAACAAGACTGATTTTAAAACACAATTCATAATTTTGGCATCCAAATAAACGTAACACGAAAACCACACAACACGACTAACAACGGAGACATATTTCGACAACATTTTGTGTCAATAGTCCGGACACAAACACGACTTTAGCTTTCACAATAGAAACTTCATTCATCACATGTTTTTAATATCTATAATTCTTTCGACTATATTTTGTCATCTTTCTTAACCTTGCTCGGGCATTGAATAACAAAGTTAATGATAGGCAACATAATAAGAGTACCTATCGAAAAGTTCATGACATTGAATTTTGTTCTTCAAAAAATCAAATGTGTCCGTAACAAGATAAGATGCGTGTAAAGCCACGCAAAGAGGTTCATGATTTTGAATTATAATTATTCACATGACAAAAAAAAGCTAGGCAATATAAAATTAAAGACAAGCATCCAAATAAGTTACCTCTAGTTATTAATCTTCTACTTCTTTTTTCTCTTGCTCATGTTGCTTCTTGGGTTCACCAATTCCTCATAGCCATCAATGGGAACAAGGCTTCCCACACAAACTTCTATATTAATCATTTTCGACAAATCACATACCTCAACATTCCTAATTTCTCTCCTCTTCAAATCATACCAAATTAATTTTTTTCCCTCATAATTCAAGAGAACTTCATCGCCGCTCTTTGAATAACCTAAAAGACGCACCCAAACATAAGACCTAACCTCCAGTGACGAAATAAACAACAATTTGGTCCAAGACTCCTTTACTCCATAAACCTTCATCACCCATACAACTGTATAATCCTGGTAACAACCCATCAAACAAATACACTCACCCAAAACATCCACTTCCATACCGGCTTCTTCTTTATTAGGAAAATCAGGTTTCGGGATCAAATAAAACTTCTCATCCCCAACATCAAAAGCTGTAATAATTTTGGGCGAAACAAAATTGTAACTTTCCCTCACAAGAATGTGCAACGCGCCATTAATGGGAGTGCCCCACCTGTTGGGGAGAGAATAAGGAAAATCTTGAATTTTTCGCCACAAATTCGATTTCAAACTATAAACCTTAGCTTCAGTCTTGACCCATTTACGGAATTCACGGATCTCAACAATCTTAATAACCTTATAATCATCATTACATGAATCATACCCTAACCCATATTTTTCAAAACGATCAATTAGAGAGCCATCCAAGGGCTGATACTCAATTGGAGTTGTGGGTACATTCTGGTGTTGTCTCGTAAATGGATTGAACAACACAAGTTGGTAATGATCTCCTCCTTTTAAAAGAAGCAAACCATAACAAGAAGCTAGGAGATTATAATTCTTAAACTGATTGTCAAATGCAATGGGTATATGGAGTGTATCCGAGTGGAGTGAATA
Source organism: Sambucus nigra (assembly GCA_949130495.1). Classification (NCBI taxonomy): domain Eukaryota; kingdom Viridiplantae; phylum Streptophyta; class Magnoliopsida; order Dipsacales; family Adoxaceae; genus Sambucus; species Sambucus nigra. The sequence goes on from OX422216.1 coordinate 639,961,197, forward strand.
GAGAGTGATATTGAATGGGTTGAGATCCATTTCTCCGAGAACGAGAGTAAAATTGGTGTGGTTCTCAATTGATCGATTGAGGTGGGTTTTTATGAAATCTGGACTCTTAATTAGATAACACCATGGCTTAGATACGCACCAGAAACGTAGAAGGGGTTCAATGGGTACACGGGAGAGGATGTCCGTGACTATCTCAATCGGGAGCTCACACATGTTTAATATCCATAGTTTAGGTTCGTCTCGTGTGTGACAGAAATGAAACTGGATTTAGAACCTACTGCTGATTGCGGAAATAAACTATAATAACATAGGGGTTACGTTGAGTTTTTGTCGTCCTCAACTGTGAAAGTCGTTTCATTTCACCCCCTTAACAAAAACAACCCCTAAACATAGCTAATTTAGCCCAGCAACAACTTTTAAAAGCTAACAACAAAATGAAATCTTTTTAAACTCAATTGAAATACCAAACGACATGAAGTTGACAAGACATTAATATTTTTTTAACATAACACGAACACAATTCGATTGAAACATCACATGACATGACATATTTTTCTACCTAACACGATACAAAATCGTTTTATTTGGATCGTGCTCATGTTAGGTACAAAAAATCTTGTTGTATTGTGTTTCTGTTAAGTAAAAGAAATCATATTGTGTCATTTTTTAATTAGGTCGGGTTTAGGTAAAAAATGATTGTACGTCGTGTTTTAGTCGGCATATTAGTGTTAGGTAAAAAAAAATATGTTATGTTGTGTTTTATTTCAATCGTGTTTTAGTTAGGCCCAAAAAATAAGATTTATTATTGTGTCGTGTTCGTGTTAGGTAAAAAAAATATGGTTTTATGCCCTCTTGCATTTTATTTGGGTCGTGTTTGTGTTAGTTAAAAAAATAAAGATTTTATTTCGTATAGTTCGTGTTTTAATTGGGTCGTGTTCGTGATAGTTAAAAAAATAAAGATTTCGGGTCGGGTCGTTCGTGTTTTAATTGGGTCATGTTCGATAGGTAATAATATGCGATTGTGTTGTGTCATATTCTTTTGGGTCGTAATTATGTTATGTTAAAAACCGATCCGTGGCATGATCTAATTGGATAGTATTCGTGTTAGGTTAACAAAATGTGATTCCTTATCTCGTCGTGTCCTATTTAGGTTCTCTGTGTAAGAGAAATGAAGATGGAGTTTGGAGCTACCAACTTTTATGTAAACGAACTATAATAATTAATTGAACGAACAAATATGTTATCTTAGAGCATTTCGAGTGTTTTACATCTACATTGGTATGGTATATTGTGGGATAGCATCAAAAAGTGAGAAAAAAGACATCATTTGGATGGCTATTCTCAAACAAAAAAATTGTTTTCCGACTAACATTTTAGTTCAAATGCAAATTGAATTAAAACTACACACCCAAAACCAAACGGATCATTCGTTCCTTTGTGCAAAATAAGGTTGGCTTCTCAAATGGAAAAATCTTTTTCATTAAAAAAATTGGGCTAACAAATTTTAAGTCTTATACATACTAGCAATTAGATATACCCGTATATTCATTGCATTGTAATTTTTTTGTCCCAATATGCCAGTTTATAATGCGCGTTAGGAATCCTATTGTCTATCTCAACCTTCCTCTTGTATTTTGTTTACCCCCTATGAATATTGGGTTTTTTTCAGCTTTTGTTATTTTAGTTCATTATTATTTTTTGATTTTATACATTTTGCAATACTTTAATCGTCTCATGGAATTTTGAATTAATATAATTTAAAACTAAAAAAAAACATCTTGAACAAATAAATTGTAAACAAAATAAATTTTGAAATACAAATAATTGAAAGAACACAACAAATATAAAAAAAAAATAAAAATGAAGATCTCTCCCGAATAACAAACATAACCATTACACCCTACCTAATCACCACAAACAGGGGTGACCACAAGGATTTGGGAGGCCAATGAAAACATAAAATATGGGGTCCCTCACACATATAAACAAACTATTTTTAAGTCAAAAAATTGAATTTTTACTCATTATTTAAGACTATATGATTTTTTTATTATAAAGTTACATTAGGGTTCCTAATAAACTTTTAAATATTTTTCAATTATAAAATAATCAATAAAATTGAAAAAATCATAAAGTTAAATAATAATAAAACGTGGCTAAAAAAGAACCCAAAACATGTTGGAGAAATTAAATGTTTCTAATTTTGTGCCAATAATATTGTCAGGACCTTGGAATTCACACGTCAAGAAAAATAACAAGAACATGTCGCAGACAAAAATTAACACAGATAATTATGTTAAAAAAATAAGTTCACACACCAAGACTAAAATATACATAGTTCACAAATCTGGCTACGTCCACGGCTCATACCCTTTTGTCAGTATGATAATGTTATTTACAAAACACAAACTCTATATCACTAGCACTCTCAAAATACTCATCATGTATTTTATGGCTTACACTTAATCTAAAAATACACACTTTATATTTTCTTGCTTGCAATACTAATCTGAAAATACTCACTTTGTATTTTATGTGTATTACTAGCACTCTGAAAATACACATTACGTATTTTCTGGCTCTCACTTACAACACCGCTCTTAAAATACTCACTTCGTATTTTTAATGTATCACTGGAACTCTGAAAATACACACTAGGTATTTTCTGGCTCACACCTTTTTTTTATAATTAAATGATTACATAAAACCAATGGCTAAGGGAGCGAACTCGTATATAGGAAGAATACAAAGCAAGAAGACACGGTAATCGAAAGAAAATAAAAAATAAGCAACAAGCGGACCGAAACTACGCTATCTCTCAAATTACACCACATAGCCAAGTGGATCTCTTCCACGAATTCAAGAAATTCCCCGGTCGTAACAGAGATCCTCTCCTTATACCAACAGAGAAGCGTGCTCAAAAAGATATAACGCGGCCTCGCAGGAGGCGTCTCTGCGCCTTCGAAGCACCTCATATTTCTCTCCTTCCAGATTGTCCAAAAGATACAATGAGGCACAATTCTCCACACGCGCTTACTTCCCATCCATCCCCACGGAGGGTTCCACATGTCTAACAACGCTATAACCGACTCAGGCATGACCCAAGTCGTCCTAGTTATGGCTAGAAAAACATCCCATAAACCTCTCGTTACCCTGCAGTGGAACAACAGATGATTGGTCTTCTCCTCTTCCTCCTTGCATAAGCAACACCTACTAGCCAGTGTGAATCTTCTCTTCTGCAACCCCTCGATCGTCAATATGACCTGTCTAGCTGCAGTCCAAACAAAAAACTTTACCCTAATCGGCGCCTTAACTTTCCATATCCTCTTCCATGGGAAATGGACCCTGGGAATCCCCCTGTCAAACAGAGCGCCGTAGAAGTTGCAAACCGAGAAAATACCATTCCCTCCCCCTCTCCATCTTAACGCGTCCTCTCTAATAGACGATTTTGGTGTCGATCTCAGCCACTCCAGAAATAAGTCTGCCTCCTGCAACTCCCAGTCCCAGAGCCTTCTCCTAAGTTGAGGCCTCCATAATATCATATTACCACTCATAGACACATGCTCGACCACCATCCCCTCAGGATTTCGACCTAAGTTGAACATCCCAGGAAAAAGATCATGAATGGACCCATTCTCGCCCCAGTTGTCTTTCCAGAATCTTATCTTATCCCCTTTACCTAAAATGAATTTGGTGTGACTAAAGTAAACCCCCAACCTCTCGCAATATGTTTCCACATCCCCACTCCATTAGGTAAATTCCCCACAACTGGCCTCCACCCCATCTGAGAAGAACCCCATATAGCTTCAACAACTCGTCTCCACAATCTATTTTATTCACGAGGGAATCTCCATAGCCACTTCCCAAGAAAAGCTCTATTAAAAAACCCCACCCCCTCCTTGACGGGCTTGCAGACTTCCTCCCATCCAACTAGGTTGTGTTTGAAGATTTCTTCAATACCTCTCCACAAAAAATCTCTCATAAGCTTCTCCATTTTGGCACGCACTGCTGTAGGCAAGGGCAAGATGGACATGTAGTAGGTGGGTAGAATGGACAAGCAACTCTTAATCAGGGTCAGCCTCCCCACTTTTGAGAGATAACCATTCTTCCAGCCTGCCAACCTCCTTCTCATTCTCTCCAAAACCGGGTCCCAAATATCCCTAGACTTATATTTTGCTCCAAGCGGCAACCCCAGATAAGTAGTAGGTAAGGACCCAACCCTACCACCGATAATGCCAGCTAAGCCCTCCACTGCCCCCTCCCTCCCAATTGGAATTAATTCTCACTTCCCACCGTTAATTCGGAGCCCCGACACCGCCTCAAAGCAAATCAGTAGAAGCTTGATAGCACGAATTTGCCTACGCTCAGTGTCACAAAAAATAATCTCATCATCCGCAAACAAAAGGTGGGACACAGAAATCACCTAGGAACTTGTTGTCCCGAAGCCGAACCCCCTGATCCACCTTATCTTGACAATTCGGCCCAACATCCCAATAAAAGCCTCCATGACTAAGATGAACAATAAGTGGGACAACGAATCTCCCTGCCTCAAACCTCTGGTACTCGAGAAAAAACCTCCAGGAACCCCATTAATCAATACTGAGAATCTGGCCATCGATATACATCTCTTCATCCACCGGCACCAGCGATTTCCAAAGCCCATCCTCTTCAGTAAGTTGAGAAGTAACTTCCAATTAACATGATCGTACGCTTTCTCAATGTCCAATTTACATGCTATGCCAGGATCCCCACTCCTCATCCTCGCCTCCACACATTCATTGGCCACCAAAGCTGCGTCCAATATCTTTCTACCTCCGACGAAGGCGCTTTGAGACTCCGATATCAGAGGATCAATTACCTTCCTGAGTCTACAAGACAGAACTTTGTCTAGATGATTATACACGCTCCCAATTAAGTTGATCGGTCTGAAATCTTTTATGTCCCCCTTTCTTTGAAATTAGAGTGATAAAAGTTGCATTCTTCCTAGGCACAAAGTAGCCTCTATCGTGGAATTCATCAAAAAATGCCATCACATCGTACCTGATCACTGACCAATTCTGCTGAAAGAAAGCCATCGTAGAGCCGTTCGGACCTGGTGCCTTATCCTCCCTTATAGTCTTCAGAACGCTAACAACTTCCTCTTCCGTAAACATACCCTCAATGCTTGCTACCTCGTCCACCGATATTTTCTCCAGCTCAGCTCCATCAAGCGTGGGGCGCCACTACTCCTCTTCCTTGAATAACTCTTCATAAAACTACGTAATTTACCCTCTCACGTCACTAACTTCTTCGAATTCCATTCCACCCACCTTAATATTTCCAATGTGGTTCTGACGCCGATGGGAGTTAGCCATCTTATGAAAAAACTTAGTATTCGAATCTCCTTCCCTTAACCACAAGATCCTAGATTTCTGCCTCCAACTAATTTCCTCCTAAATTAACCTGCTCCCTAACTCCCCCTTTTTAGCCTCTTTATCACTCCTCTCTTCATGCGAGATCCCGTCTCGTCTTTCTTTTTTATCCAATCTCCTAACCTCTTCCATAATGCTCGCTGTGCCCATCTGAATGTTACCAAAAACCTCTTTATTTCACTCCCTCAAATCTTCTCTCAATAACCCCAATTTAACGGCCAATCTATAACTGGCGTTCCCCTCCACCTCATACCCTACCCACCAATCTCTCACTCTATCCTCAAAACCAGGCTCATTGAGCCATATATTCTCAAATCTAAAAGGGATCATCCCTTCCCTCCACCCCCCACACTCTAAAAGAATCGGGCAATGATCCGAAGTGACCCTAGGTAAACAAGACTGAATTACCCTAGGAAAATGCTCCTCCCACCTTTGACTAATCAGAAAACGATCCAGATGAGACATAGAAGGTGTGTCCCTAAAACTGGACCAAGTATACAAACTCCCTTCCAGCGGTAAGTCCATCATCTCCTTCTCGTCTATGAATTTCGAGAATTCTCTCACGTACTTGTCAGTTCTACCCCCATTAATTTTTTTCTCTCCGGACCGAACCTCATTAAAATCCCCTCCCAAACAAAACGGGACATCCCACAGCCTACTCACTCCAGCTAGCTCCTCCCACAGCTCCCACCTAGTTCTGTCCTCCACCGGACCATATATCCCTGAGAAACTCCATGTAAATCTATCTAACTTATTTTAAAATAATCAAGATAAGGACCAACTACCCTGTAAACTCTCAAGAAGATCAACCACTACTGTATTCCACAAAATGACCACCCCTCCTGATACCCCCACTTCATCCATACTCACCCATTTAATACCACGCCCTCCCCATATAGATCTAATAATACCCTCGTTCATGCTAGACATCTTTGTCTCCTGTAGACATAATATGTCGGGTTTCCACTTAGCAACAGCTCCCCCCACTATGGCCCTCTTGTTAAAATCGTTCAACCCTCTTATGTTCCACGAGATAATACGCAACTTCATTACTAAAATTAATCTGACAGGTTAACCTCTCATCCTCTACCCTCCTCATTCCCCACCACTCCCTTCCCATCCCTCTTAATTTTCTCGAATAATTCCCAAACCTCGCTCTCGCATCCCTTAAACACAACACCCGAATCATTACTAAAAGATCCTAGCAAATCCTCCATCCATCCCACCGGGTCTTCGTCCCACCCCTCCTCCTCGTAGTCAATAACGTTTCCCTCTTCTTATTTAGGTAACTCTAAGTCGACCCACAACTTAGAGTCGTTTAATTCTTGCAAATACACACCACCACACTCTATCCCCCTCTCCTTAGAAAGGGGGTATGTTATACTATATCCCCTCCCCGTTGTCATCTCGCTAGCAACCACAATAGCTTTACAGTCATTATTCACTACCTCTTTTAAATCCCTACCTCCCTTGTCCATTTTTCGTTTGACCATAACTTTTTATTGTTTCACCCCACTCTTCTTTCCCACTGCCTTGCCTTTTTTGCCATTTTTTTCGGCATTCCTGCATGCTATAATATTTTTGATACCCAGAAGTGGAGTACCGAGGTAAATATCTTTTTTCTTTTTGAATTTTAGAGCCATCTCATTTGTCCCCACCTTAATACTATTTTTTTCTCCCCTCTCTCCTTCTCTCCAGTGTATAAATTAATGGACACTTGATTAACACTTTGCTTGGTTGAGCTCCCTGCCTCGTTGAATTTGTTAACACTAGGTGAGCATAAATTTGATTTTTCTTTCTTTTTCTTACACATAGTTGGGACCCCCGAAATAACATCTGATAACATATTTACTCCACTGACTTCCCCCCTATATTCCTTAAAGAAACTCACTTTTCCATTCCAAATCATGCATTGTCTTTGCAATGTTGCGTACTTTCATTCGGTTTTGTCCCTTCCTCCACACTGACAACAGCCCCACTTTCAAACCCTTTTGTTCCCTTTGTAGCAGCCGAAATAATATTTAATATATTGTGTAGTTTGTGAAGATCCCAGCCCCATGTCCGACAATCTGTCGCACGCAACACCCTTTGCCACAGTTTTTTTCCCCTCTAGTCCCCGACGAAAAATAGCAGCTGCACTGGCGCCCTCACTTCTGTCACCGCCCACAGCACCTGTTGCTACCTGCTTGGTATCCTTATGTGCGCCAGATTGAACTTCACTGCTAGCAGTGAGCGGCACCATTAGTTAACTTGTAGCATCATAGTCCTCTGATGTGATATGTAGCGCAGTGTTCTCAGCAGCAACACGGTCACCAACACGCATTACCCCGCCCAGAACGACAATCGCATCTTGCTTCGTCAGCTCCCGAATGTTGTTGTAAACCTCGTTTCCAAAAAAAGAGAGCGAATGTTGAAACCCAGTAGCGAGGTCAACACTAATATAACCACCACATTTATATCCCACAACTTTAAAGACCTCTTCCCCCCATAGGTGTAGGGGGAGACCCATCACGCGTATCCACCTTTTACCTTGCACATTTAGCTTTGCATGGAACCCCACTAATGGATGCCACCTCTACAGCCATACCGGTTCGCCCTTAAAGCTCCATCTCTGTCTACCCAACACTCTTTCCGCTTCTCCATCTGTGGCAAACACGAACAAGAATAATGAAGAGTTGAGTACCCTGACTTTGACTCCGCCCGCTGGTTCCCATCTCGATTTCACCCATAACAAAACCTTCTCCTTCTCCGGAGAAGAGCACTCCGAGCTTCCAAAACGTCCCACCACCGCTCTTCGCAAGAACTTAGCTCTTGAAATGCACGAGTCATCTCCCACTATCAAATCGGCTCTGCAGGTTTTATCGCCTGTGATGTTAATGGGAGAGGATGGCCAAGAATCCAACTTAGTTGCCTATAAATACGATCTTCACGCTACAACTTTTCGGTTCACGTGAACAGCCATGGTAGCAATCTTACAAGAGACTACAGGTTCCACTGCCCTGAATGCTTCCCCCGCTGCTGCCCATCCCTTACCCGCTGAGCACTCCGGAATAAGCACATGAATTTTCGAGGTAGTTCTTCTAATGACTATGTTGAAACAAGCTTCTCTTCCTTTCCAAGAAGTGTAGGCCATGATCTTTCTACCCACGTATTACCTCATCTAAAAGAACTTTCTGGCAAAGTTAGTGGCCTTTCATAAGCATTTGCTCAGCCACAAGACCTCTCCCTTGATCAATGTAGCTTCCCTTACACCTCTCTGATTAGAGTTACTAAATCTAAACTGATGTTCACTACCAATTCTCACCACACTCAAACCAAAGGAAGTTCCTTCGGCATGAAAACTCACCTTCTTCATCATTTTAGGGGAACTCCTATCTTAATGGACATGCATTTTGAAAGTCACGCATATAAAAAGTGGAGATATTTTTTTTTTGAGTGGCCATTGAAAGAATAGAATATCGTTAACATATCTTCTATCTTTTCTTTCTCACACTTACAACACCAGCTTAGAAATACTCATTTTATATTTTCTCTGTTGAACACTCTTGAGTGTTTCTCTAGTACCACTATTGCTGCTACTTGATGTTGGTAATTATGTTAGTGGCATTGATTGTGTTGGGCACATCTTGGCTTGAACTCAAACATCTAATTTATAGGCCTTACCCATTGAAACTTAGCCACTATATACATTTGAGAACTAAGTATTCCAAATTGATCACCACGTTTGCTTGGTCACTAAGTTGTTAATTAGCGTATTTGAACACTAATTCAGAAAAGTCCACGACTCGCAACAACTTTGCTCGCCCTCAATCTGTTTGAATTAGTGAACGGGATGTGAGTCTTTCTTGTCTTCCATTCCTGAAGACCTACTAAAGTTGAGCACAACTTCAGTTTATCTCTACTCACTATCTTCATTAACATTGGTTGGATTCATGTTTTCCTGGATCTTCTCAAGTGTTAACACCCCATAATTCAAAAGTTATTTGACGAAGTGATAACGAAGTCCGATGTTGTAAGATCTGTAAAACATTAACCAGTTTAAACTTCAATGTGTGTGTGTGTGTGTGTGTGTGTGTGTGTGTATCCACTATGTATCCCTTACACATGTATAAACCCCTTAGAATTGAAAATCTTAAATATTACTTGGATGAACCTTAGAAAACTTTAACTTATGAAATAGTCCTAAAGTTTTAAATATTATAAAATGGCCCCTAAACTTTTTATAAAGCATATAAACCTTTAAAATGAATTATAGACCCCAAACTTTTTCCATGTATGACTTCTTAACTATCTTAAATTATAAACGAGACCATAAGAATACCCTACCTAATTTAGAAAATTGCATGTTAGCCCCTAAACTTTTAAAAAAGAATGAAAATAAATGTATTATATACTATAAATAAATTTACCAAGGACCTAAAACTAAAACTCCACCCAATTCCCTAGCAATTTAGCTAACTGGAACTCCACATAAGCAGCCATATAAGCCTATAACCATGGGTGAACACATGTAAACACATGCCCTATTCTTATCTTCCGAAATAAACTAGCCTATAACCTCCTCAATTCCACCTCTTTTTGTACCAATAAACTAACCTCAATCACCCCTATAAAAATCACAACAAACCTCTTCATAAACCATCAGTTAGCCTTAGTAAAATAAAACTCCAAAACTTGAGAATTTTGAGTATCCTTATATTAAGTTTCATCATTTCTACATAGTTTCTGCACTTATATAGGTTCCATTTATTCTTTTGCATGCACTAATTCGCATAGAAATACGCTGATAAGGATCAAATTTCATAAAACACCATTAAAGTTTGAGCTTCAATGGTGAATTACGTTTCCTGTCCTTAAACCAATTTCAAGGTAGGAATATTTGTCTTTAAACCTTAAGGAACTCATGTGCAATGTTTAATTTGATTATATAATAGTTATACGCCTCAAAATCTAGATTTTCAATCACTGCAGTAGAAATTTCAAAATCTAAATTCTCCTCTTGTACTATGAATTATGGCCTCAAACCAAAAGCATGTTACTCTAAAATCATTCAGGAACAAAACCATATAACTGTCATAACTCGAATTATACTATAAATCCACGAAGATCGAACTAAATTTTTCCAAAATCTATAGAACGTGGATATGAAGCCACACTTCACCTTAATCCATGAAAGTTATATTTTTGGATTTCTTGGAAAAATCAGAAAGAATGACATTTGAATCGTCTAAAATGGTATCATGTATTATATTTAATTGAAGGTAAAAGTTTGAAACCCTAATGTCAAAATTTCGAAGGTTGAAGATGAAGTGGTCAACACACGCGCGAGTGAGGTCAAAATCAGCGCGTCGGAAATTTGACTCAGCGCATGAGAGCGCATGTCAAATCATAAAATTCTGATATTTTTTTCAAATACTTTATTTTATTCTTCTGGTCAAAATGGTATATTACAACAACCTGTTTGATCAACCAGAAAGCCAATTCCAAGAAACACCAAACTTTGATTTTAAAATTCAAAAGAATTTTTGCATATAAACCCCTGATTTTTACAACTTCTGAATTTTTGCCTCCAACTTCACCCAATGATTTTTGACACCTTTATGAACAAAAAAGTTTATTACCACTAAATTCAAAACAATAAGTAACTAGGTGTAATTAATTAAAACATTAATTTACATATTACACCCTAGAAAACTATTTTCAATTATATTTTATACCCAACATAGTATTATAAAACTTGACCTTACTTAGATTCTTTTTTAAATTTCAGACCTTCCTGGACCCCAGCATTAAACCAATTCAACCAGAACTTAACTCAAAAAGACCTAACAAGTAGTTGATTCTTATTCAATATTATTTCACACAATGCTTTGGGTTACGTCAATTGTTGATATCACTATGTGATAGTCCGATTTTATCTTATTCTTATGAACTCATTTATATAGTTCAAAATTACGTTACAATTGACTCAATTTTAAAAACCTTATGTTGATGTTTATGCAATAATTCATTTAATATGATTCCATTGGACCTGTTCTATTATACCATACATTATGACTAGGGAATAGTCTACCGTTACAATCACGACAATATTATTTGGTTTGTACGACTCAGGGTATTGAATGCCCAGTTTACGCTTACCATATGGAATGCCTTTCTTATTATTGGGTTAGCAAGATTACTTATCTCCAATTATGTTGGATTGATTTATTGTATGTATGTTTATTGCCCCAAAGCCTCTAAACGGATAATTATGGGTTATTTATTTAGAAATCATCCATAACCAATAAATATTTTAGCCCTGATATTTCTAATTGTAGCAATATTATTATGATTTATTTTAGATGAGCAATTGAATCCAGCTATAGAATCAGAATTATCTAATGGGAATTTTTTTTGGACATTCTTTAAAAATTCTCGACGGCCCCTGAGCGTAAGGAAGGCAACATTCCCTCTGACCCCACAAACTTTAGTGCATCACCATGCATGTCTCTATCCTTCACATACTCATGGAAATTTAGTAGCGAGATCGGCGAACCCATCATGATTTCTTATGTTACCACTTATCAGTTGATATAGCTTTACTATTTATTTTTTATATTATTATTTTGTTTTAGGAATGATATCCATAGACAGTTATGCTTGTAATGAATAAAGTTCTTAGTCAGTATACCTAGTTTGTTAGGATGTGATAAAGCATTTTCTATTTTGTCTATGAATGTGTTGGAACTTTATATTATCAAAACAGTCTTAAGTCACCCTAAAAACCGGGATTTCACAACATGGTATCAGCGCGAGCCCCAGGGCTATTACTCCTATGCGAGACTTATTTAGAATATATAGTTATTTTAATTTCATAACTTTTTTATGTTATTACGATGTTAAATAATTGTCTTGAGGCCATGAACGTGTGTTTCTCCGCTTAACTTTCCTAACAAACAAACGGAGTCTTATTGTGTGTTTTTGGTTAATAAGAGAAAAATTGTACGACAATTATAAATAAAAATAAAAAATTATATACATACAGACACATATATAGTTATAAATTTATAATAAAAAAAATATAATACATTATCTTATTTCTTTTTATCCATTTAAATCGAAATTACTAAATGTGAGGTAAAAATTATAAATATTTAATTCATAAAAATATCAAGAAATAACGTAGGGAAAAATTAAAAATATTTAATTATTTTTATTACTTATCTTAACTTAATTAAACCGCACTTAAGCAAGCCTATTGGCCCAGTGATATAACACTGCCACTAGGACACTGTTTAGGGGTGAATTGAGTTTGATCCTCATTTCGATCCCTAACAGTGTCAAAAGGCCAGCGGAAGCCACGAACCGCGAACAAGAATCAGTCGAAATGTACGTAAGCTGGTCCGGATCCTGGTATGAAGAATAACTCCCCCCCCCCCCACCCCCACACACACACCCACACACACACGCACAAAAAAAAAAAAAAAAACAGCACTTCAAAACCTTTTTTTTTTTGGTAAAGAAGGGTAATCCCGGGCCAGCTTGCGCGCACCTCGGACTAATCCCTCCTTCCCCGAACAAGGCTTTTTATAACAGGCGTTTTAATTCCTGCGGTCCGTGGCCCCAAGACGCAGCTGTCAAGTTTCGAACCCAGGTGCCTGGCTCTACCAACTTGGACAACCCTTGGGGTTGCACTCCAAAACCTTACTTCTAAGTAAAAAAGAAACCCAAATGTTGGCTCCTTCTCCTAAACCTCATCAGCTTTTTCATTTGTCAATCCCCCAAAAAACCAAACGTTGCCTCATTTAATGAAATCCAGTCGTTTCATTTCTAAAGCAGAAAACCCAATGTATATTCATTCTACACCGAAGCAAATCCAAGAAGGCCGTTTAATTTGTGAAACCCAAACGACTGTTAAGCTATATATTTCTGTATATTTCTGTATTACATGATAGCAACAATCTCTCTACTATTCCATTCTCTCATCTCACCAAACCCTCGTGGGCTCAGAACTGGAAAATGAGCCACTTTTAACCCCATCTGCTGGTCTTCGCCATAGGTCCAAAACCGCCCCCGCAATGGCCGCTGTTAAACCCCCTCAATTCAGATCTTCCTCCATTGTTCGTCAGACTGTGGTTCTTTTCATTATGTATTTGACCATTGGTGTGGTTATATATTATTTTAATCCTCATGATTTTAAGGCCAAGGAGACCCACCCGTTTGTTGATGCTTTCTATTTTTGCATTGTCACAATGTTTACAATTGGCGGGTATGGTGATATAACTACCGATAGCACGGGGACGAAGCTGTTTTCGATTTTGTGTGTGTTGGTTTGTTTTGGTTATATTCAAATCTTGCTTTCTGGGATGGTTAGTTATATACGAGAAATTGATGTGAATGAGGACAGGAAGAGGATTCACACGAAGGCGGCGTTGGTGCTGGGGTTTGTGGCTCTCTGTATCCGAGGTGGCATGGGTGTTTTGGATCCTAATGAGAAGTTTGGATGGGTGGATTCATTTTACCTTTCGGCCATGTCGGTTACAACAGTTATGATCATGGTGGTAATGGTAATGATGGCAAAATGGGTGGTGGCAAAATTGTTGCTTGCGATGGTTGCTCACTTTCTTGCAGCGGTGACTGACAATAATGGTTTTATGAGGTAATACTTATATATATATATATTATCATAGTAGTTTTTCTAACAAAATTATCATCCCATTTAGTTAGTGGCTTTAAGCATAACTCCCACCTTGAGAGTCATGAATTGTTATCCACAATAATATATGCTTCAGTGTTGATTATGTTCTATTATACTTGTATTATGGATTATGTTCTACACTTGTATTATGTTATAATGGCTCTCTTTCCTTCCTCGTCCTTTCCTTTTCACTCTCTTTTTTCCCTTGTTAGTTATCGAAGTAGCATGAAAAATTAGTACTCTTTCGGGGCCCCTCCAATTCCTTTCCTTCCTTTTATAATTAATCTTTCCCCATTTATCGATTCAAACATGATGTAATGCTATGCCATTCCATGAAAAATTGTCCACTTTGACTTTGCACGGTGTTTTACGAGAGCCATTTGAATGCATTGATAGTAGCACAAAAAAGCGGGTTGGGCCTGTTCTGGGCGGGCCTAATGTGGACCGGGTCTCTACTGGGTTGGGCTGAATATGGGCTGAAATTATTTATGGGTCGGGTTTGGGCCGGGCTGGCCCCTTTTTTTCAAACAGTTTTTTTGGACATTTTTTTATAAACTTGTTATTTTCCCATATATTTAAGCAATTTTTACTTTAAAAAATGAACATTTAATAAGTTAAAAAAATAAAAAATAAGTCCACCATTTTAATTAGTTAAAGAAAATGCAAAAAAAAAAACATACAGAAAATTAACAAATAATAATCAGAAAATGAAAAAAAAATAAAAAATAAAAATTCGAAACATACAGATCCAACAACAGATTCGACGTTAACCTCAACTAACACGGAGACCTGCTTTGATTGGACGAAGACTGGATGGAGACCTGCTTTGATTGGACCTTATCTCTGATTCGGCATTGATTGGGTTGTCTTAGTCCTATCAAAGCTTTAAACCAATCCCGTGCAGCTCCGTTAACTACAACAAAGTACCACGAGTTTTGAAGACATCCGTTTAGCCATCTCCTCCACCTGGACCCAAATCCCTTCCTTTTCAGTACTTTTTCAAGAAAACTCTAGTAAACCAGTCGAACGCCTTCTCAAAATCTAGCTTAAATAACAATTCTTGAGATCAATGCACTATGTCGGCCTCCAGAGCCGTGTCCAGGATCTGCCAGCCTCCTACAAATCCTACAAATGCACTATGATTGGACAAAATGGTGTCAGCCACAACCACACACAACCTTTTGGACAAAACCTTGGTGAGGATCTTGTACACACTTGAGACCAGGCTGATAGGTTTGAAGTCCCCGACTTTAATAGACAGTTCTTTTTTGAGAACTATAGTGATAAAGGTGGAGTTAATACTTTTGCATAGGACCCCTTTTTCAAAGAATTCATTAAAGAACTCCATGATATCATTCTTCACAATATCCCAATTGGATTGGAAGAAGGCCATTGAAAAGCCATCCAGTCCCGGAGCCTTATCTTTATCCATCTCTGAGATTCCACTCCACACCTCCTCTACCTCAAATGGGTGCTCCAACCATCTACTCTTATCCAAATAGATAGGACCCAATCGAGACCCTCAATCATAGGACGAAACTATTTCTCCTCATTGAGCAACTCCTTATAATATGTCTTGATTCCTTCTGCGATTAGAGGAGGTTCCCTTACTACTGAACCATCTCTCAATTCGAGTTCCGTAATGTAGCTTTTCTTTCTCCTTCTCGTAACCACTCTATGAAAGAATTTGGAATTGCAGTTCCCCTCTTTCACCCATTTGAACCTAAGCTTCTGTCTCCAACTTGTGTCCTCTCTAATAACGACCTCCTCAAGTTCGTTCTTTAATTGAACCCTCCGTGCAACCAGGTCTTCCGTTATTATATACTCTTCCTCAAATTTATCTGTCTTGAATTTCTGCGAGGATATTATTTTTAATCACTCCCATGTCCCCCCAAACCTCCTTATTCCAGGTTTTTAATTTCTCCTTCACTGCTCTCAACCTCCCCATTAAAATAAAACCCGTCCATCCCTCAATGTGGCACTTCGACCACCAATCTCTGAGATTCCTACTGAAAATGTGATGTGTGAGCCTCATGTTCTCGAATCTAAACGGATTGGGTCCCCACCTAGTAGGGCTTGAGATTTAAGGAGAAGTAATCTGACACATGCCTGAATTTTATTTCTTGAATCGGGTTAGGGAAAGCTTCGTCCCATTTGTTGGACACAAGGAATCTATATATGCGTGTAGCCATGGATCTCTTTCTTGACAGACCATGTGTATTTTTCATTTTCTAGGGGTAGATCTCGCCACTCACAATCTCTTATGAAGAGTTCAAAGTTCCTCATGCTTAGGGAGACCCTTGTGTTACCTTTTTTCTCTCATGTCGATCTGATCACATTAAAATCACTACCGACCACCCACCAGGGGCTACAAAGGCCTTCTCTCAATAAATTTGATCAAACTATGTGACAGTTAGGTCCATAGACAAAGGTAAGCCACCATTGGCTCTTGCCTCTTATATGAAGGCACACGGATAGTGAATAAATGCTGTGGACAACTTCAATCTTCGTAGCATCTCTAGTATCCCTGATAATGATAATCCCCCCAGACTCCAGGAGATGGGATGAAATCCCAGTCCTTGAACCTAACCTCCCAAAACTCTTGAATGGCTAAACTCTCTTCAATCTTTAACTTACACTCCTGAAAAAAGATGATATCAGGGGCCACCTTAATCATCGACTATCTAACTAGCTTCCGCTTGGTCCGTTCTCCCAAACCTCTAGTATACCAACTTAACAGCTTCATAGTGAACTACTTGAGACCCACTCCCCTTCTATCACTGCTACCCTCGTAATTAATTGAACACCTCAGTCTCTGCAGATCATTTTGACACTGATTTTTCTTTCTGGAAACTGTCTTAGGATATACATTGATTTTTACTTCTTGTCCAGAAATTCCCACCAATTTCATCCCCATCTGCTGAAGCACAAGATGGGGCTCTACTTTGCAAGAACCCTCTAAGTGAGATAAAGGAAGTGAAATTCCCCAAGACTATCGTCCCTTTTCTCTTGGGCCATTAAAGAGTTTGAAGGTGACCTCCTAGGACTAGAAATAACACCCACTCGATATACCCTTCTCTATATGAGTCCTTGGACTCGAAAATGAGTTATAATTAGATATACGACGGCTGATTTTTCAAGGAATGAGAAGATTTGGAATGTGGAGCAGAAGTAAAGTAAATTATTGGTTCATCCCTCTATTAAGGGTACAATTAACAAACTGAATAGATGAATCATTACCTTGAAAAGTGTTGTTAGGCATTACCTTCTTGCTTGCTCTAAGTGGGTCAATTGCGTGCAATGTCAAGTCTTCATTATTTTAATGATCCCTGATCTATTCCCCCTCATTTGTTTGCTCCATTAAAATGTCGTCACACTCTTGGAGTTCATCCAACAACAAATCATCAGAAAGCTCCTCCAAACAGAAATCCAAGTCTTCAGAATATTCCGCATCGCTATCTTCAAAATCAAAGCTCTTATCCTCGTTTGATTCATTCATTTGAATAGCTAAGTTAATTTATATTAACAAGTCTCAACCACCTGCCTAAATTTCGCTAGAGTTTGATATGTTTCCTTAGTTACTTATCTTTTAGAACTTCAAATCCTCTGCCTGTATTTGCGATAGAAATCCCTAACATGTTAACTTCAAAAGAAGAGGAAGAAAGTGCTTCCGTAAGGATCTTTGGAGAGGGAACCATTATCCTGTTGTCGATCTTCACTGCCTGTCATTACTGAAGGAATTATTTGGTGGTGTTTTGTTGTGTTCTTGCTTCGCTCTGTTGTTTTAAACCCCACTGTGATATTAGACTTCATTTGAAACTCATTCTTGTTGTTTGGGCATGTTATTATAGGGCCCAATCTTTTTCAAACATGTTTTGACTTAACTTTTAAATCTGGTACTAGAGCATTAATAGGACCCCAGTGAGCAGCCCCTCTGTTATTAAGTCGTTATGGTCTATTCTTTGGCATTGGGCCCAAGCTGCAATCACGAAAACCAATTTATTCTTCTCTTGGTGTACTGGAGTGAAAGATAGTGTAAAAAAAGTACACTGAAAAATAAAATAAGAATATGAATAGGAAAACAATATTTTGATTTATGGGGGAGGAAGGTGTAGTCTGTGAAATTGGATAGTTATATATTATTAGGTGAGGTTTGTGTAAATATTACAATATTAGGTGAAGTAGATTCTCATCTTCCCAATAGAGAGGCTTACCAAATGTATTGTTAGTTTCCAACTTTCAAGGCAAGGAATTGAACACAATCGACTTTTTTTTGTTTGTTGCAAACTCTCAACTGTTAAGACTAGTATATATACATAAGTGTGTGTGTGTGTGTGTGTGTATGTGTGTATATATATATATATATATAGACACACACACACACACACACACAGAGGTGGGACCCTCTTATTTTTGGGGCCCTACGCGCCCGCATTGTCTGCCTAGGGCTGGGGTCGGGCCTGCATTTGGATCAATTAACATGGGTATTTGACGTGGTTGAAAACATGAATAGTTTTTTATGCTTTCATAATATCGTGGGTGTGGGGTGGTTTTTTTCTAATATATCCCTTGCTTTTAATTTTTCTTTTTCCCCCCTTTTACATTATTCTTTCTTCCTCAGGACTAATGCTGGAAATATGGGGCAGTAGCCAAGTGTGAACAGAGTTGTGGAATAATTAGAAGATTGTTTCTCTATGTACTCTTGGCCATTTCTCGTAGTAAAAATATTTTTATTTTTATTTTTGAATTGAAGTATGTTTTAGAGCTAAGTGCTCTCAACTTTTGATGCTCATGTTTAGGTATTGTAATTTCACAAACTTTTTTTTTCTTCTTTTTTTTCCTCTTCTTTTATGCATCTCATTTTCAATAGTGGTTTAAGTTTTACATGAGGTGAAAGAGTAATCGCCACTACTTATAATGTGATTTGGAATTTAATTTTTGTATTGTAATGTTTTGATTATTCGCCATTGGTGCACACAATGTTTTAAAAAGCGCGCTATTGCCTTTTGCGATTGAAAAACGCCACGCTATTGGCACTGCTAAACAAGATGCTCCTTTTGCGTGCGCTATTTTGCGCGAAAGTGCGCTATTTTGCGCGAAAGTGCGCTATTGGAGCGCAATTGGAGCTTTGGAAAAAAAAAAGAAAACGCTGCCATTTTGAAAAAAGGGAAATGCAAGAGGTGTTTAACCCAACCCTTAACCCTTCAAAAAACTTACGGGCTGTTAAACTTATGGGCTGTTAACACCTTTTTTTTTTTCCTCAGCATAATTTTTTTTCAGTGTACTTTTTTTGTTTGGGAGCTTTAAAAACTCACTTTTTTTGTAACTTTTTTTCAATAACTCACTTTTTTTATTCATATTTCAGCAACATTTTTTCAAATCTCAAATAATGTAATTTTTTTAATAAATTCAGTAGAAAATGTATATTTTTTAATAAATTTCAGTGTAAAATGTTTTCTATTTTTTATTTTCCAGATTAAAAAATGGCACACAAAAAAGATTATGGATGGAAGCATGCATATGAAAAAGATTATCAGTTTAAAATGCTACTTATTTATAAAATTTCAGCTTAAAATGTTATTTGTTTTATAATTTTGTTTTTAAACTGTATTTGTCTTTATAATTTCAGTTAAGATGTTAATATTTTACAATTTTAAGTTCAAAATGTTAATCTTTTGTAATTTTCAGTTTAAATGATACTTGTTTACAAAAGTGGAGCTTAAAATATTTTTTTTAAATAATTTTCAGCCCAAATAGTTATTTGTTCTATAATTTTCAAATTAAAATGTTAATTATTTTACAAATATCAGTTTAAAATGTTATTTTATATGTTTTTATAATAAAAAAACTGAAATGCACGAATTGCTTGCTCGATGCGCGACGCGATTTGCGCGACGCGACCTCGGAGCCAAAACGCGACACCGATTAAAAACATTGGGTGCACATGCCTATTCTGAGGGGGGGGTGCTAATTGAAACGTCGGTGAATTAGAAATTTATCTATGTTCCATTAATGAATCTTTTAAATGAAAGTGTCATTTAAAATAGAGACAATGTTATTGCTATCACTTTTCATTTCAGTCTATTACGAAAAAACCCGTTAATTGAATAGAGCAACTATAGTATTAGAAAGGCTAAATTTTGTTGGCTCCCGTGGGCTAAGATACAAATGGACATCTTGATTTTTTGGAATATGTGTTGTCTCGATGTCTCTCCTTTTATAATTTTTTTTTTAATTATGTGTGGCCATTAATTTGATCTTAATTAAAAATAATGAATGTGCAAGAAGGGTTCCTAGATTTTATTAGTTTTTGGATGTAAAAAAAAGAAACTTCGACCTTTTTTCAATGCAAGAAATTTCCATAATAATATTTAACTCACCATTTCTTTTGAGTCATATAATTTTTATATGAATTATTCATCTTTTCATCAATATAATAGCTGATTCATTTCATTCATTGCTAGTTTCTTTACATCCTTTACAACATGTATCTTTCCTTGTACTGGATTGAAAATGGTGTATAAAAAGTTCACTGCAAAATTAAAACTAAAATATTAGGAAAACATACGTTTAAAATATGAGTGAGGGAGAGAGTGTGTGAAATTGGTGAGTTATATATTACAAGCTGGAAATGTCAAGTTTAATGTGAAGCCTTGAGGTAGGTGAGTTACATTCAACTCAAAAGAAATATATAGCTTCTCCTTACTCAACTTTCATATGAAGCCCTGAACTTCACAACATAATTCCATTGATTAATATAATTCAAAAATGTTTGCATTTTAGTTACATATATGTGAATAGTACAAGTTATTCTTGTAAGTTTAGATCATGTTTATTTAAGTTTTTGCATACAATTTTGATGTGGTATCATCCCAAAGTGGTCCAGTATACAGAGGAGAAAACTGAAGTATGTGAAAAAGCATATGGTCATTTGAACTGGATCCAACTTTGTGCTTCAATAAGGTATGTATGGAGTATTTGCTCCATGAAACTTTGGTGACCCTAAAGCCTTACTGAAATAGGCAACATGCCTGCTATGCTGTATACGAGTGAGGTAGAAAATAATTCTACCTATAGTTGCATGAAGTTAATATTGTTATGCTCTATAAGAACCGACATTATAAAGGGAAAATGGTTTAAGGTGTATTTACAAAAGAGTTGAGGTGTAAACCTCTAGCAGAACAAGGCATGGGCCTTGGCTTGAACACAATTTCACCAATTTAAAAAAATACTAATATAATCACAAAATGGTTTATCATCACTCCATTGCAGAAAAGTGTATCACTATTGAGGACATGTATATATAGAGAGTACACAGTCAACGTATATTTATATTACAAAAGTATAAATGAAAAGGAGTTGTGAAATTTCGTCAACTCATCCACTAGAGGGGGCTTCCTCTTTATACTCATTCGAATCTATATGAAATTGATAGCATCTTAATTAAATTGTCTAGAGAATATGTTTTTCTAGAATATTAGAGGAATGAGTGGACCAAAATAATTCTTGCACTCTACCCTCCTTCATTTTAGACATTAGAAAACGACTATTATATTTGAAAACATCTTTAATAGAGTCCCCTTAATCTCCATGTTCCAGTAGGTACCATTGGCTTTGCATTCGTGAAGCATAGACACTAAGTGCGGGTGTCGTGTTTTGACACGCTGACGATAAACAAATATATTCTTTATTAATTTATATATATATATATATATATATATATATATATATATATATATATTATTTCATCTATTTTGAAATTTAAAAAGAAAAAGTACTGGTCAATCTAATTTATCAAAATTATGATAAATAATAAAAACTTATAAACCCCAAGCCAAAAGTCTAGATTGAAAATAAGTGAGAGACTGACTTCATTCTTTATTGTCCCCCCTTCCCCCTCCCCCTCCTTTTTCTTAAACCTCTAAAAGATACAACCTTACATGATGACACTAGAGTTTCTTTAAGTTAATTAATGTTTGGCCATGTCATGCCTGTGAATTGTCAACATAATTTTTAAAAGGGCAAACAAGTATCATCGCCACATGGCATGACGGACACATGTCATACCTGTGTTGAAGTGTCCCGAGTGTCAAACACCGGTTCTTTGCTTCCTTTCAATATTCTACAAAAGTGTGTCAATTTGGATTTTAGCTTTCAAAAATCTTCTTCGCAAACTAAATGAAACTTTAAGTTGGCTCTACCTTCATTTAACTCCTATCTAGCTTTGCCAATATTGTTCACTTCTTGAGCTGGCTCATTCTTTAGATCCAAGTCCTCTGCTATGACATTAAATTCATTCTTTCCAATCATTAGATGCTTTTGACATTAAATTTGACAAGAACTGATATAATTTGGTGACTTTAGGGAATAAGAAACCTGATTCTCTTCCACTAACTGACTTAAATTGTAGCATTTCATAGTTAGTAATGGGCATCATTTCATCTAATTGAAGAAATTGATCAAGATGAATTTTTACCTTGATTGATGCGTATTGAATAGATATAGATATGTCTTTGATTGATTTGCTTGTTTTCTATTCTTTTCCACATTGGTTCCTACCCATGAGTTGTTCTAGAGACAACTTTTTGAGCTATTGTTCATTTACATATCAAGAGAACACCTTAAGCCAGAAAACCAGGATGCCTTTTCCACAAACCTCTGCAATACAAGTAAAATATTTCCAGATTGTTCCGTTTTGATTCTAGTAGCTCGTATTCCTGTGCCATTATACTCCTTACTGTTCCAAGAGTATTTGCTTGGCATCTCTTTAACAATGTAAACTTGGTCACTTAATACATTAATAAAGTGATCAGTGTCAAATATATCGGTGAATGAGCTGAAGAATACATGTGACTTTATGTTTCAGTAGCCTCCTTTTAGAGTTGAAAAGTAAAATGCAGAGTGGGAAGTTAAAGTAATTTCCTCCCAACAATACCTTGAATCTTGCCAGACATGATTCACTTCAAGGTGTGGGATGACAAGTGTTTCATAATAATTTCGCATTACCACACTTCAATGCTTGATGATGTAGGAGGGTGTGACAGAGAAGTCAATTGAGTTACTTGTGACTTTTATTAGTGAATTTCTTGGCCAATATGTGTCAACAATGATCAAATCAGTGCTATTAAAGAACTCATGCCATAATCTGTATCACTTTTCTTCAGCCCGGGGGAGGGGGGGGGGGGAGAGGTGGAATTTAAGAGGAGAGGGGGAATTTAAGAGGAGAACAAAGAAAATTAATAATCAGGCTACTGTAAATAAGACAATATAAAAGAAGATTTGTGGAAAAACCATGAAAAAGTGATGTTGGTTCTTGTTAAAAGATGTTTGTTGAAGTTGGAATAGTGGGCTATTCTAATATTTGAAAACAATATATTTGTAAAGAATTGATTCCACTGTGCTTATTGGTTTACTTTCTTGTTTCGAGAACTTTTGATAATTTTGTTAATTGGTTTGAAAACATTTGATCCTTTTTATATTGCACGGTTCTTGACGTTGGTTTATGGTGAATAATATTGGGAAGGAGAGGAAAGCTCCTAATTTATACTAACCTGGCATTTGAACACCAAATATAATTTTTGTGCTCAGTTCCTAGAAACCAAGTTGTTATATTAAATGTACATGCATGACTACCAAACAAAACATAACAACCGCTTAAATTGACTTAACTGTCAGAAGTTGAGACCAAAATTTTTACCCACCGGGCCTTTCTGTCGGGTCTTATTCATTTGCCTTGCTGCCTGCCTACTGAACCAAACATATAGAGCATTCGAATGTACATAGTGGTGTCAGTATAATTCCCCTGAAGTTATTTCGATGACTCGGTACCTTCATGATATGAATGTGTCTTTGCAGATTTCATTCCTATTTATGGAAAGCATAGATTACGCAACAATTTCAAAATTTGGTTAGGATCCTGTTTTAGGTCTAATAATGTGTGTGTGCAAAATGAACACTCTAATAAGCTTTTGATTTATATTCAATAAACTTTCATATGATGGCCTTAAAGTGAAGGTGGTTGAGACAGCACAAAGTTATTATTATTTTGTCTCTAGTCATTTTTATTATACGTAACTTTGACCCTTAATATGGCAATTCTCACTCCTTAATGTTGAAGAATATGTTAATAACAGAATTTTCCCCTCAGACTGAAAATACGAACTCTGCCTCTGTCAATAGTTATTCCCATAAATTCAAGTGGCTACACAAAAAATGACATAGGTATCTGGTATACTAAATGTAGACATTTTATCTCGTCAGCCCAAGGTAATTCCTCGTTCAATCTAGTTATATTTATGTCCTTGCATCAATTGCCACATCCACTTGTTGTCTACCAGAGGATTATCATCATTCCTATACCTTTTATGGGGTTCTTTATAATTCTACTAATCATTATTATAAAATATTAGGGTAGTTTAGTTTGGAGACAAAATGATGTGTGGATCAGTTATGAAGCAAGAGTTTACATATTAAATTTGAATTCGTGGCGAAAGATTCAGAATTTCCCTTGTTGAATTCGTCACGGTATATGGGGGATTTACTTTAAAGGCACTTTGAACAAGATGTTTTCTGACAATAGAGGTTTCTTCCTGTACAAAGATTGCATCTTTTGATGTTGAAGCTGAGGTATTTTAATTTTTTCCAGACCCTGATTTTTCTTATGTGGTCTTGTATGATATAATATTAGGGGTGTTGAGGGGCATGCCTTTATTTATGTGGGGATTACATGAAGGAGGTAGTGAGATATGGTGGGTGATGAAAGATTCTGGGGTGAAAGAGTCTTATATTGAGTTGATGTTGTTTGTATGTACTGCCAATTCTTGATCCTAAGGCTAGTGTTTATCTTATATCTTATTCAATGACTAGTGGCGAAGTTTTTTTAAATTACAATTAGACAAATTTATTTGGTACAATTTGATGAGTGAGACTATTAGAGATGTTACTCTTCATCGTTTGCCTCGGGAATTTGATATTGGGGTTTGTATGGAAAGTATTGTTACTTTAGGAAACAACAACAAAATGAGAGAGACTGAAGAAAAAGGAGAATATAAGTTGTAAAACATCGTCTTGTATGATCTTTTTTGTTATTGAAGTAGGCTTTTTTATCTTGCCTATATTTAGGTATTTTATATGTCTAAAGTGATTGTTCCCTTCTAGATTTCTTGCGCATATAGTTAAAACACATTCTTGTCTCTTACGGATCTGTAAAATAATATGAGAAAAGAGATGGGTTAAAATTTCTTTTGTAGCATTCTATTGAAGCCTACTAGATTCTTATTAATATCTCTACAATTGATTTGCTGTGCTGGCTTGCCTGATAATACGGATATACTATACTTAAATTGATGATAATGGATCTAGAAAACATTAAGCACTTACATACTTGATGCTAAGTACTCCTAACACGGTTTATTTAAAGAATTTTTGTAAACTGTTTTTACTTGTAACTTAATTTTTAAAAGATGTTTTTAGTTATTTCATCCTCATTTTTGGTAATTTTGTTTTTCCTACGTGAGTCTCAATGTCTCTAATTGCTCCAGTAGTTGAATTTTTTCCGTCTTAGTGAATATAACATATGGATTTAATATTACTTTTTTTTTCTTCGACCTAGACTAAGTTTTGAAATATATCATATGGATTTAATATTAATTGTTTTTCGTCTTAGTGAATATAACATATGGATGGTCGGTGGTGACTTCAATGTCGTTCTTGAGGTTGATGAGAAACGTGGTAGTAATGGAATTGGCGTTAGAGACATTGGGGACTTTAACAATGCCGTGATGCTGGTCTAATTTAAAATCCTTTCTCGGATCTAGGTTCACTTGGTGCAACCGTGACGGCCAAGCTTGCTGGACTGGATTATATGTAGTGTTCAGTGGTTTTTAAAGTTTAATAGCACCGCGGTGCCACATCTGAATCGGCTAAATTGGTATCATTCTCCTTAGAGGGTCTCCAGATCAAACCATAATGAAAATATCCCAAGACCCTTAAGATTTCAGAATATCTTGAATTTAGTGTTAATTTAAGTGATCAGGATCTTAAGTGGTTAAAAGACCTGAACTCATTTTCTTCGACGTTATCTTGGAAATTTGTGAGAGACAGATAGCTTCTTGTGTTCTCCTTAAAATCTGCGGGGAAAAGAAGAATCCCTCAAAAGGTATCATTTTTCATTCAGAAGGTTTTGCACCGAAAAATCCCTCAAATGGCACTTGGACTTAACTGCTTTAGCTTCTTATGACCTCTTTAAGAATAGCTTTTCTATTCCCCCTTCAACTCGGTATACTATATAGATTCATTTGATAGGCTGATAAGTTGGGGCTGCAACCTTGAGGAAGTCTTTTAAGCAGCCGAATCAGTATTGGACTTCCCCCCCACCCCACCCCACCCAAAAAAATCCAATTATGATTTCATGTTTTCCTATGAATTTGTTTAGTTTGAAATGGATAGATTGGTGCGTTGAAATTTTTCCCTTATTTTTAAACCGTTTCTTCTGTTGAATTAAAAACAAAATCACGCAATATTATGTCCTCCCTTTGCTTTCATGGTCACTCTAGTATGGCGAGTTAAAATGAAAATATTCCACCATTTGTTGGTGCTTTTTGCTTACCATTACAGCATAGAGAGTGTTGTCCTTTGAATGCTAATGGGAAAAAAATGAAATTCTATACTTTGTGGCTTCCACGACCAACGTGCCCCCACCATGTGATTCTGTATAAGAATCTAAAATTTCAAGTGAATCATTGAATAAATTAGTTCTTCACTTTTGACTAACTTCTTGTACTTGATAAAATAAAAGTGCCGAAAATATTTATAATAGTATGTTAACTTATGATTAATGCATTGACAATTTATTGTGGGAATCACCAATCGAGTGCCCAAGTGGCACAATGGTTCTTATGGGTTAACATATAATTTCAGATTTTTAAGCATTTTTTGCTTTAATTCATTTATTTGTTCATTTTCAGTCACGGTGCCCGGTGAATTGGGTATTATAAGAATGTTTGAGACTGTAGCTAGCCATATTTGCAATGTGTGAGAATCATAGATTCTGAATAATTAAACGCACAACTAGTAATGTGTGTTTAATTCATGGGTGTATTTAACATTAATCTTGTAACATACATTTTATGCCATTTACGCCAAGGCTTTAGTTCATATATTGTGTGGGGTGATTTGTTGGTTACTCTATTGTATTTGGTGTACTGAACATTTCTCGAGTTGTTTTGGGATTTCCTGTCATATTGTGCAAGAATCATGGTTTCTACTGAATAAACTTTTCCATTTCATATTAGTTCAAGTTGTGTGACTCTTAAATTCTATAGAATCATTCTTCTACATTGCATCTTTGCTGTTTACTTGAAGGACATTTAAAAAAAAATCAATATTCTATTTTTTTATGCAATTGAATGATTTTATGAATAGTTATAATTTTTCTATTTGAAGACAATGAAAGTACCTCGTGGGCAGACTTTAATGAAATAGTTGGGAGAAACTGCATTTTTTATTATAATTTTCAGTTTATTTTCCTTAAATGTTAGATGGCCTTGTGGAATTGTGATGATTTTTAAATAAAGTTAGATCTTTAGATCACCATCACTTAAGACTAGCACTTCAAAGAAATTTCAGAAGTTTGCTCAAGTCAGTTCAGTGTCTGTAGTTGCACAGATTTATGGTTTTTATTTCAAAAAAAATCTGTTGTGGATTCTTATACGCACTTCCTAATAAAAAGCCCAAAATCATATATTTTGGTGTAGAGGATCTAGCTAATGTTGGACCACTTTTGTTTTTATTTGGTAGTTTAATTGGGTTGTCAAGACGCAATTTCAATTTTATTTAGAATTCAAGTAATTATGAACATTAATAAAGATCTAACCCTACTTAAAATTTTGTTTTTTCTCTTCAATCTTTTACAATTTTAAAATGATCATGAGCGTGCCTTTGTCGTGTGTAGATTGCGACATAGGCACCGAGCATTTTTAACCATAGGTACATTGTACACAAACCAGATTTGGCAGTTTTGACTCTGCCTATGCTATTTTAGAAATTAGAAGATTATATCTTGGTCATGGTTGTGTCTCAAGCATGGGGAAACACACTGGTGTCTTGACGACACACAATATTCTGGAGCCACGATGCACCCAAGTAGCTCCGGAATATATTTAGTCTTGTCGCACCTAAGCAACATCAAAAAGAGTGTAGAAGAGGCTTTGCATTGGTGAAATAAAAAAAATGTAGAAACAAATACCATGGAATTAACTTGGAAAACTAAAGTTCACTGAGCTCCTGCTTGGCTCATTTAGTCATGCCTAAAAGAGTCCATTTAAGGTTAAGTTTTCTTTCTAACATGAAATATTCTTAAGGTGGTTGTAGGTCCGGTGCTTGATGTAGAGATATTAGAGTCAAACACTTGTATTTTGCAACTTAGTGTGTGGTCCCTTTATATATTACAGGCCTGGACGATATATAAATTTGAGTACTGCTAGGGACGCACTCATATTGTACCCAAATACACATTGGATTATATTTTAAATGGAATCCATGTGGTTCCCACATACTAATCAATGTGTGATAGACAACTCACGCGTGTCTGATTTTTTGGTACAATTTGAGGGACTCCTAAGAATTACTCTATAAATTTTGTGTCGATATTTACAACTCGCACTTATTGGAATTTTACACAAGCATATATATTTTGACGAGGTCTGCACCCTAAAGTTTTGAACAACACGAGGGCCAAACACTGGCAAGAATTTCTACTAAGTTGACCAAGTTTTAGGGACCAATGACTAAATATCTAAGATTTAAAACTAGCATAATCCTATAAGAGTATAAATACGAAGCATGGGGCGGAGGGGTGCAGGTGAGGGCATTGGGAAAGGGTGAAGTGATTCGTCAAAATAAGGTATGAGTGCAGAAATTTAGTGCTAGTGCAGGTGCAGGTGTTATGACGAATTCATGCTTCATAACTCTATAATTTATAATTAACAAATAGATTATGTTTCCAATATCAATGATAAGCTCACTTATCAAGAAAATCATGATAACATTAAGTTAGATTTTTTTTCTCGTAAAAAAAGTAAGACGGATAACCTAAAAGGGTTCCTCAATACAAGATATATAACAAAGAAAAGGATAATCAGTGTCTCATAGAACAATGCTACTCTTCCTAGTTGAAACTAGACCTCAAAAGGTGCGTTTCTTAAATCTTTTGATTTCTCCTATATTTCCTTTTCTAATTTTCTCATTCCGCATTATATTTGATCAGATCATAAAAATAAGAAGAAAGGGTCACATAATTCAAATTCAACAATTTTGACAACATTCTAGTCGTCTGTTCAAATTATGTCCCTATAATGCCGAAAACTAATTATGAGCTTTAGCATTCCTGTACATCAACATAATAAGATAAAGCAACGCTATTTCTTTCATCGTGACTTGGGAGAAAGTCATGGTGACAATGTAATCAAAGCATTGATCATAGTTAAACTCCTTGTGAATATCCATAATGAATGTACTCAGTTGTCTTTAAAAAGGTCGTATCCAATGCACAAGGCTCCCTCTTAATTCCAGGGTCTGGAAGAGGTGGATGTCGGCTAGTCTTACCCACATATGTTTTATATATGGAGAGGTTGCCCCCATGTCTCGAACTCGAGACCAACCGTGGCTTGAGCGAGGGCACTTGCCATCGCTCCAAGGTACGACCTCTTACTCAGTTGCCTTTGTGAAAATAAATTTCGTTGTGTTCCATTATTTCATTTACGCAGACATGCTAATTTTTAAATCTATCTCTTTGCAGCTAAGACTCCTCACATAAGAGGAGAAATATTCAACTGCCCGCGAATTCTTTGATGTCATCATACTAATTTCATCAAACCCCTTTTGGGTTTTAAGATGTTTATTTTGACACCCACCTCAAAATCTTAAGAAATTGAAGGATGAGCTCGATAGATGGCATAATATTGCACAAGTAACAGTTGAAGGGGAAAAGAAGCTCCACATTAAATAATCCCTAGGTTCTCGCAGCCAACGTCACCATGAGGGAATTGTGAACATATTCCCTTATATTAGGATCCCTAATTTTCACATAAATGGGATGCAAAACTTCTCATGAAAAGTGTCAGCACGACTGAAGTTGAGACACTATATCCTCTTAACTTTAATTCGCAATTGTAGAAATAGTGAAGTGAAGAAATAAAGTTCTAATTTCCTAAAAGTGGCAATAGGATTTAGGTAAGATGTGGGGATAAGGGATTTTGGGAGCTAACCTTGTATGAGAATATCGCTCACTATTGCAAGAACTGTTAAAAGTAATGCCATAGTAATGTCAGACCAAGGAATAAAGACACTAGCAGATCAAGGAAATAGAGTAATCCCACAAGTGAGAGGGATGCAGAAGATTAAAAGAAAAAAATGGAAACATAAACCCAATGGAACAATGAATCCCATTTTATTATAATTAATCGTGGAAATTCTCTCAATGGAAACAAAAGAAGAGCGTGGTTAGTATAGGCTGAAACTAAGACATGGCCGAGTTGAGTAGGTATCATAGGGAACCTATTCGTCTTCGAGTCAGGAGTCATGAAATTGACAAAATAGTAGTAACTTGGCCTAAATTGGGTGACTTGGCAGAAATATCAGTGATTTGGCCTACATATTCAACAAACTGGCCAAAATATCAGAGAACTTGGACTAAATATCGGCCTCCAAACACAACCTGCTTATTCGCTTCCTATGCGATTTCCCTCATTTGGTTATAGGCATTTTAGCTATCAATATGCAGAAATCAAATTATAGATTTATAACCCAGATATTTGATTATATATATAAGTCATAATTTGCATTTTTTATAAAAAATTTAATTATAAATATTTGGCGATTGTGTGCTTATAACTTCTTGAACATTGCAATTTAAAAATACGGCATGCATCAATATAACCAATTAGATATTACTCTGCATACCAAATGATGATTGTAATCACCTAATCAATCCATGCTCATACTTATGTTTATAAACATTTTTATGTTTTTTTTCCAAAAATAAAATAAAATTGGCTCTCTGAATAACAAATCGTTGTGTATCACCCAAAAGTAATTTCAATACGAGACCGAGTTAAGAAATAGTGCGAACGAGTTATAGACAAATACTGCGACATTAAATGAAGAAGACAAGGGAAGTGAGATTTTTTGGATCTCGGCAGGAACATCGTAAGTCAATCACTAGCTCTCAACAGAACAAAGGATCTGTCATACTCATATATCTCCACTTCCTGGGGTGGAGTGTAGGATGCTAGAGTGATTTTGATTATTAACAATGATGGTGTGTGTGTGGTCAATCGGTTCCCAAACCACTTAAGTGGGTAAGAGGTTGATTGCATCCTTGGCACTCACCCGCTGTACCTGGTTGATAGAAGAGACATACCTAGAAGGGATACAACTATCAAGGGTGTTTTTGCAATTAAAAGTTGCATTGCGAAGATTATGAATGAAGATGACCAACTTATGGAGGCTTCAATTCCTAATAAACATTTCCCTTTGTTGTGGCTTATTTGGAAGGACATGTTGCTTACTAATAAATAAAAGCTAACTAGGGGTGTTACTTATAATGGAAATTGTGATTGGTGCAGTAAAAGGAGGACATCAACCACCTTTTTAGATTGTGCTCTAGGGCCAAAAATTGTTGGACACTCGTTTTGAATGATGGCCAATGGAATGCAAGTTAGAATTCAAATTTCCATGATTGGGTGCTTAAAAAAACTTTGGTTAATAATCATAAAACTTATTTGGGGTGCCAGGGTATGTTGTATTCATTTTTACTCTTTGTATGAGTTGGAAAGTGACGAACGATTTCTGTTTTAAACGGGTAAATTCCCAATCCCACTTAGTTGTCCATAAAAGTCGTGTATGTCAAGGAAATAATCCATGTGTTAGGAAATAAAGGCAACCAAGTGAGGAAAGTTGAAAACAAACTCGCTAGTTGGAATTTTCAGTGCGCAGGTCAAGTAAAGATTAACACCGGCGAAAGCTCAAATGGAAACTGTGACATAGTAGTTTTGGTGGTCTTGTGAGAAATGAGCAAGGAGTGTAGATGTTGGGTAATTGCGGTTGTTTGAGAGGAAACACAACATGTATGCACGCAAAGCTGAAGGGCATTTTTCATGGCCTTAAACTTGCAAAAGATTGATAGCTGAGTAGTGCTGTAATTGAAAGAGATTCCATGGTAGCGGAAAGTCCAATTAATAGGTCAATGGCAAATACGAAATGCTCATTGAGGATTTCATCAGACTCAAACGTGATGCGGAAGCTACAATTATGAGTACATTATGTGAGGGTAACTGGGTTGCTGATAAGATGGCAAGGCTGGGCATGGACGTCAATGAGGAGCTACAGGTATTGAACATGCTGACGGAAGAAGTGGTGGAGGAACTGGAAGCTGACCAAAAAGGGACATCTTATGTTAGGGGATCATAGATAGTCTGTAGCTAGACTCTGTGTTTTGAGTCTCTATTTGGTGCTGTTTTTGACTTCCCGTTAATAACAAAAAAGACCTCTCCCAAGCCTTTGGCTATTGTAAAAAAGATAATTATCAAGGAGATTGGGGATTATATTAGAGATTCTTTCAAGAAAAATAGTTCTTTGTTGAATGAAAAGTACAGCAGAGGGTTGTTTTAGTCCCCTCATGCCTCTTAATCTTCCAGTAAAAATATCATAGTATCAGTATGACATTTAATTTAATTATGCTACAAACAGTTGAAGATGATGAGGATGAGTATCACGTGGAATTTGTGGAGAACAAGAGAAATTTGTGGAAGTCAAATCTAAGAAGGATAAAGAAACTCAAGGTCTTATCTAGTGTTTATAGCCTCAAGCGCTATTGCACTTATAATGTGTTTTGCCTCTCTAAAACGTGTTATTGCTCATCTAAAATAGCGTATGTCACAAATGGCATATGCTATTTTATGCTATTTCCACACTAGTCCCGGTATTTTGTGCTATTGCATGCTATTCACATTATTTCATTCCATTTCAGGCTATTGTCACACTATCTGTGTATTTTACTTTTATTCTCCTCTGCCAAAACGCGGTAATTTAACCGAAAGAGAAAAACTTATAAGTTGCATAAGGAGAAAAAAGAAAAAAAACTTGTTTTATTTGGGTTGGTGCATCTGTTAAATTTTTTCCTTTCATTTTCGGGTTCAGATGCCTCTATTCCGGATGAGGAAGGCTTTTCATATTTTCCATATGCTTGCTAATTTGACTGTTTGAAACTTCATGTCTTCGGGATGTTGGTATGAATTGATTTTGTATCTCTATGATTTTATTTAGAATGATGTACTATTAGTGTATCCAAAGCTTCTCAAGATCTTCAGCCTCCGGGTCACAAGCTGAAGTAATGTTTGTAATTTGAATGTACTACATTTGACATATGCCACAACTAGAGAGTGGAAATATGACCATTTATCGGTTATCAATGAGCAGAAGGGTTTTTCTATTTTTCGTGAATTTCTTATGTTCGACATTGGCTTTAAGCTGGTATCCAGAAAGAGAATTACTTGTATCGTGATCCTGAGCCTGGAGAGTTGCGCATTAGACAATAAAAAAATATATCCTTGCTTTTCTTTAATTTTTTGTAAAAAAAATAATGTGTTGATGACACATTTGTTAGCTTGTGACTTGTCACTTGAAGTTTGATGAGATACATGACTTTAAGAGTATCTTCAGCTTGTGACTTATATTGGCTCTTGACATGTAATTATCCTTGAACAATGGACCGCCGCTATATAAATGGTGTGCAATGGTAAGACGCCAACGAATGTATAGCTTTTTGAAGGGATCAGTAGTGTTGGTGCATCTGTTCCTGTTTCAGTGATATTAATTCTTATTCCACAGGAGTCCACTACACAAGGCAGTAGCTATATCGAGTAACTTGACGTGGAGGAGCTTTTCAAAAGAACCCTATATTGTAACAAAATTTTTGGCCTGATCTATCATATGTACCAAGCCCAAATAAACTACAGAGAGCATATCACCCCAGTTATCACAAAGTTATTAGTTCAGTTATTCACACTAGAGTTGATGCCCAGCTCTAAAGACTACTGGATTTGGATCCCGATGCTACAATTTAAGTCAGTTAATGAATGAGGAATCAGATTTCTTTCACCCAAATCAACAACGATGTCACCAATCATATCAAATCAGAGAATTCAATGTTTCCTTCATCATACAAGCATTTTTTAATGGGTGGAATGAATGAATTAGTGGGGAGAGATGTTGTAAATTCTTCTATTCTTCCCCGTGGATAATTATAGGCGATTTTAATATTGTGATTAATTTAGCGCAAGTTAAGATTTCAACTTCATCAATGTTATTTGTGCTAGAGAAACTTATAAAAATGTGTTTCACTCTATATATCAAGCAGACGATTTGGTTCGAGGAACATGATCAGGAAGTGAACAAAACCTGCTTAGCGAGAGAGGCTTTTAGTAAACCGGAGACAATTTAAGTATAATTTAGCTTGTGAAGAGGTTTATTAAAAGAAAAGGTCCTAAGTTTCACGGACGGACCGGATTCTAAACTACCATAATTGACAACTATGTGATCTGACTCTTAATTATCATTTCCTCCATTCACAGTACAAAGTTTTACCCTACTCACTTAAAGATGAGAATTGAGAGTCTGGGATTCCTGTTTTTACAATAACGATGAGTTAGCTATCTGTATCGCGGAAGAAAATATCATGGTATATTACTGTGTTGGTGACTTACCCCATCTGCAAGACAAAAAAGAAGGGTGATTATAACTTTAAGGATGCTTCTTTTAGGTTTTGACTGCACCAAGATAGAACATTATCTTATATTAAACTGATCATCAGTACGAAAATGAAGTTAGTTTTTACTAGGAATTGAAGCATGTTCAATTGTTTATTAAAAGTGTAAGTCTCTCGTTGATGCACTTAGTGGTCACTATTTTAAAAGCTGTGCTGAATGCAGAGGAAATTAAAATAGTGGCAGATTTCAATTTAAAGCTTTGCATGCAGAAAGTTCCTTTACCTCAGGTCAGTAGCATGGGGTAAGCAAATGGTAGAATTGTTTAAACAATATGGATTGTTGCGCATGGTTAATTAGGGTCCAAATGGAGGTCTGATGACAGATGAACATGGGATATTTGTTTGGATTTTCTTCCTTTGTTGGGAATGTGACTAATGTTGGAGTTGAATATTGGGCAGTTCTTAAAGGCTTAGAAATTGCAATTGACAGAGGGATGGGCCATATCATCTTGGAGTCGAATTCGGGCTATATCTTTGCATAGGGATATTCAGTTTATTCACTGATTTCAAGAGGTCAACACTGTTGTTGGCATGGCTAACCATGAATGTGATTTACACATTGATACTTTCTTGGTTTCTTTTACATTAGATTTGTCAAACATAGTTTAGTCAATTTAAGACATTAATTGGAAGCATTGGCCATGTTGTAAATCCAATACCATCATCAATTACTCCAACTCAACAATGTAAGCCGATATTTTAAATGAAAACATCTGCCATTCATAAATTGCTATCAAAACATACTCAATAAATTGAATATGATTATATTGAAATCTGGACTGTCGATTAAACAAGACTAAGGTTTGAATACACGCCTGAAACATAGAAGGGGTTTGATTGGTAACCGTGAGAGTATTTCCGTGACTATCTCCGTCGGAGTGTACGACATTTTGGTGATCTTAGGTTATTTGGATTTGAGAAGGAAGAAGAAGAATTTGAATTAAGATAGAGCCTTTGATACCACTGAAACAAAATTGGTTTTTCCAGTTAGTTATATATATATGCAATTGGTCTAGGCGGTCACAGACGTCTTATATATACAATTAGAAAGAACTATATTTAAGAAAATGACACCGAGCCTGACTGTCCAACCATAACTATATGCTGATTTTTTTCTCTTTATTTCTCATTTTTTCGTGGGCGTAACCTATATTGGGTGAACCACATTAAATCTTGTGTGTACTCTTTGTGTTATTATCATTTAACCCTTTATTTTCAGAATACTAGTAATTTCTAGTTATCATACGGCATACAACATTTTTTTTTTATCAAATTTATATTACATATAAAGAGGAGTATCTCACAAGAGCCATTTAAACAAGTTTATAGGAGCCGAGGTTTTTGAACTGTTATCAAGTCAATTCTCGAATCGCAGTCTCATAGTGCTCATTGTGATATTTGTTTAAAAAATAAAAAATAGAAAAAACTCTTCAAAACGGCACAGCGCTGGACCTGATGATGGGCCTTTAATTTGTGCCTGCAAATGCACATGTATGAGTAAATACGTTATATTTTTAAATAGAAACCAATTAATTTTTTTATCTTTAGAAATTAAATTTGGGAATGTGTTATCAATATTGGTAAATTGTAAGTTTCAATTAGACAATTTTGTTTCACTTGGAATACTTTAGATGTTTGTGTAAAAAGATAGTTTAATTACTGTTAAAATCCAAAAAAAGCAGTACACAGTTAAAATCGGAACAGTCACAATAATATTGGCAGACAGTGGCAACATGCAAGTTCTCGCAGGCAACACTAGTCGCAGGTGTGAATTAGAAGTCTGAATTCATACCCATGAATACACACCCAGAATTATGATTCATATAATCCAAAAGCATTACACAGTTAATGGGTTCTCTGTTTATTTTGTATTTAAGTGTTCAACTTAATTTTACTATTTTATTAGGAGTTGCGTGTTGGATTTCTTTGAAAGGGGAGATATTGGGGCAACTTAAGTTTAGGACATACCCAAACAAAAAATGATACCTTTGATTGGATTCATCTTTTCCACATAGATTTAAAATAGAAAACAGGAAGTTCTCTATTCCTCACAAATTCCCAAAGCCGATGTTAATGAAAATAAGCTCGGACCTTTCAAAAACTTAGGCTTCTGATTATTAAAATGAATTACATCGTGTAGAAATAACTCTATAATTCTAAAGACGTTTCCACATTTGGGTGGGCAAAGGCAAACCTGTTGCGGCAATGCTATTCAAAGATTTAACATATTTAGCTCCCAAGAATTCAGCCCAAATTGAGCTGCTTGGGAGATGCGCCACTATAATTTCAGAGTATAAGTTTGGATAACATCATGATCTTGTCTTACTTCTATACCACACTCTAAGCTCCAAAGGAAAAATGTGAACATTCATATCATTAATAACAACGACACGAGGATTGAGGGCCGCATATATGTGGAATGTCATAGATTGGAAAATGTGGTTTATGAAAATTAACTTACCCCTGGTGAGAGAAGCCTATTGTGCCATCCATAATTTCTAGGTCTGATTTTACTAATCAAACATCAAATAAAAATCATTTTTTTCTACCTCCATACAAAAACAATCTGAGGTACTTGAGAGGAAGCGTTTTACGAATGAACCCCGTAGTATCCTCAATAAGAGAGCATCTAGACGAATTGGTCTTGTCAAAGATTACATAACAGTTGTTGTGCTTGTTAATAAGAAGTCCTAAGTTAGCTTCATAAATACCAAAAATCTCCATGAATTTCCAAAGAAACCTTTTACCATGGTTTAGGATATCATTCACATGATAACGAGATAATAAGTGGGAAACCAATAGGGTGAGAAAAGGGCAAAAGCTTTCCACTTAGCATCAAATCATTGGTTTTTTGGGTAAAAACCTTAAAAGCAATGACGAACAGACCTGGAGAAAGAGGGTCACTCTGACGCACTACACAATTTGACTTAAAAAAAAATGAGCTACTGCCATTAATAATAATAGAGTACCAAAAATTCGAGATAAGATTCCACACCATGCTGATCCAAATTTCATTAAAACAGAATTCCCTCGTGACTTTTAATAAGTATAACCATGACAGCTGGTCATAGCCTTATCTATGAATCATAATTTACACTATCAGAATATTATCTGAAATATATTTCTATTTAATAATGATTCATTGAGTAGGGAAATACTTTTGGGGAGAATCATGTTCAACCGGGAAGACAAGATTTTTGACATTATCTTATTGGGAAAGTTTGAAAGTCCGGGGATTTGTGGAATGACAACGAACAAAGTTCTAGTCCAGCTTCTGGCCAATGATGCCCTGAGAAAAAAACTCAAGACAGTGTTAAACAAATACTTATGGATCACTTCCAAGAAAGATTGGAAAAAACATCCCAAAAACTGTTGGGGCCATCGACGCTGTCCCCATCCATTTAAAATACCACATATTTCAATTCTTCCAACATTGGATTCTTTGTTAGCTTCACATTCTACTCTTTACTCACTAGTTGCGAATTAAAACTTCAAATCCCTTCTTCCATAGATTCTTCACTGATCCAAATTTGAAACTGTTCGGCCAAGACTTGCCCAATTTTAACCTCATTTGAAATTTATTGATTGAAAAAACCTTGTATTAAAATCACCTTCCCTCATCCATTTAACCTGTGACTTATGACACCAATACACCTCTTCACACAAACGTCTTCGTTACAAAAGCGATTCATCTCGTAAGACATTTTGATCCCCTACCACGAGTACATTCATCCCTCTCCAAAGAAACCTCCTTCGAGAGAACCAAGTCTTCCGCCTCTCTGATCCGCTGCCACAAGTTTTCAATTTTTTTTTAATTCCAATCTCAAATCAACTTGTAAGACGTTTCGATTTAAGAGTGAAGATATGTAAATAGTTAACCAAAATTGGCTACTCCCATCTATGTTTCACCAATTGAGTAAACCCCCGATGACAAGTCCACATATTCTGAAAGACAATGACCCATTTCATCCGATTAAGATGCATCACAACGTGTTTATGAAGCTTAGAAACCCAACGAGCATTGCATAAAATTCTGTCTAGCCGCTCCCACATGCGAGCTTGGCCATCACGGTTATTGTACCAAGGGAACTTAGATCCCCCAAAAGAAACTTGCACTAAAAGGCTTCTCATCAGCCTCAAGAACGATATTAAAGTGACCACTTACCATCCAGGATCCTAGAGTAGTTGTAGCAATATCACCCAAGTATTCACACAAAACATCATGATTTCCTGTCACATTTCGCATAGACTGCAGTAACAAAAGCCTCTTCTCTCACACTTGGGGTGCAGTATTTTAAGATGAAGATGTTGCACCTCATATTGAATGACTTCATAAGCCCATTTATTACTCCAAGGTACTCAAATTGAACTACAGGTGTTAGCCACACCCGTCATAAAACCTTGTACAAAGCTGATTTCTTCTGATTTCCTTAATTTTTTCTTCTAAAAGCACTACAAAATCAATTTTATGAATTTTAAGCTAGCTCAAGAAGTGAACAACGCCAACTTTGCTAGAGAGGAGTGTACCTATATAAAACAAACTTAGCTAGAGAGGAGTTAAATGAAAGTTTGAAGTTTCATTAAGCTTGTGAAGAGGTTTATAAGAAGCAAGAGTCCAAAATTTAAATTAACCAAATTCTAAAATATCATTTTTTGTCAGTAAAATTGTATAAAATGAAGCCGCCTAAGGGAGTAGAAACCTGTATACAAGGTGTATATAGTGGATTTATGAGGCCCCCCAAACAACAAACAATGAGGCTGGTGATAAAAAAATCCCTCCCAGACTTCCCCCATCCCCATTGACCTCCCCAAAACAGGCCCAATTAGTGCCCCATCCCCAATTCCTCCAGAAAAGTTAAAAGGCATTATATCATAGACCGCGCTTCCTCCTTGAACCACCCATGCATAGAACTCGGGAGAGTGTCTTGCAGTCGTGCTGGCTTAATCTTTTCACCATCGAAGCACCTAGCTCTTATTGAATCTATTGATGAGTACTGAGTTCTACTTTAGGGAATTTCAACCATATATTAGAGAATTGAGAGTCCGAGACTACTTTTTCCAACAACAATGCGTAAGCTATTTGAATCCTCTTTAAGAAAATATTTCACTATATGTACTATGTTGGTGATTTATCTCATCTAGAGGACCCGAAATATGACATGCTTCTTTTGCGTTTTTTATCGTATCAAGATTGACATTTTTTATCATCAATTGATCATAAACATGAATAATAAGTCAAATTTCTTTACTTTTTTTCTTTTTTTTTTGGGTGGGGGTGGGGGTGGGGGGGGGTGCGGTCAAAGATTAAGCATTATTAAATGCACTAGTAACAACAGTGTGGAATTGAAGAAATGCTAATCAATCTTAAAAATAAGTTAACCGAGTGAACATAAACTTGACTATGCTATAACAAGAATTGAAATCTTATGAAGAAAGTCACAAGCTTCTTCAATGTTTCATTACTCTAATAAAAATAAATTTTGGTGGATATTAGAATAATGAATAAGGAAAATTGAAGAATTGAAATCTTATGAAGAAAGTCACAAGCTTCTTCAATGCTCAAAACCTGAAGTCATGTAGAAAGTAAGGAAAATTGTACCTAGCAGCTTGTCTCATTGACTTATCACTAAAGACAAGAAATAACTTTGGAAATAATTATGTAACTCAATTTAATATGAGATATAAAGGGACTCTAAAATTCACTGTTTTAGCTTGGAAAGTTAATGAGGAAATGTCACATCAATACCAAATTACTTCTACAAGTATATGAATGCTTCCCTTGAATTAGTTGTTTGACTTTTGTTTATACAGTGGCCACTGCATAATTTAAACATCTTGCAAAAGAGCTGATGAAAATAGTCACAAGACACTATGCCCTAGGGCTACTTTCCAGCAAGGTTCTTGCTACCGTCAAAGCAGAGAGGTGCTGCAACAAGTGTTCCAGGGAAGGTGGGTAGTTGCGGCACCCAGAGATGCCAAACGTAGAATACTAGAGTGTATTATTTTTATTATTATTGTTATTGTTATTGTTATTCTTCTTCATATTATTATTATTATTATGATTATTGAAAGGGAATTGTGAACAATATTTTTTTGAGGATTGGTTATATAAATTCAGTGGTTACAAGAGAGTTAGGGGTAGAAAATTTAGAAATGTTGTCACGTCATGACATGTTCAGATTTTTTTGACGCGCCACGTCGTGTCAAAATTATGATCTGTGTTATCTGTTTTCATGTCCCGTTACGTTTGGTTGAGTGTCAAAATAATGAATTGTGTGAATCATGCCGTGTTTTAAATGGGTCAAATTTGTTCATGTAAAAGAAACAAGATGAGGTGTCATTTATGTGTTTAATGGATCTTGATGTGTCGTGTCAGACTAAACATTACCCAAAAACAGGATCTTCCACCCCTAAAGAGATCTCCAAAGCCCTCATTTTTACTAACACCACAGTTAAGAGTCCTAATATTAGTTGCTTGTAAGAGAAACATAGATAAATTGTGAAAGAAAAGGACGAGTTCTATTAAATCCCTAAACATCAACATTAAAATCAACAACTAAATAAATGAAAAGAACAATAATCTCTTTTTATTTTAACACTCCCTCAGGTTGGATTAAATGAAAAGAACAGTAACTGGGATATAATTTGGGTTAAATTTGGTGTAATTGGAAATTGAGTTGAATTTGATTTTGTGATGAGATTGGATTTATGTGCTATAAGCATTTATCCTTGACGCTAAAGTTTGGGGGTCAACAATTTACCAAGACATAATGCAGTCCCTCCAAAAGATTATACAAAAGATTGTATATAGAAACCATGGACTTCCAGAAAGTAGAATAGGGAATTTCAATAGAGTATTATTGTAAATGATTGCACGTATGCCTTTTGTTGGGGGCAATAGTACGACTACTATAAAGGCTTTACACATATGTATAAAGGCTTCCAAAATGCATATTTATACAATGTTGGATGGAATCTATGCCTTTGACTAATAGGCAACAAATCTGCAAAGGCACATTCGTCATCAAAGTACCAAGACACATAATTAACCTCCAGTGTGGGCACTGAGAAAAATGAAAAAGGTCCAAAAAAAAAGCCCTGGGTTAGTTAACTTTGGTCTCGGTCCCTGACAACGAAATCAATTTAAGTGCTCTCTACACTTTATTTGGTAGTCAGGCATGAATATTTATCATAACAACATGGTTTCTAGGCACAAAAATTATATTAGGTGTTAAAAATTATATTAGGCGTTCAAATTTAAGGTTCGTATAAATTCAGAGCATTCAGCAATAGACAAAAAAGATCAAACGTTCTAAAACCAATAAGTACAATAGGATTAATAATTTTCAAACAATAAAATAGCCTAAAATGTTTTGTTTTAACTTAAATAAACAAACATCTTTTTCTTGGTCATCATGTCCCATTTGTTTTGTTGTCTTACTCACAGTAGCATGATCATTGATTTACTTTGGTCTCCTTTTAATTGCCTCAGGTCCGCCCCCTCACCACCCTTAAAAAAAATTGATGCACAGATCATGGCATGGAGTTCTTTAATAATGCCAATCATTGTTCATACATATTGGTGAGGACCTTCACTTAATTCAATTGCCTTTTCTGTCACGCACTTCTACATCGTTAAACAATGAAGTACGGTGTCATCAAAGTTTCAACTGACATGCCGATAAGACTCACTTGATTGGGGGTGGGGTGGGGTGGTCAACGGGAATAGGCTCTTTGTGCTTTTCTGCCACTTCACCGCTGTATATTGAAGGTTTTGGTCAAAGGGGAGTTCGATGGACCCATCAGACATCAGCGAAGTCTTGTGATACTCTGGATATAAGGTTTGGTTTGAGGTTTTGAAGGGTTAAATTTGATAGATCTAGGATTTTGGTTAATTTTTGGTTGCTATAGATCAATAGCCACCAAGAAGGATACTGCTGGGGATTTATTAAGGGCTAGCGGTGCTCACCAGTGGTTGGTGAAGGCTTGTAATGGTCTCTTCTGAAGGAGGGCCATGAGGGCGATGAAAGTTGAATCTCCAATGAAGGATGACTACGTTTATTTGGAGGATTTGGGATCACGGCAAAAGGGCTAAACCACCCAGTGTCCAATAGCCATCGGCCATGATGAAAACTACACAAATTAGGTGAAAAGTAACATCACGTATTTGGAATTAAATGTTGCAATTATATTTTGTAGAAATCATGCAATTATATTTTGTAGATGTAGTTATTACTAATACAAACAAAAGATTCAACTCCAAATATTTTCACCAAGGTGAAAAACATTTATTCTCAAACCAAACGGAGCCTTAAGGTAAAACGTGCGGCTTGCTTCATCTTGGATATGGTATTACACCTCTAGTATCACTACGTCACTTTCTTGGTACAAGTATCTTAGCACTATCAAATAACAAAAATGCGACAAGTAGCTAGAAATTGCAACAAAAAGACATCTAGGTGAAAAGTAGTTCAATACTATCATACACGTTCTTCTTGGATGCATCAAGTATGATGGATATAGGAGTTGCATACATCCCTTAAGGTCTATTTATTATAAAGAATCTATGTTTTTTAAAAGGCATCTACAAAGGGAAGGTTATTCAATAGGTTGGACTTGCTTTGAATTCTCTCCATCAGGCTATTTGATGAATGGGTAAACAAGTAACTAACTTAATAAAATGGAGGATGAAAGTAGCTGAGAAGCAAGATAAAGAATTTGCAAGTTAGGAACTACTAAGGAGTTAGTCATAGGAACTTGAAATTATACACCTCTAATATGGAACATATAAAAATATGTTGTAGACTTAACCTAACAACTGTAATTCATACAATGCAACTAATCGAACTTCTTAATTGTAATGTTTTCCTCATCTTCCAGGTCTTCTAGAATTTGGTTTGTAGGTTTTTTCCCTACACCTCCGATCTTTGATGCATTACTGTAAGCTTAACCTTCTTGATCAATCAATTAGCTTCTAACTATGACGTACAATTATAATTTTCTATGTGGTGATATTTCAGTTGCAAGATTGTATTCATCCATTTTTTGATGACTCGAGGGAC
Source organism: Sambucus nigra (assembly GCA_949130495.1). NCBI lineage: Eukaryota > Viridiplantae > Streptophyta > Magnoliopsida > Dipsacales > Adoxaceae > Sambucus > Sambucus nigra. The sequence goes on from OX422216.1 coordinate 640,005,174, forward strand.
CCAATCATCCGCCTTCCAAATGGCCACCTTCTTCCTTCACTCTTTAATTTCAAACCCCAAGGTAAGGCACATCAAGTGCTGCCTAATTTATTTTCATGAAGTGGTGATTATGATTTTTCCAAACTCCTTAATAATAAACTTATTATAAAAATGGTTTTTTAAAGGAGGCTAAGTATTTCAAATTTTTTCGGGGGTTTTTCTGAAGGTCACAAACATCTTTGGGGTGAAGGGGGATTAGGAGTTGGGAAAATTGAGGAAATAGTATAATCCTTAGAATAAAGAACTTATGCTTAATAAATACTGCAGAGACAACTCTGGTTATGCTACAAATCTGATGTGGGGGACCCTTGGAGGATTCCTGGGAACAAAATTCCTTATTAAGATGTTGGGGTATTACATGTTTGTTTAAGATGACCTAAATAAGGTTAAGAAGCATGACTGATTGAAGAACTAAAAAAATAAATGATATCTGCATATTTTAAAAACTAACCAACAATGTTGTAACTTAATTATGAAGACTCTGCTTTGGTATATAATCAGCTAGGTCATGCACTGAACGTTAGTAATTAACCCATTTAAAGAACATGCATGTAAATATTGATTCGAAATACAAGTTCATGCTCAAATTAATTACATTAATACTGACTCGATGATACCCTGTTCTGTCGAACCCTGTCGCAAATGTATCTCATATCCGCATCTTCAAAATGATTTGAATAATAGGTCAATTTGGTGAATTTATGGGAAGATGCATATATTAATTGATCACCACCGGAAAATTCTGATTTAATTATTGAGTTTAACATAAGATTGATTGGTTTAGAGAACCTAGATATTTTAGGTACTCGTCTTCTTATTCACTTTTTTTTTTTTGGGGGGGGGGGGGGGGACGCAAATGGGGCCCAAGGGGGGCGGACGCCCCAGTTCACTATTTATATATATATATATATATATATATATATATATATATATATATATATATATATATATATATATATATATATATATAGGGGGGGGTTTGGTAAAAATTCAAACTTCAAGGCTACCTTTTATTATTTACAAAGGTTTTTGAAACTTAAAGGTTAAAAATGTAATAAAACCATACTTTCATTAAAACCTAGAATCGTCCGCCTCTTCCATTGTTTGTTTTTCCTTGAGCTACTACATTTCCACATTTCTCTACTCTTTCCCTCTTTCTTTGTTTCAAACCTTAAACGATTTTTGTTAACACAGCACCACCATCTCGTCGACCATTTGTGCTGCTGTTAACACAGCACCACCATCTCCGGCTCCGGCTGGCAGTGACTTTTCCGGCCTGTTTCATTTCGGGCGAGTTCCTTTTTTTTTATTTGAAGTTAAATTAATTGTTAGGTATTAGATTAATGGAATGTTTTTAGTTAAGTTTATATACAATGGAATGCTTTTATATATAACTATTAGGGGTATTATTAGATTAATGGAATGTTTTTTTTTTAAGATTGAAGGAATTTTTTGATATCTCATCTGAAATTCCACCTTTAATTGGAGGTCATGGAATTTTTTTATATCTCATCCTTAATTTTTGTATATATGTGGAGAAATTTTTAAATAAGAAGTTATGGTGAAATATGTATAAAACTCGAAATAACCCCCCAAAAAATCGCCTCGGGGGCGAACCCCCGGCACCACTCGAAACTTCGCCCTCCTTGACCACCACTGGGGTGGGGGGGAGGTGGATTTGGGGTACGTCCCGCCCCGGATAGTTCTTGAGAGGAATTATCCTCACCTGTACTTTAATAAATAAAAAAATGGGGGGGGGGCGACTATCTCAATTCTCTAAAAGAAAAAAAAAACGCTAGATCCTTATCTAGAACCAAATAACATATGTGGCATATAGAATGAAATGAAATTTTAAAAGATTCGCGATTCCACTTACTTATATGACTTCTTGACCTCGTCAACTTGAGCAAAAAACTGCATTGGATTCCTCTATATAGGTTGGAATTTTTTTATAACAGTTAATGTCATAAACTGCTAACTACTACTGTGAAGGGATGAATACAGTTTGAAACACGTGAGGACTAAAACAAATATGTTTATAGGATCCACTCTTTAACAGTATATAAAGAGTCTTGAAATATTTTCAATCTAACTTGTTCAATGTCCACGTTAGGTTCCATCAAAGTTATCACTGTGAATTCTGATAATGTTATCAACATTCTAAACGAAAAAATATCCAAATAGAGGCCTATGGTTGACAAAACTTTATCAAGCAATTCATGGACCAGTTGGCAGTACTCAGATTGTGGTTTTGAAGAGGATGAATGGAACATGAATTGGTTCCGAAATTAAATTCTACACGTTGAAATCGAATTGATAGGAAGGATTGGAGTTTTAACATAGGTGGAAGTGTGATTTAAACATAAACCAGAAATTCTAGGAAAAATCTAAACCTGAAGGCAGGAATTAGATAGCTATTGATAGTAAACTAATAACCAAATCTGGAGAAACTGAATTGGTCTTGAATAATAATCTGTAGAATGTACCCCATGCCCATTATAGTCTCATTACATCTAAATCTACCTGAATTCTGAAAAGACAGACTCCAACTACAAATAAAACGTAATTCTACTTCATATAGGACTAGAAACCTACATTGACTATGTACTCCTACTTCTACACATACTTTGACCTGAACTCAAGAATTAAAGTTGTTTAAAATTAATTTTCGAGTTTGACTGGACTGTTGACTTGATTGGGTTGACCGAGTAAAACTGAGTTGGCCTGGTCAAACGGAGTTGACTCGGTTAAAGAAGCATACAGGTCGTCCATAAAATCTAACACATAATGTTCTACATCATGGCCCCGTTCTTTAAGTGATCTCATCCTCAAGTTCATTGTCGCACAATAAACATTGTCCTCTCCACAATACAGAAATATATCCTTCACATTGAATGTAGGAGAGATGTTCATGTCCTTAGGAAGATTAACTACATACGCATTGTCACTAATCTTCTTGAGGATCCGGAGAGGGGTCTATCTTTTTCAGATTTTTTTTGTATGTTCCACGAGGAAACTTATCTTTGCAACGATAAACCATCACCATAACACCTTCATAAGATTTAAAACGATGGTGTTTGTCGGCGTCGGCTTTATAGTTGGCATTGGCGGTTTCAAAATGTTTCTTAATAGTCTCATGGAGCCTTTCAAGTGAATCAATCATCGCATCAGCAGCATCATGAGAATTAGGAAGCGAAGGCAACGAGACAAGATCTAATGTATATGATTTGGAAGCTTGGCATAAATGATTTGAAACGGTATAAGGCCTATAGATCAATCTCTTGAAGAGTTATAGGTGAATTCAGCTTGTGCAAGAGCAAGATACCATTGTCTCGTCTCTAGAAAGACATTGGATAAGGTTACCCAACGACTTTGTTGACGACCTCAGTTTCATCATCTGCTTGTGGATGAGCTGTGCCACTAAATTTCAGGGAAGTATTTAGTCTTGTCCAAAATGTATTCCAAAACAAACTCAAGGGCTTAGTGTCACGATCAGAAGTGATAGTCTTAGGAATGTCATGCAAGCAAACAATCTTCCAGAAAAATAGGTTAGCAATATTAACAGCATCATTTGTCTTTTTGCAAGGAATGAAGTACGCCATCTTCGAAAATGGTAACTGCTACAAAGACAGAATTGTGAATTCGTTGCGTGAATGGCAAACCAAGGACAAAGTCCATAGAAATATCTTCCCAAGGGGAATCGGGAACTGGCACGGGAGTGTACAACCCCTTGTTTTGGGCATGTCCCTTATCCCTTTGGCAAATTGTGCATTTTCGAACAAATTTATTTACCATTCTTGAGGAATTTCCAAAAGTATTGATCTTCAATTAAAGCTATGGTTTTATCACGTTCGAAATGATTACCTAGTCCTCCATGAAGTTCTTTGATAAGGTATTGGCGTAGAGAACCATGGGGAATACATAATTGAGTTCTTTAAAAGAGGAAACCATCATGTAGCAAATAAGAAGAGGTGCTAAGCTGATTGGAATTACACGTCGACAAATTCTGGATCATCTTCCTTCATAAAGCCAAAAGATGGAATCTCACTTTTCATGATAACAAGTAAATCTGGTGAATCGGAACAGAGGTATAATTGCAATGGCTTAAGGCATCAGCAACTTTGTTGTTCTGACCAGCTTTATGTTGAATACTGAAGTTAAATTTTTTAAGAAAAGAAACCCAACTAGCATTCATCCGGTTAAAAGAAGAGACATTCTGAATATATTTCAATAAGTGATTATCGGAATAAAGAAAAAACTCTTTCTGGATCAAATAATGCTCCCACTTGTGAAGAGCACGAATGACGGCATAGAATTCAAGTTCATATGTGCTTCACTTTTGCCGAGTTTCAGAAAGTTTCTCACTGGCAATGGGTCTCCCTTCTTGAGATAACACATCACCAATACAGATGATAGATGCATTACAATGCATTTCAAAAAGCTTGTCAAAAGTTGGCAATGCAAGGATGGGAGTTGTGGTAACCTTCTCTTTAAGCAAACTAAAACATTGATCTACTTCATCGGACCAAAGGAAGTTATTTTCCTTCCAGGAATCAGTTAATGGTGCGGCAAGAGAGCGGAAATATCTTATGAACCATCAATAGAATGATGCAAGACCATGAAAACTACGAGCTTTGGTTGATATTTTCGGAGTAGGCCTATACCGGATAGCTTTGCACTTTGACTCATAAACCTGTATGCTTTCTTTAGAAACCACATAGTCCAGGAACCGTATCTTTAAAGTGAGGAAGTGCAGTTCTTTAAGTTAATATACAAGCTATTTTCCTTGAGTGCGTTGAAAACATCCCAAAGGTGAACAATGTGATCAGAATTTGTTTTGCTGTAAACAAGTATATCATCGAAATAGATGCCAAGAAATCGGTCAATAAAAGGATGGAGAATCTGATTCATGAATCTCATAAATGTGTTGGGGGCATTGGACAACCAAAGGGCATAACGAGCCATTAAAAAAGTCCATCTTTTGTTTTGAAAGTAGTTTTCCATTCGTCCCGGGTCTGATCCGTATTTGATGATAGCCACTCTTAAGATCAAGTTTAGAAAAGACAATGGAGCCAGGTATCATAACAAGTATGTCATCTAAACGTGAAACTGGAAATAGATACCTGATTGTGATCTTATTTATGGTGCGACTATCAATGCGCAGACGCCAAGAGCCATCCTTCTTGGGTACTAACAAAGCGGGAACTGCACAGGAGCTCAAACTATGTTGAATCAGACCTTTGGACAGTAGTTTTTCCACCTATTCCTTTATTATTTGATGTTCCTTTGGACTCATTCTGTAATGTGGAAGATTTGGCAAACTTTCACCCAATATAAGATCTATGTGATGTTAAATACTGCAAAAAGGAGGCAACTAATTTGATGTATCAGAAGGCAAAACACAAGCAAATTTATCCAAAATAGGTTGCACTTGTGGCAGAACATCATATGGAAGTTCGGGTGTAGAAGGCTTCACAACTACTGCATATATCGTGTCAGATTATTAAAGATCAGCCATAATATCATCAGAAAATAGGCATGTACATGTATCTCAAGGGGTTATCAAAGGCTTTGGTTTGGCATAGGAAGCGTGCAAAACAATCTTAATACCATCCTTAACAAAAGAGTAGGTATTTTCTTTACCCCAGTGTGTAGCATCCACATCATAAGGCCAAGGGCGACCAAACAATAGGTCATGCACGCATGCTGACAACATCACACAAAATAATATCCTACTAAGAATCGATGCTTAACTCAACAAGGCACTGCAGGTCAATTTGCCTTTTGCAATCATCATCAACCAATCCAATTGAGTAAGGCTTGGGATGGAGCTGTGTTTTGATCTGTATCTGTTCAACCATTCGAGAGAAAACTATATTCTCACTGCTACAACCATCAATAATGAGTTGACATACCTTCCCTTGCACTTTACAAGAAGTACAAAAAATATTGTGCCGATGGGCGTCTCAATACGTGATACAGAAAGCAGTGGTCGAATAACAAGTAAGGGAGTCACCATCATCCTCATTGCCAGACTCATCGAGTACTTCAGCACCCTCATCCTGAGAATCAAAGGCGTTGGCCTCAGCCATCAAGGTTTTCTTGCTGCGACACACATCTGAAGAATGCCCTGTTTTTCCACACTTGAGGCACTTATCTTGTTTAGGGTGTCGGTAAGGGTTTGAAGCTTTGGGTTAAGGGGAATTGGTCTGAATGTTGTGTGTACTTTGGAGTTGAGAGGAGAAGATAGTGCTGCTATTTTTGGTGTGAAAGTTGCTAGGTTTCTGGAAATAGGATTGATTATAATTAGCTTGATGGTTGTGGGGAGAGGTGTTGAGGTTAGAAGAAAGGGTATAGGTGGACTTAGTTGAGGAGTGAATTTTTTTTTGGTGGTTTGGGGTAAAATTGGACTTCTTGTTGCTGGGATATGAAGGTTTGGGAAAATGTTTTGAATTTGACATAAAAGATTCTACTTTGAGGACATTATTGATGGCGGCATGAAGAAGTGTACTGGGGGTAGCCAACCGCTCCTGAATATTTTTGTTCAAGCCATCAATAATTCTCCCAATAGTGTGATCTACAGATTTCGATAATTCATTTCTAGATAGCAATCAAGAGAACTCATCCACATATCGTTGGTTGCCTTGACGACAATTTTGTAAATTTACGATCAAATTCTTAATGTAATCAGGTGGAAAATACCTGTTTTTTAATAATTGTTTCGTTTGAGGCCAAGATTGGACAACACGAAATTTTGACGCAGCCGGTCGCGTTGGACATTATCCCACCAAGAAGAGGCGGCACACATAAGCTTAAATGTGACAAGCTTTACTTCTTCTAGAGGTATGTTCAGATAGTCAAAGAATCGTTCAACTGTTGACAACCAATCAAGAAAATCCTCAATATGCATAGGCCCATTAAAAGAAGGAATATCTGCTTTAAGTCGATATTGAAAGGGTTGATTGTATTGGTGAGGAGGGACTTCAGCTTCATCATAATTGTCCTAAAGTGGATATTGCTGGCTGTGGAGGAAAAGGACCGTGTCTAGAGTTTTGATCACGATAAGGAGGTGGGTAGTTGGATTTGAGGCCCAAATGGAGGGGTTTGGTTGCTATAGTTCTGGGTTGGAGTATGATATTTGTATCCATATGCAGGACTTTGGACACCATGGTTGGGGTGAAGGTGGGCAAGCTGATGAGCAGTATGAGAATGGGTTTGGCTGATATGTTAGTTTGTTGGGTTGTGGTTAAATTTGAAAGTTTCAGCATAAAATGGTGGATGATGGGGGTAAGTATTTGCAGTGGCATGATGGATTACTATTGTGGAAGATTTGGATTGGAGGGGTTGGGTATGGAGGATGGGGAAAAGATTGAGGACATGTTGCTGTCTTTTTTGGATCAGATTGATGCAGAGCTTCATCTCCGAGGTTCTTCCCATTCTGCTTCACAATGACAACAGGGATCATGTCTTACATAGATTTGATCAATCTAGCTTCTGACTCTTTGAACCTTTGATCCAATTGATCATTAGTGACATAGTTGTTTCCTTCAACCATGTTTTTGGTAGGCTCTCAAGCAACGATCTGATACCACTTAATGCAGGCAGAAGCATGATTTAAACACAAACCAGAAATTCTGGGAAAAATCTAAACCTGAAGGCAGGAATTAGATAAATATTGATAGTAAACTAATAACCAAATCTGGAGAAACTGAATTGGTCTTGAATAATAATCTGTAGAATGTACCCCAGGCCCTTTATAGGCTCATGACATCTAAATCTACCTGAAATTTGACTGGACTGTTGACTTGATCGGGTTGACAGAGTCAAACTGAGTTGACCTGGTCAAACGGAGTAGACTCAATTAAAGTAGAAACTGGTCCTCCATGAAATCTAATGCATCATTTTCTACATCAGTTTTCCATGGGGTGAAGTGAAAGGTTGTGTTTTAGCTCCACACTACACGATATGACATTAAGTATTTTTCACCTGGCATAGTTATAAATTGTCGAATTATGCATAAGAAACTACACAATTAAAGAAGTTCCTAATGTTCACATCTATCTAAACACACAAAGACTAAAAATATGAAAAGCCGCCAGGAGTGAACATAGAGTGTCGCCGGCGATGGGGGTATTACTTTAACCGCAATTTGCACGAGATTGTTTGGACAAATGAGGTTACCTCCCTTAAAAAGATTGTTGCATTTGGTGTTAAGCCCCTAGTTTTTCAGATGTGGTCTTGTATGATTAAATAATAGGTGTATTTGGGGCCTTTGCTCATGTGTTGAGTAAACAGAGGGCGTAGTAAGGTATGGGTGATGAACGAATATGGAGTGACAGAGTTGGATTAAGTTGCTATCATTTTTTCTACCAATTCCTGGTCCTAAGACTAGTGTTTATTCTATAGATTTTTAAAAGACCAGTGGCTAAGTTATTTTGAATTGCAATCTAACAAAGCTTATTTCGTAAGATTTGGTGGCAAAGACTACTAGGGATGTTCCAGTTCGTGCTCTGCGTTAAGAATTTGATGTCGGTGTTTCTATGAAAACAAGGAAATGAGAGAGGCCGAAGAAAAGAAAGAACGATAAGAGGTAAAACAACTTAAAAATCATCTTGAAGTAGATTTTCGATCTTTAATCTCGATAACTAATTGTCTGTTTGAGATTATTGACCTCTTCTAGAGTTCTTGTGCGTATAATTAAAATAATACTAGAAAAGAGGGAGGTTAGAAGTTCTTTTTTAGCATTCTTGTCGATGACTGCTAGGTTCTTATTTATATCTATACAATTGATTCCCATGTTGGCTTGCTTGAGTTCAATGATGAGAATGGAATTAGACGAAAATTAAGCCATTCCTGATAATTTTACCCGCTTGATCTTAAATACTAACATAGTATGCGAAAAAATTGTTTTCTCAAGATACATGAACAAAAAGAAAATTTTAATATATGTTTATTTTTACTTTTATAGTGAAGGAGACTAGTAGTATGTGTGCTTCTCACAGGAAGTATAAAGAATCACTAAAAATATCTTTCCATGAACGTGCAAATTGTGAGTGGGAGCTTTGGTAATATTCTGTACATTGTTAATTGAAGCTTTCGATTTATAGTATACATATTGTGTGTGAATATATGTATGTAGATATATACTAGGTGTTGTAGTATCTGTTTGAATTGGAGTGATGAATGAATAATAAGCTTAATAATTGGAAGCATTGGTTTTCCTGTGATGATAGAAGAATGATTTTTACAGTTGGTTGGTTAGAAGTGGCTTCCTTTCAGTCGACAGAGGTTAAGAAAATTTGAAGAAATAGATGAGCTTTGTAGTGGCTTGCTAAAGATTGGCCACGAGGGTAAACAGACTCGTCGTTCTTTGATGATGAAAAAAAGTTGTGTATGCTATTTATTTAAGGGTGTTATTATAGTTAAAATCATTAACTGAAATCACTCACAGAGCTGCAGAAATGTGATATAAAGAATGGTTTGATTATGCCTAAATTGTGGGTTAATTTAATTTTGTAAAAATGCTTTGGCGTTAGCCAACGTAGTCTGTGATCAAAGGTCAAACACTTGGTTATAACATAAACTGATGTCTCCCCGGTACCTCCCCCCTTTCACAGGCAATCGTTACAACTCTGTATCTGGTCATATACCAAGAACACAGAAGTACAACACGCAATTGCTAATAAAATAATAAAATTAAGTTCAGCACTTAAATGCATAAGAAACAGAGAACCAACTAACTTGATATTTATGAATTTCGTAACTTGTATGAATCACGATATATGAATTCTAAGACTAGTATTTGCATGCAAGAACTTGCGTGTTGTCATTATCTGCCAATATTATTGTGGTGGTTCCAGTTTTAACAGTGTAATGGTTTTGGATTGTAGAAGTAATGCAAAGCATATTTTTACACAAACATCTAAATATTCCAACTGAATAGATTGTCTAATTGAAAATTACAATTGACAAATTATGATGCAATCATGCAATGTGCCAAAATTTATTTTTTAAAGACAATTAATTGGTGTCTATATAAAAATATAATATAATTACTCATACATGTGCATTTCCAGGCACCAATTACAGGCTCATCATCAGGTCCAATGTCGCCGCAGTTTTGAAGAGTTTTTTTTTTCCAAGACAAAGCTCACAATGAGCATTATGAGGCTGCAGTTTGGGGTAGTTCCTGACAACAATTAAAATACCTCGCTTCAAGTTTAAATGGCTCTTGTGAGATACGCTTCTTCAAATGTAATCTCTCTCTTTCTTTATTCAAAGATACATGCAATATTATAACAGAGATTATTGATACTGATTTCCACAATTTTTGGTTTCAAAAGAACTACAAAATCAATTTTATAAATATTTCACTAGATCAAGAAGTGAACAACAATTCATCTAGAGAGGAGTTAATGAAGCTAGACAAAATTTGAAATTTCATTAAGCATGTGGACAGGCTTATATGAAAGAAAAGTCCAAAATTACCACACACGTACCAAATTTAACTATATTGTTATTAGTAACTGTATTCCAAAATTTACATACCCAGCTCTTAATTATCCTACTGATTCAGAGCACTGAGTTCTCCTCTATGACATTTCAACCTTAAAGGAGAGAATCGAGAGTCAGAGGTTACACTTCTGACAATAACATGAGTAAGCTATTTTAATTGTTTGGAAGAAAATATCATGGTATGTTACTCTCTTTGTGACTTATCTCATCTATAGGACTACATTAGGGATTGTTTTAGGTTTTAAACGTATCAAGACATAACATTATCTTATCCTAAATTGATCATCAACAGGCAATGGTACTCAATTTTTTATTTATTCCGGCAGGGTAGAGGGCCGGGGGGGGGGGGGGGGGGGGGATTAAGATTTCATTGATTTACTGGTCCTAGCAATCTGAAATCGAAGAAATTACTGATATATCAAAAAAAGGATTTATAGAGTGATCACAAAAACCATAATATCTTTTCCAGGAACATACACGAGCTTCATCCCTGTTCGTTGCTCTATGTGTTCACTGCTCTATGAACAAATCTTGGGTCTAAGTTAAAAGAAAAGAAATTTTCTTGGGTGGAAAGGGAAGAGGATCTAGAAAGGTAAGTGATTCAGTTTTATTCAAAAGCAGCTCTCTCGTGAGGGGAATTTGTACTTAGATGAACCATTGTTTGCGCTAATTCCTATGTTAATGACTAAAAGGGAGCATGACTTGTTCTTCCATCCTAGTCATGGAAGAGATCAAATAATAAATTTCAGGTTAGAATGCTGATAATACCGGGGTTTTCTGTCATTTAAATAATTCTGTTGAGTCTACAAATTTCGCAAGGTCATCCCACATACGGAAGAACACGTTGGTGGAGGGTTGAATGGAAGGTGTGGTATGCTTTACTGCCAAAAAATCTCTACTCCACTCCAGAATTGTTCAAACACTGACTTCCTATAGATGAAGCCGTTTAAAGTATTGGAATAAGACGTGTTTCAGATATTACTATTGTAATCAGAACAAGGAAATTTTACTAATTTATTTGCTATTGGTCCTGTGGCAAAGTAAGTGTGGCAGGTACAAAGGAAGAGAGCCTCTTATTTCTCTGATATAATAGACAAAATAGAAAAAAATAATGGGTAGGCCATTGAATTTGTTGTTTGTAGGAGGGAAATAGTAGTCAAAGCATTAAGCAGATCTACATTTTCCATGGTTAATTAGCTCAACTATTGTTTTCAAAGCATTAACTCTATGAAAATTAGTATCTTAAGTCACTCATCTTGTATTTTAATAAAATATTCTGGAATTACTTCAACAAACCCATATGCTAGAGAAGTGCATCACAATACTGAGCTTAGGTCCTAAACCAAAAAGTAATATTAATCCATAGCTGATATTCACTAAGACGAAAAAAAATTCAATAACTAGTGGAGGAAGTAGAGACATCAAGACTCACGTTAAAGAAAACTGAATTACCAAAAATGTGGAGGAAATAACTAAAAAAACAATTAATAAACATTATTTATACAAGTATAGTATACCATTATCAGGGGTTGCAATTTTAGAAACGACATGAAACCAAATGACCTGAAATTGACATGCTATGTCGTGTTCGTGTCGGGTATTTTTTACACGAAGCCGTGTCGTGTCGTGTTTGTGTCAAAATTACAAGTCGTGTTATCGTGCCTTGTCGTATTAATCGTGTTTTTATTTGGTTTATCGTGTCTTTTTATGTTTAATTCAGTGTAAAATTTATGAAATCGTGTTAGTCATGTTGTGTTGTGTTTTATGCGGGTCGTGTTCGTCTCAGATAAAAAAACACAAAATGGTGTTGTGTCATGTTCCTGTCCAAGAAACCCTTATCATGTCGTGTCGTGTCAGCCTGTGACCCGACCCAAAAACATTAATCGCTATCCCTAATCATTATTATAAGTCAAGCCAACGTGAAAAATCAATTGTAGAGATATCAATAAGAACCTAAGCTTTAATAGAAATGCTACAAAAGAAATTTTAACCTCTCTCTTATATTATTTTACAGATCTATAAGATAAAAGAATGTTTTCTTACTATATACACAAAAAATCTAAAAAGGGGAAAGGACTAGGGAAGATCGAAAAACCTACTTCAATAACACAACAAGATCATACAAGATGATGCATTACCTCTTCTTCTTCTCCCTTTTCTTCGGTCTCTCTCTCATTTTGTTGGCTTTTCCTAAAGTAACAATACTTTCCACACAACCCCCAACATCAAATTCTCGATGCAAACCACTAACCGGAACATACCCAATAATCTCTCACTCATCAAATTGGGAGTACAAACAATATCGACTTAATCCAAGACTCTTTCACCCCATAAAATTTCATCACCCATATCTCACTACCCTCTTCACGTAATCACCACATGAACAAAGGTATTCCCAACAACACACCTAATATTATATCATACAAGACCACATTGGAAAAATCAGGGGTGGAAACACGTGAAATACCTCAGCTCCTACATCAAAAGCTATAATCTCTAAACGGGAAGAAACCTCCCTATAAAAAAAAATTCTTGTTCAAAGCGCCTTTAAAGTAAATACCATCATGAATTTAACAAGGGAAATTATGAATCCTTCGCTATGAATTCAATTTCAATATGTAAACTCTTGCTTCAGAATGGATCCACACATCATTTTTTCTTAGAACTAAACTACCCAAATGACTATAAAATCATGATTAATGGAATCATATCAAAACCCATAAGATGTATTAGGTATGATGATAACGTTTTGGTAGATAACAAGTGAATGTGGAAAGTGAATGTAGATTCTTGTAACATTTTGGTACAAATATTTCTTGTGATCAAGGTGCGTTTCATTCCTTATTGTGTATGATTTGGCCAAACACTTATAAAAGATCTCAAATATAACGAACTACAACCAGTTGATGCAAGGACATTAATATAACTAGTTTAGATGAGGAATTACCTTGGGATGACTAGATAAAACTTGTCTACATTATATACACTAGAGACCTCTGTCATTTTTGTGTAGCCTCTTGAATTTATGGGAATAAATATTGACAGGGGCAGAGTCTGAAAAGTCAATCCAAGGGGAAAATTTTGTTATTAACATATTTTCCAATATTAAGGAGTGCAAAGTTCTATATTATGGGGCGAAAGTTATGTATGTTGACAAAGTAATTCTAAATTCGTGATTTCTCAAAAACCTTGGCTTTAAGGCCATTATATGAAAGTTTATTGAAAATAAATCAAAAGCTTATCAGAATGTTCACTTAACTTATTCATTTTTTTGTTAATTGTGCTTGAATTCATTGTGGGGTAGTACATACACATTATTAAAACTAAAACAGGATCCTAATCACATTTTAAAATTGTTGCATGAATCTATGCCTTCGATAAATAGGCATCAAATCTCTAAAGACACATTCGTCATGAAGGTATCGAGTCACATAAATAACTTTTGTGACTTCGTAGAGACACAACTATGGAAATTCCAATGCTCTAACTTATGGTTCAGTGGGTGGGCACCAAGACAATAAATATGACCCAATAAGAAGGCCCTTAGTGGGTAAACTTTGGTCTCAAATCCTGACAACTAAGTCAATTTATGTGGTTTAATATAACAACTTAATGGTTTAATCTAAGTCAATTTCAGTGGTTTAATCTAGCTTATGGTTCAGTCATGAATATTTAATATAACAACTTGGTTTCTAGGAACTGGACACAATAATTATATTTGGCGTTCAAATACCATGTAACATAAATTAGGAGCTTTTCTTTCCCTACCCAATTTTATTCACCACAAACCAACGTCAATCCATCAATGGTCAAAATCAACACTTGTTCACTGTCGTGGAATTTGGTTCGTTGATTCTGTCCAAAAAAGGAAAGTGGACTCTTAATTTGGAACATCCCAAAAAGGAATAGTGGACTCTTAATTCGGGATGAAGGGAGTATTATTTTATAGAACTGTAAGATACAAGAATGTTTTCTTACTATATGCACAAGAAATCTATAAAGGGGGAAGGACTATAGAGATATAAAATACCTACACATAGGGAAGATCGAAAAACCTACTTCAATAACACAACAATATCATACAAGATGATGCATTACCTCTTCTTCTCCCTTTTCTTCGGTCACTCTCTCATTTTGTTGTCGTTTCCTAAAGTAACAATACTTTCCTCACAACCCCCAACATCAAATTCTCGAGGCAAACCACGAACCGGAGCATACCCAATAGTCTCACTCATCAAATTGTCAATACAAACAATATCAACTTAATCCAAGACTCTTTCACCCCATAATATTTCATCACCCATATCTCACTACCCTCTTCATGTAATCACCACATGGACAAAGGCGTACCAAACACCACACCTAATATTATATCATACAAGACCATATCAAGGTGAAACAGGTGCCTTTCATTTTTCTGTAGTCTCTTAAATTTATGGGAATAGGTATTGACAAGGGCAGGATCTGAATTTTCAGTCCAAGAGGAATATTATGTTATTAAAATATGTTTTTTTGCAATATTAATGAGTGCAAAGTGATGTATTAAGAATTCACTATTAAGGTGACAAGTGTTCAAGTTTTCACTATTGAGTAACTTCGAAGAGAAAACGGTCAATGTGTTTTAATTAGAAAACATTTAGGGGATTTTGGTTATGTTTAGTCACAATTGTAAATGACCTTATCTCCCTACACCATATCATAGAAAAAGCATATTTTTTTTATCAGACATACAACAAGATGTATATGTACATATATAACTAATAAAAGGGAAGGGTGCATGAAGGAAGTGGATCAGCAGTCCACTGAGAACATAGAATAAGAAAAGAAAAAACTATAAAAGCAGCAAAAAATCTAACATGGTCATTCATACTGCACTATAGACTGTGAATAAGAATTGTGAAGAATATAGATGCGAAATCAATGAAACATATTGAAACAACCCATGATGGCAGGAGATGGTATTAGTGATGTTTCGGACATAATAGCTCTTTTCTAGTATCTAAAAGAAATGAAAAGTAGAATTGGAGTTATTTTTTCCCCTTCATGATTCTAATCTTCAAGAAATATATCATAGAAAGACGTTTTTTTGCTGCAATCATTTTGCGATGTTGAGATGAGTATCAAAAGGAAACCCCTCTAATGGATGAGTTAAGGAGATTTCAGAAATTTATGCATATGTTTTTTAATTGTGGGAGGGGGGGGGGGGGGGGGGAATTCCCCAATTATCAAAAGATTGAAAAAGCTTATTAGAAATCAGAAATTTCTTTAGTTGCATTGATAAAACCTAGGGTTGACATTGTGGACATAGAACAAGTGAGATTGAAAATAAATTTTCAAGGAAAGTTGCAAGGTGGATTCTCTACAGGGCAGGTTAAGTTCTCACTCTTTTTAAAATCTATTCAGTAGTTAACAGGGCACTTAATAACATTAATTGTCACGTCTCACTGTAGGGTGTATGTGCACTTTTTTCATATTGTCATCATTGAAATCCATAAGAAACATAATTAACAAAAAAGTCGTACCCAGTGCACAAGGCTCCCGCTTAATTGCAGGTGCACTCCCGCTTAATTGAAGGGTCTGGGAGAGGCAGATGTCGCCTGGCCTTACCCCCTTGTATGGAGAGGCTGCTCCCTTGAACCCGAGACCAACTATAGCTTGGGCGATGGCACTTTCCATTGGACCAAGGTACGACCTCTATTACGAAACAGATAAATAGAAGAAAATTCTAGAATTACAGTTTAGATATCCAATCCAAGTGAAAAATTGTCAATGAAAAAGAACTGAAGAGAGTAGAATATTAACCAAATCTTAAAGCCACGCCGGGAAATGTATGCAATTTTAATTAGTAAAATCATAGCTATTGTAGTTGTTCTTTTATCTTTATCTGTTTGTCCAGAATGAGCTTATTGGTCCATTCTGAATTTCCATTCTCTTATAAAGAATGATAGTCTAGCATTCAACATTAAGTCCCTGTTTGGTTCGAGGGGAAATTAAGTTTACCCTTAAAAGATTCTAATGGTGAAAGTACTTTAATCTACTCAAAGTTTAAAAGATAGTTCTAAAAAAGTGTACAAGCTATAATATATGACTTCTGATGCTAAAAAAAAATTCTGAATATGTGTCACCATTTTACATTTCACATGGGTAAAAAATATTTGACTCCAAACATAAGTATAAGAGAAGAATACTTGATATTAATTTGGTGCCTTCGTGTGCTGGCAGTATTTTAATAAATTGACATATACCCATCTTGCAGTTCTCTACAAGGAATCCACGGACTATATCTAGGTGTTTCTTAACGGAGGATTGAATCAACAGAGAATGGGGGTATGTAACTTTTATATCGCGTGTGAGTTGTAAGATCATATGGAACGCAAGAATGTCTACTTCATAATGTATATACAGAATTGAATTCTGCAGGCAGTTCTCATTTTCAGGGGTGTTTTTATTAAACCCCAATTTTCTTTCTATACCCCCAAAATTATTTAACTGAGACTAAGGAGATGAAATCCATCTAATAACAAAAGATGGGATGTATAGAAAAATAAACATGGTCCATTTATGTTAACAAGTTGGGATAGGGCTGGCAATTTTTGACACGATAACCCGTTTATGGTAATAACCCGAAATGACCCGAAATTAACACGATTAGCTTGTATAGATTTAAGATTACCCAAAACTTATACTCAAATAAAAATCAACGTGACCCGAAAATGACACGACTAACCCGAATTGTCACCCCTAAGTTGGGATAGACACATTGAGACAAAAACCTTTCACTTCCTTCAAACTCGGCTTGGTCTGATTGTTCATTTGAATGGGTGAAAATCGTTGGCAAGCACCAAATCTTATTCTATGTCAGCGGAGACCCTGGACATCTATTTTCCAACTAATATGCTACTAAATCGAAGTAAACATACCCCCAGGGGTTTGGCCGAGTGGTAAGGGGAGGGGCCCTTGACAGCCTAAGACCGGTTGGTCGAGGGTTCGATTCCTACCGCCCTCTGTCACTCCTGATTTACATTAGTCCAGCACCGTGGGGTCGGGGGAAACAGGACCCGTGAGTTTGCTAACTGGTACTGTTCACAAGGTGGCACCGACCGGGAAAGTTCTCACGATAATTTAAAAAAAAAAAATCGAAGTAAACATAAATACTAGAAAAACATAATGTAAACCAGAAAATCCTAACCATGTATTCCTAAAACATCTGTGAACCCAGAAATTGATATTGCAAATTACAAATTGGTGAGGTTCCGGTAGTGAATCTGTGAATAGTACGGAAGTGCTCCCAATGGATTTTAACTGGAAAGGTTGTTTGTACAACTTCCGTTTCATTCTACAATCGGTCTCCTAATAGAATTAAATAACTTCAATTTGAATTATGTTCACATATTGTAATTGAACGGGTTGCTTGTATGCGGGTATAGTTGTCTTTTAATGCCCTTATAACTTTTACAATAAGTGTCCTAATAGAAGTGAATCTCTTCAGAATGGACTTGTCGAATAACGACAACTTTTGATCTGGGTGGTTTAAATGAGTTTTAATTCTCTATGTACACATTTATACGTTTGAACTTGAGAAAGTTGTTAACATGGTTTGTAAAAAGAAAATTTGGGTGGGGATAAAAACATCCTTTTTTTAAAATATCTTTCTTAAAAGAGTTGTGATGCATATGCTTTTGCTAAATTTATATGCAACACTAGTCATCCCACACCTTGAAGTGAATCTTGTTTGGCAAGATTCAAGGTATTGCTGTGAGGAAATTACTTCAACTTCCTGCTCTACATTTTACTTTTCAACTCTAAAAAGAGGCCACTGACATAAAGTCACATATTATTTGCAGCTCATTCACTAAAATATATTAATGTACTAATTGACCAAGTCTACATTGTTAAAGAACTGCCAAGCCAATACTCTTGGCGAACCAAGGAGTATTGTGCTACAAGAATACGAGCTACTAGAATTAAAATCGGATGAAATGATGCCCATTACTAACTGCAAAATCCTACAATTTAAGTCAGTTAGTGGAAAATAAACCAGGTTTCTTATTCCCTAAAATCACCAAATCATATCAGATCATGTCAGATTCAATGTTAGAAGCACATTTCTAACATTTGGAAATAATGAATTTGTGGGCAGAGATGATGCAAATTTCTTCTAATTGTTCTTTCCCTTGAACAATTGGAGGTGGTTTCAACTGCAAGAACATGAGATTCATTTAGGAGGTTTGGTGGATGTAAATATACTTGGTGTAGTAACGGAGAAATTCCTCTTTGATAATGGCAAGCTTTTGTTGAATTTGTGTGAATGTGGAGTGGTTGTAGTATTTCTATTCTACAAGGGTGAAATATTTAACTAGGACCTAATCGAACCATTCTCCAACGATAGTTCCACAACCCAGTTTCTCAAAATGCCCAAACCATATGTGCTTTAAAATGTATGGACAAAGCATCATTATTTTTTTACAGAGTGTTAAACAGTTGGGGCCAATCTATGAGGAAAATGCAATGCAATATTTTTCTTAGAATTTCAAATTAAAGAGGTTAAGAGGGCTTTTGAGACAGTGGAAAACTGTAAAATCGTGTTTCAATCTATATGTCAAGCCGAGGATTTGGTTCTAGAGAATGAACTAGCTGAAGAAGTGAACGATATTGGCTTAGCTAGATAGGAGTTGAATGAAGCCGGAGCCATCTTGAAGTTTCATGTAAGGTTGCAAAGAAGTTTTTTAGAAGCCAAAGTCCAAAATGACACACTTTCTTAGAGTATGTATATGAACCAAGGAACCGGTGTCGGACTCTCAGACAAGAGTATGACACGTGTTCGGTATGCCACATGGTGATTAAAACTTGTTTGACATTTTAAATGAGGATGACACTTCGAAAACACAACATGGCCAAACATTAATTGATTTAAAGAAACTCTAGTGTCATCATGTAAGAATAATTTTTATAGGGGTTCCATTAAAAAAAAGAATGAAAGTCAATATCCCCCTTACTTTCTGTCTAGACCTTTTTACTTGGGTTTAAAAGGTTTGCTTACTTCCATGCTATTAAAACATGACGATTAAGGGGATTCGATTAGAGATTTTTCAAACACAATGGGTCTTTTTTAATGTCTAAAATGAGAGGGTAGAATGCAATAAGGCCTTAGGACCTATATACCTGGGATCTCAATATATGAAAGGGCCAAAGTTTCATGGAGAAAATACTCCATACCATATTGAAGCACAAAGTTCGGTCTACTTCAAATGACTCTATACTTTTTCACATACTTCATTTTTTTTATACTGGACCACTTTGGGATGATACCACTTCAAAATTGTATATTTAATCTTAAATAAACATGATCTAGACTTAAAAGAATAGCTTGTATACTAACATATATGTAAGATGTTCATTGCAGGACCAAACAAAAGTCGGCCTTTCTAATATATAGCAGCTCTATTCAATGAACATGCTTTATTTCGTAATAGACTTACAAGAAAAGTGATAGTAATAATATCATCCCTATCATAAATGACATATTCATATATAAAATTAATTCATGGGACATAGATACATTTCTAAAGTTCACCAATGTTTCAACTACCCCCTCTCACCACCCCACCACCCCCAAACACACACACAGCTGAATAGGCATGTGCATCAATGACTGATAATAACAATATTACAAATACAAAGATTAAATTCCGAATCACATAATAACCAGTGGCGATTACTCTTTCACCTCCTGTAAAACTGATATCACTAACGAAAATAAGATCCACACAAGAAAAGGGGGAAATACTTATAAAATTACAATACCTAAACAAAAGAATCATAAGTTGAAAGTACTTGGCTCTAAAACATAGTTCAATTCAAAAGAAAAAAATAAGGGTCTTTTTACAACTTAAAATGGCTGAGAATACATAGAGAAGCAAGCTTTTGTTTTTCCAAAACTCTGTTCACACTTGGCTACTGCGCGAAATTTCTAGCATTAGTCCTGAGGAAGAAAAAATAATGTTAGGGTTGGGGAAAAGAAAAATTAAAAACACGGGGGATATTAGAGAAGCCGCTCCCCCCACCCACCACACACCCACTAAAAATAACATAAAAAAAACTATTACGAAAACAATAAAAAAAGCTATTACAAAAACCTTAAAAACTATTCACGTCAATCACCCAAGCTAGTTGACAACTTGACACAAACGCAGGCCCAACCATAGCCCAGGTGGGTGCCTATGGCCCCAAAAATGGGAAGGCCCCGCCTATCTCTTCTTAACAGTTGAGTGTTTGCAAATTGCCCCCAACATCTTGTGTCAAAACAAAAGAGAAGAAAAAAAGGCTGAGTAAAAAATAACATGATAAATTCTTCTATAATTAACGTAAGTTTTGTCAATAAAAAAATTGACTCATTTACAAGAATCTTCAAAAGATACAAAATTATGGTTCACTTCAAAAGATTAAAGTTAATTACTCCCCATCTTAGTTCTGCAAAAATGGTCATTTGAAAAGTGGAAATTAACTGATAAGACAAAACAAAAATATAAAATTTAGCATGAGCACTAATTAACTGATCAAAAACAATTATCAATTGAATATATAGAGTTAATTTCCCAAAGAAGAAAAAGAACAAAGTACAAGAAGAACAGAGGAAAGAAAGGCGCAAAAAAGACCTCTCCTGCCCTTGTAAGGCGCCAAACCTGCACCTTGCGCCTAGGCGCACCTTTAATAACACTGTGTCACACATGCCTAATAGACATGATTAATTGATAAAACAGATGTCTTCAAGCCCGTATAGCAAATGCGCCATCAATTTTTAATTCCTACTTTTCCGATTGGCCCAATTTTTCAATTATATTACACTCACCAAGCTGCCATTATATATATACGTAAAAGTAAAAATGTTTTATCTTCTTACATATGTCAAGTTTAAAACATGTTTATGGTTATTTTATAATTTACAAAATATGTATTTTATTGCATTTTTATTGTCCATTTACGATTTCTACAAAATTAAAAGTGTTGTTTTATTTTTTTATAAGGGCTTATAGAGTTATTGGATTGACTTAAACATTTGTAGTTACTGTAATTGGTCTGTTTACTTTGTCACAAAGTGAGTTTGTTAATTGGCTTGTTTGGTTTCCCAGGAGTATACTATGTAATGAGAACTAATGCAATAGTCCACTGTCAATTCCCTTTATTCAGCAGCTCTATTGTATCATTTGTTTATTTGAGCTGTCAGGTTCTAATTTTTTTTTTCTGACTACTGTACAATCCCTTTATTTTTTACATGTGTTGGCAGCTTCAAACGACGACTATTTATATCATCCTACGTTATTTCGATCTTATTTTTTTTTACCATTTAAGGCTACAAGTAATTAGACATTGGTACTTTTTTTTAATCCTACCAACCTTAATTTTAACATAAGCGCGGGGAGTCCTTCCAATCACACAAACACGACTGCTACCTTTTTTGTCATAAAAGGATGGATGTGCCTCAAGTTAGGGTGGGATTTTACATAACAATTAATATATTACAGAATGGGAGTTAGGGAGCTAGATGGAAAACTTGAGAGATACAGAGAGAGATACATATATATATATATATATATATATATATATATATATATATATATAGAGAGAGAGAGAGAGGGGGGGGGGAGATGGTATATTACACACCAAATATAAAGACAAACTGACAGTATGAAATAAAATGAATGAAGGACTGCACCATAGTTGTCAGAAGCGAAAGGTGTACGATATGCACCAAGGTCCCCATGGAGACTCGTAGCAAGGCGAGGCGCACGCCCGATCGAAGTGCAGCGCACGTTATGTAAATATATATATATAACTATTTCAAGAAATTAATTAAGCATATTTTGGGATGGAGAGAAGTTCAATAACATACAAAACTGTAATTAACACTGAAAAAATGAAATACAACACCAAAAACGGAATACAACAAATTACATTGAAAAAATGGAATACAAAAATTTAATTAAACTCAAATTGAGACACTGAAATACAACACCAAATTGATGTGAAAAAATGAATACAAAACTGTAATTGAATTTAAATTAACACTGAAAAATTGAAATACAACACCATTACAGTGAAGAGATGAAAGTATACTGAAAACACCCAATTTCTTCTTTTTTTTATTACTTATGGTTGTGTTGTGAGTTTTGCATTTTACACATCAAATAAATTAAACTGAAAATCTTCTTTTTTTTCCACAGAGCACATACACGAGAACAGGGCTCACAAAAAAAAAGAAAAAAAATGAACAGGTCGGAGTTATTTTGTTAGGAGAGAAGAAAAATGGAGAAGAATGAGAGAACAAAATAAATAAGAAAAGCACGAAATGAAATGGTCAGAGTAGAAAAAAAAATGAAAGCTATCAAAAAATAAAAAATAAAATACCTGATGATCATCTCGCCAGATATCACAACCACCCTCGTCGGAGGTAGCAGCCCAGAAAATATCAGATCGTTTTGTTTTGTTGCTTCGGAGGTCACAAACAAATACGTTAAAGGAAGAAAAATATTTTTTCTGGATATTTTGTTGCGTTTGGGTACCAGGAAAGTTGTGGAAAAGTGATCTTAAAACTTTCCTGCAGGAAAAACTTTCTCACAAAACACATCCTACCAGAGCGCTAGAATTTTGCAAGAAAGTTCGAGGAAACTTGTTATATTACCATATAAATTATTATTACTGTTATTTTTATTTTTATTTTTACTTATTATTATTATTATTATTATTATTACCACGGACACGGATATGGGTGTCGTGTCCGACACGACACGGACACACTGACACGACAAATCTAAAAAAATTAGGATACAACACGGTGAAAAATAAATATATTGAAAATTATATATATATATATATATATATATATATATATATATGACACGGATATGGGTGTCGTGTCCGACACGACACGGACACGCTGACACGATAAATCTAAAAAAATTAAGATATAACACGGTAGAGACACGGCGACAAATAAATATATTAAAAATTATACATACACACATACATACATATTATTATTATTATAATTATAATATATATATATATATATATATATATATATATATATATATATATATATATATATATATATATAAAGAGAGAGAGAGAGAGAGAAGTGTCGTACGCGTGTCCGACATGGGTACGTCACCTCCGAAGAAGTGCTCGTGCTTCATATTTATTATTATTATTATTATTATTATTATTATTATTATTATTATTATTATTGTTGTTGTTGTTGTTGTTACAAGTAGTACTAAAATATGTACCAATTAATATTCATAATAATTCGCTATATATTGATTTTTTTACTAATTAAATGTTCGTAATATTTTATTTATAATTACTAATGTTTGTGTTAAAGGATGTTTATTAATTTAAATCATATTTTCTAGTGATTGAAATAAGAAATATATATTAATCATATTTATTATAAAATTATAATTATATATGTGTATATGTATATAATTTTTATTTTTTTATTTATAATTTTCTTGCAATTTTCCTCCCATTAACCAAACACACACAAGAAAATAGTTTTCCTTTTCCTTTACTTCACTTCACTTTACTTTTCCCGGGAATCATTTTCCCGCTTAACTTTCCTGACAATCAAACGGAACCATAGGGTTTTGTTTTGTTGAGACGCGACAAGTTTCAAAAACTAGGGCAAAAAGTGTTGTTTTGGCTTATATTTTTTTGTATTCTAGATGGTATCAGTGAATAAAGAAAAGGACTTGTGGGGCATGGTTAAAAAAAGGGTAGAAAACAAGTGGCACGTTTTTTTTTACCATCTCAACCATTGGTTTTACCATCACCATCTCCAACTAGATCAAAAACTTCATCATCACTCCCCTAAGTGTTTACGGAGCCCCTTGTTGAAGAAGCAACCCATTACAAGAACCCAATACTTCATGGTTCTTAAACTGGTTATCAAATGGAATGGGTTGATCAAGTGAATTAAAATCTAATGAATGCAGTGTGGATTCAGGATTACCCATACCTGCAAAAATAAGTGTAAAATTGTTGTTGTTTTCAAGTGATTTATGGAGGTGTTTTTTTATGAAATCTCGAGCGTCAATTAGAGAACACCATGGTTTCGATACGCACCTGAAGCGCATAAGGGATTTAATGGGTAATTTGGAGAGTATGTCTGTAATTATCTCTGTGGGAGCTTTGGCATCTTTAGTGGGTTAGGGAAAAAAGAACAGTTAACACTATAATACCGCTAAACCGTGAGGACCGACCGCAGCTGCCTAACTAAAAACCAACAAAAATTGCATAATTTATGTTAAAACTTACATAAATAATGTACAGACATGGATACCACGTGCTTCAGATCCAATTTGATCCTACGGCATTGAATAGCATGGATCAATTTCCTCTTAGAGATACAAATTAGTGTATTATCGAATAATGTGAAATGTGGAGACCAGAAAACATTTCAATGCATATTAGTTGAAATGAAATGGGCTTAGCACCAAAACATGTAAACATAAGAATCAAAACATAAAGTTTCCCAAAATCAAGAAGAATAAAACTTTTCTATATATAATGTTTATGTAGGAAAAATATAAATAATCACCCTTAAGAAAAAGAAAAAATATCTTTACTGCTTGAATAGATCTTTGAGAAGTTTCATGTAAAAACTAATAGAAACTAAAATTAAAGAAATCCATACTTTCATTACCATGTGTTTACATGCTATATGTCATTATTTGGCATTGTCGTGCTATAAGAAATTTCATGCAATTAGCCACAAAGACATTGTTACAACTCACATTTGAAGGAAATATGATTTACATAATATGACTTTCCTCCAAATGAGATTAGTTATCATATCATATACGCCTCCATGATGGTTATCAAGTTATTTTTAGGAGTAATCGATCAACAAGATATTAGAAAAGATGATAGGACCTCATATCCAACAGCAACAAACTTTAAGAAATGGATATATAAATGTTGTAATACCCTGTGATTATAATGACTTTTAAAAATGGGTTATATTTTAAATTAATGGATTAATTTGATTTTATTATTAATTAATTCATTTGGGTTTTATCCGAATTGTGGATATTAAAATGAATGATTCTGACTATTACTTGAAGATATTTAGGTAATATATGAATGTGATGTTATTGATATGGTTGTGAGTTGTCAATTCAGTAATTTGTATTTTTTAGTCAGACGCGGTATGGGATGTGTCGGGACTAATTTATTAAATTAAAAAGAAAACTTATTTTTACATCAACCTTATAGTCATTTCGACTGCGTCGTTGCGTCCGAAAGGGTTGAAATAGTCAGAAAAGTCTATTTGGATGTTGGTTTTGGGTCTCGGGTCATTTGGAAATGAAAAAGACAACCCAAAAGGGCATTTTGGTTATTTTTACAAAGGGGACGAATAGTGATTTTGGATTTTGTCCTATTATAAATATTTGGAGATTAGTTGAACGTGGGTTCATTCATCTCTTCTACACAAAAATTAAAAGGTTTCTTGGGAAGAGAAAAGTTTACTTGGGAAGGAGAAGAACCAAATACCAAAGGTCACCACCACCAACCACCCCCGGAAGTTGGCCGGAAAAGGGAGAACCACCTGTGATATACTACACCAAAGGATCAGATCTTCATTAGAGTCAAGTGTTTGATAATTGCAATCTAAGTTTGTATATTGTCCATGTTAGAATAGTTATAAAAAGATGAGATTTTTCATGTTTGGAAGATGAAAAGATAAAGTTGTTAATGGATTTCTAGATAATGGATAGTTGATAGAATATGTGTTTATAAGAGGTTAGAAACAATCGATTATAACCCCAATTAAAGGAGAGTTAATTCATGGTAATTCGGGAGATAAGATGATATGGACCAATAGGATATTAGTGATTTCTTACTGAATAAAATGTTGAGGAAAAACCTATTTGAACCTTGAGTAATGAGTGAGGCTCGAGATGATTAAATTTAAAGAGATATAATGCTACGTATGGGAATTATTGAGTACCTTGTTGATATTATATTATAAGTATGATAATGCCTATTTGATTTATTGATAAATTATGTGTATGACATACCTAGCTTACTTGCTATCGATGGGGAGGTTTGCACGTGAGGGCAGTCATATCCTGATGAATCCATGGGATCTTTGATTTGTCGCTCGAGAACATAGGTCTATGAAAGACTTATCGGGGAGTTGACAAGTCCGTTGACTGTGGGAAAGTAGGTATGTGCGTGACCCATGGATACGAGAACTATGTTCGCCTCCAATTTATGTATTGTTGTTTGTGGTTCGAGGAATCCTTACTGGACCTTTAGTCCCCTATTCGGCGACCAGCAATATTGGGACATGATAGCAGAGTAATTCATTGCACCGTAGCTGTGACTTGGGGTGCCATATTATATATGTATATATATATAATGATGAATTAAATGTATGTGTACATAGTGGTTAAATCATCTACTGTGTGATAATTGTAGATAACGGTGAATTGAGAAAAAGAATTGAACTAAGTTAATGAATAGTTATTCTTATAGATTTGAAGAGCTTAATTCATATTAATGAGAAACGATTCATGTTAATGCGAAATGTATATGAATGATTATATTACGTATGGTATGGGACATACGGGGTTATGATATGGGATGGAAATCATATTATGAGAACTAATGAGGAGGAACCATTGACTAGGAGGTTGATAGGAAACGTTAAGTGTGCACTCTAGATGAGAGGTGAGAATATCAAGTGAGAGTCTGGATACTAACATGTACATAATAAATGCTTTATTGCACTTGTTAAATACTTGCTGTTTTCAAAATCATTTTCACATCGGGCTCTGACCCGTTTCCTTGCATATTCTCTTTTCTATTGTATCTTCTATATCAGGTGTCCAGCAACATGGACGCCAACCTTAGCGGAGTATGACGAGCTATGGAGTTTTTCTTAGACGCCTACCTTCATGTGATTCACATTATTCTTATAGTTAGGGCATGTCGCCCAAAGGATTTCAGTTATCACTTTCTATCGGAGTCATATACTATTGTGTTCGTGTCATTTTAATGCATTTGTTATTGTTAGGATTACTGTAATGGATTAATATTATTTGGGAATGTTTATTCCAATTGCATTTCAATTCTTTTGTGTTATCTGTTCGGTTATCACTGTTGTAGAATAATATGTGTTGTGTTATTCGAAAACTAAAAATGGATTTTGGTGAATTAAAATTTGGAAAGTTTTTCACACCAGCTTAATTGGGTATTGGGTGAGTTGTATATGTTTTCGACAGTGATGCTAAGAATGAGCCAACTGTATATTCTGTTTTAATTTGGTATGGGACTGGCCACCCGGTATTTAATTAGGCGGGGTGTTACAAATGTTTAAAGATCTTAAATCATATTGTGCAATTGAAAAATTCAAAGCATCAGTTCAATATTGAAAAAACATAAAGAGCTAAGGTAAGTTAGGCAATTATCATATAATACCGTTTCTCCAAAATTTAAAATCTTTAGTTCACTATGGAAAAATGCTTTATAATCACAATACCAATCCACACAACAAACATGCCAAAGATTTTATATGCATAGATATTCTCATATACAAAAAAATATCCAACAAAAATGACATGATCCTACAAAAATATCAAAACACACACAAAGTGAACATAAAGTAAAAACCAAAAAACTCATAATATAATCTCAGAAGAAATTAAATGTAGTTAAGAACAAAAAGATGGATATCTCAGCATATGGTTTTACTAAGGCTTCAATGTGTACTGTATTGGATTTCATAAAGGTGAGATTAAATATTTATTTGAAATGGGATATACATATACATGAAGAAAACCTAATTTGTTATAACTAAAAAAACATAACAACTGTAAATTCTTCTTCAAATTAGGAACTGTACATGGAAAAAAATGTTACATTAGAAAAAACATAATAGTATTCCCAAAACTAGGACAGACCAACAAAAATCACAAAGATTGAAAATAATAGCAAAGTTCTTTGATCTTCACAATAAGAGGAGCAAGTGGACTCTTGATTTTAAGGAAACTAGAGTATTAATTAGGGATAATCTAAAAAGAAACAGTGGACTCTTGATTTGGAACAGGTGGATTATTTCCAAAAAAGTTGAAAAAATACCAAATCAGAGAAATAAACCCTAGACTGGTTGAAATCCATGAAAACACGGAAAAATACAATCAAAACCCTAGTTTATATATGTATCCAAAATGAAAAATATAAAAACCAAAACCTAATTTCGTAAAAATCAAGTTTTGATCTGTACCTGATATGATATGAGGAAGAGATGACAGAGTTTAGAACGAGAAAGAAGGAGTGTGGAGCGATTTGGTGAGAGTGAAGTTTCCCGCCAAATCATTTATCCTTGTTATTGTAAGAGTAAATTGCATGTTTAGTCCTCAAACTACCACTCAAGTTTTAAAATGGTAAATAAACTATATTTTGTCTCAATTTAGCCAATCAACTAATTAATTTAAGGGACATACATATGTCAATTAGTCCCTCGAATATTTTTTAATACACGTTTAGTGCAAGCCTTTTTATTTTGTTTCAAAAAGTTCCTCACCACATAAAAAACACTAAAAAAAGGAGCTCCGGTGAAGATCATTGGAGCTTCGGCAGTGGGGGGTGGGGGGAGGTGGGAGGTGGGGTGGGGGTGCCGTAATGCGGATATTTAAAAATAAGAGAATATTGGTTAAATGGGTGATTGAGGGACTTTTTGGAACAAAATGAAAAAGTCTTGGACTAAATGTGCATTAGAAAATGTTTGAGAGACTTTTTGGTAATTGATCCTTAATTTAATTTAATTTTGTCCTTTCATTAAATGAACTATATTTACATATGTAAATAGTAACAAATTTCTGAAATTTTTTGGCGATTTGTGATGTTCGAAAGACACAACTCTCATGTTGTGATTTTTGCATGGGAAGGGGTTGTCAAAAGGAGGGAGAGTTATGAGAGAGGTCGTCGATAAGTGGAAGGGGACTTGGTGAGGTCGTCGGCAGGTAGAAGGGCTATCGAAATGACAATAGTCAGTGGGACTTAAGAAACCCTTGTGGGTCTTTTGTTTCGTTTCGTTTTTTATTTTATTTTTAGTTCTTATTCTTAAGTAAAGTTAATGGTATAATTAATGTTGTTTAGGCTGGTTTGACAATTTCCCCCCTTCTTCCGTTAAAATTAATACATTAATTTAACGAACGGGCGAAATTTAATCAAATTGATTAGTTGAGGGACTAAATTGAGACAAAATGAAGTTTATGGACCATTTTAAAACATGAGTTGTAGTTTGGGGACTAAACATATAATTTAATTTATTAATAGATATTGAGTTCAACATCACATTACTTGGCGGATGAGTAACGCTACGGGTATAATGAAATTACACAAGTTGATGTAGCATTGCAATGGAGTATTGTACATCACTCACTTCGAAACAGTGTTTACTTTATTGCACAACCATATATGTGTAATTTCATTAGACCCATAGCATTTTCCTTAGGATATATATTTGGAACTCAAACCATTATTCTTATTGTTAAGTAAGGTTCAAGACAATATACTACATAAATATGAAATCATTTTTTACTTAACGTGAACACAATAGAGCACAGCTAACACGATTAATATTTTATACTCAATTAAATATGATAATACACAAAAACACATATAACATGACAAAGCGTGATAACAAGGCTAATATGAGTCATATTTGATACAAACACAACATGACAGTGTGTAAAAAATGACATCATATCATGTTATCGTGTCATTAGCTAAAATTATCACACCTTTTGTTAATATCATCCGTAACCACTTTTATTTACGCACCGATTAAGCTGAATTTTAATTATTAATTATTAAATGTTACATAAATTATCCTTTTCATATTTGTGCTCGGATTATGCGAAACAACCTAATATAATCTATTTTTATTATATAAAAACGAAGTCCTTTAACCTGAGCCTGAAACGTGTATGTCATACATGTGTTAGCCCCTCGTTCTCACATAATCATAAACACATTATTTTTGCGATATTATTAATGAGTTTCACTTCATCTTTTATTTTTTTAGGGATTAATTACGTTTTTACGCAGCGAACTTTACACTTTTTCCCATTTTGGTCACTGAACTTTTTTTGCGGATACAACATTGGACTTCATTTTGTTATCAATATCGCTACTTCGTTAATAACACATTAAGAAAACTTTGACGTGTAATTCATTTATTGACTTGGCTATTAATTCAAATTATGTTGAATTGTAAATTGATTTAAAAAAGTGATTTGCACTTAATAAAAATATAACAAAAAGAAAATAAATTATTTATTTTGAAACCACACACTCCACTATCACCAAACAACACACATTACCCCTTAGTGAAATACACAAAGGAAGTTGTGGTGCTCATGCAAGCAGAAGATCACCCGCCTATAGGGAGATATCCCAAGGTTATTGGTGGACTTTCATGCAGAAGGATGCCATCCATCTTATCTGTGAATGTGCTAAGTGCCAAGAGTTATCTCATATCATCAAGTACTTCGATGATGATCTCAATCCTCTCACAAGTCCATGGATATTTGCTCAATGGGGCATGGACATTGTGAAACATTTACCGATAACATTAGGGTACAAAAAGTACTTGATAACTACCACCAATTGCTTCACCAAGTGGGTGGAGGTTGAACTGTTGACTCATTATAGAGAGGTGGATGTCATATGATTCATTCGAAGTAACATTGTCACCATATTTGGAATCCCTAAGGCTCTGATGGCCGATAATGAGACTCAGTTTGATAACCACACCTTTATATATTTTACTGCAGAATATGGGATCAAGATCCACTATGCTTTAGTGATCTTCCCACGATACGACGGTCACACCAAGATAACCAATAAGACTTTGCTCGTTGGGGTCAAACTACGATTGGAGAATACGAAGGGAAAATGGGTCGACGAATCGTCTGTCCTTTAAGATTATAAAACATCTAGGACTGGGCATATGTCATGAAAGCATTCATTTCACTGGAAATCGGTATCCCAACTTTGAGGATAAATATTTTTAAGGACGACCACGAGCATAACTTATCAAAAGTAAGAAGAGATCAAGATCTCATACCCCTCGTAACACATCAATAGGAACTCGTCAGATAGTACGATAGAAAAATCAAGGGCATGGAGTTTCAAGTTGGTGACCTATTTCTGAAAAATCTCTTATCAGCGATGAAGAAGTCATATGATGAAAAGTTATCACCTAATTAGCAGGGCTCATGCAGAGTGGTGTCAAAAGGAGAAGGTGGATTCTACTATTTGTAAGAGTTAGATGGCATGGTAATACCAAGGTTATGGAATGCCGTGAACCTTATGAAATTTTACTATTAAGTAGATAGGTTACTTTTGGCAAATGTTTCAATAAAGTGATTCATGTTAATAAAAGTATTTTCTTTACGATTGTGCCTCTAATATTTGTCCTTGTCAATAAACCCACCTAAGAATACATGGTACAACTTATAAATAAGTTGGTCGCCCACCTTTGGCATTAAACCTAACAGAAAATAATGATACAACCTAAGTTAGATTGTCGGGGCTATAATAGGAATACACCCATCTAAGAATGGGTGGTATATTAGAAATAAGTTGATCGTCTAAGTTTGTTATTGAACCAACATGAAGATGGTGGTACAACCTAAGTTGAGTTAGTTAAGCTATAATAGTTATAAACCCACCTAAAAATGGGTGGTATAACTATAAATAAGTTGGTAGCCTACATCTAACATTAAACCAGCCTGAAAACGGTGCTTCAATCCAAGTTGGGATGTGTGACAACCTGCTCAAAATAATAACGGGTGGCCAACCCAATACTACAATAATTAGGAATCTCTAGTGGATCATTCTCAGCATCAACTGACGATTCTAAAATAAACACGGCTGACAACCCATTACTATAAAAAGAGGGTGTCAAAAATTTAAAACATTTATTTACATCCTCACAACCATGCAACAACCAACCAACAACATAAATCTACATAAAATAAGAGACACAAACTCACTTGAATCATATAAAGGAGACTAGAATAAGAGTACAACAAACTGTTCAAATAAAATAACTGAATATGATGTCGGGTCACAGACAATACAACAGTCTGAGAAATAAAATATAAAAGTGCTACACTACAACACTTGGGTATAAACCCGATATACAAACTGAATCCTAATCTAGATACACAAAGATAGGAGTTGACTATATCAAAATACTGCAACAGTCCGCTTCTGCTACAACTCCACGACTAAACAGGATGGATAATCAACATGGCGTCCTTGCGGAGGAACACCTAAAGTAGTACAATATATATACATAGCAGGAGAAAATATAAACGGGTCAGAGCCCGAGGTGTGAAAACATTTTATAGCAAGTGCATTAAAATGCATAATAATTATAAATGCATTAAGACATGATTAAAGTGGAGTCGCACTCTCCATAACATCATCTCACCTCTCAACTAAAGCGAAACTAAACGTATGCATGAAATCTCCAATTAATTTCCCAAATCTATTTAGGGCAAAGGAATCTAATTTAATCTCAATTTCTATACTCCCATAAAAACCATCGAACTTATCTTTCAAATTCTAATAGTAACAATTTCTATGTTCGTCACTATTAACATGTGAAATATACATAAACATTCACTTTTACTAGAAGTTCTCATATTCTAGTTCTGTAATATATACATAAATATATATGAGTTATTAGCATCCAAGTGCTAAGGACTAAACTTCTCCCAAGTCTCAGTACTATACTGCGTTTCATGCGTGGGACGTCTCGCAAAGCGAAATCCAAACAAGGAACCCCCCGTTACACTACTCCTTGACAGTATTGATTTTTGAGATTCATTATGCCCTCAATGCATGACGCGTATAACCCAAATTCTTATTACCCAATTAATTAATTAGTCTCAATTATCAACAGTACATGGCGTTTCGTGCGTGGGACGTCTCACAACGCGAAATCCAAACAAGGAACCCCCCCGTTACACTACTCCTTGGTGCTATCGATCATCGAGATATACTACTATAAATACGAGCACTAAGGACTAACTTCTCCCCACTCCCAACATTTCACTGCATTTCATGCGTGGGATGTCTCGCAAAGCGAAATCCAAATAAGGAACCCCCCCGTTACACTACTCCATGGCAATATTGGTCGTCGAGGTCCATTAAGCCCTCGGTACCCAAGGTACAATATAACCATATAATATACTACTCTTCATTTTACTCATGATCGATTTATCCCAAATTAAGTCTGATTACAATCTCCCGGAATGAGATTCAACAATCTTATTATGTCTCTTTACTCTATAGACAAATATAATATCACATAATCATATTCAAGTTTAATAATAACCATCCAAGCGAGCTATAACTCGAGGATGCAGGTTCTCAATGCTATCATCTTCCAGGGAATCACTCATATACCATCCTAGGGACCACCGGTAGGACTAAATATCACCTACTTCGTGGTCAGAACACAAACACAATGTCCGAGAAGCGGTCATAATTCCTAACAGGCAAGTGAGAACGACACATACCCACAACTTCTCACCCCCAAAATAAAATGTATATCACATAAATAAAATAGATGACTATGACCTGCGAAATATCCACACCCTGCTCCTCGAGCCAGGATGCTCACCCTCATCGCGCAACTTCCCAATGATAGCAAGGAGGGTGTATGCTTAACTTTTATATATATATATCGTTCACATAAGACATACATACATCATCTCATCAGATAAATATATACCATGACAGAATGCATATATATATATATATATATAACACTATTTACATACTCTTATTACGCTCTTAGGCGTAGATGAAATACTAACATTATTTAGTATTTTATACTTTGGATATACTATTCGTCAACTGCTCACAAAACTTCCCCACTTTGTATATACTATACGATTTCTCACTTGAAATTCACACCTCACTTATATTTGTATGAATCATCTTTCAATTTAGTTTATATTGAGGATATTTTCTATATCCGTAAACGCGTTGATCAACAGTTATCATTCCTTAAATATTAACCTCGACACTTAGAGGATTTTCCACCAAATTGATACAATCATTTAAATTCTCACTTTCTCAAAATCAATCATTAAAACTCCCAATGTTTTCATTCAATCGTTTATTAATTTTGCTCTCATTTCCTTAATGAGAGAGATATCCCACCATCAATTTCATTTATCAATTAGCCCCAAATATCATCTCACACTTCTAAAGTCATTAGTCCCCTTATATAATCACTTAATCCTCTATGATACACTAATTATGAAAGTTCATAAACATAAACCCAAAGGAAAAGAGGATAAACTTAAATTTCCAAACTTGAACCCAAAACAGAGGCCCGATCTCTCGGTGCCCCAACCGCGGATGATCGCGCTTTTTAATTATGCCTATAAATGAAGACAGTGTGCCTGATTTTGGAGGCGCAGTCGACTGTCCCCCTAGACGCGGTCGACCAGCCCTACCAGGTACATCGGCCAAACTCCATTTTTAAGTAACTCTAACTTCTCAAAAACCCCAAAATAATTACATCCAACCACAAATCTTCAACCCAACCATATTCATAACATTAATATACCTCAAATAATTCAACCCAACTAATTTGTAACCTCAAACCCATTCTAAACACATCAAATATAAGATTTATCCCAAAATCTAGGTTTTAACATATTTATCCCAAATTTCAGAAATTTATCCACAAATCATGAAATAAATGATACACAACAATTATTTAACAAGTTTAATCACTTGCCTCAAGTTCGTAGAGTCTGACTCGTCCTCGAGACCACGGATTTGCCAGAATCTCCCAACTTCTCTCTTCTTTCTCTCCTTTTTCTTCTTCCTTTCTCCTTCTCTCTCTTTCTCTCTTTCTTTCTAGGGGATTTTTCTCTTTCTCTTAAGTGAGAATGACTTATCACATAGGCTTTTAAGCCTTATCTCCCAAGATACACACTTTAAATGATAATACACACTTTAATTGACTCAGGAACTCTAATTCGAGTCAAACGAACTTAAAATATTTCGGAACCCAAATAGACCCGAAGTACAGTCATTTTGACTATTTCAACCCTTCTCGAAACAACCGCACCCTCAAAATTGTCATCCGAATCACTTTCTGACATCTTCCAAATTTTGACCTCAAATGCCAATTTAATTATTCTGCAATTAAATTAATATTTATTTCTCCCCAAAATAAATAAATTATTGTCCCAAAATACTCGGGTTATTACAGACTTCCCCACTTACAAGAATTTCGTCCTCGAAATTAAGCTAAGCCTAATTCTCCAAAGCTCAACTAGTTCCTACAACACTTAACCTTACTAACACTACACGTAAACCTCCCACTTCTCACGACGAATTGTTTTAAATGTTATAAAACCAATAATAACTACTAGGGCTCCCATACACCCTTTATTCGAGCTTTACTCGAATCAATATAATTAGGCTTCACTTGCCTAAATAGTACCATAACTCTAAATATATAAATTATACTAACATACTAATAATAAAACAATTTTGAAAGGTCCGAAGATTTAACTCCTCACAATTCCTGACATTCACCACTTTCATACGGTGGAGGTCTCGCAAGCGAAATCCAAACAAGGAACCCTCCCAATACACTAATATGTGTCCCCGTCGGGGATTGAGAGTTTGTTAGATCCGGACTACAGTTTAAAATATTTTTGTATAAATCATTTTGATATGGCCCAAAGGCCCATAAAAGTTTTATTTTGAAAATAGTTCTTTTTAAAAACGATTTATGTCCTTCGACATTTATATATAAAAAAAATACCCTATGCCCATGACACAAGGTTTAACAATCATCATACACATAACAACATATTGCTCACAAAAATTAGCAATTATTATGAGCTAAAATATCTGACCCCACAATAGTCCACAAAATTCTGAATTCTTTTCAGAAATAATCTCTCACATCATATTAATATATATTGCCATTCACTAGGCTCTTCCATAGCTGGAATACAACAATTATATAAGTCTAACATGACTATATAAAATAAGTAGCCTTATCATTACTACTTAACACATCACAACAATTCTTACATTCATTACAAAGTCATAGCTCTCTATGAGTTTATCACAAAATTATCTATTCTCCCAAAAGATAATAACACCAGAGCCTCACCATAGGGTTATAGCACTACCCTCTCATAACTATCTCTTATACGATATTTCCAAAGCTTCATATAGTAATAATCTTATTCACAAAGCAAAATAACTTACATCAAACATCTCTAGTCCGATTTCTTCTCCTCATCATTGGGTTCCCACTCAAAGTCCCCTGGCCTAAAATGACCTCGAATCTGTTGTACCTTTACCTCTTTAGGACAATCTCTCTTTGCGATGACCAAATTCTTTATAAAAGAAGCATCTACCCTCAAATCCTCTCTGCTCATCATGAGGAACAAAACGCTGTTGCGACCCTCGAAAATCCTGCCTATACCTTCTGGAATTACTAGTATTCTCTTCACCAAACCTACTTGATGAACCCGAATCTCTAAAGTTCTTACCCCCTTACGAACGAAGACGATATTCATGACACTCCAACAGTGCCGCATTCACTACCTCGACGAAAGTCACTAATGTTGGTCTCTCTAACAAATGTTGCCGAATTGGCCCATTTAAACCTCGCATGAACTTCAATATACACTTCTCTTCAGTATTTACCTCATCAGGTACTAAATTCGCTAATCGAGTAAATTCTTCTTCATACTCGGTCACCGTTCTATTACCTTGAAACACATTCATCAGTTTCCTCCTCATTTCCTTCTGAGTCTCGAAAGGAAAATACCTTCGATCAAAAAGTTCCCAAAACTCTGTTGTGGGAAATGTATCTCTTTGTTCAGATGTGGTGACAGACTCCCACCACTGGAGAGCTGCTCCCGTTATCTTAAAGGTGGTGAGAAACTGCTTCTGCACCTCACTACACTCAATCATACGAAGGTGTCTTTGCATACTATTCTTCCATCGCCTTGCAGCCATCCCAACAACTCCCCCTGAAAACTCTGGAGGATGCCCCTTACTAAAATCTTCCTTCACTCTTTCCCACATGGACAATCCCGGTGTGGCTTGGGCTGCTTGTACTGCAAGTTTCTGCGCCATCTCATAAATGGCAGCAGTTACTGCTTGTGCCATAATATTGGCAACTTCCTCTGTAGTCATAGTCCTTTCAGGCAATTGGGGTTCCATACTCTCATCCCCTTTATATGCCCTACTTGAACGATTTCACTTCGGTGGCATCTGAAACAAGAACAATTGTATCAGAACGCCTTTCAAATGTTTTCTCATCACAGAAGAAAATATGGACGTATGAACACAACATTCGTAATAATAGGGCTCTACATCAAGAACGCTTACGGAACATCGCAATAAACCCACACATATCCTAAAGACACTAGATACAGAGGCTCTGATACCATCTATGACAACTCGCTTAAAATAATAACGAGTGGCCAGCCCAATACTACAATAATTAGGAATCACAAGTGGATCATTCTCAGCATCAACTGACGATTCTAAAATAAACACGACTAATAACCCATTACTACAAAAAGAGGGTGTCAAAAATTTAAAACATTTATTTACATCCTCACAACCATGCAACAACCAACCAACAACATAACTCTACATAAAATAAGAGACACACACACACTTGAATCATATAAAGGAGACTAGAATAAGAGTACAACAAACTGTTCAAATAAAATACCTGAATATGCTGTCGGGTCACAGACAATACAACAGTCTAAGAAATAAAATATAAAAGTTCTACACTACAACACTTGGGTATAAACCCGACATAAAAACTGAATCATAATCTAGATACACAAAGATAGGAGTCGACTATATCAAAATACCTCAACAGTCCGCTTCTTCTACAGCTCCACGACTAAACAGGATAGATAATCAACATGGCAGCCTTGCGGAGGAACACCTAAAGTAGTATAATATATATACATAGCAGGAGAAAATATAAACGGGTCAGAGCCCGAGGTGTGAAAACATTTTATAGCAAGTGCATTAAAATGCTTAATAATTATAAATGCATTAAGACATGATTAAAGTGGAGTCGCACTCTCCATAACATCATCTCACCTCTCAACTAAAGCACGCAAGATACACACTTTAAATGATAATACACACTTTAATTGACTCGGTAACTCTAATTCGAGTTAAACGAACTTAAAATATTTCGGAACCCAAATAGACCCCAAGTACAGTCATTTTGACTATTTCGACCTTTCCGAAAACAACCGCACCCTCAGAATTGTCATCCGAATCACTTCTGACATCTTCAAATTTTGATCTCAAATGCCAATTTAATTATTCTCCAATTAAATTAATATTTATTTCTCCCAAAAATAAATAGATTATTGTCCCCAAAATCTCGAGTTATTAAAGGATGGTCAACTTAAAATAAGAGCCTTAACTTTTCCAGGGAATTATTTCCCCGCTTAACTTTCCTGACAAACAAACGGAGCCTTATTGTGTGTGTTTGGTTAACAAGAGAAAAATTATAAGACAATTATAAATAAAAAAAAAATTATATACATACAGACACATATATAGTTATAACTTTGCAATAAAAAAAATATAATACATCATCTTATTTCTTTTACTAAAAAGTATGATTTATATAATAAACATCCATTTAAATCCAAATTACTAAACATGAGGTAAAAATTATAAATATTTAATTCGTTAAAATATCAAGAAATAACGTAGGGAAAAATTAAAAATATTTAATTATTTTTATTACTTTTCTTAACTTAATTAAATCGCACTTCAAAACCCACTTCTAAGTTCAAACCGTAGGGAAACAAAGAAACTCAAACGTTGGCTCCTTCTCCTAAACCTCATTAGCCTTTTCATTTGCCAATCCCCCCCAAAACCAAACGTTGCCTCATCTATATATATAATAATCTATATCTATATAAAAACTGTAGACCCTAATCATGGGAAGATGACACATGGTTGTCATAAATGCAAAATATCATTAAGTTTCAAACTCTTTTAAAAAACCTTTGCTTCATTTTCTACCAAATACATTTATTCTTCCCAATCTCATTCATCTCCCTTTTTACTAACCCCTTCCATACCTCATCTTAAATATATACACTCTCTTTCTCTTCTCTTTCTTTCAACCTTTCACTTTCTTTATTTTTTTTCTCTCATCTTAAAGGTACGAATCTCTTTATCAATTTCAACCTTTCATTTCTTCATTTTACTACTCTTAAAAATATCGTCTTGATCTCATGGAAGTGCAGGAGGTAAAAAGATCTGAAGAACCGGGGCAATCTTTCTGTGTACCAGACATTAGCAAGCCTCCTTCAAGATCATCACAAATTTTTTTATATCATCATTTGTTATTTTTGTCTTAGTTTTTTTTATCTAAAACCTTTCTATGAGAGTGTAATGATGTCTGACAAATGTCTAAAGGACTCACTCATGCAGGTAAGGTTAATCTCAAACTAATGTTCTTTTATTTAATTATATATATTTTTTATATGGGTTTTATTTTAATTAACATGTCTTTTTGGAGTTTGATTAAGTTTCTGTTATTGGTTTGGTTGTCCAACTGAAATTGAGAGTTAATAGTGTATTGAGTTATATCAGTTTAAATCATCATTTATATAAATCTATATTTTTTTGGTTGGTTTATGATTGTTTGTTGTTGTAGCAGTGATTGGCTTTTGTTCTCCTCATTTGTTTATGGTGTTTATCAAAGTAAGTTTTCTTGGATTG
Organism: Sambucus nigra; assembly: GCA_949130495.1. NCBI lineage: Eukaryota > Viridiplantae > Streptophyta > Magnoliopsida > Dipsacales > Adoxaceae > Sambucus > Sambucus nigra. The sequence goes on from OX422216.1 coordinate 640,045,590, forward strand.
AAGATAGAAATATAACTCTGCAGTAGTTTTATAGTTGGATCTGTATGAAACCGGTAGTTTTTAAAGTTTTCCATATTTTTGCGATTATTTTCAATGCATTTGTTATTTAGCTATGTGTGACACCCCGCCTAATTAAATACCGGGCGATCACTCCTTTATTAAATTAAATCAAGGTGAACAGTTGGTTCATTCTCAGCATCACTGTCGATAAAAATAAATTTTCCAATTTAACACCCTAAATAATTAAGCTAAGCGTCAAAAACATTTTCATACATAACTTTCCAAATTTTATTTAAAGAAAAATCATTTATTTTATTTATTAACAACATCACAGTAAAATAAGAATCACACCACAATAAACCTGGAACATAATCCAATTAATCTAAAACATTCGTCAATCGAATGTCAACATATGAAACATAAAGTAACACAATTCAAACTGAATAAATCACATAGTGACAATGCTAGAAAAATAACTGAAATACAAATGTTCCAATAACAAGGAAATAATGAAAAGGGCGACACGTGCCCAATAAATGAGAATGCTAGAAGTAGAGTCAATAAAGGAAGCCGTCTACGCAAGTGACCTGCAACTCCCACCTAAGCTGCAGCGCGTTCCTGCCAAGAGATCCTAAGCAAGACGCCCCTGTGGCTGGCCACCTGAAATATATACATATATATACAAGAGAGAGAGAGAGAGAGAGAGAAAAACGGGTCAGAGCCCGAAAGTGTGTTTGATTTAAAATACGTTTAGCAAGTATTTAAATTGATACAGGCCAATGCAATAACATATTAGTGCGACACTCTCTTGAGAAAATCTCACCTCTCTTCTAATGTGCACACCTATCGCACTAACCTTCCCAACGGTTTGTCTTATCATTTATCGCACTAGTCTTCCTAAATGATTTAACTTATCTTCGGTTACTCGTAAGATTTACAATTCAACGATTCCATTTAAAAAAACATGTTCCAATTAGTAACCAAAGTTCTCCATTTTAACTTTATAAAATCAATAAGTTTTCCAGTGACATATTATACTTTCTCAAAACAAGTATTCATAATTTAGTCCAGAATTATTCCTCACTTACTACGTTACAGCAACAGTTTAAATTCCTCAGTCCAGGTATATATATTAAGCACTCGTCTAATTTATATATATATATCCTAATAGCACCAACATACAAACTATGGTGTAGGCATACTCTGCTTTCTCAAAACAAGTATTTACAATTTTAGTCATCAACCATGTCCTACATATCAAATCACGGTAGGTAGTTCCAGATTTCAGAATTTCATATATATATTAACTACACGCATAATATATATTACAACAGCACCCCAACTAAATTATGGTGCGGGCATACTCTACTATCCAAAGCCCCATATCACTCATATTAAGGGGAATACATTCGGAATCACTCTCAAAATGTATTAACATACATACACAAACAATATTGAGGCGAAGAATAGATTCCAAGTCTCTAAGAGGATGGCACATGCCTGCGTCTCTTAGGACCGTCTGAACTATCACGTCGATATCCTGTACCAAGGATATCTATCTTCTAGGGTACAAGTCAATATCCCCCATAAAGGTCCCATCGAGATAAGACTTGTCCCAGCGCGGTAACCTCAGGGATAGCAAGTAGCGTGGGCATGATTTTCACACATAGATAGTATATGCACACACAATCATATAACTATACTAACATTACCATAACAATATTAGGTAAATTCTCAATTCCCATAATTACGACATTTCCATATTATCATATTATTAGTATCGCGTAAAAGGGTTCGTCTCTAACCTTAACTCGAAGGGTTTTCTCACTTATTACATGACACTCGTGGAATCTATCCTTCCAAGTAGAAAATTCAGTAGGTATACCTTTATTCACTAACGTAGTTATTCGCAAAAATCTCTCACTTGAATTACGTAGCTTCATCGTTTATTTTATAATTATCCCAAAAGCAAAGTTCTCGACTTATAATAATGTTTCCAACACTCATTCATATGTCCTACTGGTCTTTCCTATCTCCCAAAACATTTTATGAAGAATACCCAAGAATTATTTCACGATAAATTTAATTTAACTAATTAAACAAGGGAAATAGGAGTCTGCCAGGAGGGGTCGATCGATCGAGGTCTGGGCCTCGATCGATCGATCCTTCGATCGATCGAAGCTCTAGGCTCGATCGATCGATCAAGCAGGTCTGCGAAAATTCTGCAGAATGCAGTTACGGGTTTCATCACCAAAATTACACCAAATCCATATTTTCAAGTTCCAATCGGCCCAGAATTCTACTACTAACATTATAACAATACACTAGAGGATTCTAACTTAAGGCATGTACATATTCATCATTTAAACATGGATTTTCAACCTAAAATTATATCCAATTATCAAGAACCCTAGAATTTTCTTCAACAGATTTCTAACAAATCTTTCTCCAGAATTTCTTTCTTATGATCATCAAAATTTCGTGGTTTATTTCCTCCACATGGCAAGGGTTTCCAGAATCAACATATAAATCAATACTACATGGATTCTCCTATCATAAATTGGGTTTTCTTCCATAGTTTTCATCACAATTCATTCCTAAACTAATATGAAGATTGCACCAACGAAAATAGCAAGTTAAACACTTGCCTGGGATTTTTGGTAATCTGATTCACGACTGATTTTGGTATGGTTGCGTTCCTCGTCTCGCGATCTACGCGGTGGTGGCGGCGGCGGTGCAAACCGGTGACTTTTTGGCCTTGAATTGCTTTGGAGCTCTCTCCTCTCTTCTCCAATGGCCGTCACTTGATTTTTGGATATTATAACCCTAAAAGGCTAACCTAAATGGCAGATATAGGTTGCTGAATTTCGTGGGTTTAATTACCCAATTATGTAAAATGACTAAAATGCCCTCCCGGGGTACTAATTAGGCCTAAATATGCCCCGAGACCCAAACTAAACCCCCGGGTACACTTTTCTGACTATCTCAACCCTACCGGACGCGTTGGTGCACTCAAAATGACCATACGAACAATTTATAAAATATTCACTTTTTATTTAACAAAATTAGTCCCGACGTGACACGAGCACGTTCCGACTTAAATTTCCGAAATCGTCATTTAATTCACTCATGACATTCAATATAACAAATATAATATAATACTTTGCTCATTAGTAATATTCAACCAATTTCCCATAATTACTAACTCTCGTCGCGTTAATAATTATAACATAATTAATTTATGGATTTTTTATTAAATAAATCATTCACATTAAATTTAATAAATCCCCAAATTAATATAGCATAAAAATACGGGGTATTACATACTTCCCCCCTAATAACGGAATTTCGTCCCGAAATTCGAAAAATAAGGCATACCTGGTAAAAACAACTCTGGATATCTCTCGCGCATAACTGCCTCATGCTCCCAAGTGGATTCCTCCACATTATGATGCTCCCGCTGGACTCGCACTAGTGGAACTATCTTTGACTTCAATATCCTCTCATTATAGTCTAGGATAGCCACTGGTCTCTCCTCGTAAGAGCTATCAGACTGTAAGTCTATCTCATCTATCGCAATGTGAGTATGGGCCATATCATCCCGAAGATATCGTCTCAACGACGAGATGTGGAATACATCGTGGATGCGATGTACATGTTCTGGCAATCCCAACCTGTATGCTACCGTCCCAATCCTCTCGATGATGGGAAATGGTCCCACGTACCTCGGATCCAACTTTCCCTTCTTCCCGAACCTCATTACCCCCTTTATAGGAGATACACGCAATAACACTTGGTCCCCCACACTAAACTCCCGGAAGAACCGTTTCGTATCGGCGTAGCTCTTCTGCTTGTCCTGGGCTACCCGAATACGACTCCTGATCATCTCAATCCTCGCGGAGGTCTCCTGAATCACTTCTGGCCCTAGAACCTTATTATCCCCCACCTCGAGCCAACAAGTTGGATAACGACAAGGCCTGCCATACAAAGCCTCAAATGGAGCGATGCCAATCGTGAACTGATAGGAGTTATTATAAGAAAACTCTACCAGTGGAAGATGTGGCTCCCAACCTCCTCCAAAATCGAGAACACACATGCGTAGCATATCTTCTAACGTCTGATTAGTACGCTCTGTCTGTCCCTCTGTCTGTGGGTGATAAGCTGAACTCAGCCTCAACTCAGTACCCATAGCCTTCTGAAAACTTTCCCAGAAACGTGACACAAAATCTTGTCCCTATCTGACACAATATTCAGGGGCACCCCGTGTAATCTGACAATCTCAGCAATGAACAACTGAGCATACTGACCCGTAGTATAATCTGTCCGCACTGGCAGAAAATGAGCCACCTTGGTCAAACGGTCTACAATCACCCAGATAGAATCGTGGCCCCGCTGTGATGTGGGCAACCCTATAATGAAATCCATGGAAATACTCTCCCACTTCCACGCGGGTACTTCCAATGGCTGAAGCAATCCTGACGGTTTCTGATGGTCCACCTTCACCAGTTGGCAGGTAGAACACTTGGACACAAACTCGGCGATGTCCTTCTTCATCCCACTCCACCGGTATTGTTGCCTCATATCCTGGTACATCTTCTCACTTCCCGGATGTACTGCAAATCGGGACCCATGAGAATGAGTCCTCACTGCATGACGTAATTCTGCTCCTTCTGGAACCACCAATCTCCCATTAAACCGCAAACCTCCATCAAAACTAACAGAATAGGACTCAGCACCCTCGGCTAGAAGTCTCACAATCTTCTCCTGCCAAAACGGGTCTGTGGTCTGTGCCTGTATCACCCTCGTAACAATCTCGGGTGTGACTGACATTACGGTTATGAAAGAACGGGCTACTGCATCCTGGTAACCCAACTCCTTCCACTTTGCTTTCCAGACATCCGCTACCTCGTCTACCGGTCTACGGGTCAACGCATCAGCAACTACGTTGGCCTTCCCCGGATGATACTCTATATCAAACTGGTAGTCCTTCACAAACTCTAGCCATCTGCGCTGACGCATATTCGGCTCTCGCTGAGTGAACAGGTATTGCAATGACTTATGGTCTGTGAACAAATGGAATTTCTCACCCAATAAGTAGTGCCTCCATATCCTCAATGCAACGACGACCGCTGCTAACTCCAGGTCGTGGGTGGGGTAATTCTTCTCATGCGGCTTAAGCTTGCGGGAAGCAAAAGCCATAGCCTTATCTTCCTCCTGAAGTACTCCTCCAAGTGCCCGTAAGGACGCATCGGTGTAAACCAGGTACTCTACACCCGATTTCGGTAACGCAAGGACTGGCGCTGAAGTAAGCTTGTCTTTCAGTTCGTCGAAGGCCAACTGACAAGCGTCATCCCAAACATATGGTACCCCCTTGCGAGTTAGATTCGTTAATGGACCCGCTATTTTGGATAATCCCCGAATGAATCTCCTGTAGTAACCAGCTAACCCCAAGAAACTACGCACTTCCTTCGGTGTCATGGGCTGTCCCCATTCCCTCACTGCTGACACTTTGCTCGGGTCAACTGCAATCCCCTACTCAGAAACAACATGCCCCAAGAACTGTACCTCTCGCAACCAGAATCCACACTTCTCGTACTTAGCATACAACTAATACTCTCGTAGAGTCTGAAGAACCTGCCTCAAGTGCTCGGCATTCTCCTCCTCGGAGTGTGAATATTTCAAGATGTCATTTATGAAGACGATGACAAACTGATCCAAGAACTCTCTGAACACTCGGTTCATTAAGTCCATGAAAACGGCTGGAGCATTTGTGAGTCCAAACGGCATCACCCTAAACTCATAGGACCCATATCTTGTCAAGAAGGCAGTCTCTGAAACATCCTGCTCTCTAATACATAACTGATGGTACCCCGACCTCAGATCTATCTTCGAAAAGAAAGTTGCTCCCCTCAACTAGTCGAATAGATCATCGATTCGAGGCAACAGATATTTATTCCGTATCGTGACCTTGTTCAACTCCCGGTAGTCCACACAATCTCAGTGAACCATCTCCTTTCTTTACAAACAAAACTGGAGCGCCCCAAGGTGAGGTACTCCTACGAATGAAGCCCTGACCTAACAGCTGCTCTTTCTGATCTCGTAGCTCTCGCATCTCTGCCGGAGCCATACGGTACGGTGCGCGTGCTATAGGTCTCGTATTTGGCAATAAATCTATGACAAAGTCTATCTCTCGACTGGGGGTAGGCCTGGTATCTCCTGAAGTACATCGGAATACTCCCTGACTACTGGGATCGAATCTAAGGGAATCACAACCTCCTTAGAGGTGTCTTCCTCTATGAAATACAAATGAGCGGTCGAACCTCCCTCTGGGCGAGGCATCGCCACTACAAACATCTCTTTCCCCGGAATGGCAAAAACAATGCTCCCACCGAAGCAATCAATCATGACTCTATAAGCTGCGAGACAATCCATACCACTAATCACATCATGCTCGTGCATGTCTAAGACTAACATGTATGTAGGTAATACCAAGCTACCAATCTCTACCCCTACTCCCCGGCATATAAAGAAAATAAGTGACCCACTCCCCAGTGGTGAGTCTACACACGTCACAGTGCTCTCTGCTGTGGCTAACAACCCTAAGGACTTCGCAAAATGCGTAGCTATAAAACAATGCGTTGCCCCCGTAACAAATAGAATTCGACCCAAAGTTCCACGGATAGAAAACATACCCCAAATCGCGGGTGGTGCCTGTGGGGCTGCTGCCTGGTGGACATTATAGATATGTCTGTACTGTAACTGCCCCTGCTGCACTGGTGCTACTGGAAAGGTTGGTAGGTCTGGTACCTGAGCTGGTGCTGGAAGAGCGACTGGAAAATGTTGCCCCTGTGGATCATTACGGGCACCCCGCTATTGTGGGGCCCTATCTCTCTCCGGACAATCCTGGCGCCTATGGCCGTGCTTACCACACCCAAAACATCGGCCTCCGAAGTTACTCCCCCTCCGACCCGGCTGCTGTCGGTGTCGGCATTACTGACTTGGGACTTTATTCCTCTTTCGAAATTGCTTCATTTTACCACGTTGTTGACTAGAACTGACCCGGTCTTGGGTAGTTTGCTGTCGCAATTTCGGAGTCTTTGCACATTTGTCAGCTTTAGTCACATGCATTTGGCTAACCTTTCTAGGTCTTTTGCCTTCTTTAAGTTGCATGCTGCGTTCTTGGTATTGTAAAACTGCAGTGGTAACTGCTTGTGCCACGATACCTGCTAACTCGGCGGTTGATATTCTCTCTGGGGGTACCTGTGGTGTGAGTCGATCTTGCTCGTTGACTCCCTCAACCGTTTTAGCTAGTTCTTCTCGACGGTCCATCTAAAAATTTAAATGAATTTGGATGAGTTCATCATTCAAATAAACAAATCGCAGAAGCACGAATTCCCAATGTATAGAGATGAACACAACATTCCTAGTATTAGGGCTCCATATCAAAGAAAGCAACGCTGAAAGCATAATAAGCCGTACAGATCCTAAAGGACACTAGAACCTGATGCTCTGATACCACCTGTGACACCCCGCCTAATTAAATACCGGGCGATCACTCCTTTATTAAATTAAATCAAGGTGAACAGTTGGTTCATTCTCAGCATCATTGTCGATAAAAATAAATTTTCCAATTTAACACCAAAAATAATTAAGCTAAGTGTCAAAAACATTTTCATACATAACTTTCCAAATTTTATTTAAAGAAAAATCATTTATTTTATTTATTAACAACATCACAGTAAAATAAGAATCACACCACAATAAACCTGGAACATAATCCAATTAATCTAAAACATTCGTCAATCGAATGTCAACATACGAAACATAAAGTAACACAATTCAAACTGAATCAATCACATAGTGACAATGCTAGAAAAATAACTGAAATACAAATGTTCCAATAACAAGGAAATAATGAAAAGGGCGACACGTGCCCAAAAAATGAGAATTCTAGAAGTAGAGTCAATAAAGGAAGCCGTCTACGCAAGTGACCTGCAACTCCCACCTAAGCTGCAGCGTGTTCCTGCCAAGAGATCCTAAGCAAGACGCCCCTGTGGCTGGGCACCTGAAATATATACATATATATACAAGAGAGAGAGAGAAAGAGAGAGAGAGAGAGAGAGAAACGGGTCAGAGCCCGAAAGTGTGTTTGATTTAAAATACGTTTAGTAAGTATTTAAATTGATACAGGCCAATGCAACAACATTTTAGTGCGACACTCTCTTGAGAAAATCTCACCTCTCTTCTAATGTGCACACCTATCGCACTAACCTTCCCAACGGTTTGTCTTATCATTTATCGCACTAGTCTTCCTAAATGATTTAACTTATCTTCGGTTACTCGTAAGATTTACAATTCAACGATTCCATTTAAAAAAACATGTTCCAATTAGTAACCAAAGTTCTCCATTTTAACTTTATAAAATCAATAAGTTTTCCAGTGACATATTATACTTTCTCAAAACAAGTATTCATAATTTAGTCCAGAATTATTCTTCACTTACTACGTTACAGCAACAGTTTAAATTCCTCAGTCCAGATATATATATTAAGCACTTGTCTAATTTATATATATATCCTAACAGCACCAACATACAAACTATGGTGCAGGCATACTCTTCTTTCTCAAAACAAGTATTTACAATTTTAGTCATCAACCATGTCCTACATATCAAATCACGGTAGGTAGTTCCAGATTTCAGAATTTCATATATATATTAACTACACGCATAATATATATTATAACAGCACCCCAACTAAATTATGGTGCGGGCATACTCTACTATCCAACGCCCCATATCACTCATATTAAGGGGAATACATTCGGAATCACTCTCGAAATGTATTAACATAGATACACAAACAATATTGAGGCGAAGAATAGATTCCAAGTCTCTAAGAGGATGGCACATGCCTGCGTCTCTTAGGACCGTCTGAACTATCACGTCGATAGCCTGTATTAAGGATATCTATCTTCTAGGGTACAAGTCAATATCCCCCATAAAGGTCCCATCGAGATAAGACTTGTCCCAGCGCGGTAACCTCAGGGATAGCAAGTAGCGTGGGCATGATTTTCACACATAGATAGTATATGCACACACAATCATATAACTATACTAACATTACCATAACAATATTAGGTAAATTCTCAATTCCCATAATTACGACATTTCCATATTATCATATTATTAGTATCGCGTAAAAGGGTTCGTCTCTAACCTTAACTCGAAGGGTTTTCTCACTTATTACATGACACTCGTGGACTCTATCCTTCCAAGTAGAAAATTCAGTAGGTATACCTTTATTCACTAACGTATTTATTCGCCGAAATCTCTCACTTGAATTACGTAGCTTCATCATTTATTTTATAATTATCCCAAAAGCAAAGTTCTCGACTTATAATAAAGTTTCCAACACTCATTCATATGTCCTACTGGTCTTTCCTATCTCCCAAAACATTTTATGAAGAATACCCAAGAATTATTTCACGATAAATTTAATTTAACTAATTAAACAAGGGAAATAGGAGTCTTCCAGGAGGGGTCGATCGATCGAGGTCTGGGCCTCGATCGATCGATCCTTCGATCGATCGAAGCTCTTGGCTCGATCAATCGATCAAGCAGGTCTGCGAAAATTCTGCAGAATGCAGTTACGGGTTTCATCACCAAAATTACACCAAATCCATATTTTCAAGTTCCAATCGGCCCAGAATTCTACTACTAACATTATAACAATACACTAGATGATTCTAACGTAAGGCATGTACATATTCATCATTTAAACATGGATTTTCAACCTAAATTATATCCAATTATCAAGAACCCTAGAATTTTCTTCAACAGATTTATAACAAATCTTTCTCCAGAATTTCTTTCTTATGATCATCAAAATTTCGTGGTTTATTTCCTCTACATGGCAAGGGTTTCCAGAATCAACATATAAATCAATACTACATGGATTCTCCTATCATAAATTGGGTTTTCTTCCATAGTTTTCAATACAATTCATTCCTAAACTAATATGAAGATTGCACCAACGAAAATAGCAAGTTAAACACTTGCGTGGGATTTTTTGTAATCTGATTCACGACTGATTTTGGTATGGCTGCGTTCCTCATCTCGCGATCTACGCGGTGGTGGCGGCGGCGGTGCAAACCGGTGACTTTTTGGCCCTGAATTGCCTTGGAACTCTCTCCTCTCTTCTCCAATGGCCGTCACTTGATTTCTGGATATTCTAACCCTAAAAGGCTAACCTAAATGGCTGATATAGGTTGCTAAATTTCGTGGGTTTAATTACCCAATTATGTAAAATGACTAAAATGCCCTCCCGGGGTACTAATTAGGCCTAAATATGCCCCGAGACCCAAACTAAACCCCCGGGTACACTTTTCTGACTATCTCGACCCTACCGGACGCGTTGGCGCACTCAAAACGATCATACGAACAACGTATAAAATATTCATTTTTTATTTAACAAAATTTGTCCCGACGTGACACGGGCACGTTCCGACTTAAATTTCCGAAATCGTCATTTAATTCACTCATGACATTCAATATAACCAATATAATATAATACTTTGCTCATTAGTAATATTCAACCAATTTCCCATAATTACTAATTCTCGTCGCGTTAATAATTATAACATAATTAATTTCCGGATTTTTTATTAAATAAATCATTCACATTAAATTTAATAAATCCCCAAATTAGTATAGCATAAAAATACGGGGTATTACACTATGAAGGTGTTTCTAATATGTTTTTCCATTTCGTTTATGCTTTTACAACAGAATGTTGATGGTATGTTTCCTCGAGGAGAGATTTTAAGGTACAACTACCACTTTATATTGAAATTATCTCTAAATGTGAACATCAATATAATTAATTTGATACACATATTAAGAAAATAATACCCCATATGAATGACTACTTTTTGAAGTTGCTATACATCAAACTATTACAAAGGTATTGAAACTCTTGAATTATTTTATTCTTTGGTTTATAGTATTATTTTATTTATATAATTGTGGGTATAGGCTTATTTGATTTGGAATTTTCACCGGAGTTGTTGACAAGTCCAAGAGGCACCCCAAACATTAATAGGTAAGATAAATAATGAATCCTTCCACTTTGTAAGACTGAATGGAATTTATAAAAGTGTATTAATCTTTGACTTGAGTTTTTGGTTTACTTCTTTTAAATATAAGTTCTATATTGTAAGTCGCTTTCTTCATCAGATTATGAAAAGAATAAGACACGATTAAAGGATTAAAAATGCTAAAATATGGTGAAATGGAAAAGTGTAATTATATTTTCCCAAGGGGAGTAGATTTTTCACGGCTTAGTTAGCAAAGTATAATTATATTTTCCTTATCTTTTTATTGTTATTTTGATAATGTATATGCAACTATATTATATATTTGAAATTGATTTAATAAATTAATATGTGTGTGTGGAAGGAACTTCATTCTTCTATTATGTATTAGTTTATGGTTTACAATGGCCAGTGAAAGTGGACAGTAACAGTGCCTAATATTTTTCTAAGCATTATATCATGGGTGGAAGTTTAATTTAGAAGCTCTATGAATAGTGTGTTATCTTTGTAGTTGATGGCTATCTTTGTTTCTTCTATTGTACTTCCTTTTACTCTTTTCTTCCTTTAATTCCTATTCATCTTATATTACATTTGAAATAAAAATAAATAAAAAATTATCGTGCCCTATTTGAGGTTTAGTTTAGATTATTATTTTGGTAGGGTGGCTTTTAATCACCATTTAGTTTTTTTATTATTTTATTTTAGATCAATTTTTGTTTATTTTGGTTGTAAATTTGAGATTTTGTACTGTTTTACTTCAACTTCTTCAAATAAATATGCCTCTTCAATTTTTACATGTGTTGCAGATCTCAAAAATAAAGAATTGATGTTTGATTGAGGTTGCTTTAAAGAAGACGAAAACACATTCTTATTTTGGTGACCAAGTGTAATTTTATGCAATTGAGCAAGTGTAATGGGGTAGTTTTTATATTTTTTCATTTTGGGTTTGAATATTCATAACGTTTTGGGTTTGAATGTTGTTAACGTTTTGGGTCAATTGGTAATTCTGAATTGATTTGCTAACAATTAATTCGTACCGTTTTCATATTTATATATATTCGGCCCTGCATCGTGTGGCCTTCATGCTAGTTCGTTTAATAAAATCCAGTCGTTTCATTTCTAAAGCATAAAACCAATGTATATTCATTCTACAGCTAAGTAAATAAAACAAGGTCGTTTAATTTGTGAAACCCAAACATCTGTTAAGCTATATAAGCATAATTCTTATATTTCTGTATTACATAATATCTACAATTTCTCTACTATTCCATTCTCTCATCTCAACAAACCCTCGTGGTTTCTAATTGCTCATAAATGGAAAATGAAACAGTTTTAACCCCATCAGAACTTCAAAACAGAATAATCTATGGCCCCTCTGCTGCCATTAATGATTTGGAACTACTGTCGGTTAAACTCCCTCAATTCAGATCTTCCTCTATTGTTCATCAGACTGTTGTTCTTTTCATTATGTATTTGACCATTGGTGTGGTTATATATTATTTTAATCGTTATGATTTTAAGGTCAAGGAGACGCACCCGGTTGTTGATGGTTTGTATTTTTGCATTGTTACAATGTGTACAATTGAGTATGGTGATATAACTACCGATAGCACGGCGACGAAGCTGTTTTCGATTTTGTTTGTGTTGGTTTGTTTTGGTTTTATTCATATCTTGCTTTCTGGGATGGTTAGTCATATACGAGACAGTGATGTGAATGAGGGCAGGATGAGGATTCAAATGAAGGCGGCGTTGGCGCTGGGGCTTGTGGTTTTCTGTATCGGAGTTTGCGTGGGTATTTTGCATTTTGTTGCGAACTTTGGATGGATGGATTCATTTTACCTTTTGGCCAGGTCAGTTACAACAGTTATGTTCAAGGTGGTAATGGTAAAGATGGAAAAATGGGTGCTTGCTCAGGATATGCCAGTTTCTTGTAGTGGACATTGACAATAATGGTTTTGAAACGTAATATATATATATTATCATAGTAGTTTTTCTAACAAAATTATCTTCCCATTTAGTTAGTGTTTTTTAAGCATAACTCCCAGCTTTAGAGTTATGAATTGTTATCCGCAATAATATATGCTTCAGTCTTGATTATGTTATATTATACTCGTATCATGGATTATGTTCTATATTTGTATTATGTTATAATGGCTCTCTTTTCCTTCCTCATCCTTTCCTTTTCATTCTCTTTTTTCCCTTGTTAGTTATCTAAGTAACATGAAAAATTAGTACTCTTTTGGGGCCCCTCCAATTCCTTTCCTCCCTTTTATAATTAATCTTTCCCATTTATCAATTCAAACATGTTGTAATGCTATGCCATCCCATGAAAAATTGTCCGCTTTGACTTTGCACAGTGTTTTACGAGAGCCAATTGAATGCATTAATAGTAGCACAAAAAAGCGGGTTGGGCCTGTTCTGGGCGGGCCTAATGTGGGTCGCGTCTCTACTGGGCTGGGCTGAATATGGACTGAAATTGTTTATGGGTCGGGTTTGGGCCGGGCTGGCCCTTTTTTTTCAAACAGTTTTTTTGGACATTTTTTTTATAAACTCGTTATTTTCCAATATACTTAAGCAATTTTTACTTTAAAAAAATGAACATTTAATAAGTTAAAAAAATAAATAAATAAGTCCACCATTTTACTTAGTTAAAGAAAATGAAAAAAAAACATACAGAAAATTAACAAATAATATGTAGAAAATGAAAAAAATAAAAAATAAAAATTGGAAACATACAGATCCGGCAACAGATTCGGCGTCAACCTCGACTAACACAGAGACCTGCTTTGATTGGACCTTATCTCTGATTCAGCATTGATTGGACGGAGACCTCCTAGTGGAATATTCGGTAGCATGATCGGAGATTGAAGTGTGAAGTTTTTTTTCTTTTTGGCAATCAAACCACTGCTTTGATTCTCAATGCTAGAAGCGTGAAGTGTGAAGTTTTGTCACAAAAATCAAATGTGAGAGAGTGGTTACGTGAAGTTTTTGGGTTTTATTTAAATAAACCTGGACTAAAATTTGGGTCATTAGTTTTCAAAATATAGGCGCCATATTAATTCATACTTCTAAAATCTGGGCCCCATATTAATTTATACTTCCAAAATATGGGTCCCATATTTTAATGTTTGAACTAATATGGATATGTTAGTTAAATGGGATATATATTGCCACTGTTAATTGATAGTGAATATAGTTTTGCAGTTTTCAAATTTACCCTCATTGCACATAGCTTAGTGGAGATATTTGAATTTAATGACCATCCAATGTATATTAAGGACCATCCACTGTTTAAGTATTTCAATGTTTCCTTTTAAATATATAAGAAAAAGGTAGAGAAACATTTGGAGAAAAAGATTATGATTGTCAGATCTGATTGGGATGGAGATATTATGATAGGTTCACCGATATGATTGGGTCCATTTTCACATTTCCTTAAGAAATTAGGCATTGTTTTTGCTTCGTATACTACTATGTTAAGCCTGGTCCAAACACTTTAAAGTATCAGTTCAGTTGACTCGGTTTCCCAGGTGGGCATTTACAAGTCACTCGGACGAGTCATAGTGATTTATCCCAAGTTGGGACCGAGTCAAAGCAAAAGCAAAACAGTTGAAAGAGACGATACTAGTACAGGAGCCTCATAGACGAATTGATCTCACATGAACACCAGCATTGTCTACCTTTATATTATATATTCACCTGAGCCTCAATCTCTCCCTCGACTTTTAAATTTTCCATCGATCCTCGTTTCGTTTCTATCATGATAAGAGCAGTAGTGAAGATTTTTTTGGTTGGCAAATAGGGTTTATAGTCAGGATCTCTTCTCTTTTCAGGTGGACTGACGTCGAGACAAGAATTTCCCTCTTTTAGGTCCATTAAAACTCTCTTTATGTTTTATGGTAGTAAATAATTACTTTATGTTTTCTGTTTTAGTTCTCAATGAACTTCAATCTAAAACTCTCTTTTTATGGTTTATGTCAATAAGTAATTACTTTAACTTAATATGTAATTTTTATATTTAATCACTTAATAATATTAATAATATTGATGTGATAGTATTTCAGGTTATATTATTAAGTTACATTAAATTGTTAACTTAGTAATTGTTCTGAGATAACTTTTTCTTATTTATATTAAATTAATTTGGTTAAGTAATACATTTATAGTTTGTTATATAATTATACCTACAAGGTTAATTTTTATGAAAATTGTGTCTAATATGATTGTTTTGATTACTTATTATTGAAGTTGTAGCTGTCCAGTGCGTCATGCGCTCTTGGCCTTCAAATTATTTGGGGATCCCCTTGCAGCCCCTGTCATCGTTTAAAGTCTCGAAATCGGACACTCGATTTTCAACTCGGTCGTGGTATATGCTATTTAGAGAGCGTAAAAAATCCAAAAAATATAGGAGATTAAAAAAATAAGATTAAGAATGTGGACTAATGAGATACATTAAAAATATATTTTAATATGCATTGCATTGTACAATTGGTTATACTGAAGCGCAACGAACTTGTCAGATTTAATATTCTATAATAAACAAATATTAATATTGAAAAACAATATTAATATTGAAAAACAATCTAATGGCACATAAAACTTGATAAAAAAATTACAATGAAAATAAATAGAAATGATTACAGTGTTTCGTCATTTTCATCTCCTTATCTAGTTGCGATATTGATAATACGGACGTGGATAGGGGTAATTTCCTTCAGTATAATAGAAGGTTTGGATGACTGGCTGGATGATCCATAATTTGGAAATTGTGTTTGGCAATCTCCCGACTGACCATCGTGATGATAATATCCAAAAACTATGTACTCAGCTCTATTAGTTGAAGATTCACCATAATACGTTCCTTGATTATATCCATCATAACCACCACCAGCTGTGCTGCTACTAGTAGATCCATAATGGCCTCTATAATGATCATACTATCCACCTGTACTAATACTAGTAAATCTCGAAAGGAAGTTGTGCAAGATCACAACTATATGTGCCTCTCCCATCCCTAGAGATACTATGTCTCCCATCGTAGTATGTATGATCCGTAATTAAACCCATTGCCCGTAGTTGATCATTAAGACGTTAGAGATCATATCCGCTTGAATACTCATCACTACTAGGGAATGTCACCAAATTGTCTAAATGTCTTCGTTGTTCACTAATTCTCGGACGATACCCATGATATGTGTCTTGTGTGGCATAATAGTTTTCATCTCCTTGTGCTATGTCATACCACCACTGTGTTGTGTACCAGTATTGTAAGAACCACCCCTTTGTTAGCTACTACCAACTCCACTCCTTTGTAGGCTACCACCAGCGGCTCCCCTACTAACATCTCTCCCCTATCACAACCTTGGTCATCGTCATCGTCATCATCATCATCATCATTACCATAAGTATCAGGAATATCTTGCCAACCATCATTACCATTACCACCTTGATCATAACTGGAAAGAACAGTAACTGGTGCTGGTTGATTATGATCCCCCATCCTCCCTCCCCTTCACTTCGTTGAATACCTTCATCTAACCAATTTAAGTCGTCGGTTGGTAAGACCCCTTCATCATTCTCCCGGGTCCACTCATCCAAGATGTCATTCTTTTCAAATATTGAATTCAAGTCTATGGGGTTGTAGAAATATTTAGTATCTCGCAAGTACATCAAATTCTTAACTTTAAGTCGCTAATTGTAATGCCCATACACCAATTTATGCAATCTTTTTATTGCCAATCGGTTGCGAAGTTTTGTATGAATGAGAGACCATATGGTCTAATTTCTCTCACAACTCGAAGATGAGCATACTTGACTTAGGACTTTGATAGCAGTGCGCCTAAGATTGGGAGCTTCCTCACCGTAATTGATACACCACTCAGTTGGAAGAGAAGTTTCGATTGCTTGTTTGGTAAGATCTGAGCCAAGCTCCCCTCCTTCATCCCTAAAGAGCTTAACCTAAATGCAAAAAAAACATATTTAGAAACAATACACATACGAAATTAATTTTTCGTAATGTCTGGTCTTAGTAAAGTTATTTTTTTTTAAGTGGTACAAATTTAATTTTTGAATAGGTTATTTTTTATTAAAAATGATGCAAATATTTTTTTTAGTAAATGTTATTTTGTTAGTAGAGTTATTTTTAGACATTTTCATCCATTTTAAAAAATAACTCACTTTTGCATCATTTTTATAAAAAATAAACCTACTCAAAAAGGATACAAATGTTATTTTTTAGGAGAGTTAATTTTAAAAAAAGGATGAAAATATTATTTTTTAAATGATACAAATGTTATTATTTTTATATGGTTTTTTTTATAAAAAAGATGAAATGCTATTTTATTACAAAAAATATACAACAATAATTTTTTTAGTAAGAGGAAATGTTAGTAACACACTTCTTTTAAAAACACTAACACAATAACACACCCACGCCTTTTAAAAATAACACCCACTTCTTTAAAAAACAAACAAACAAACAAACAAATAAACCTGACCATTAATAAACTAAAAAAATAGCCCTTTCGGTAACTAAAAAAAACAACAACTTCAAACACACACAAAAAAAACGGGGCATTATAACCTAAAATAAAACAAAGTCCTGTCTTTATTTTTACACACTTATGCATAGGGGAGAGAGAGGGAATTTCGATTGGCAAAAGCTAAGGTTTTATGGCAGTTGAGTCTTGTCCGACAAAAGCTAGGATTTTCTGAAGCAGAGGAAAGGTGTATGGGCTATGTATAAAAAGAAGATTGTGGGTTCGTATATCTGCATAGGGTTATTTTATAGCAGAAACTTTATGTTCTGAGCCAATCCCTAACATGCTTTGTCTCCTCCTCTCAAATCAACTCCTAAAGGTTGGTAAATTGAATATTCCTTGCATTATTTTACAACTTCACGTCCATTCTACACTTTTTCTGTTTTGTCTCCTGCCCTTTTCTTTTTCTCGATCGATATCTCGGCTCTTCATCTCGGACCGGACGATAAGTCGGCGAGTTAAACCAATATTACATGATTCTTTATTTTTTGTATCGTGACTTGGAATCATCTCGTGGCCAAACGAGTCCGAGTCAACTCAAACGAGACATTGAACCATGATCCCTGTAGTTTGGCTTTTTGGGACCCCATTGTAGAAAAAGTGTGTAGGAATAAAAGGTTGGATGGGTGGTTCAAGGAATGCTTGTCCATGGTAGGGAGACTTATTGTAATACAATGGGTTCAGAATACTATACTCATTTTTTTTATGTCTATCATGTTGTTTAAAAAGTTGAAAACCATATGGATTTTCTAAATTGGAAAGTTATCTCTAGAAATAGAAAGGGGATTTCGGAGTGTGAAATCTCCTAACAAGAAATATGAATTTATAAGGACAATGGTTGTGGAGATTCCCACTCGAGCAAGATTCTTCTTTGGTGCCCAACTATAATAAGTATGAAACTTATGAAAATGGGCGAGATTCCAAGATGGAAAAAGGCACTTTTTGGTGATCATGGAAATGTATATCACTCTTTTACTTACAAATGTGAGAAGTTGGGCTAAAGGGGTTGGTAAAGTTAGATTTTGGGAAGATCATTGGATTAAGGTGAATTTTCGTCGGCAATTATTTTCCAAGCCTCTATCACTTCTCTGAATATTTTTCTTCAGTTGAGTCGTTGACATTTAACATCACGACCTTACATCTTAACTACTATTCGTGGAGTCTTTTTAGAAGAGGCTCCAACGAGAGGGGATTTTGATTTTGTGTCCATTCCTTCTTTTGTGAATGGGTATTTATTATCTAGGGGCTCTTTGGATAAAAGGGGGTGGTCAAATTTTGGGAAGATCATTTGATAGAGTACTCATCCTTGAATGTTATGTTTTCAAGGAATTATCTCTTCTCTCTCAATATCTTTCTTTTATTATGGAATCGGCGTCGTGGGTCTCACCTCATTACAATTAGTGGAGTTCTTTTTTTAAAATAATATTCAACGATAGAGACTTTGAAGAATTTGTGCCCATTATCTCTTGTGAATAAATAATCATTATCTAGGATCCTTTGAATAAAATAATTTGGTTTTATAACTCAATATGGGAATTTCCTTGCCAATATTTGTTTGATGTTCTTGTTAACTCTCCTTTAATTACTTTCTTCAAATTCTACCAGGAGAATTAAATAATTGGCATACCTTTAAAAGTACAAGTCTTGGCATAAGAAGATTTAAACAATTGGCATACCCTTTAAAAGTATGAGTCTTCTCATACTTAGCCTTGTGTTGAGCGTACCATTATAAATATACCATTTGTCAAGTTGGGAACGTTTATAAGATAATATCCATCTGTTGTTGATCAGACTTCGGAAGGTGGTGGACTATGTGATGTCTGAGGCCCATAACACGTTTGTGGGTTGTATTTTAATGCAGTTTTGGTGGTGTCAAATGAGTGTGAGCGAAAGAGTTTCTTTCCCAGAAGAATTACATCGAGATGATCATGTGAATTGTTTTTTAATTAATTAATTTATTATTTAAAATCTTGAGGAGGAATGAGGGGTTGAGCGAGAGAGGATGTTATCGGATCCCAAACTGTATGTCACCAATTATATTCTTAGTGTTGGTGAACAATCACTATATGGTATTTTTCATGCACGCTTGCTCCTTTTGATCTTAGTGATGGAGGGTTTCAGTAGAATTATGTTTAGATCCGTGGATGAAGGTGCGATCCAGTGGTAGACAAGTTCAACATGAGGGTTGGTACGGTGGAAAATGGGATACTGCTAAAAGGGGGTGATAACTAGACTTGACAACGGGTTGTGTCGAATCGTGTTCGTGCCATTTTTTTCGTGTTTGGGTTTAAGGGTGCTCATGTTTCAATGCATGACCTTTTATTGTGTGAAAAAATCATATTCAAATCCGACCCAATACACTAATGTGTCGTGTCATGTTCATCCATCCTTACCCATTAAGATAATAAATAATTTTGAATAGTATACGAGTTGACACATGATTGAACCAATTAATTTATTGACATTACTAAAGATCTTATTAAGTAAAATTCACTATGAATAAATTAACATTAAGCTACATGAACTATTATTGGATGACCCAACAATATTTATTATTTAACTAAATTAATGGATCTTAACGGGTCTTAACGAGTATTAACACGTGAAGGGGGTCAACACTAACCCGACCCGTTAACTATCGTGTCTTATCGAGTTAGAACTCATATGACTAGAAATCGTTAAGAGTCCACCCTTTATTATTGTGTCTGTTCGTGTCGTGTTATCATCTTGTGTTCCGTTTTGTTAAGAACTTATTAAGAATAAATTGTTGATCGTGACCATATATTACCTCTCTATCTATCTTACTCCCTACCAGTGAGTAAGAAATTTCATAAATATATGACGGATTTATTATGGATGGTTAACGTGGAAGGATTTAATTATAGTTTGGTAAATAAGGATAACGTATCACCTGATGAAGTAAGGAGGGCTTGGGACTAAGAAGCTAAGAAATTTTAACAACACAATAATGGGGAAGTGATTATGGAGATCCCATTTACAGAAGGAACAATTGTGGAGTCGGGTATTTGGGGTGATTCAACATGGTTGGTATACTTGCGTAGAAAAAAAGTTGGGTCTCTGGAGTCGGCTAAAGGTTCTCCTTTTTGTGGTCCACCTCTGGACCGCTAGGAGTAATCTTCACTATGGACAACTGAAAGAGGAGTGGTAGACATTTTTCTAGTTGGTGTTGGATGTGTAAAATGGAAGGGGGTATGATTGATAACTTGTGAGTGCATTTTAGGATAGCTAGGGGATTATGGAATGATGCTCACTCTACTTTTGGCATTCGATAGGTAATGCCACACTTCGTAGTTGTGATGTTGATGGATTAGAGGAGTGATGTGGCTGGTTCGTTGATTTTGTATTGTTAGTTTGATGCTTCTTTGGCTCGTCGTTGGTACTAACTTTTGTTGATTTTCTGGATGAGCTTAGTATGAGGGGTTTGTGTATTTGTATTTACTCCCATTTTGGGCTAGTGAGGGGATTATTTTTGTTTTACCCATCATATTTTTGTTTATAATATTTTTTGGTATGTATACATACTGTATATGCATTTCCGCCCCCTTAAGCGACAATTTTCAAATATGTACTTTCTCAATTACTCGTCAAAAAAAGAAGAAAAGACAAGAAGAGGACATTTGGAATTATCATGACATTTTTATGAAATAAATCATGGTATTAGTAGCTCATTTTAACTCAGAATTGCATCAACATGTGAAATCAACGTTTGAAAATAGGGATATTCAAGAAGTGTATAAGAAAGAAAACCTAAAGGTTTTTTCTTTGATATGGATGGTCATCGAGTTTGTAAGTTGAAAAGCGGTCACCAAATTTGTAAGTTGAAAAAATGCATTTATGGACTAAAGGAAGTCTTCCTCAATGATATTCGAAATTTCACAATGTTATTTCTTTATATGATTTACATCAAACGTTGTAGACAATTGTATATAACTTAATGTTAGCAGGAGTAGTCAATATGTGGATGGTATTTTACTTGTAGCTAACGATTTGAGTTGCTACAAACAGATTAAATAATTTACTTTCTCAGAACTTTGAAATAAAGAATACGAGTTGAGAATAAACCTTCTCCGGCTTCTAATGATGGTCGATGAGGTCAGGCGACATCTTTCGATGGTAAGACGATCCCTCCGGCCCCACCCAAGGTGATGAAGCTTCACAATTGGTTGTCCACATCACAGGGTCGACACAAAAGTCTAGATCTGCATGCAACTTTTCAACACTGTTTTGACCTCGGTGAGGGACCACCGCCATCCACGACCGAAGGCAATGTTTGATGTAAGCAGGCGAGGTCTACCGGACTTCCAAGAGGCTTGGGTGGAAGGTTTTTCTAGGAGAGGTTGTTTAGCCTATGTGTTTGCAAAAGGAAGAAATTCGGCTAAGCCCTAATTCCATTTTCGACCTTATTTCCAAATTTAGCCCTCTGTATTGTAATTATTGTTCAGGACCTCTTGGTCTTTAAATATCAACACAAACCTTCCCAAAAGTTTGCAACTATCAAAGCTCTTGCAAATATCCTCCCTCTTCTTCGAAATATTGCATTTCAGCCCATCCTTTTTTTGAAATTCCTAAATCTGCCTAGAATTTTGTAAAAGTTATTGCTAACCTCCTCTTTTTGAAAAGCATGACCAAACAATCCCTCACCTTTACCAACCCTCCGATTGTCATCGCTAATCCTCTAAAATTACCCAAACCCCCTTCTAGCTTCCCTTGGACAACCCACCACTTACCACACACCTGACTTTGCACCCTTTTTTTTCAATTA
This sequence comes from Sambucus nigra, assembly GCA_949130495.1. Taxonomy (NCBI): domain Eukaryota; kingdom Viridiplantae; phylum Streptophyta; class Magnoliopsida; order Dipsacales; family Adoxaceae; genus Sambucus; species Sambucus nigra. The sequence continues at coordinate 640,068,006 of OX422216.1, forward strand.
TGTTGAATAAATTATGGAAGTGAATAAGGAGTTCGAGGCCTACTACTTAGAGGTTCGGCCTCATCACATGTGCTCGACACGTGGAGTGCTGCTTGAAAGTCGAGGAGTGTGAAAGGGAAACACTCCATTTGGGGACCAAGTATGAGGAGCTCAAACTTGAATTTATGGCCCATTTATCCAGACTTCGTGCATCCCATTATACCTCCATTAGGAATATGCCCTTGGATGAGCCATTTTCTAAACTCCCCGTTCTAATTGTTGTTGATCGACATTCTAACCAAGCTTGTGATTCATGATATCCACCTCGAGTATTATATTAGGGATTTCTTCGACATCTTTGTCGAAGATCGTTGAATCATGCAGAATAAGTTTCGAGAGACTAAGGCACTGAGATTGAGCATGGGGACATGTTTCCCATCTTCGAGGACCAAAAGGTTGGATTTTTTATCGAAGATTTTTATGATATCTTTGTTGAGGATTGGTGGGTGACTGGTACTTTATTTGAGGGTGGATCCATATTGTGTATGTGACTTCTTCTCGTTCTTTGGGAACAAAGAGGATTTTGCTGAGCTGGGTTTTGTTGGTGGTTTTGTGATTCATTCATTATTATGGGAGGATTTGGTTACTTATGAGTAAGTGGACTCATTATGGGATGGGTTTGAGGCGCGTTTGGAGACCTGTACCTGTAGCGCCAAGCCTTGAGGATGCTCATTATATAATAGGTTCGGACAACTTTTGGCATCGATGACCTTCTCTGAGGCAATGGTGTGATGATATTCAGTGTGGCAATCTTTGGGGTCGAGCTAATATACATCGCCCTTTGCTAGAATTTGTTATCATTTCCATCGCCTGCTTACAAATCGACACGCTGGGATCATTTGTAGATGACTTCCCTCCTCAGTTGGGAAGAATGATGGTGTTTGCATGCTTCAGATGATGACCATCTCTCCCATTCACGCTCGTGGTAGAGATTTTCTAAGTTAGGGAGAGTGATGTATAAGAGGGTCGAGGTTTATTTGTATTTTTTTTGTTTTATTAGGTTATTTTCAGGTTGAGGGTGGCATTTTTAATGTCTTTAGTGTGCCCTCTTTAGTCTTTTTATACTTGGGGCTATCTTGGATAGCAAGATATCTCCACTTATAAATAAATATTTTGGCCACTCTTTGTAAACACTTCACTTTTCAAGATGAATCAGAATTATCGAGAGAACTTGGGCCAATGACCTCTAAACAAATGTTGTGAAAATGCTTTTGCTTACATCAGAAACTTTCAACCAACTTTTGAAATTTACGAAATAACCCTTTTAACTTCCCAAACTCTCTCTCCATGGCCTACTGCCTAGTTTTTTTACTTGAAATATTATCGGTGGGTCTTCAAGATACTATAGAAAAATCAAGGATCGTGGGGAGGACCTTGACTTCCAAGTCTAGAATGCGACCCCAGATTGTGCTTGGTGGAAATTTGTGCAACCATCGCCATGTGATCCCAGATTGTGCTTGGTGGAAATTTGTGCAACCATCGCCAAAGTCACATCATAATTCAATTGTGGGTACGAATGGATCCCAAAGTTGAGAAAGGTATTGTGTGGATGAGCTTGTATGCTTGGAAGAGTCACCACTTAACGACATTTTAGCAACCGAGGTTGCTCTGTGTTGGGTCACGCTAGTGGATTACAAAGTGTACGTAGTGAACTGCATGGGTGTGCTTATGTGGATCCAGTATGAGATGAGATTGAATTATGTGTTGCTTTGGGAACTTGACAACTTAGATTGATGAAGTTTGTTGAGTATGTTCCAAGCAAGATATGGTACGAGGCACCTTCTTGATGTGTTTCCTCGTGTCAACTTCCGAGGAAGAACCCGTCCTTTTAACCCTTGATTTGGCTTCGGGATAGCTCACATTGACCTTTTCGTTAGTGGATATTCCAGAAAAGTTTATTATCGGCTCTTTTTCAAGCGAGGGAGTAGTCCATGAAGGATAGTGAAGGCTGTCGATTTTCATTCATTTTGAGTTCAAGACGAACTCCTTTCCAGTAGGGGAGAATGATGTGAGCGAGTATTTTCCCCTTTATTGGGTTAACTATGATAGAGAGAAGGAATTATCTTTTCATATTGTTATTATCTATTAGATTATTACTATTATTTTAAATTTTTTAGTAAAGTCCTTAATTATATATTTAGGTTTATCTCTTAGTTATTTATTAGGTTTAGGTCTCTAATTTATTTGTACTATAATTAAGGGGCCCATCCATTATAATCAATTAATTTTAACGAAAGTATAATGATATTTGTGTGCTCACATCAGGTTCACATTAGGTTTAGTGAAGTCTAATTTGGAGAAGGTTCGAGTCTAGGGTTGATGACCATTTATCCACTTTACAACTATCAACCTAATTACAGTTAAGTGCAATGTAATTACCCACTGTTTGATTCCATCCCAAAACATACCCTCAAACTAACCAAAATCCAGTCCACCTCTTTTAATTATGTTCCCCACCAAGCTGAATTGTCCAACCTTCTTTTTGTAAATGGGCAGTAACATAATTTAATCCGTCCATGCCAATTTTACTGTACTCGTTCAAATCTGGAATCCCCATATAAATGGGCTAACTTTTAGAATAGTAACCCCAATCCAGTCCAAGGCAACCGGTTGAGAAATAAAAAAAGGCGAGAAAATATTCAGTTAAAAAATGATATTTTTTTTGTTTTGTTTATGTTGTCTTCTTTTCAGGTTCAATTACCAAATTGGTTTACCTCTTCATCTACCTAAATTTTTTAAGCACAAGTATTTAAAGGAATAAGTTACTTCCATATATAATATTTTTAATGTGCAAGGTTATTATGGAGTTGGTTTGTTCCATTAATGTGGTTTCAAAAGGTACACTTTAGAGACTAAAGCTTGCATCTGAACCACATCGATGTGATATTCAAAAGTTCCAAGGTGTTCAGTTTCAGTTCAAATTGGTACATGTTTGAATAATATTTGTTGTGACATTGAACCTACTGATGTTGATAATGTCCTCTACTTGGTCGTCTATGGATGTCAGATATGGAGGATGCACACTACTATGATGAAAACAACACCTTCTATTTTAAATATAAAAGTTTGCTAGCACTATTACGTCCTGTACCACCAAGAGAGAAAGTTAGCATATTAAAAGTGAATATCTAGTTAGAAATTGTAGATCTTGTTTTGGAGTTGATGCGCCCAAGGAGAATATTAAATTATATAGTGGACTCATTGACGACTGCTAATATGGATTTTAGTGGACTCATTGACATCTGCTATTATGGATTTTAGAGCCAAAGAAGGTTTTGTGTGTTGGAAATTGTAATTTCATCATTGATTCGTTTACAACCTCGTGAGCTTGTAGAGGAATCACACGTTGTGGCTGGGGAGACGATGAAAATCATTAAAGTGTCTGAAGAAGAGAACAAAGAAAACATGGTTAGTTTAGATCAATGGAGAGAAGATGATTGACTCTCAAGATTCAATGGATGTTACCCTTTTTCTTATGATTTTTCATTCCATTGTCTAACTCGTGGACTATTTTTTTTTTTTGTGAATGGTGATGAGATTTATGCGAAACAAAAGAAGAATTGCATTCCGAATAGGAATTTTTATATTTAAACATTTATTTATTTGTATATGGGGTTAATTGGGTAGGAATTGAAGGATGTTAGTCAATTATAAGTTTAAGAATATTTTGTATTTATTTTAAGTTAAAAATTATAATTATAAGTATTTAAGTCTTAGTTACGGATGTGTATCCTCAACTTTGGGGGAGGTTGGGAGCAGTACCTTCCACTGGTGGAGTTTGCCTATAATAACTCCTACCAGTTTACTATTGGCATACCCTATTCGAGTCATTGTACGGTAGACCTTATCGTTCTCCTACTTGTTGGATAGAGGTGGGGGACAACAAGCTACTCGGTCCAGAGGTGATCCAGGATACGACAACCAGGATTAAGATGATTAGGAGTCGCATACGGGTTGCTCGGGATAGACAAAAGAGCTACGCCGATGCTAAGAGGTTCTTCAGGGAGTTCAGTGTGGGGGACCAGGTGCTACCACGAGTATCTCCTATGAAATGAATAAGGGGATTTGGGAAGAAAGGGAAGTTGGCCCCAAGGTATGTAGGGCCATTCCCGATTATTGAGCGGATTGGGCCAGTGGATTACAGACTTGGATTGCCCTAGAACTTAAATAGGATTCATGACGTGTTCCATATTTCTTCGCTTCGACGATTTCTCTGGGATGAGCCGGCTCACACTCACATCGCGCTGAAGAAGATTGACTTATAGTTTAATAATCCATATGAGGGGAGACCGGTGGCTATCTTAGACCATAGCAAGAGGAGATTGAGGTCAAAGATAGTTCCACTTATGCGTGTTCAATGGGAGCACCATAACGTCAAGGAGTCTACTTAGGAGCGCGAGGATGAGATGCGCGAGAAAGATCCAGAATTATGTTTACCAGGTATGATTTTATTTCCAATTTTCGGGACGAAATTCCGTTATTAGGGGGGAGGTATATGATACCCCGTAATTTTTAAGATTTTTAAAACAAGGGATTAATTAACATTTAAATGTGGGAAATTTAAAAAATAGTTAGTTGGAATTAAAATAAATATTAACTAGCGAGATAAGGGTTAGTATTTATTGATAAGAATATTAGTGAATATTACTGATCCAATAAATTAATATATAATTGTGAATTTATGAGAATTGTCACGAGTGAGAAATACGATAATTACGATAATTAAGTCGGGACGCATGTGTTAATCGTGTCGGGACTAAATTAATGGAATAAAAAGTAATTATTTATAAGTCACTCAAATGGTCATTTTGAATGCATCACATGCGTCCAGAAGGGTCGAAATAGTCAGAAAATTCTACCCGGGGGGTTTAGTTTGGGCCTCGAGACATTTTTGGGCCAAGCAGGCATTTCAAGAGGGCATTTTGGTAATTTGTGTTTTTTTAGTATAATTAATGACGAAAATTAAAGGATTAAAGATTAAGTATGTGGCTTAGATTAGGGCTATCAGTGTTAGACACAGAGAGGCCAAAAGGGGGAAGGAGGAGGAGGAGAGGTTTCTAGGGCCAGAACCACCATCAGTGCACTTTTTCCACCACCTTGTAGATCGGAGAGCGAGTATCGCAACCATATCAACGACATCAATGGATCAGAACTTATTTTGTGAGGCAAGTGTTTAACTCTTGCAAATCTGTAGCAATAATCATGTGCATGTTTGTATAGGTGTATAATACCCATGTATTGTTCATAATTTTGATGGCATTCTAGAGTTAAGATAATCAATTGAAATCTGAAATTGAATTAGATCAAATCCCTCATGTATGAAGGCTAGAAATCATGAATTGATGATCTGTGATGAACGAATTCGAAATTTCATCTTCTTGAAGAGAAATTTGGAAAACTAGGGTTTATTTTGTTAATTTGGGGATTTTCAGAGTTTTCAAGTTTTATACGTCATTAAATGATTCTAGGTTGTTAGAAATCATCCCATATATGTTGGAATAATTATTGGAATTAATTGTAGGAGTTTGGGAGGAATCAATAGAGGTTTTAGGGTTATTAATGGCGAAAAAACGCAGCAGGCAGAGGTAGGGGACGAAGCTGTGCAACCTCGTTCAAACAAGATTGGATCTCGTTTAAGCGAGATGGGATCTCGCGCGAAAAGGTCGTTCAAACGACCTGCTATCTCATTCAAACGAGATGCAGTTTTGTGTGAGCGACGTCACAAGATTTCAAAAAAATTCGTTTTGGTTCTAATTTGTCCAACATAGTCAATTCGAGTGAGATTAAATAACGTGGAATTAATTTCAGTATAAGGCAGAATTATTAAAGTTATTTGGGAATAAAAAGGTGTTTGGAGCGATGAGTTATCCTTGAGAATTACGAGAGAGAGTATTCGTAATTAAATAAATATATCGTAAGTAGTAATGAGAATAATACTACGTATGAACTAACATATTTGGGTTGTGTGTATACCTAATGATCTTGATGGGTTGTGTGAATACCTATAGTACTATATATTTTGTGTATGACATACCTACCATTCTTGCTATCACGGGAGGTCTTAAAGAGAGGACAATCTTATCTTATTAAGCCTTCGGGGGGATATTAGATTGGTACCTCGGAGCATAGAACCTAGGAACGACTTATATGTGAGTTGATAAGTGGGCGGTCATATGGATGCGTAGGTATGTGCATAGCCCATAGGCTTGGAACTATGTTCGCCTCTAATATGTGTGACTTGTATTTATATGGTTCGAGAGTGATTCCGAACGGATTGTCCTTATTCAGTACGAGATGTACTGGGTTCGATAGCAGAGTATGCCCGCACGACAGCTGAGTCTAGGGGTGATGTATTAGTATTTATTTATAGTATTGTGATGCAAAAGAAATACTTGTGATTTAATCTACCGTGCGAATATGTAGATGAGTATGTAAATGGAATCGAATCAATTATGTGAATTCTTGACCTCATTGTAGAATTTTACTTAGGATAGTAAATGCAGATATTTTAATAATAATTATCTGTGGGGAATAAGGGTTATTACTACGAGTGAGTGTTAGAAGGTTTATGGCTATGACCTATTTAGGTGTGATAAAAATAATTACGACAGGTTAGAGGTACGTTAGGCGTGGAAAATAGTGGAGAGGTGAGAATCTTAAGTGAGTGCTCGAAAAGCTAAAATGCACATAATATTTGCTTTATTGAAATTTTAAAATACTTGATAAATTGTTTTATATATTTTACACTCGATCTCTGACACATCTCTTGCAATATCTCTTTTCTAGTAAAATTATTTTAGGTGCCCAGCCACAGGGGCACCAGGCTTAGACTGTTGGATCTTTTGACATGCTGCAACTATTGTGGGAGTTGCAGGTCCTCGTATTTAGACACCTCCACATCTATGACTTCAGTTCTTTGATTTAGGCTTCTCAGTTAGGGCATGTGTCGCCCATTCTCATTTTATTTATGTTAGAGAGACATTATACTCTTTTCATTTCAGTATTTCAGTTTCAGTTACATTTGGTATTATTACGATTGGTGGTTTGGATTTTATTAATTGGATTGATTATGTCAGCTTTATCATTTTTAGTTAGATGGTGTTTTATCCGTAAATTGTTCATTAAAAAAAATAGTGAATGTGTGAATTGTTAAATTAATTGATTTTAATTATTAGACAAAATGTTTCGACACTAGCTTAATTGATTATTAGGTGACTAATAAAATAAATATTTTCGACAGTGATGCTAAGACTGAACCAACTGGATACTTTGATTTAATTTAATAAAGGACTAATCACCCGGTATTTAATTAGGCAGGGTGTAACAGATCTTTTGTAGACGACAATAAACCGACGCCTAAGAGTATTCCCGTATCAAACAAAACTTGTATTTATCTGTATCTGTAAGTTGTGATTTACAAGTTATAGTGAAATAAAAAGGTTTTGCCCATTTGGGGATTTTTCCTCAAGACTGTGTTTGTGTGATTGATTGTCTTGCATGATTAGATATATTAATTTGATTTCAATCACGATTAGATGCATGCTTAGGGTTAATTAAAACTGGACATAAAATTGGATTTAATTAAATAAGTTTATACCATTGAACGAAAGAGCACTCTCAACTACAAACACCTACCAAGCCACTAAACCACCTCTAAAAGCCCTAAAAATAGGCCTAAAACCACTAACCATGGTCGCCGAAAAAAATGGAGGTTCATCGAAAAAATAATGTAGCGAGCAAAAATTAGAAAAAATGATGAAATGATAAGGAAAATGGGTGGAAGAGGAGACCGAAACTGCAAGAAATAACCCTAAAACTAGCCAGAAAAGCTGAACAGAGGAGAGAGAGAGAGAGAGAGAGAGAGAGAGAATTGGACTAGTTTTCTAGAGATAGAGAGGTTTGAGCGCGAAGGTAAAATGGAAAAGAAAAAGAAAAAAGATTTTTTAACCTATTTAAACGGTTTAATGATTGAGCACAATTTCCCACGTAATCATCGTTAGGGAACAACTTCCCAAGGCATGCCTATATCCATCACTCTTGGGCAACACGCCAACCCACATGATGACTGCCAAGTGTCCACTCATGAACTCATGTCCAACGTTTAAGACCTAACATTGAAAGGACATCTGCTCTCTTGTTGCATCAACATCTGCTCTCAAACATTTTCACCCTTGAGCCTTCCACTCACATTGAACACTAAGGGCTAGGGGGTGATTGATATACCCAAGTGTAGCCTCATCCTCAGTAAGCCTCAGCTCAGCCGAATCGACATTACTCACCTATCAAGTCAGACAATCGTGGGTCCATATGGAGCAGCTCTTCATCAGCAGTTTCAGCCTCGTACTACTCCCTTAGGCCGAGACGTGTCGGCTCTGTACCACTCAGACTGTCGAGACCATACTTCAATCTAGCTCATCAGTTTCTCAGCAGGACATCGAACATGTCAGTCTCGGCCAGACCGAGACCTCTCAGGATGACATATATCTCGCGTGTGATGTAGGGTTCCAGCATGACTAGTCCTCGAGGGCAAGAAGTTATAACAAGATCTCCATGGGCATGTGAGGGAATATTGCATCATCATGACATATTTATGCCAGGTACAGGTGGCTAGACCCGTTTGGAAGCTTTACCATGGACATGCCTCTTACATACTTGAGGGTACAATGTGCACCCCAAGAACTATATATACTTGTCATCTCATTCCTTGGAGGAGATTAGAAAATCGAAACCCTAGCCAAACTTTGTAAAACCTTCTGTAGAGAGATAGAGAAAGCGCTAGAAATGTATCCAGAGCCATTGAAGCTCACTTGTTATAATTTAAAAACACTCGACACCTGCACAGTGGAGTAGGTCAATGGTTGAACCACTTACATGATATTGTTCATCCTCTTTTCCTCGTCTCCTTCTACAATACTTTGGTTGTTCAACATCTCCATTTTTGTATATTTACTATTTGAGCTCATTATCATCGGTATGTAATAAATATTTATCAGGGAATATGTGGTAAGAGCACTCCGAGTTAAGAATACACTCGTTTGAAGAGTTATCCCATGAAGAAACTATCAACATGCTCCCAAATTCATCGTCCTCTGTAATAACAAAATTAACGAACTCCGTCGTCGATTTCTTATGATCACTTTTCTTTTGCTTAGGGCGATTTGTCTTAAAATGCCCATTTTTCATGCACTTATAACAAATAATGTTTCTCAAACCCTTTCTTTTGAGACTTCGACCTAGAACTCCCTCTTCCACCTTGGATTCTCTCCTCAATCCTACCCACACAAGCAACACATCAAACACATAATCACTCTTCTCATTCTCACTTTTCACTTCTCACTATTGCCAAAGAGACATCATCAAACTTGAGTTCATCCTTTCCATATAGCAATGTGGTGCGTAAATGCCCATATGAATCCAAAATTGAATTTGTAAGTAATAAAGTTTTATCTTTATCGCCAATATCAACATCTAAGCTTGGGAAGAATTTTAGTAAACTCATCAAGATATTCAAAGATACATTCAATTTTGTATACCAAATTTTACGCAAGGTTTAATCAAAAAGTGATTCCCACTTGCAAGTCGTATTCCTTTCAATAATCTTCTGACATGTCCGCGTGTTTAGCCACAATGCCCTTCAACTCCGTATGCGAACCTTGTTGGATCAAAACATCTCTCATTTGGCATTTCCACATGCCAAAATTAATGATTTTACCACTAAACCTCTCAAAGTCAAACACCTTGAATTCACACAAAGCAAAGCCCCTACATGCCAAGTCTATGATATCAATTTGTAATGTAGATACTCACTCAGTAGAGTGATTCATGCACCCAAGATCCAAAAATGGAAAAACAACGCAAAGAGATAATAAGAGAAATACATTTTAAATGCAAGTAATGAGGAAGTAAAGAGAAAACACACACCACCAAAGCACAAGAGAAGATGTACGTGGTTCACCAATTTGGCTACGTCCACAGTTGATAATGGCTTCCTTTCTTTGATTAAATCAACAAGGGTTACAACTCTCACAAGCCTCACAATCCTCTCGATGTGTATATAAGAGCAATAAATGAGGAACAATTACAACTCTTAAACTTTGGTTCTCTAAAATGTTCTAGGGAGCATCAATGGGAGAAATGCCCAAACTTTTAATACCCAATTTACGCAAATTTGGGTTCGTTCACTTTAGCAAACCCGTCTTTTCCGTTGGTCGCGAGTTTCATTCAAGAAATTGCTAAAAAAACTTTGGAAAGAACCGCACCAGGCGAATCCCCTTCGCTTGTAGCTCACATGGGTTGTCAATTTTGAATCAAAACTCCACAAAATGGGCTTGCAAATGATGTTCCATTATTAATTGGTACACATGATGCACCAACTGGACATTGATAATGACAATAACATTTAAGTGGTAATGTAAATGTTATTAATGAACCATGTCAATATCTCAAATTGATGAAACAAAATCATCCAATAAGATGAGCAAGTCTCTTTTTTGGGAACTTTAAGATAGACAATTCTCCGTACCATTTTATAATATCACCTATACTACACAATTGTGGAACTTCCAAAAGACCAGGATACACAAATTGGGAAAAAAATTATTAACTGTTTAATTAATATAGACTATGCATAAATGACAATTTATACAACTTGTGCTTGTGTCACACACACATATAGAGAGAGAAAGACACGCACAAGTGTTCACATATAAATAGAATTTCCCAATCCGTCATTATTCATCTTTGTACGAACTTCGTAGGAGTTTTACTTATGTACCTCGCTTTAAGTCTCTCTTATACTTAGGTTCATTAAACTCAATAGTAACTTTTAATGTGCGGCTAGATTTAATAGCCACCTCACAACATTTCAATATATATAAATTATAGGGTTAATTATAAATTTAACACTCATCACTACAAAAAAAACGCACTTTTAGGAACGGATAAAATCAGTCCCTAAAGACTTTTAGGGACGGCAAAGCATGTTCACATTTGATTGGTGTCCCAAATGTATTAGGGATGGATGGTGTCGTCCCTAATAATATTATTAGGGCGGTACTAACAAAAAATTTATTGTGCAACAGCATTTTAAGAACGGCTCTAGCCGTCCCTAATAATGTTATTAGGGACGGGAGTTGGCCGTCCCTAATAATATTATTTGGGACTGGCTCTTAACCATCCCTAAGAATATTATTTAGGATACTAAGAATCGTCCTTTAAAATGTTGCTACCATAATTGCCACCAAAATTTCTATTGTTATAATTGTCAACAAATGTACAAGTTACGATAAATAAATATCCAAAATAAAAGATCAACGAAGCTCCGAAAATTCATTCATATTCAAGTTTTCCAACATAACATCTCCAAAAAGTAAAATAACATAACATCTCCAAAAAGTAAAATAACCAACTTAAAACATAATTTATATGATTCAGACTACAATCATCCCCAAAAATATCAAATAACCAATTCGAAGGCATAGGAAACCCAAAAAATAGAGATGGTCAAAAGCTACAAATGATGTCCAGACCTGTGAAAGAAAATAAACATAAATTAGTACAATATTCAACTCTGTTAATCCGTATGTTATCTTCTTAACTATTTTTAAATCACTCGTTATTTTTAAAAAAAATCGACAGCAATTCCTTTGTTTATTCATGAAAACTAACTTGTTTTAACATTAAAATGCAACTCAACAACAAAAGCCCAAATGAGCACATAAATTAATTTCATCATCATAAATATTCACTGGCCCACACAGCCTAGCTTAAGCTCAAATTATTAGTAAAATAATTCTAATTGTTAACAAAATACCTAAGCAAGTGCATCATTTGGTACGGAAAGCCAGCTTGCTGCATCAAATTGAGAAAAAAACTCTATACTCTTGTTGATTTTGTCATCTGTCTCGGCAAGAACCTCGTCGCGAACATGATCAAGCTCCTCTTGATGGCGAATTTCACATTCCTCGGCCTCTTTGCGTAATTTGGCTATATCTTGCTCGTAATGTTGAGATGATGACGTTGTGTTTGACCATTTAGGTGCCGGTCGAAGATCTACGCCCATGCACAAGACACGACCATGCCCGTCGGACCCGATGAACTCATCGAATATCTTATTTCTCACTTCAACGTCATCTTGTTGATCCTCCGGTAAACTTCCACTAATCTCTTTATACTTTACTACAAATAAATAACGAAATTCAAATAAAGTATCAAATGCACATGATATATAAAATAGCTCGTATGCAAATGGAACTGTTTATTACTATTCCATGTTAGACGATGAGAAAAATAGTTCAAATGTATATACCACTTTATCGGTCGATCCATCAATATCACTATAAGACTCATTTCTCTTTCCTGTATGCCTCCAAACCCCAAGTTTATCGGTTTGCAAACCTTGTCTTCATCTAATGTATTGGTAAAAATAAGTACATTAAGAACTATTTTGATCCAAACTAAAGACATAAAAATGCTAAAAGAATCAGTTACAAAACCTGCACAAAGGATCAGAATCAATGACTGATTATTTGCTAAAAGTAAAGGATCTTGCCATCTCACTATAAACAATTGGAGAACCCTTATCAAATGAAGATATGGTTATGTACACTATCAATGGTCTTGGAATGAATTTGATGCTTTAGTTGTGACTTTACAAAACAAATCTGATTATACATTTGATCTATAATACCAAAAGAAACTAATAACTTACTCGAATATGTATGACCACAAAAGAAAAGTTTCATATAGCATGGTGAGTGGTAGGATACATTGGAAACAGGCAGAGTGGGGTACTATATATATTACACAAACACATACTTTCGTAGCATATGTATTATATAAGGTACAAATATAAGTTTTCGATTGCTTTACTGAAATTTTAATTCATAATTTAGCATCATTCAATCTTCAATTTTGCGAGTCGTGTACAGAGTGAAAGGTGCCATAGTCTCCCCATAGAGGTTAAATAAGGAAATTCTCCCTGCTTAATTACCTGGCCATGAACATTGAATCAAGATAAGATCTGCTACTCATCTTCTTGTGAGTCAGGTTTAACTCGTGTTGCTGATTCCCTCCTTAATTACCTTAACACCACGATTTTTGGATATGGTTAAGGCGGACTGATGGATTTTCACAATCATAGTACTTCTTCGATTTTCATCAATGTCCCATGTATCTGCAGCAGAAAGAGAATATTAGGTAACAAAGAAAAAAAATCCAACAAAAGTTTCAAATAGAATGTATATGATATCAAAATCTATCTTCTCTTGATTGTTTCTTCCAGCTGACCATCTTCCAAACTTTCATTTTGTGCTGAAGCTTCTCAATTTTAAAAATTTTCTGAAATTCAAAACAGTCTTCCAGTATTCCATCTTTAAAACTATATACCGAAGAATGGTCACTGAGATCACTTTGTGCACATAGCATTTTCCTTTCTTTTATTGCGACTTTTGAAGGTTGATTTATGTCTAATTACAAGCAAAGTGAAAAAACTTTTTTTAACACCTAGCCGAACCATATAGTATGTTTAACAACTTCTAAAAGTAAATATATACAAATCATATATTACAACATGGATGAAATAAGAGATTCAGACACTTACATCAGTAATACATAAATAATGAGTGTTGATTGTAATTACACATACATATTCGTACGAGGATAAGCTAGCTTCAAAAGCGAAGATCTAGTTTGCAAGTAGCCGAGCCACTTGGAAACCCTATTAATTCCTTAAAAGCATCAAAATCTTCGTTTAAATTCGAAGATCTGCAATCAATTGTCATTTTCTTCAACACTTCAGCATTAGTAAGTTGGGATAAAAACTTACAATTCACAATGTAAATTCAATAAATCAGATAGTAAGTTGGGATGTTAAGAACTGATGTACAAAATGTAAAACACAAATCAGTATCCCCAAAATTATCACATTTTGAACATCATTCCTTAAACAGTTAAATATAAATTCAAAAAGCAAACTAACTCATACATGCAACATTACTATGCAACAAGGACAGGAAACTTGATGATATGGCACAAGGGACCAATAAACATCAGGGAATATTTTAAAACTGAACAAATAAGGGGAACAAACCGTGCAAGGAATTGAAAAGGATATACAAATAAACTTAAAAAATACAATGCCAAAAGGGCATAATGCAAGGCATTAATACCCCAAATGCGGGTAAAAACTGATAACGCATGCACTGACCCTATGTTTTTGTTCAAATCTAAAACATATGATCACATAGACATTTACAACCCCCTCACACATTATATATTCTTTTAAAAGAATATTCCCACAGATTATTATGATCATCCAACTAAAAAAAACATTAATTGGTGATTACGTCCTGTGTGTGCTAGTCACACTGTAAATTAAGTTCTTAGAAGCATCTGCGAGACGTATTGTAAATATAGGATACAAATAATTTACAGAAACATATGTGTTATTCTTCCCAACTGTTGAGGTGTCATGCTTCAAGTTGCAACTATTTTCACAATAAAGTCACGTAAGTAGTGAGGGTCCAGAAATATATACGGTGCTTGTCGGTCATTATCAGTTGTGTCAGCACCTCTTTCACTGCCAGCAAGATCGATGAAAGAAATTTTTCCCACAACCTTCCCACCCTTAGACTCGTTTCCACCATTGTTGGCGTGGCGGGCTCCAACATTTTCCCAAGTCTTTATAATTCACTGCCTTCTGAAGAATAAAAACTTGTAGGTTGGGGGAGCATTCAAGAAATTCCGCTAGAAAATTCCAACCGGAATCACCAATAGTGTCGAGCTTCAAATGGGTCAAATTATGAAACGTAGGCAGTGCATAATCACTGGAAAGAAAAAACAAGGTGTTATCAGTTAACTCTAGAGAATTAACATTTGTGATCCCAATAAGTAGCTCATATAAGTAACCACCGGCACAAAGGCGGGCATTCAACAGAGAAGATATTAGATATTGACAAGGGCATGCAACATAGCTAAATGGAAAATGCTTGATTGAGAAATTTGGATCATATAAATCAACTGAGACTTTATCTATGGAGGAAATAAATTATTTCTTCCAAAATAAAAGGAAAACACTCCACAATAATATAGATGCAAAAGATGCTAATATTCATAATAGGCTAAAATATTATCACCTTAATGTGCAAATCAACACTTCATAACTAAAAAAGAAACAAATTTATTCATCTATGCATTGCCTACTAAAATGAAGCACCGCATAATTTCTTACTTTAACTTCCAAGTTCCAACACATCATCTCAATTTAGGATGATTAGTAATTGGTGTTTATCTGTTAGTTAATCTCGCTTGAGAATACCCGTCAGAGACTATCTTCAAGTTCTTCGAAGATTTCTTCTCTCTCGAAGAGCTCAACCAAACAAAGGACAAACTAAAACTTGCTAAAGATGTTGAGGATAATCCCATGGATATTTCAACGGAGCTCCAATGGTTAACTTCTGAAACAGAGCAGTTTAAGAAAATGGGAGAAGTAGCAAAGTTTGAGGTTTTAAGAACAATGTCCGAGATTGAACACACAAAGTCTAGGATAAAAACTGCGGAGATCAGATTGATTGCATCCAGAAAAATGAAGCTGCTGCACTTGCAGAAATCAAGGCCCAATAGTACCATTATCATCAACAGATCTCATTAATTCCTTCTTTGTCTTCTTGTTCAGTGGGCCATAATTCTGAGAAACACTTGAATCCCCAACAGGACGTTTACGTACCTTTGACTTCTTTCTATCTTCTTTGTTCGTATCCAGTTTAGAACCCTCGACATGGACCTTTGTATCAACCACCTGAATATGTTTTCGTTCATGCAATTCAAGTATTACTGGTTCACTCTGAGATTGTTCAAAGACTTTAACTAATTTAGAATCTGTAAATCTAATGTAATCATCTTTAAAGTCATTCATTTCCGCACAACCATCCCTGCTAATGGGTCCCACTGTTACATCAGATCCCGAGTTCTTCTTTTCTAGCGAATCAAAATTAGGTAGTATTTATCTATTAGAATTGGTCTTTTAATCAAAATTAGGATTTGTTAGCCTACAAATAGGGTAGTAACCATAATACAAGTCACAGCTGGTCTTGTTCCAAAAACACATGATCTAGACCATTTAAACTACAAAGAAAAAAGGTTCATATGTAATCTACACAATAACTATCGATCAGAGGCCTGAGGCTTAAAACTGGAACCATATTAAAAGCCCTGACGGCTCCTGATTTGCCTCGAAAGAAAGAAAACAAATATAGTTTAGAACCAAAACAATATGAACATGGTTGTACAGGGATAAGATATCAAACTGATTGTAGCTAATTTGACTCGTAGAATCATAGCTGTAATCATTAAGCATAAATGACATCCCAAAAAAGACGCACATAACGCATATATGAAGCACTATGAACATCTAAGTAATTCTCCCTACACATCCCAAAATAAATAAGACTCTTAATTCGAGACGGATGTAGTTTTATGTTACACACATACTCATAAAAATATTATATAACTTAATTACACACCTATAATTGTCAGGATTCATGAAAAGCAAAATTATGTTCAGTTTTGACCTTCTGTACGGTGACCAAGCTTCACAAGAAGAGAAACCTCCTCTTCCTTGTAGGATATTTTATCAACCTATGAAGATGTTTACTAAAAAAAATAAGACTTGTTTACCATTCAAAAACTGTGGTATTTCAACATAATTAACAAATATCCTATTTGAACATAGTGTATACATGAAAATGCATCCCATATGTATGTGCATTTTATTTTCTTTACTAACAATTTTTTTCTTTTAATTTAATTCGAAAAAATCTACGCATTCATAAAAAAATGGAATGTAATGCATCTGTTAGAACCCCTTTAGTTATATCACAAAATTTCAGTTGGCAAAACAATGAGCAACAAAGAAGTTCATAATAAATGATAAGAGAAATTCCAGATTGAATAAGAACCTATACAACACCTTTTCATCTGTCTCAAAATGCTCCAACTTGGATAGCTTCCCCGTAGTCTCTGAAATTATAAAAATGAGTGTTTATACCTTTGCAACTTCAACTTGAAATTATAAAAATGAGTGCTTGTACCTCATTAGCTTTGCAACTTCAACCTCCGTTGTCCCAATTTCCTAGCAAAAAATAAAAAAGGAAGCCAAAATCCAAAATTGGATTATACTCGGAATGCACAATAAATTAAAGTGCAATCATAATAACAGTCTTGTGGCCACACTTAATTGAAATCATCAATTAAATCTCAAAAACTATAATAAACATAAGAGGTGAATTCTCACAGAAAATCTTCACTAATCCAAACCCCCGTGACATCAATCTCTATGCGATACAACATGAAAAAAGTATAATATAAAAACGAAACTCATAATCAATTCCTAACTGATACGGCATGAAAAAGTACCAACATAAAATGCAACTTCATATTATTCTACCTCTCTTTGATCAATTGAAACTTGGCCAATAAAACAACAATACTATTAAAACTTTAGACTTTTACCTGATGCCATGATACATTTGGTATTTTAAGGTTAAATTAACATTCAAAAGACACAGACGAGGCAGAGATCTTGCATATTGCATATTATAAGATATTATAATTATAGTGCCCAGCATATACAAATGTAAGCTATATATAGCCAAGAAAGAAAATCAAGAATTACTAAGATACCTTAATGCTACAAAATGGCTTGCTCATTTTATTATAAATATCCTAACCAATCTCTTACTCTATATACTAGCAATCCACATTATGACAAAGAGAACCCAATCATGAATTCAATATGAATTGGAGAAAGAATCGTAGTTTCTAGGTGTGTATTTAGAACCCTCCCATGATCGTGAACATTTTTTTCCAAATCTAAATGGACCTCACTCCGGAGACTAGAAAACTTACTAGACAACTTCCCTGAGTAATTCCTGAGACATTTATTCACTAGAACTTTACAGCGGAATAAAAAGTTACTTGACCCCGGAAAATGATGATACACGAGAAATCCAAGAAAGTAAATATACTAAGAAACTTCTATTCTTAGGACGTGTCATCATAGTTGTGAATCACCAAATAAAGTGGAAAATATTAATAAAGTAGTAAAGCTCAAATAGAAATTAATATATAGAGATAATGACACATAATAAGATATATAAAAGGGGGAAAAGAAAGAGAAAAAAGTAAAGTTCCCTAATCAAGTAGTAAAAAGCTCCTTCCATGACAACTATCACTAAGATCGTGATGCATCCTAAACTAACAAGTTATTTTATCATTAAAGCTTTAAGAATAAGATGCCGCCATCATGATAACCTTCTCGTTCCAGGAATTGAATATATGGATTATAGGCTAAATAGTAAAGTCAACCTAGATTATAGTTCCCACCAAAGGCAATAACTTCAACATTTCAGGAGTTACGATGAGAAATTCAGCAGAAAGACAAATAACTTTAACAGATTCGAGATAATAATTGCACCAATATCTTGCTGCTTCGGGACTAAATATTTAGAAAAAAATTGCACCATATTTTCAAATTAACAAAGAAAGGGAAAGAGATTAAATACTAACCAAGACAATGACGTTCTCTTTGCTAACTTCTGATGGATATTTCACCTCCGAAATCCTAGGCTCCCCATTACGCTACAACATATAATTAATTAGCGAAATGGTCTGAATCCTCAATTAAGTCACTTTTGAAGTGTTAGTGAGTGTGATTGTGCTCTAATATTACCATGTGATAGTGTGCAGACTGTGCTGAGTGTGCGCGATAGTTTACAATTATACTTCTCACATTGTCATATATCAGTGTTTGATAGGAAACATTTGCCATGAAAAATGTGGAGAAGATTGGATTTTCCAACTTTATGAGTGTTTGATAGAAAAAATTTGCCTTAAAAAAAATTCCACCCATAAAGAATGTACAACTTCATAAAGCATGAAAATTTGAATTTTCCATTATTTTTATCCAACACACCCCAACACTTCTATATTGTTATACTAACAACTTGTGTGATAATGCTAATGTATTTTAGTTGTCATTTTGTAATGTGAAAGTGTACATGCTACGGAGGACATAGCTCCAAGGGTCAACTGCCCCACCAAGGATTTCCACGATTTCCAAAAATATATAATCGATGAGGTGCGGAACCAAATGATGGGTTTACTAACATACTACCTTGAAACGACACTGTTTGGGGGTGAAAATGAAGGTGAAATGACAAGAAGACCATTCATTTCACCCCAAAACGGTGTCGTTTTGAGGTAACACGTTAGTAAACCCGTTGATTGGGTACGCA
Organism: Sambucus nigra; assembly: GCA_949130495.1. NCBI lineage: Eukaryota > Viridiplantae > Streptophyta > Magnoliopsida > Dipsacales > Adoxaceae > Sambucus > Sambucus nigra. Next base: position 640,087,337 of record OX422216.1, read on the forward strand.
CCTGATCAGCCTTATATATATATAAGAGTTTTTATTTACTTTTATACGTCCATAATCATCCGGTTTTGAGTTTGGTACCTTTTATTAATTGACTTTGAGTTGCTGTACGGTTGGGGGGCGAGGGGTTGAAGACAATTCATTTTTTTCTTTTTTTTTCCTTTCCATATTTTTTTCTTTTTACTTTTTCATTTTTTTTAGTTTTTCTAACCGTTTGTAACATAAATTTAACGGAAAAGATACCAAACTCAAAATCAATTAGTACCAACCACAAAACAGGATAATTATGGACGTAAATGGTCATACCCAGTGCACAAGCATCCCGCTTAACAGCATGATCTGGGAGAGGTGAATGTCGACTGGCCTTACCCCATATATGGAGAGGCTGCTCCCATGTCTCAAACTCGAGACCAACCGTAACTTGGGTGAGGGCACTTGCCATCACACCAAGGTACGATTTAAGTAATGGCTGGGGTGGGCAAGTGTCCCCGCCAGGAATGGAGAAAAAAAATGGGGGATAAATTTGTAAAACTCAAAAAATTTAAGGGTAGAAAGTTAAAAAAAATCAAACTTAAAACCTAATATACCCATTTTAGCCGCCCAAACCCAAATCCTCACACCTTCCCTTTCTACGAACAAACCCACTCGACGAAACCCTCCCCGAAGCAAGCTCCGTCTGAGCTCCGATCTCTTCGACAATGACTTCTCCCATTTATGTAAACCTCATACCCATTTTTCAAAGCTGCATAGGCTTCCCCTGTTTTTGGTAGATTTCCCATGTTATTTGGTTGTGTTTACTTTGTGAATTAATTTGTGTTGGTTGCTTTGTTATGTAGACTTTACCGACTTCCCATGTGATGTTATGTAGACTTCCCCTGTCATTTTTGGTTGGTTACTTTGTGAATTAATTTTTAATGTTGAATTAATTTTTACTTTGTGTTTACTTTGTGAATATTGAATTAATTTTTAATGCTGAATTTTTTTACTCCAATATGGTCTATTTCAACTCTACTTTTGTATGAAAAGATATCTCTTTTCTTTTGGGGTAATGAAGTGTGCTTATTTTATTTGTAACAATCTTGCAATATTACGTGAGTATTTATCTTTGTTTAGATATTTGAATAACCCTAAAAAAAAATTCGGGGGCGGCGTCATTTTTCTTTTTGTGCCCCGACCATTGGAAATTACTGGTTTCGCCACTGCATATATGTATACATATATTTATAGAGAGAGAGAGAGAGAGGCCCTCCTGTAAGGACTCCTAATGGTGCAGATCCCAGTACATACCATTTTTTTTAAATAGTAAAAAAATAATTTTTTTTATGAAACTTCGTGGATACGATCTCCACTGTGAGAAGATCATCACCAATTTTTTTCAACAAAAAATTCAATAAGAAAAACCGTTGAGATGAGGTGATATATAAAAAAAATAATATAAATATGCATTTTTGACCGTTGAAATTTTGACGAAACTTCATGGATATGATCTCAGCGGTGAGAAGATCATATACACACTGCTACCCAACCACCAGACGACCCACAAACCTACCTGTGAACCACTTTCTAACCCATCTAACCCCCTATTAAACCAACAACCCATAACCCGTACCTGACCTAAAGCATTTTTTTACTTACTCAAAATGGTACATGTCCTAAAAAAAGAAACCCAGACGGGTGGGGGTGGGGGTTAGAGGTGGTAGGGGGTAAGGGGGTGCGTGGGTGTTGCATGTGTCACACGGGTGTCCGTTGCCACTGGCGCGGACCAATTACACCATAGGAATTGAAATTAATGGGTTGTTAGTTGTTGTTTTTGTTAAGGTCCACTAAAAAGTACACAATAATATAAATAATTTTTTGATATTTTAAAAAAAACGGTATGTACCACCCCGAATTTTGAGTAATTTATTTTCGCAGTTAAATTGCATGTGTCACATAATTTAATATAAATGGAAAATAAGGTGAAATTAGTAAATATTAAATTATGAGAATAAGATTTATACTTGTGTGTAAATTTACAAGTGTGAATTAAGTAAATGTAATTAAGTCAATTGTAGTACGTTGTTTGTGAGTGAAAACGGGGGGATTTAACAGTATCTCAACCGGGGCACTAGTGCGGGTTATTTTTGGGTTAAGATAGGATGTTTGTGTTTAGTAACTCGGATGATGATTTAGAGTGCACGATTGATCCGAAATAGGTGAAAATAGTCGGAATTGAGTACCCAGGGGTAGTAATTCAGTTCCGGGGGCTTTTAGACTAGCCCGGACTCACATAGGGGTATTGGGTTATTTTAATGTAGCTTATAGCTTAATAACCTAATTTCGGGATTTTAGTGTTAAACTATAAGGGTAAGAGATGTGAGGCAGCCATAACATTTATTCTAAACCCTAGGAGAGAAGGAAGAGAGGAGAAAGCTATAAGAGGCTAATTTGGGAGGAGATTCAAGGATTCCTAACATCAAATCATCACACGAGAGAGAGATCAGACCCTATGATTATTTCAAGGCAAGTAATTAACTTGCTTTAAATTAAATAAATGTGATCCATGTTCATATCATGGTAGGTGTAGCACAAATAAATTTTGGGAAGGGTTCTCACATGTAAAAATGTGGGTTTTTGAGGAAATTGATATCATGTGTAGTTTAGATGATCAATTGATGAAATAAAACAATTTATGATCGCTGGAATTAGATTTATATTCAAAATTCATAAGTTATATATGTTTAATTGGGTATTGTGAAATCAAATTAGGATGATGATTGAATATTCTTGATAAGAAACCCAATTCAAAAATTAAATTGGTATAATTAGAAATCGTTGATACTTGGATGTTATTTATGCTTAGAATTTGTCCAAAATGGTTTATAAACGTGTGGTTTAATTTACTTGGGTGTTAGGTAAATTATATGGAGGTTTAATGGGTTGTTAATGGACGAAAAATGATTGTTGGAGAAGAGGATCTGCCCAGGATCGATCGATCGATCAAGGGAGCTCGATCAATCGATGGATGGATTGACCAGATTTCATCGAACGATCAATGAACGCTGATTTTTGGAGAATTTTGGGGCTTAGTTAATCGGTAAATTCCGAGGAGTTCCAAATGAATTTGTGCATATTGTGTACATATGTGTGTGAGTGTGTGTGTGTGTGTGTGTGCACATATATATTGTGTACATATGTATTGTGTCTGTTGACCATTGGAGAGGTTGTCCCATGTCTCGAACCCGAGACCAATCGTAGCTTGGGTGAGGGCACTTGCTGATGAAGCTAAGATTCAGCACCACCAGATAAGTGATGATGAGCTCAAACAGTAATAATAATGGCAGCCATAGAGATATATATGTACAAGTGTATAGAGGGGGATGAGTATAAGAGGAATGAGACAATGATGTATAGTGGTTCAGCCAATTAGGCATACATCCACTGTGAGTGTGTGATCCACTAAGTATGGGCACTAATGGCTTTGGATACAATGCACATAAGCTCTCTCTCTCTACTATGTGTACAAGCAGAGTTTCAGCTAGGGTTACAATTATCGATCCTTTTACAAGGTTGAAGGTGACAAGTATATATAGGGCTTGGGGGGTGTAATGTACCCCCCAAGCATGCATGGTGCATGTCAGTTATGATCTAGCCAATCCCCTGCTAACACCTGGAGATGCCACCTGTGATTAATGATGACATAATATCCCCTCATGTGGGGGGGTGATATTGTTATAACAGTCTTGTCAACGTGCCATAGGAGCCCCACGCGCACTATTCCACGTATCTCCCAAATCACGCACTGTGATGATGTCACCCTCGACCTATGATGTGAGGCCGAGGGCAAAGTTCCTACTGGCCATGAGCCTGGCCTAGTTTGGGCCTCGTACTGTCGTCCCCTCATAGGGTCGTCCGGGACATGCTGAAAGGTCGGCCCCTTGAAGCGTCGTCTGAACCATGCTGAAGGGTCGCCCCTTGAAGGATCGTCTGAACCATGCTGAGGGGTCGTCCCCTCATAGGGTCGCCTGAGCCATGCTGAGGGGTCGTCCCCTCATAGGGTCGTCTGAGTCATGTGAGGGGTTAGCCTCTTGAAGTGTCGTCTTGGTCGATCCTTCCTGTAACGGAGCTGTGGTCATTGGACTCGTCCTGGGCCTGCGGCCTCATCTGGATGGAGGACACCCTCGGCCTGGCCGAGGGTATATATGGGTATATCAATCACCCTCCAGCCCTTAGTCATCGATGTTGTTGAGATGGCTGAGGGATAGTTTAGCTTTTGAGATAAGTGTATGATCAGTTTAATGAGTGACACTTATCAAGTTGATTTGACACCTCGCCAGATATCCATCATCGTTTCAATTTTCCAGATGTGTCGGCCGCACACTTGGTTTGGGAGTTTGTGCCCTAATGATACCTTTCCTCGTGGGCTGTGCCTTGCATTGATAATTGGGCCCATAGATAAAAAGGTATTAAAATGATTTTTGAAACAATCATCTTCTTCTTCTTCGCGCCTTAGCTTTCTCTCTCTAACTTCCTTTCAAACCTTCATTGCTGCAACACCTTGTGTCTCAAGCTTGGCTGTCTCGCTGTTCTTTCTCAGGTAATCTCTCTGCCCTAATTCCTCTTTTAACCTCTATTTTTTCCTGTTTCTTGCATTTGATCTTCATTCCAGTTTTTCTTAGCATTTTACATTTTTTCGGCGTAGAGGTCCGCCTTACTGTGGTGGCTGTAGGGCTGAGCGTTAGGTTTTAGACTCTTTAGGGTTCCTCCCCCATCTTTCAGTGGTGGTTTTAGTGCCCCTCTGTGGCATTTATAGGGCTTTAGCGTTCTCCGGTGTTCGTCTCTGGCGAACTGGGTTTTATTTGTTCTTGAGTGTTCATCCGCAAAAACTCTTCATTTCTTCAGGTTTGATCCAAAAGTCAAATTAAGTCAACTGTGCACTTATTTGTAGTTAGCTTTTCCTTTAAGTGTAGGGTCTTCCCCTTAATGCTTAGAAGATTTTACGATTTAGCCGAGGAATTCCCGTCCCTGAGAGAGAAGTTCTTTGTAGAGATTAGGAGAATAGAGGAAGAGGACGAGAGAAGACGAGGGGCCGACCCTAATTGGGTACGACCCATTTTCCCCATTCCATTAGCCACAATAATACCCCCCGAGTCTTGTGGGTCGTCTTGTCGTCCGGCCGAGAGTCAAATCATATAAGGGGGAAATGGATCAGAGAGCATCGTCGCCGACGGTTGCTGGTCCTTCAGGGAGGAGAGAGACGTCCACTCTTAGCCCAAGTCGACAGGCCGAGGGCACAGCACCTTCCGAGGCTATCCCTGTAACAGCCCTGTACCCTCTTGCATTTCAAGTAGCTTTTCCAGATGGCCCCCCGATAGGCGACGAGGCTGGGGGGATCCGGGGACGAGAGAGCTGAGGACGACAATGAGGGTTCTGATGATGATGATGGTCAAGTTGATACTTCAAGCGCCTCGACTTATGTATTGTCAGTTAAGGACCGTGATCTCTTAGTATGGAGGCATCTCTTTGGTATACAATCCAATATAAGTATGAGGGTCCCAACTGAATCTGAGTGAGTCTTCCAGGGGGACGAGGGAGAGATTATTGTTTATGAGAAGATGCTAAGGATAGGCGTTAGGTTCCCTCTACACCCTGCTATAGTCGACATCTCGTCTGCCCTTGGGGTTGCTCCTTCTCAACTTCCTCCCAACTCGTGGAGGACTATCCTCGGCTACATCTCGCTTTGGAAGAATTCATTTACCGATGATCCCTCGGCCAATGTATTCATTGCCTGTTACAACATCACCTCGTCGTCCAAACAGCTTGGGCATTTTCATTTGGGGGCTAGGAAGTCTGACAAGAAGCTTCTCCACGTTGCTCAAACTTCCAATCATGACTGGAAGAAAAAGTTTTTCTTTATCTCTGGGGATTGAGAATTCCCCTCCGAGGGCGAGCTCGTGGAAGACGGTCCGAGGGTGCCAAGGGTATTGTCCAACCCTTCAATGAAAGCGCGATCAGACCCCGGACTCAGCTTGGAGGAGAGGGTCATTGTTGACTACCTGAGGGAGCCAGAGAGAGAGAGGGTGAGCTTGAAGATTTGATGACACCTCGTTTCCTCAAAGAAGTTGGTCTGAGGGCCGGCCCCCTGACAGAACTATGTGAGTGGTTTTTTGCTCAATTTTTTATTTTTTCCAAGTGTTTCATCTTTGTCTCTGTATCTTTCTGATATATCGTATCCTTTTCAGGTCGTCCTGCAAATATCTCTGACCAACTTTGGGAGATGACTTCCCCAAACTTACTGTCTGGCCTGGAAAAGAAAAAGGGAAAAGTCCCTCAGCAGGCCCAGAAGAAGACAAAGGCCGTGGGGCCGACACACGTTGAGACGACCGCCGATAATCGCAAAAGGAAAGAGCCTGAAGTTCCTGAAAGCTCTCGTCCTGACGCACGGACGAGACGAGGGTGGAGGTGTCTAAGGGGACTGGCTCCTCTTCCAGTATGGAGGCTTATTGGTCTCAAAATTTGACATTCTTGAAGGCTGAGCCGTCTTCCCTCATAGCCAACCTGAGGGCGGCCAAGGCTTCCATGTTTTTTGCTCCCTCGGTCGCTGATTACGACTTTTTATCAAAGATGCCTCCGGCCAAGGTGTATGATTATGGTCTGCATACTCTGGCTCAGGTACTTGTTTTTACTTCATTTCCTCAGTCAACTTTTCACTAACTGTTCACTCAACCCCTTCCCTGGAAGCGGTGGAGTTGGATTACCCACTAATTGCCGAGGCCCTGGCACATGTGGAGTCGCAAGTGAGCGTTGAAGGCATCGTCACCTCTGAGGGTCGGCCTGTTCTGTTCATTGAAGAAACTCCTTTGATTGACGTTGAGAACTTGCCTGCCTATACTGCTCAATAGGGTGGCTGCTTGTAGCCAATACCTTCTTCTTGTAAAAATAGTTTTGTACTTTATTTTTGTTGGACAAGAATTTGTAACACTTGATTTATAATATAATGCATCTTCCTATCTTTCTGTATGTCTCTTCATGTGCATGTACTATACATTTAAACCACGTCTCCAGCGACGGAGCCACATGGGGCCGAGTAGGGGCTCCAGCCCCCACGTAAATTTTTTTTTTTTTTTAGAAATGTAGGTTTATAAAATATTTGGGGTAAAAGTTGAAATAAAAAAGTTTTGGGAGTTATATTTACAAAGTCTGAAACCCAAATGTTAAAACCCAAATGTTAAAACCCAAATGTTAAAAGTTAAAACCTAAACCTTTTCTCTTGTTTCAAAGTGAAACAGAGGAGACATTTTCGGCTGCCCCTGCCTGCCTCCAAAGCCAAGCCAACTGCCGAGAGAGAGAGGAGAAGTTATTTCCGTTCCGTCCCAGCCCCATTTCCGGCAAAGTCGCCTTTTCCGGCCGGACCCGGAGCCTTTTCCGGACCAGGCTTTGCTGCCCTGCCTACAGCCAGGTACTCTATTTTAAACTTGTGTTTTTTTTTTTGGGTTTAGTTAATTTATGTTGGTATTTAGTTTTGTTAATTTAAAGAACCTAATTAGTTGTTTTTGGTATTTAGTTGGTATTTAGTTGGTTTTGGTATTTAGTTTTTTTTTTTGGTAAACATGGAAAATTTTGGTATTTAGTGGGTAGGTATTTAGTTTGTATTTAGTTGGTTTTGGTATTTATTTGGTGTTGGTATTTAGTTGGTTTTTTTTTGGGGGGGGGGGGGGGGGGGATATTAATGAACCTAATTTTTTTGGGGATATTATTGAATCTAATTTTTTTTGGCGTTATTAATGGACCTAATTTTTTTTGTCAATTCAGTCAACTTATGGAGAGGTTTTATAAAAGAAAATTGGAGTCGACATCGACACCGCATATTGACAGCAATATAGAACCGGATGAAATTATTTTGGAGGATTTACATGCCGATCCCGCCCTACGAACTCCAATTGCTCGTGGCAATCCTAAACTTGCAGATAAACTCCGTAGAGCCTATATACAAAAGGGGCCTTGTCAACCTCGTGGCCACACGTTCCTGTATAAAACTATGGGCAAACAATTGCGGCGTTTTAACCCTGCTTGGTTTAATGAATTTTCTCAATGGCTAGAATATATCATCACTACTAATGCTGCATATTGTTTGTGTTGTTATCTTTTCAAGAAAAATGTGGGTGACCAAGCAGGTGGGGACGTATTTGTGGGGGAAGGTTTTTCTAATTGGAAGAAGAAAGAGAGATTTGTTACTCACGTGGGAGGTCCTACTAGTACCCATAATCAGGCTTTGCAGGCATGTGCGAATTTAATGAATGAAAGTCAACACATTGAGACAATTTTACACAAGAAATCGGACAAAGCTCGTATGGATTACCGAACACGATTAAGTGCATCAATCAACTCTATTAGATTTCTTTTACGCCAAGGGCTTGCATTTCGTGGTAGCGACGAATCAGAAGAGTCAAAAAATAAAGGGAACTTTCTTGAACTTATGAAATTTTCTTGTGATTTAAATCCTGATATTAGAGTCATTGCATTGAAGAATGCTCCCTCAAATCACACAATGACATCACCGGATATTCAAAAAGATATTGTTAATTCGATTTCAAGTGAGATTGTGGACTTCATTATCAAAGACATCGGAGATTCATTTTTTGCAGTTTTAATTGATGAGTCCCGTGATGTGTCGATTAAGGAACAAATGGCTGTCGTCTTGAGATATGTTGATAAAAGGGGGGAAATCATGGAACACTTTATTGGTGTAGTGCATGTTAAGGATACAACGGCCGTGTCGCTTAAGTTGGCAATAGATAGTCTTTTTGCAAACCATGGATTGAGCATTTCTAGACTACGTGGGCAAGGATATGATGGAGCAAGTAATATGCGAGGTGAATTCAATGGTCTCAAAACAATTATTTTGAGGGAGAATGAATGTGCTTTTTATGTTCATTGTTTTGCTCACCAACTACAATTGGCTCTTGTTGCGGTGGCAAAGAAAAATGATGATATTATGACTCTTTTTATCTTGGTTTCTAGTGTTCTTAATCTAGTTGGAGCCTCGTGTAAGCGTCGTGACCTTCTTCGTGAGCAACAACTTCAAAACATTAATTGTGCAATTGGAAAGGGTGAGATTCAAACGGGAAAAGGACTAAATCAGAGTACATCTCTCCAACGTCCAGGTGACACTCGTTGGGGATCACATTTTCGCACTTTACTTAGTTTGATGAGCATGTTCCCCTCCGTAATTGGTGTTCTTGAGATTGTCGAAGTGGATGCAATCAACCCCTTGCATAGATTTGATGCAAAAAATGTAATAGATTCATTGCATACTTTTGAATTTCTTTTTTGTATGCACTTAATGAAAAATATATTGGGGTTTGCAAATGAATTATCAAAGGCATTGCAAAGGAAAGATCAAGATATTGTAAATGCCATGTCTTTGGTCCGGGTATGCAAGCAACGACTACAAAGGATGCGGGATGATGGATGGGTCTTGTTGTTGAATGAAGTTTGTACATTTTGTGAGAAACTTGAAATTGAAGTTCCTATTATGGAGGATGTATACATTGCTATAAAAAGATCACAACGTAAAGCGGCGAAAAGGTCAAATTTGCATCATTATCGTGTTGAGATATTTTATGCGGTCATTGATATGCAACTTCATGAGCTTAATGAACGTTTCACTGAGGCGAACACCGAGTTACTATTATGTGTGGCATGCCTTTGTCCCGATGATTCGTTTATTTCATTTGACAAGGTAAAATTAATTCGCCTTGCCCATTTTTATCCCAATGAATTTTCAAGCGTCCAACTCATTGAACTTGATATTCAACTTGAAACTTATTTTCTTGATGTGCAATCTAATCCCACCTTTCAAGGATTATTTGGAATTTATTCTCTTGCAAAAAAGATGGTTAAGACAAAGAAAAGTGGGGTATTTCCGTTGGTTTATTTGCTTGTGACTTTGGCGTTGATATTACCGGTTGCCACGGCTTCCGTGGAAAGGGTGTTTTCGGCTATGAATCTCATAAAGACTTCATTGCGCAATCGGATGGAAGATCAATGGATGAATGATAATATGATCGTGTATGTAGAAAAAGATGTATTTGCTGTTATTGATAATGAGTGTATCATTCAACGCTTTCAATCTATGAAAAACCGTCGAGGACAATTGTAGTTGTAATTATGTCACAAATTTTTAATCGAATATTAAGTCTTTTCTGTTATGCTTGTTATTTTTTATCTTAACAATTTTTTAGACTCCACGTACAAAAATTCCTGGCTACGTCCCTGCACGTCTCCCCTCGTCTTTCTTGAGGGTGAATGGGGGGTTGTCCCCACCATTCACCATTATCATAGTCGAGGGTGGTTTCCACCAACAATGATGTTTTCAATTACGTCCCCCCTCGTCTTTCTTGAGGGTGAATGGAGGGTCGTCCCCACCATTCACCATCATCATAGTCGAGGGTGGTTTCCACCAACAATGATGTTTTCAATTAAGTCCCCCTCGTCTTTCTTGAGGGTGAATGGGGGGTCGTCCCCACCATTCACCATCATCATAGCCGAGGGTGGTTTCCCACCAATTTAATGGTTTTAAATTTTAAGTCCCCCCTCGTCTTTCTTGAGGGTGAATGGGGGATCGTCCCCACCATTTACCCTCATTATAGCCGAGGGTGGTTACCACCAATTTAATGGTTTTAAATTTCAAGTCCCCCCTCGTCTTTCTTGAGGGTGAATGGGGGGTCGTCCCCACCATTGACCCTCATTATAGCCGAGGGTGGTTACAACCAATTTAATGGTTTTAAATTTTAAGTCCCCCTCGTCTTTCTTGAGGGTGAATGAGGGGTCGTCCCCACCATTAACCCTCATCATAGCCGAGAGTGGTTTTAACGAGTATAACCCCAATCATACTAGAATTAACAAACACAAGATGAGGGACCAATGTGACATTCTCATTAACATTCTAAGTGTTCTGTTGGAGCAACACATTCATTAAAACTGTGGTCCGATAGGACATTACAACATTAGTGACAGTATTTCTTCAAATGATTAGCATTCCAGGGGTTGGAAAAGGATTCCCCTTCTAGGTTTTCTAGTTTATAAGTTCCAGTGACAACTTCATCAATGACCCTATATGGGCCGTGCCAATTTGGGTGGAGCTTGTTAGGCTTTTGCCAAGTCTTTTTGAGGACTAAATCCCCCACTGCGATTGGCCTTTGCTTCACCCTCTGGTTGTAAAACCTGACAGTCCTCTGCTGGTAGGCAGCTTACCTTATCTCGGCGTCTTCCCTCCTTTCCTCGATCAGGTCTAAGTCAAGTCTCCTTTCTTCCATATTTCTCTGGGGGGTCATACATTTGGACCCTGTGAGTAGGAAACCCAATCTCGATGGGATGACGGCTTCTGAGCCATAAGCCAGCATGAACGGGGTTTCTCCGGTAGAGGTCTTTGTCGTCATCCAGTAGGCCCACAGTACAGCATATAACTCCTCAACCCTCAAGCTTCTTCTTGATTCCGTCTAGGATTGTCCTATTTGTAACTTCCATTTGCCCATTAGCCTGAGGTCGACCTGGGGTAGAGAAGAATTGTTTGATACTCACCCTTTCACAGTACTTCTCCAGAGATATATTCTTGAATTGAGTCCCGTTATCAGAGATGAGGGTGTTGGGGAGACCATATCTACATAATGTTTTTCCAGATGAACTGGAGGGTCTTCTGCTCGGTAATCGTGACCATCGGCTCCGCTTCTACCCTTGAAGGATCGTCTGAACCATGCTGAGGGGTCGGCCCCTTGAAGGGTCATCTGAACCATGCTGAGGGGTCGACCCCTAGAAGGGTCGTCTGAACCATGCTGAGGGGTCGTTCCCTCATAGGGTCGTCTGAGTCATGTGAGGGATTGGCCTCTTGAAGTGTCGTCTTGGCCGATCCTTCCTGTAACGGAGTTGTGGTCATTGGACTCGTCCTGGCCTGCGCCCTCGTCTGGATGGAGGACACCCTCGGCCTGGTCGAGGGTATATATGGGTATATCACTTGCCATCGCACCAAGATAAGATTTAAGTATTAAGTAATATATGTGCGCGCACATATGTATTGTGTCTATTGGCATTGTATTATGGTGCCCCACCCAGGATTGTAAAATTATGCTAGTTGTGATGATTCTTTCATTTTGAGGCATTTTTCTTAAACATGGCATGAAATTTCACAAAATGAATTTTATAAATTTCAATTGAATGCTTAATTAAAAAAATAAAAACTAAAGATAATGCATTGCAACGGACCACACCTAAATAGTCTTATGTTAGTCATCATAAGAACTTAAGGTGTTATTCCCTCCGTACCAAATTAAGAGTCCACTATTCTTTTTTGTGTTGACCCAAAGTACGATCCCACTTTCCATTTTTTGACATAATTAATGAACCAAAATTCACAATGCTGAATAATTCTTTATCTTAGTCACTACCACGAAGGCCACGCTATGTGTGACCGAAAATCAAACTCAATTCATTAGAACCCAACGATTTGACTTCGTAAGTTAACATTAGTTTATAATCAAAGTAAAAATTTCAAATTACAAATAAAAAAAACGTAAACAATTATGCAATAACAACACATTACTAAAAAAGTGATAAACATATTGTAAATCCCTAAAAACAATAGCTCTAATTCACTAAAAGAGATAAACATATTGCAAATACCTCAATAGCGTCAAGGAAAAAATGTTGAATGTCAAAATCCTCCACCATTAATTGCAAATCCCCAAAAACAAATAAACATTAATAGCAATAAAATAAAGCAAATCGAACCATAATATTTCATTACTAAAGAGAGCATCCAATTTAGGGTTATAATTTGGGAAAATACATTAACACCTAACAAAATATTTTGATACCTACATATACAAATTCATTAAAGTTAGAATAATATTTTTGGATACCTACATATAATATTTTTTTAAAGAAAATAAGAAAACTTGTGTGAATGTTTAATATTTTATAAGGAATTGAAATTAAAAATAAATTAGAAGCAAAAACAACAAAAACAAACATATATATTCAACCAATAATATAACATTACTAATAACATTAAAAAAAAGTCCTAATTTAATGAAACCCTAAATTAATTTGACAAAAAAAATACGAAACATGGTTAAATCTATAGAAATAAATAAAATAAATTGATAAATAATTCCCTTAAAAAAGAGGTCAATGTTTAGTTCGTTTAATTATGAGTGATAATTTGTATTTTCATATACGAACTAACACACAAAACATACCACTGTGTTCTTGTTATTAAAATTTTGCACTAAATTTCTCCCATTGAAGAAATATCTTGGTAATGCCACTAAAACTAACTCTATTCATTTAATAATATCATAATTATGGGAGTAAATTTGGAATATCATAGAAGTTGAGATTACAATGGAGACATGTATAGTCTCTCTTTTACTCAGGCCCAATAAAGAATCATGTTCACACATACACGTCTAGGAAGGAACACAGCAACTTGGATTCAAAGTTGAAACCAAAAGAAAATGGTACTTCATCTTGAATTTTGCTCAGTCCTTCTCAATGCATAGAAACGCGATTCAAAATTCAATTGTTGAAAAGAGGAATCAGACTACATAAAAGTGTGTATATGTGTCTCCCACTCGTCTCTCACAATATATATTGGAAAAAGAGAGGGGGGAGGAAAAATAACCTTATAGGCTCTTAAAAGCAGTCAACAATCTTTTAATTAAACGCCCTTATTGACGTCGAAAACTTTGCCGGGAGGGCAAACATCCTCTCCTGCACCGACCAATCTATTCTCCTACTCACTGACACCCTCTTCATCCCAGCAATGAAGCCATCTCCATCTTCATCTTCACCTCCACATTCAATACAAGCTTTGAACCACAAAAATTTCTTCCAAGTTATTCATAAAGAGAATAAACAAATTTGATTTTTCACATTACTGTAAGCTTTGAGAAGTGCTTTTGGAGAAATTGTAATATAGAGAACGGAGATGGAAAGACGAGAAGTTTTGGCTTCTCAATGACTTTTAGATAACTCTTTACATAGCTTCTTTTTCAACATTTTCCCTATTTAGCTCTTGAACCTTTTTGAGTGAGATATTAATGGAAGAGTATTTTCAAGATTCAATTGGGTTAATGAGGCACATACCATTTATTACTGCCACATGTCATCTTCCGAAGATTTGGGTCTACAATTTTTATTATATACTATAGATACTATAGATTGATTGATTGTATCCTTAATCCATTCAAAAATAAAAAATCAAAATAAAAATAGATATGAGCTCTTAATTTGGGACGGAGTTTAAGGCCATTCACAATAGGTGCCAAAAGTTGTTGTTTTAATATTAAGAGGTTAGTTATTAAAATTCATAATTAAGATCGACGAACCAGCCGGGTACAAAATAGTATTTTTTTTAATGATTAAGACGTTAACGGCTATTTTTATCTTTTACGTCTAAAGTCTCCGGACATAAAAACAAACATATTTTTTAGATTCGAATTTTAGACTTCAAATGAAAAAACAAACGCACCCTAAATAAATTCAAAATTCATATATAGATAAAAAATAAACGCACCCTAACCCTAAAAGGCCCAAAATAAAAAAAAAGGTGTTACAATGTGGTACAAGATTAACACTGACCAGAAAAATTAGGTTTAATCTCTGAAATCTTGGGGTCTCCACTCCGCTGAAACGGCACCGTTGCCTTCCCCAACAGCGACAACCCAATTCTCTCCTCAAACGACAATCCACTTGTACCTTCACATTGCCCAAAACTCGACAAAAACGACATCCCATCTCCTCTCCTCAAGTTGAACCCCATCTCCATCTCCCTCTCCCTCTCCCTCTCCCTCCTCGCTTCCGTTTCCAACACGCGTATCCTCGCCATCTCCTCCGCAATTATCTCTTCGCGAATCCTCTCCTTCTCGATCTCCCGTTGGATCGCCTCTCGCGTGTTCATAGGGTTTTGGAACATCTCGTGAGACCGAGCTGTATTGCAAAATTAACAATTTAGACAAGACTAATCAAGAGTATAAGTAATCAATATAGGTTTTAAAGTAAAAGATGAACCTCGGAGGGCTTGTTCGGTGAAAAAACTGGAGGTAGCAATGGTAGGGGGGTGGTCGTCGATGAATCGGTACTTGAATTCCATGGGAGTGTTCTTCATATTCTGGTACACACGATACGATAAAAAGGGGGAGTTTCAAACCTTGATTTGGGTTTTAGGTTTGGAGTTTACAAGTTTGGTTGGATTTTCATGTGTGAAAGTGTTGTCACGCGCTCAAAGAGTCCGTGCATACACGCTTGGAAAGTTGGATCGTGTGTCATTAGTTGTTTAGTTAGGGATGGTTTATTTTTACAAAAATTCTATTTAGATCCAATTTTTGACATAAAAATCATGGGCACACTCAAGTTGTTATTGGTTGGTTTTGGAGCTCCAAACTAGTGGGACTCAAAAACCAATTAATACGAGGCCGTCACGTCATTTGATCCCTAAAAATTCAGTCGAATCCTCGGTTACAATAAAAATCCTCTTATTCTTATCTCTTAAGTCTCGATCCGAATTATTTATATTTAAAAGGTACCAAAAAGTATTTATTTTTTTTAAATAATTAAGAGGTTAATGGTTATATTTGTCTCTTAATGATTAAGAAGTAGAGTTACATCTGAAGTTTAAGATTCAAACTTCAGATTCAGATGAAAAACAAACGCAACCTTAATTTGTATCTGCCACGGCGTGTACACGTGTTGCTTTTTGTTATGAAAATTTAAAATACCTCAAAATTTGATTTTAAGCCCTCTTTCATTAAAAAAAAGTTGGAGAAAGGGTATCAAATTTTTCTCACGCAATGATTGGCTTTATTTGTGTACTCGTAAATCATTTATTTGCTATTTTTTATAGGCATAATTTGTTAATTCTGGAACATATATTTTTCTACTTTGATATTTAAAAATTGTCAATGTAAATGAGAATTTGTCAATATAATTTGCCCATTTTTGTACTTTGACCACTTCTACATTATTCCATTTTTTAAATATTTAAGCAGTATGAGATGTAATAATATCATTTTCAAGCACAATATGAATTTTTTATTTGATAGAGGTCGTTCACACAAACATTACAACACACAAATTTAAAACACATATTCAGAAGAAGAATCTCCCAGTCCTTCCACGATTGACTGATTCGTGATCAATCATTCTCGATCACAAATTGCAAATTATCAATTACAATTATTAAGATGTGTTGGTTTGGATTTGCACTGAATAAAAGGCATTTCGTTGGTATCACAATTGATCATACATGGATCTTTTGTGCTTGATGTCTATAAGTGTATTCTTTGAAATTAACTCCTACTCGAAGCGTACCAGTAGGATCCTTTGGTAAGAAAAAAGATCCCCCTCGAACGTGTTTATAGTATCTACCAGTGGTAGTCTCTCCTTCGGACGTGTTTTGTTGATCGTTTGCAATGTTACGTGACATCCCTAATGATGTTGAAGATCATCCGAAGGATTCAGCTTGGTTTTGAGCTTACACAACAATGACAAAAATAATAGACTGAAATAAAGTAGTAGAAGATATGAGAGTGAGAGAAGGGATGACATAAAATATAAGTGGTTCGGCCGTTGACCTATATCCATCGTGCAAAGTAAAGGGTGTTTTCATTATAACAGGGCATACACTGCCATGGGAGGTGTACAAGCTCTCTCTCTCTCTCTCTCTCTCTCTCTACAATTTGACAGAGTAACAATAGGGTTAACAATTATCAGATGATGAAGAAGAAGACACGAGGTCTCTTTTATAGGCTTGCGGGTGCGCAATATCACCCCCCAAGCATGCATTCAATGTCTGGTTAAAGTTTGACGGCTATAGAGATGAGCAAAAAAGCTATGATGAAGAATATTATCCCCACATGGTTATTTAATCTTCTATAACGGCTTTAATATGATATGCCTACAATGCCCCTTATATGATTTCCATATGTGCACGAGATATTTGAGGTTGGAGATCTTGACAAGATGAGACTGTTATATTCTAACCGCACATTAAAGAGTCGAGACGAGACTGGACAGCCGTCTGAGATCGGCGTTCCAATCTAGCCAGATGGTTGAGGAGATATTCTGGTGTCATCTGAGGCTGACTCTAGTATAGTATGAGTCCAACTCTGGTGTAGCGGCCGAGACTAGTATGCTTACGTTTATTGAGAACTTATCTCGGTTGGTCATTTGGAGTAGTTTATGAGGCTGAAATCATTTAGGACGGTACCAACGGTCAGAGTTTCTTATGAATGGTAGACCTCTTCAAGGATATCAATGATGAAGGAATTTTCTCAATGAGTAGTCAAGCCGAAACTGCCTTGGACGAGACTGATTATGGGGGTCCTTAGTTAACAGTGATCATGTTCCAAATCCACCTCTGTGAAGGATGCCCTTCGCTAGTGGGTCATC
Source organism: Sambucus nigra (assembly GCA_949130495.1). Taxonomy (NCBI): domain Eukaryota; kingdom Viridiplantae; phylum Streptophyta; class Magnoliopsida; order Dipsacales; family Adoxaceae; genus Sambucus; species Sambucus nigra. The sequence goes on from OX422216.1 coordinate 640,104,761, forward strand.
TGAACGAGACCATACTTATGTATATCAATCACCCTATAGACCTTAGCCTTCAATGATAGTGGAAGGCTGAGGTTTAAACACTTTTGACATCTCCTCTTGTCCTGGCGTTGTGATTCTTAATCTGCGTCTGATGGTATCCCATAGCTAGTGGAGGTGCAACGGGTCATATTGGGCTGTGGTAGAGGTGTCACTTCTCACTTATGAGAAGTAAAACACATATCGTTCATTGAGGGGCTTGGCGAGTGTTGGCATAACTCCCTAAGTTATGCACCCAGTCAAACGTCACGTTTGGGCATTAGGGTGCGTTCCCTAATGATGAGCGCATTGGGAAACCTCACGAGTGGATTTAGGCAGAAAAATCCTTAACTTTTCATTTCTACCAAAAGTCCAGTCAGAGCAAAATCACGTGTTTTTAATCTCTCTAAGAACTCTTTCTTCTCTGGCATTTTTCTTACGTCCTCAACCTCTTTTCTTCATTTTCAAGTTTTATTTCCACTTTTTTTCGTTATTTCCTTGGTATTTCTACAATTTTATTTTTTCTACAATTTTTGTTTACTACGGCCACCAGTTCATGGTGGTTTGTGCCTCTAATTGTGGCGATTTGGGTGGGTAGGAAACTAAGAGTTGGTTTTAGGTTGAGTTAGTAAGATTTATGGAGTTTTAGGTCATTTTAAGGGTTGATATTACATTTTTCGATGAGAGTTACCCGAGCCATTACACTGGTGTTCTTGGTGTTCTTGAGGGAAACTATTCAAAAATTACCCAACTACCTTAGTTTAATCCTTAGCAATTTCCACTTAGGCTTCCCACGTGCCGGTTCATGTACCGCTAGCTATACAAGCTTGGTGAAGAGTTTCATCATCTCAGACAACACGTGAGACGATAGATAAGAAAGGACGAGGACGAATCGCACTGACGTAGGCCTCAGATACCATGGACTCCCCTATAGCTGTAGAGAAACCTGTTTTACTCTTGACTCACCCCTCTCTATCCGAGACCACAGTTAGGTCCCGTTTAGTGATTACCATCAGCAGTGACACTATGTTGTCTTCTTCTTTCAAGGGTTATAGCCCTTCTGAAAGCTTAGGTCTTTATGATGATCAAGTGAACTCTAAGGCTGACTATTTTGAGGTGGCCATGAGAGTTACTGTAGCCCGTCTTGGTGAGGGTGAGATAGCAAAATGCATCGAGTCAAGTAACAGGGGTCGTCCCAGTACTTCTCCTCGCCAGTAGGGAGACCCTAACCCCAAATCTACAACATTTCAAATGATGAGTCTCAGAACGAGGTTGGTGACAATGTACCCCCACCCCCTCTTACGCCCACACCTATCTTGGCTATAATTCCGATCGAGTTCAGACAACGTAACCCTCGTGGAAAAGCCCCTGCCATTGAGAAGAAGGGTGAAGATCCTTACAATTTGGACACAAGTGTAGCCTCGACCATTCCCAGTGATGTCCGTAAGACTTATCTGATGCTTTGGAAACACATTTATGGGGTCAAGCCTTCTATTGGTATGAGACTGCTTTTCGAGGACGAGCTTTTGATCTTAGAAATAAGGGAGAAGTTATTTTTTACTAGCAGATGTTCAAGGTCGGATTTCGCTTTTCTTTTCACCCATCCATTAAGGCAATTATTTCTTCAATTGGTATTGCTCCTTCCCAATTGACTCCGAATGCCTGGAGGATCCTTTACGGAGTGGCTCATCTTTGGAGAGTAGTCTAGGATGAGGATCTTCTAGTCAAAACCTTTCGAGCGTGTTACACGACTGTTACCACAAAAGCCAATCTAAATTATTACCATTTTGTGGCTTGTCGCCCTAATCGAAAACTTCTTTACATCAATCTGACTTCCAATCACGATTGGAAGTCCCGTTAATTCTTGTAATACCCCTGCCTTTATAAGTATTTTAATTTTCATGTGTGCATGAATTTGTTAATTTAATCGAGAGAAATTAAATTGGTTTTGATAAACATTAATTAGCGAGATAAAAAATTAATATTTATTATTAGTATTATTTACTTGCTTGTGATAAGTAAATAGATATGTGATTTGTTATATGTCGCGTATGAGTGAAAACTGCGGTTTATTATTATATGTCGATAGTGTGTTATATCGACGGGCCCGATTATTGAGATATTATCATATTTGGAGTTGGGTGACTCGGATGACCTTTTTGAGTGCATCGGTGATCCGGGAAGTGTCGAAATAGTCTAGAATAGGTACTCGGATGTTATTATTGGGTTTAAAGGACTTTTTAGGCATAACAGGACTCGTATAAGGGTAGGAGGGTCTTTTTACACTTAGGGTTAAGTGGAAAATGCGATTAGGGTAATTAAGGGATTATTTAAAAGGTTGGGAAGATGGATGGAAGCTCACCTTTGATTTTTTGCATAAGAGAGACTGAGAGAGAGTTCTAGAGAAAGAAAAAAAGAAGAGAAAGGAGAAAAGGGGCTTGAAGAAGAGGAAGAAAAGCTATTTCCGAATTCAACCCATCATCAAACTTAGAGAACATCATATCTTACCCACCAAGGCAAGTAGTTACTTGCTTTAAGTTGCAATTATGCGTAGTTAAGTACTTTCATAATCAGAGATAAGAATATGTGAATTAAAGTTGTAAGGATTGAAACTTTGGTTAATTAATGTAGAGATTAAGATGATAATGGATCTCTGATTTAAACTGATTATTAGTTAGGATTAATCATATTAGAATTTTGAATTTAATTATGGGATTAAATTAATGAGCATGTAGAACTTGGATAGGAAGGTTGAATTTTTGAAAATCAACTTGGGGGGAAATTCTGAATTGAATTAATTTGATGTTTGATTTGTAATCCTTGGTGTTTGATATAGGATTCATGGTTAGTTAGGGGTTATAATGTTACTAGAGTGTTAGCATATTGATGTGTGAGGTTAATTCCATCTTTGGGGAGACTTGGCACTTCTATTAAAGGGTTTTGGAGGAGAAAACCCGAGGAAGAAAATGCCTGGCAACCTAGCAAACCGAACCCGGCTTGTTGGGGGGAGTGAAGCAGTTCACTCAACCTAGCCGGTTTGGTTTACTGGCCTGCAAAATTTTTATTCGTGGGTTGTTTTGACCTATTACGACTTGAGGACTTACTATTGGGGCTTTCAGGGTACCGTGGTATTACTAGGGAAGGATTTCCAAGGTTAGGTAACTGTGATAGGCCAATGAATAGATGGGTTTGAGTAAGGAGAACCGATAATTCAAGTGAGTGAAAATTTGAATGATCAATCAAGAAGTTGGTTTGAACTTCGAGATCGGGTAAACCGTTCGGTTGGAAATGCGTACGAGCTGGGTACTTTATATTATACATATTAGAGTGACGTTTATATATATGTATGTACGTAAGTTACTTGTTTATATCAAATATACCAACTCGATAGTGTTATCCTAAGAGTTTGAGCGTAGTGGGCCCTCCACCCTGGCATTAACAAATAAGATAATGTTGCAACCCCCGAACGTATATATATTTCAATATTGGCCATAAAAAACTACCCAAAAACTTGCTCGGATCATAAATCCTCGGCATTTTATTAAGAAGGTCAGACAAATTACCTTAGCAGTCTAATTGATTTCGCTCTTTTTCAATAGATTAAAAAGAACTTGAATATCTCTTGCATAAAGTTGACATAATAATTGAAACCCAACATCCGATTGAACAAAACATATTATCTAAAATTAAATTACATAACTCCAAATCAATATTTGTTGGCAGGAAAATGAAAATTGTTCCTTAAAAAAGATTAGGGACTCCATCATTAGCATGTACAAATAGTGAATAATTAACTGGAAGGGGCATTGTTAGTCTGTTACGGTAGTACTGCTGCCTCCTGATTGTCAGCTGCGTCAATACTTTTCGCTACATCGTTTTGTATGTCCTCAGTAGAAAATTCTTCCACATCCTTCACTTCCTGAGCTGGCTCGATAATATCCCCGCCGTTTTGAACAATTTCTAGCAGCAACCCGGACCCACCATTATGAACAAGTTCTCTAGCATCAAGGAATAATACTTTTTCCCCTTTTATGATTGTTCATCACTTTTTTGGTGAATGCCCCTACCGGGCGCATTTCACACCAAAACTTGAATCTATCCTTCTGTACTTTCTGTCTTCCCCTTTTCTTTGTATCATCTTTATCCCTTTTCAACTACAACAATAGCCCCTCATTTTTCTTCGAATTTCCAGGATTAGAAACTTTCTAGAATGATGACTCACATTTCTTCCTAACCAGCACTAGTTCCTTTTTCTTCCCTTGATCAAAACTTGTACTATTGGTAGTTTCTTCAACCTTAATAGGCTTGGTTTATTAATGGTGTCGGTGGTGGTGATGGAGTCGATAACAACATGACGGTGGAGGTTGTGGTGGTATGCTTAAAAGGAATTTTGAATTGAAAGATTTTTGTAGAAAACATTCTCAGTGTTCGCAATTTTACGCAAAATCAGATCACTGGAAAATTGGAAAACGGTTTTCTAGTTTGGGAAAAGTAGACATTTGAACACAATTTTCCAAAAAAAAATTCAATACCCCTCTTATGATTTTTTTTAATTTATCAAACAAAAAAACTTTTCGTAGTATTATTAGTGATCAATATTATAGTAAGATGCCTTAGTTTACGATTTTTCTGTACTTAGTATTCCTATTAACTGAACAACATAATAACAGTATCCAGTAATATAGGCTCTACTTTACTTGTTAATTAATTATGTTGATCGATAATGATTTAATGCACTGCCATATTCTGGATATCTACATGAAGAGAAATCATGTAAGCTAAGAGCAATACAGTTGCGGAACTAGAGTAGAAATGGGAACTCCTGTTAAAAGGGAAAATTACACATTTCACAATTATCACTACTTGGGATTGTTCACCGTACAATAAACTCTGCCAGAGAACAACACTTCATTAACAGTTATGATATGATTCTCATCAGTTACCTTTGCCAATGGAACGATGAAATTTTGCGATGAGATGGAGCCACTAAACTCCTTTTCTACATATTATTTTTCTGTTAAATCAAGTTACTTATGTCACTATAATACTTTTCTATTAAGAAGAAATAAGACTTCATTAATAAAGAAAAGGAGTAAAAAGATAAGATGAACAAGTTGCCCACCTATACTATAACAAAAGAAAACAAGAAAATATAAAAATTCACATTTTATAACCTCCATCAAACAATAGTAAATAAAGAAAAATGAATGCCCTTAAAATTTTAACAAGGAAGTCGATAATCTAAAGGTCTATTTGGTTGTGTTTAAAAACTTTTTTTTTCTTCGAAACACATTCCTGGTCAAAATTTGCGTTTGGCAAACCTATTTTTAAAAAGTGGGTTTAAAAGATCTTTCGTTTAAACTCGTGTTTTCTGAAAGAACTTGTCTTTTAACTCAAAAATATTCATGTTCCAAATTCTCATTCATTTACACTTGAATGTATACTATATATAACACATATAAATGTGAATACATATAATTTATGTTTTGTATGAGAGTAGTTTGTGCTAGGGTGTTTATGAATAAATTGAGGCTTACCCCGTCTTAATGGTGATGAAACAGTAATAAATGTACTCTAAGAAAATAGGAATAAACTCTAGTGTATATTACAATGATAAGTAATGAATACAAATTGTTTTAGATAATAAATGAACCTATGATGGATGTTAGTTAGAGGGAAAGAGAAGAAAGCACTCTAAATACACTAAAGATAGGCAGACAAACACCAAAATATGGGTGGAATAGTGTTTAGATATCAATAAATGCTTGAAATGTTAGTAAGAACTGGACAAGCGTATTAATGGAGGAGAGTAAAAGCACTGGTTTATAATAAATATCTCAAAATGATCTTATGGCTCTAAGATCTCGTGGCATATCAAAGGATAAGTGAGGTATATATAGGCTCAGGTTGGAATTTATATGAAAAGAGTTTTGCATTCATTATTGTGAACACGTAGCACAATAAAGTGAGGTTACATCATCTTTATATAGATATATTAGATTTAGTAATACCATTTTCCAAAAAATAAAAAATTAATATGAGAGCATTCATTATTGTGAACACGTAGCACAATAACGTGAGGATACACCATTTTTATATAGATATATTAGATTTAGTAATACCATTTTCCAAAAAATAAATAATTAATCTGAGAGCATGTACAAACATTATATATATATATATATATATATATATATATATATATATATTAAGCATCCTGCACACACAGGACAGCCAGGGTCGGCTTGGCCTATAGGCAAAGTAGGTGGCCGCCTAGGACTTCCCATTAACCTAGGGCTCTAAATTAAAAAAAAAATAAGTATAAAAAGAATTAGAGTTTTCCACTTAAAAATAGCCCCAAATAAAATATAACTTGATCTACTTAAAACAAATAACAATATAAAAGGCCCCAAAATAAAGTAAAACATATTCTTTTATATTTAAAAGCTCAAATAAGATTAAATAAAGTCCCTAACACTAAACAAACTCAACCCACTCTTACATGTACTATATCAACCAACTCCTACATTAAAAAAATATGAGGATACTTTGGCCACTTTTTAGTAGTGGAAATTTTTTTTTCGTTTTTTATTTCCAATTTTCATCTCCAATTCTAATTTTTATTTTGCATAAAAAATTTTAGGATAATAGAAAATGTTAGTAGTACGAATAAATTACTGTTTGCAAAATTTAGTCTATAGAGAGTTAAGAGTGTGAAATGTGAGTTACATAACGTTTCGGGTTATAATGCATATACAGAAAATTTAGGATCCAAACGTAACTTACAAAAAGTTACGGGGCCAAAATATAATTTATAAAAATGTAATTTACAAAAAGGTAAAAGGTCTAAATATATGTTATAGAAGGTTCTCAAGGTCGAAATATAATTTTGAAACTTCAAAAAATTATGGAAAATATGAAGAAGTGGTTTTCCAATTTCATGGAAAATTGAAAATGCTAGAAAACTCTTTTCCAAATTTCCATTTTGAAAAAAATATAAAACTTGAACACATTTTCTAATTTTTTCACGAAAGAAATTTGGAATTTTTTTCTGGAAAATAGGCTTGTTTTCCTCAACTAAACAAGGTCTTTGTGCTTTGGTTTGATCTGAACAAGTTAGAAACTTTAAATAATGATAGTTTCAATTATTTTTGTTTGAAACTTAAAGACTATTTAACACATGACAATATTTGTGATAATGATTTAAATCAATTGTTTTGTGAGTTAAAATTTTTGAAAACGTCTTTACTAAAAGAAACTAATAAAAAAAATTAGGTTTAAGACTACATTAAAAGAATGAATTATATTTTTCCAAATGATTGGATTGTCTATAGAATAATTTTGACAATACTTGTTATGGTTGCCTAGGTCGAAAGAATTTTTTCAAAGTTAAAATTAATAAAAACTTACATTCTTTCTACCACGTCACAATATTAAATCGATTAACTATGTTAGAAATTAGAAAAAAAACGTTTACAAAAATAAATTTGATGATTCAATTGATAACTTTGTATAAAAATGTGAGAAGAACACATTTTTTAATTTAGATTTTGTTTGCACCAATTCATTAGGTTCCTGAAATGGAACGAGAAATGATTTTGAGTCCCAAATTGTATTTCCAAATCGTCCCCCAAATAGTAGTAAATGTTGTACCTTGTGGTATGAGTCCTGTCGAGTACAACATTCTATTACTATTCGGAGAATAATTTGGGAGATTTTTTCTAGACTCATAGTCGGCTGTGGGGTTGGTACATTACTTATGTATGTTGAGGGTGTGCCTGGCTTAGACCTCTTGGGGCAAGAAAAGTAAAAATAGAATACATAACTTATGCATGCATATATTTTTTGCTCAGCTTATACATGCATAGATAACACCTCAATTGGTTGATCAAACGTGACCACAAGCACTGCTACCAATTATATTGTTTGCTCAACCTATCCATGCATAAATTATGGATTTGCTCCAAGTGCTTACCAGTTTGATTCCACGAGAGGTCAGAATGCCGAGAGATATCTTTGTAAAAGATACGTGTAAATTCCCCATACTTTAATTTAATCTTCCCGCTTTTCTAAAAAACATGTAAATTACCCATTTACCAAAGAAACATGGTATTTTGCCCTTATATTCGTGTGTTATAGCTTGTTCACGTTTAAGGCATCAGTTTTATTATCAGGGAACAAGAAAAATATTTGAAATTATACATGCATCTATTGTTTTAATTGTTATTTGGATACAAAAACTAGTAACAAAGCCAAATTAAATGGCAACACACGTCATCTATTGTTTCAATCACAGCCACCATCGCACCCACCATCCCCATTTCCTTCACCAGGGACGTAGTCACGATTTGTGGAAAGTGGGTGTTGATACCAAAATTAATATGCTGACGTGGATGAATAATAAGAAGACACGTGTCGATCTACATAGCATAACAGCAACGAGGAAGTTTATTTCCCCGACCAAGTCATTCTCACTCCGAGCAATAGGTATACTCCGAGGATCTCCATCGCTCCGAGGAACTTCTGAACGACGAGCAAATAAGGCGGTCCGAGCTGCATCTCGGCCACAGTATTAATTGCCAGATAATCAACAGTTCAACTATTCATTGAATGCTTATCATTTGGACACACATGCTTAAAGGGCATTAAATGTATTACCCTTTCATATGTATATCATTTAATGTATCATCCTTTCAGATGTGATCCTCAAGGCTATAAATACATTGTATCACCCTCATTCAAAGGGACCGAAATTTCTTGAGAGAATTTGTATTCGAGAATTCCCAAAACACTCAGCAATAACATAACAGTGGACGTAGGCCATTCTTATAAGGCTGAACCACTTTAAAATTCTTTGTCTCATTTATTTATCTGTGATTGAATAATTAGAGTGTTCTAATTTTTTACATCAACAGATTGGCGCCGTCTGTGGGAAACGACTGTTGTTATCATTTTTCACGAAAATTCATTCATCATCAATGGCAGATAATCCAGAATCCAGCAATCGAAACACTGGAAATGCTGGAAATCTTCGAAATCCTTCTGTACCTCCAGATCTGGCTGTAATTATGACGAATCTGGACCAAGGACAAACCTCCATGCAGGAAACCATGCGACAACTCATACAAACTCTCCACGGCGTTGCACCTGCACATTCGGGGACATCTAAGTGGTCAGACGCAAACCTATTTACCTTCTTCACGATCCAGGCGTACAGAGACGTATCGTAATGAGGAATCTGATGATTTCTCCTATCAACCTGGGCAAACTTCATCAATACGGGCCACAGATACTGAGCAACGTGTTACTCTCTCTCCAGAGAGGAACAGTGCCTTGGAAAGACTGAGCAGGGTGTCTCCTTTCAGTCGATTAGGCCCTAAGAGGAATAGGAGTCCATCTAGAGCCATGTCGAGGAGCTTTTGACAACCATCAGATCTAAGAGAAGGATCAGCATAATCACGACCAGTTGCTCGTCAAGATAGATCTCAAGAGTCTACGTCAGAGAAATAAATTGTTCGAACTAAGAGGCCTGAGGAAGGAAATGATGCATGGAAAGGTTCCATTCAGCGGTTGGAGGATAGATTGGGAGAAATGGCTAAGGTGAGGAACCCCCTACAATGAACTTTTGTTCAAGGTACACCCTTTGTACAGGCCATCGTGGATTTTTCTACACCGTCGAAATTTAAAGCACCTGTGGTGACCCCCAAATATGATGGAAAGACAGATCCTATTCTTCACATAGAGCAATATCAAGCTGCTACCCACATCTATACTGTCCCCGACGAGATGAGATGTAGAGCATTCTCAGGAACTCTTACTGGATCTGCCCAGATATGGTACAACAATCTTCCTCGGGGTAAGATTTTAACTTTCTTTCAGTTGGCTGAGTTGTTCATTAGCAATTTCTATTTAGGAGCAAAGCCAGTAAAACGAGTAGCACATTTTTTAAGTGTTAGACAAAAATCTGGTGAGAGTACTAGAGATTACATAACTCGTTTTAATAACGAGAAGCTCGAAGTTATAGATTATGAAGAAAAGACAGCAATCACCGCCTTGATGAGTGGGTTATTTCCTAACAAGTTGTATTACACTTTGGCCAAAGATCCACCTACAACTATGTCAGAGTTGATGGCAAAAACGGCCAAAATCATGAATGTAGAGGAAGCTATGGCTGCAAAGAAGAATATAGATAAAGAAACCAAGGTGAAAGTCGACAAATCTAAGAAGAAAGATCATAAGGGTAATGGTGGTGACAAGCATTCCAAGAATAATAAGTCGTCATGGGAACTCCTGAAGAAATTCGATAATTATACTCCTTTGAAAATGGGTATTAATCATGTCTTGGAAGAAATCAAGAATAACGAGGAAATAAAGTGGCCAAAGAAACTGAGGTCAGATCCTGACACGAGGAACAGGGAGAAATATTTTGAGTTCCATAAGGACCATGGACATATGACCAAAAATTGCATAGCTCTTCAGAACGAGATTGAAACGCTCATCCGAAGAGGAAAGCTAGCAAAGTATGTTGATCGGGGAGGTGAAAGAAGAAATAATGACCAAACTAGAGAGAGGTATAGATCTCCTCGTCGATCAGAGGAGAAAAAGAAGAGAAACCATGAAGATGATCCAGATGATGACCCTAATCTTCCCAAGAAGCCAAGGCAACCAGAACGAGAGGTATTTTCAATACGTGTTGGATCATTTGATTGTAATGTCATTACAGGAGGAGATGCAAGAGGAGGAGACCTTACTGCAGAAAGAAAAGCTTACCTCGGAGAAGCTCAAGATTGCTCGTACATTCAGCGAATAAATTTGGCTGAGGAGGATCACCCGAGGAAGGTAAACAAAGATAAGCTGGTCATTGTTTTTTCAAAAAATGATCTTGCAGGTGTCCTTTACCCTCACGACGACCCTTTGGTGATCAAAATGAGAATGAAAGAAGTGATGATTTCAAGGGTTTTGGTAGATAATGGTAGTTCGGCAGACATCATGTACTACTCAAGCTTTGATAGTTTAAATTTAAAATTATCTCAATTAGAGCCTTATCATAGACCTCTCCTGGGTTTGGCTGGCGAGAAAGTTTTTCCACTTGGGACCATCAAGTTGGATATATTCATTGGAACCTGGCCTGCTTGTCGAACAGAAAGAATATGCTTCTTTGTGATGGATAAGAATGTGCAGTCAACCTATAACATCATCATGAGAAGAGTTGGTTTAAAGAAGTTCGAAGCAGTTCCATCTTCAGTACATCAGTGCTTAAAATTCCCAACAAATTTTGGAGTAGGAGTTGTGAAAGGTGATCAAAAAGTAGCTCGGGAGTGCTATTATTCATCTGCCGAGCAAGAGGAGTTTAAAGAGTCAAGGAAAAAGACTACTACCTACCAGGTGGATGAAGGTACAGAAATTGAAACATTGGATCCTAGAGATGAATCTCAACTTGTAAAAGGGCAGGTGGTGGAATCTACAGAAAATGTTATTCTGGACGATGAACACCCTGAGCGAACAACTCAAATAGGTTCGTCGTTGGATGCTTCAATAAAACAGGAGTTGATAACTTTCCTGAGAAGCAGAAAGAAAACTTTTGCATGGAGTCATGAAGACATGCCAGGAATAGATCCAAACTTGTTATGTCATGAGCTTAATGTGAATAAGGAGATCAAGCCTGTAAAGCAGAGAAGAAGAGTATTTAGTCCCGAGAAGAATCAAGCTATACAAGAGGAGGTCAAGAAGCCCCAGAAAGCCCAATTCATTGAAGATGTGAAATATCCAGATTGGTTAGCAAATGTGGTGATGGTAAAAAAGAAAAACAATAAATGGAGAATGTGTGTTGATTTCACCGATCTCAATAAGGCATGCCCAAAGGATCACTTTCCATTGCCCAGATTTGATCAATTAGTGGATGCTACCTCGGAACATGAGCTGCTCAGCTTCATGGATGCTTACTCTGGCTACAACTAGATCAAAATGAAACCTGAAGACAGGGAAAGTACTTTTTTTATTACTCCTAGAGTAACTTATTGTTATAATGTTATGCCTTTTGGTCTGAAAAATGCAGGTGCGACATACCAGCGGCTGATGAACAAGGTTTTTACCGAACAAATCAGTCGCAATATGGAAGTCTATGTCGATGATATGCTGATAAAGAGCAAGAAAGCTGCTGACCATATAGTTGACTTAGGTCAGACCTTTGATCAACTGGATAAATACCAAATGAAGCTCAACCCGACGAAGTGCACATTTGGAGTACGAGAAGGAATGTTTCTCGGATACATCGTCAACAAGCGAGGCATAGAGGCAAATCCATTAAAGATCAAAGCTCTTTTAGGGTTGCGATCTCCAACAACGAAGAAATAAGTACAGAGTCTTACAGGACGAGTTGCAGCACTCAACAGATTTGTATCTCGAGCAACTGATAGATGCCTTCCATTCTTCAAAACACTTCGAAAAACTTTCGAGTGGAATGATGAATGTAAAAAAGCCTTTCAAGACTTGAAGAAATATTTGGGAACACCTCCACTGTTGTCCAGGCCAGTAATGGGAGAAAAGTTGTACTTGTACCTGGTAGTATCAGAGAATGCAGTCAGCTCGGCATTGATCAGAATGGAGAATGGAGTCCAGAAGCCAATTTATTATACAAGTAAGGCTTTCCGAGGTAAAGAGATCAGGTACCCAAAGTTAGAAAAATTGGCATTGGCATTAATTGAAGCAAGTAGAAGAATGAGGCCATATTTCCAGTCCCATACCATCATCGTGTATACCGACATGCCATTAAGACAAGCCCTTCATAAGATAGAAAAGTTAGGAAGACTGATGTACTGGGCAATAGATCTCGGTGAATATGATATTGTGTATGAACCCAGATCATCCTTAAAAGGGCAAGCTGTAGCAGACTTTATAGCAGAGTTTACATATCCTAATACCCCCGAGGAACAAAAGTTGCTCGCTGACCAACCTGTGGATGTTACAGGACCAACAGACATAAGCTCAGACCAACTCCGGTTGGTAAAAGGTCTTGTGGATGTAGAAAGATCATCAAATTCGAACTCAGACCAACTTCGGTTGGTAAAAGAGAGAGAAGAGATGATCGATGAAGAACGAAAAATACCAGGGGAGGATGAAAGGAAACAACAAATATTTCACCGAGGAACTCTGTCAGATAAGAAATTTGAAGACGAGTTACCTACATGGAGATTATATGTAGATGGGTCATCTTGAGCAAGAGGTTATGGAGCAGGAATTATTTTGAACACCCCAGACGAGATTGACATGGAATATGCTCTGCGATTCCAATTCAAAACCTCCAATAATGAGGCTGAGTACGAGGCCATGATAGCAGGTCTTAATTTAGCAAAGGGTATGGAAGCGCAACAAGTACTGGTATTCAGTGATTCTCAATTAATTGTGAATCAGATAATGGGAACATATGCAGTTAAAGGAGAATTAATGGTCAAGTATCATGCAAAAGTGATGGAGTTATTGGTAGAATTGGATGCCATTCAGTTGATCAGAATACCAAGAATGGAGAATGCACGAGCAGACGCACTGGCCCGACTAGCATCAGCTACTCGTACCGAGCTGCGAAGAACGATACCAATTGAAGTATTAGAAAGTCGGAGCATAGATGAAGACCTGACGATGAATATTATTACCCTTGATTTAGGACCATCTTGGATGGATCCCATCAGGGCATATATTGAGGAGGGAGAATTGCCGGAGGATAAGCTCGCTGCCAAGAAATTGAAGTTTAAAGTTGCTTGGTATGTACTAACTAATGGTGTTTTGTATAGACGAGGAATTATGGCAGGTTTGCAGAGATGTGTACATCCCTCCGAGGTGAAAGAATTGATTGAAGAGATCCATGAGGGGTCCTGTGGAGCTCATGTAGCAGGTCGGACACTTTTGCAAAGGGTGATGACGCAGGGATACTACTGGCCGACGATGAGGGCTGATTGTATAGCCTATGCCAAGAAATGTGACAAGTGCCAACGTTTTTCCTCCATCCGACGAACTCCACAAGCACTGCTGACACCCATAACTTCCCCTTGGCCATTTGCCATATGGGGAATTGATTTGGTTGGACCACTGCCGACGACCTGAGGAAGGTTCAAATACCTAATGGTCGCAGTAGATTATTTTACTAAGTGGGTAGAAGCTGAGCCACTTATTGATATGACATACGAGAAGGTGTACCAATTCGTTTGGAAGAACAACATATGCCGATATGGTCTCCCTCATGCCTTCATCATAGACCATGGAACATAATTTGATAACGAGGAGTTTGCTGCCTATTGTCATCAGTCAAACATTTTGAAGGTTCATTCAGCACCAGGTCATCCTCAGAGTAATGGACAAACTGAAGTGACGAACAGAACATTACTAAATGGTTTAAAGAAGAGGCTGGGTGAGGCTAAAGATAATTGGATTAATGAGCTACAATCAGTATTATGGGCTTACCGAACAACTCCCCGAGCAGCAATTGGGGAATAACCATATATGCTGGCATTTGGAAGTGAGGCCGTAATACCTGCTGAGTTGTGTCTTTCAACCCATCGAGTGCTGAATTTTAATTCCCCAGTCAGCGACTTAATGAGAAGATTGGATTTGGATATGCTCGAGGAGGTTAGAGAAGAGGCAGCCATTAGGAATGCTGCTTACCAACAACGAATAGCTCTGTTCTACAACAAGAGGGTGAAGAAATGCGACCTAAAAGAAGGAGATTACATGCTGAAGAAGTTCATTCAGAAACATAATAAGTTGGAATCAAACTGGCATGGCCCTTACCGAGTTACAGAAGTTGTTCGACCAGGAACTTACCGAATAGCAACTCTAGAAGGAGAGGAATTTAAGAATGCATGGAATGCTGAACACCTACGCAAGTATTATCAGTGATGTAAAATGTACAGCAGTCCCATCAATATGAATAAAACGATGATGTTTCGCCATCTTCTTTCTTTTATTCATAGTTTTTCGGGGAAATACTAGTGTACAACACTACGCTGCTCAGCAATAAAAGCAACATGATAGTTCAAACCCAGATCAACTCCGGTTGGTAAAAGGGGGAGAACAAAAATATACTCATTTGGTTAGGAGGGGTACACTAGCTCAGATCAACTCCGGTTGGTAAAAGAGTTAGTGGACATGATAGTTGGAAATCAGACCAACTCCGGTTGGTAAAAGAGCAAGAACATTATGGTACGAACCTAGACCAACTCCGGTTGGTAAAAGGGCGAGAACAAACTATACTCCTTTGGTTAGGAGGCGTACACTAGCTCAGACCAACTCCAGTTGGTAAAAGAGTTAGTGGACATGATAGTTCGAACTCAGACCAACTCCGATTGGTAAAAGAGCGAGAACAAACCATACTCCTTTGGTTAGGAGGCTGACACTGGCTCAGATCAATTTTGGTAAAAGGGCAAGTGGACACGATAGTTCAAACTCAGGCCAACTCCGGTTGGTAAAAGGGCGAGAACAACAATGCCAATCTCAGTTAACGCCAACTTATGTTGGTCGGGAGGTAACATTATTATAAAAAATATTCCAAATTGAACCAAGTATGGTTGGTCGGGGATAAAAACCCATTAACTGTAGTTGGTCGACAAGGAGAATTTACCGACCTTGGTTGGTCAGATATATTTTATGAAAAAAAAAATTAAGTACGTTTAGTCGGGAATAAACTCTCACTAACTATACTTGGTCGACAAGCATAATTTAATAACCTTAGTTGGTTGGAAAATTTTTAAACATTTTATACTCATTACTTTATTATTAAGTAATCAAGAAACATTCCTGATAATTGTAATTTGTCTTATTACTAAGTTGGTCAATGAACCACACAATATTATTATGCAAGCACAAATATAAAGTGTTTGATAAGAACAAAACAATAGCAATACAGATTTGCAAACAAAAATGAAAGTCTTTCATAAAATTCAAAAATAAATTACAAGTACATTGATAGTTAGATGAATATGTATACTAACTGTTACATCAGAAATTCCTATTCTATTGGTTTTTTCCCTTCAGCTTTTGAAACAGGCTCCTCGCCAGCAGGAGGATCTTCAAGGCAAAGAGGAGAATTAATAAAGTTAAGATCTCGCAGCATCCGGACATTCATTATTGAAGGAGTATCCAGTAAATGTTCAGGACGAGATAATTCAGCCTGTGAATGAAGGGCATAGTCACCAAGGTACTTGGAGATCAAACAACGAGGAATGGCCCGAGTAGGTATCCAACTCATATCAAGCTTGAATGGCGGATTTGGTAGATCGAGCAGCCCAGGAGCATGGTACTCCCATAAATAATGGCCTTGATCTAGTTTCAGTACACCCAGGGCGTTCAACCATCCTTGTTTGTAGCCTTCGTTATGAGCATTTTCAATACGATCATCCAAGTGACAAAGAGCCTCACTGTAGTCTGCCATCCAGAACTCACGACGTTGTTTGTGGAATTGGAAAGTTAGTCTCTCTAACTGCTCGTGAAGGTTCCTGGCAAAAATATCCTTATTATCCAAAGCAGACTTGGTCGCAGCAAGTTGATCCTTCAGAGTTTGGATTTTATTGGACATTTCAGACAAAGCCCGATCTTTTGCATTTAGTTGAAATGCTTGGTTCTCCAATGCTGCTTGTGTACGAGCTTCTTCAATAGTAGTATGAAGAGCTCTTGGTCGTCCCCGAGAACCTCTTCCTCGTCCCTGAGTAGCGGTAGAAGGCTCGGCTCGTCTCAAAGCTTCTAATTCTTCTCGTAACTTGGCATTCTCAACCTCTAAGAAGGAGAATCCTTAGTCGGTGACTGATACCAAGGCAGTGGAAGATGAAGCAGCAGACCTTAGCTGAGCTAGTTCTTTTTGCAGATTGTTATTTTCCTGCTCCAGTAGCTCGGTGATTTGCTTGTGCCCTTCAACATCTGTCTTCAATGTCCTCTCTCTCAGTTCATAGCCAGCAAGCATTTTGTCATAACCTTTTTCAGCACTGATTTGTTTGAGTTTCTTCTCATACCCTTCGTGCAAAAGATTTGAAGACTCTTTATATTGCTACTGAAGTTTGTCGAGAGTATCTTGCAAGTCTTCAATCATTTCATAATAAGCCACATTGTTGGCTACATCATGATCAAGAAGACATTTCAAATACTGATATGCCTCCACTGCTTGGTCTGAAGCATCTCGACCCAGAATATCGACAATCTGGGATTTGTCCAAGTCAGTGTGGCCAGCCTTAAAATATGCATTACATTGATGAAGCAGAGTTGTGTCATGGGCAGACAGAAATTCCATTCTAGCCATAAACTAGTAAAGAAGAGAAGGCAAGAGTTAATAAAAAGCAGACAAAAATTCAAAAAAAGGTGATTTTATTACATCATCAAAAAGAGTACAGCGTTCAGAATACAGAGTACAAGTAAAAGAAAATAAGATAAATACCGAACAACTTCACACCTTTTCCTTGTCTCCCAAGACTTTCTCGAGAGGCTGGGATGAGGATCTCGGTTTCTCGGTGGGAATAATCAGTTGGTCGGCTGGAGCTAGAATTTGTTCAGAAAGAGCAGGCAGAGATGAAAGCTCCTCGTCAGCAGGCTGGGTAAGGATGGGATCACCCATTACCATTGAAGATTCTTCTGAGGCAGCTTCGTCCTCTTCTTCATCTTTGATAATTGGGGGAGGACCAGGGAGATGTTATTGAAACAGTTCTGAGTCCTCATTAACTTTCAGTTCTTGCAGGGCAGCAACCCAACCATATCGAAAGTATTTCAAACTCCCATACTGCACCTGAGTCATCATTGCAGCTACTCCCCTGTCCCATCCTTTATCCCAACCAGTTCGGAAGGACTTTTTCACAGCCACCTTTCTTTTCATTTTCTCCAAGGAGAGCTTCTCGAATAGAAGATCCTCGGTGGCTTTCAACTTAGCTTCCACCTCCTCCTTCTGGCGATTTACTTCTCACAAAAGGGTTAGCTCCTCCTCAGCCAATTTAAATTTATTTTCAAGCTCCCCAAAGTTCATGAGCTTCTCGGCATACTTCTTGTTCTCTCTCTCCAAGTCATTTACTTTGTTTCCCAATTGCCCTTTTTCTGCCTCAACTGCAGACAGCTTCTTTTCCCATCCAACTCTATCCTCATCATACTTTTGATGGGAAACCTTCAAAGATTCAGTTATCTTCAACAAAGCATCCTCTACTCCGGACGAGTAGCTAGAAGCCTTGATCGCCTCGTCTTTCTTCACAATAGTGTTAAAACAAATCACCAGCTGAAAAAGAAGATAATGATAAGTCAGTACAGAGATGCATGTATTAAGAAAGAAAATTCAGAATATGAGAAACTTACTGAAGCAATGTGACGAGTAGCCAAAGATGTAAGCACATCCCTAGACATACTCTCTTCAATTCCTTGAACCTCAGGAATGGTCCATGTCTTTACCGAGCTCATCGCAGAGCTCGGGGGAATAATAGTTGGAACACCAGCTCCACTAATTTGGAGCTGGGGGATGGTTTCAGCCAAATGGATCGAGGAGGATTTCTTCAGTCTCCTCGGTGGCATTTCAACAGTGTCAACCAAAGAAGAGATTTTGGTTGGAGAAATTGTGACCACTTCCACAGGTGCATTCTTTTTAGGAGCCACTGGGGGCTTCTTGACAGCCTTCTGATGAGCAACAGAGGAAGCAGCATCCGCTTTCTTTGTCCCCTTTGGGACATCATTCTTGTTTCTTTTACTATCTCCAGCAGAGGCAGTCTCTTGAAAGATAGCAGGAACTCTCCTTTTTCCCATTCTCTGACTTAAAGGAATATGAGAGTCTGGTGAAGAATCTTCAGGAACTGGCGCTGGTTCACCAGTGCTGATTACAGGGCGAGCAGTGAAAGAAGTTTTATAACTCCTATACTGCAACAAGTATGAAGCAGACCTGATATGCTCGTCAGCAACTTTCTGATGCAAACTCCAGATATGTTTCAAATGCTTGATATTAACTTCAGTTTCTTTTGGAGTCTTTCTTTTACTGTCAACTGCAAACAAATACATATTGAAATGTCAATCACACATTTATTCAAAAAAAATGAAATCATAATTTCAAAAATAAAATAAAATGAAAATAACCTATCCCATTGCCATATGGAGGGCATTTGGGACCTTCATATATTTCATCTCCAACCAAAGGGGCATGTTAACAATTTTTTATAACTACCCCATGTTCAAAATAATTCATGTTAGCATCAGGGAAGTTGACTACTAAAGCCCTATTCAAAAATCTAGTTTTTAAATAAAAAACATTGTCTAAGATAGCCCATCTGTAACAATACATAATCTCAGGAATTCCAATACGGGTTCCATGAGTTTGGTTTAACCTGTACACCCCATTAACTATTCTCGAACAACATCGAAATGTTGACTGAACTCTAAACACAAAGGGTTTGGTGGAAAAGAAAATCCACATTCAGCAATAAAGAGGCTGGGGAACCAATGTCCCTCAGCCAAACGAAAGTAATCTGAAGGCTCAGAAAGATCCTCCAAAGTTACCCAAGATGAAATAGAGAAATCAGAACGGAACTTCTCAACAGATTCGATAACATAAACCATGGTGAATAAAAGAAATGAAGAAGAAGGAAGAAGATCTTACGGGAAAAAAGGGAGATCTGTTGACAACGAACGAAGAAAAGGATGAACGCATAAGAGAGAGAAAGACTATGGAAAACTCGAAAGCAGAAATTGGAAAAGGTAGAAGACGGTGGGATTGTCTATGAAGTTTAAATACTTTGCCTTCGGAAACAGCGAAAGAAATGATTACAAAAAGAGACTATTACGCTATCGGCGGCTAAAAGGACAAAAAACGTGCGAAGTTCGAAGCGTTCCTAAAAATTCAAAAAAGCGGATTCTGTGAACTTGGAAGGAAAATTAAATACGGAGAAAATGCTCCTAAAAACAAGGAAAGTCATTTTATGTTTCCATAAACCAAGAAAGAATGTTCCATACTCCTCAAATCTCAAAATATGAAACATTGGGGGCTTCTGTTGATACCAAAATTAATATGCTGATGTGGATGAATAATAAGAAGACACGTGTCGATCTACATAGCACAACAGCAACGAGGAAATTTATTTCCTCGACCAAGTCATACTCACTCCAAGCAATAGGTATACTCCGAGGATCTCCATCGCTCCGAGGAACTCCTGAACGACGAGCAAATAAGGCGGTCCGAGCTGCAGCTCGGCCACAGCATTAATTACCAGATAATCAACAGTTCAACTATTCATTGAATGCTTATCATTTGGACACACACGCTTAAAGGGCATTAAATGTATTACCCTTTCATATGTGTATCATTTAATGTATCACCCTTTCAGATGTGAGCCTCAAGGCTATAAATACATTGTATCACCCTCATTCAAAGGGACCGGAATTTCTTGAGAGAATTTGTATTCGAGAATTCCCAAAACACTCAGCAATAACATAACAGTGGACGTAGGCCATTCTTATAAGGCTGAACCACTTTAAAATTCTTTGTCTCATTTATTTATCCGTGATTGAATAATTAGAGTGATCTAATTTTTTACATCAACAGTGGGACCCAATTAAATCACAACTTTTGGGGGCGGGAGCTCCCGAGCTGAATTTTTTTGAAGTTATTTTTGTGTATTTACCAAATAATTATTAAAATATTTATTTAATCTAATGAAAAGTGAAAAAAAATAATTGATTAAAAAGTTTAATCCCTAAAAATAGAAGCGCAAATAAAAATCACGTTGGAGAGTAGTGGGGTGCCTTGAGTCGTGGGTGGGTATGGGTGTGGGTGTCGACTCCATTTTTCTTTTAAAAACACCTCTCCATAAGTTGACTGATTTGACAAAAAAAAATAGGATAATTAATATCCCCTAAAAAAAGTAATAGCATTGAATAACATCGATACAATATCCTCTAAAATTGATAGCATAATAACATGATGAAATTATATTAACTACAATTTTAACTCTAAATATTAACTCTAATACCTCTAAAATTAAAAACCCTAACTAAATACAAATTTAAAAACCCTAAATAAATATATAATTAGGTTCATTAATATCCTCCCAAAAAACTGATGGCATAAAATTAATACAAACACAATCACCAATCAAATAAATTTAGCATATATACTAAATAAACAAAACATTACCAACTAAACAGATGGGAGGAATGGGAGACAATTACCTCATGTCAATTGCTATTGCGGTTCAATTGGCAAAACAGATGGGATGGGAGAAGAGAAGGCAAATGGAAATGGCTCCTGTGCTGCCTTGCCGTCAGTGATTTCGGATGGAATTGGAAATGGCTCCGGTTCATAAATGAGATGATAGGAAAACAAGTGTGTTTGCCATGATACCGCTACTCTATTCTGAAGTTTGAAAAATGAGAGAGTTTTCTAGGTCTTTAACAATTGGTTGATACTATCTTTATTTGTAAAAATAACCTCAAAACTTTACTATTTCAATTTTTACCCCAAATATTTTTTATATACCTACTTTTCTAAAAAAAATGTGGGGGCTCAAGCCCCCTCTCGGTCTCACCTAGCTCCGTCTCTGTTCACCACCACCGCCGCCACGACGACTACCACCCCCATTTTCTTTTCCTAAGATAACCATTCCACCATTTCTTATCTCAATCCCACTGCATGTGTCTTCTCCATCTATCTCGTTATCACTGTATTTTAGACAACAAAAGATAAAAGTGCTGCTACCAAAAAGAAGAAGACTATGGTTATGATGCCAATTACTTTTATTGTTTTTTCTCGTTTCTTTGTACTTCTCACATAAATAAGAGAGTTTCTTGAATCTTTTTTTATAGCACCTACAATTGTGAAAAAGTTTCATCCGGTAGCTTAATGTTTTAACTTGTGCCGGTTAATATAACGTCCCCCTGTGTTTTTAGATATTATATCGACCTCCCCTAATGTAGTCCCTCTTTTTGCAAAAACTTGTTTCCAATTTGTAGTTATAAATTAAGGAAGGTTTAGTATGCAACAGAAATGGTTATGAATTTTGAAAAAAAAATAGAGAATTAGGCTCAAGATCATGTTCCATCCTATCTACACCAAAACAGTCAATTAGTAACACTATTGTAGTGTTACTAAAATAATTACTCACACTAAAAAAGCTTTAGAAAAAAGGCGTGGGCAAACAAATTACTAACACTTTTTTACAGTTACTAAATTGTGTTACTAACACTATTTTACCAATACTAAAGTGTTACTAAATTCTGTGTTATTAATACTTTTCTAGTGTTACTAGGGTGTTACTAATTTCATAACACATTTCTAACACAATTTTTGTAACGCACTAAGTAACGGTATAGGTCTGTTACTAATATTAAAAATGAAAAAAATTATGTATATATATACACACTAGGGTATACAATATTCAAAAATGATAACATAATGACAACAAAATAACTGTTGATCCAATTTAATTTCAATACAAATAAGTACAATTTTAAAAGAATTGAACAAAATCTCTTTTATTTATACTACTATTCACCTGTTTAAGGTAAAAAAAATAGTACAACAATACAAATAATCCGCAACAACATTAATACACATCTAGACAATAACCTCAATAAAAATTAATAGCCTAAATTCTATTAATAGAAAATTCAGCTCAATACATATGAAATTCATCTCAATACACGAGGCAATTTGGGAAATATAAGAATTGTTCATCTCCATTTGGCAATTTGCATACCACACCAGTTTCCCCTGCTATGGTGGCCATTGGTGTTGTAACTACACTTATTTCAATCGAACACATAACAAGTTTCTTCACAACATGCCAAAAAGAATATGCAGCTGCTAGAGTTGGTATCGCCTAAAATTACTAATGGAAAAAAAGAATGTTACTTGAAATAAAAATAATAATCAACCAAAGAATGTCGCATACGTGCCATGAGAAACTAAAGTAAATGAAGAACTCATGACATAATCAAAGTGACTGACCTAAAGGGGTCCACCCATCAAAGTGGCATATGTTCCAGGCTCATTCTCACCCGACATGCAGCAACCCACAAATACCTGACCAAACCCACCTTATCTAACTGCCTCTCAACCTTATAAATTGGTGATCCTACTTGACCCTGAAAAGGCCAAGTCAAAATTAAATAATAGAATCATCACAGTTCAATACAACGATAGGAGCATCGAGAGAAGTTCTGATGAAAAGCCACAGATAGATACATTAACTTTGTGATTCTCTTACAACAAATTAGTTATGATTGTTTCGCTTAGGACTGAATTGATGTACAAGTAGCTACTGTGAATACAAAAAAAACTCTAGCCCTTTCAACCACACGAGTTTGAAGAGTTGTGAGTCTCAAAATTTGCTCTTGCTTGCACATAAAATTTTGAGACAACTCTTGTTCGAACCAGAATTGCAGTCCTTCCTCAAAAAATAATTTACACGCGACCTGTTGTACCTAAAAATCCGTGGGACCTGTTTGAACCAAATATATATATATATATATACCAAACACAAAATATATGTGACCTGCTTGAATCTGAAATTGTGGTTGCAATTTGCAGAGTCTCTGCCTTTTCATTTCCTCAATTTGCAGAATTGCCTTTCAAATGCTTGTTGGGATTAAAGGTTGGGGTGGAATCCATTACTCAACTACAATGTGAGAGACAGAGAAACTAAATTTGCAAACAAATAAACATGAAACAATTCATTTTTATTTGTCTATCGCATTCAAAATAAATTGAAAGTAATGCTAGCCATTGTTTTTGTATAGAATTTATGCAATTTTCTGATCAATCTTAATATCTAATCCACCCCATTGAAATTTTTTACTGCTTCACATCCAATCCAAGTGGGGGAGAAAATGCGACATCATATATCAAAGAAAGTGGACATAAAAATAGTTTCCAAATCATCAAATAAAGGTGAACATAAAAAAGGCAGTAAAAAAATCATCATAGTAATCAAATGTTAGTTTAACGTACCTCACAACTTGAGCAAAACAATAATCTATTAATTAAATCTAACGCAATGGGTGGAGAACCAATGCGGTTAAGCATCTCAATCAAACGGGTGGATTTTCATGGACTTTAGCAAATTCCACGACTGATTGGCTGTGTTTAATGTTGGAATTATTATCTTCAGCTGCTGAAATGGATTATTTTCAGGTAATTCATCATAATTTTAGTTTCCTGCTTAGCCAAATACAGTGTAATTGTTTATCTAATACACACATTAGCAGAATTTTAATACATCATAATGTGGTTCAAGTGTTATATTCTTCTACAAAAGCAACAGGTAAAAAATCTCTCTGTTAGGTACATTTACGCAAATTTCATTAGTTTCTGGTTTATTTATGGCGTCCTGAGTCGTGATAATTTTTAATCTTCCTTTTCGCCATGTTGCATAGCCAAAACTGGTGATAAGAAATATTGATGTCCTAAAGAAAGCTGTTTTAACGGATGATTCAACAATCTGTGCATCTATGTATCATGACAGTCTTATCTGGAGAATAATAGCCTTGGGTGCGAATGAGAAGTTTCTGCCTGTCATTTTTGTGACATCGGATAGGTAATTTCCATCCTTAAGTTATGTGGTTGTATTCTATATTGTTCACATCTTCAGATGAAACTTACAAACTACTACTGTCGTCAATTGTAAAGGCGGCCAACTTTACCTATATAAACCATTTTGACACAATATTCAAAAGTACTATTAAACTATTATTACGCAATTTTGTCCAAAATGTTTTAAGTAGGAAATGAACTTGGAAAAAGGCAATGTGAAATACTTGCGCTAAGTTTTAAAAAAAAATAAAAAAAACAGGTTAATTTAAAAGCACCGGGAAAATCTACTTAAAGTTTATCAAATGTATATGCGATCAAAATTTATATTAATGTAGATAAGATTTCTCTCATGGATGTAAATGAATCCATACTTCGTCAAATGATGAACTCAATACACCCATGCGAAGACTAGAGTACATAAATGATTCACACTTTTGTTATGCCACGTGCTTGCCGTGAAATTTTTACATGACAATAAAATTAAAGAATTTATAATTCTTCCGTCAAAGAGTAAGATAATAATGAAAATAAAAAATGTCCTAGGATTTCATAAAAGCGTTAGAAATCTTTGCGATGTAACCATAAGATAACTTAACAAAAAGTTAAGGGAAACTGTTATAAGAAAAAGTGAAGGGAAATTGTGATACCATACGAATCAGAGTACCGTATCAAGATTAAAATATACAATTATTCATAAATATTGAAAAATTAAAATATACTTCAATACTATAAATCTTTGAGGCACCAGTCATTACCTTAAACGAGGCACCAGTCATTACCTTAAACGAGGCCCCAGTAATTATATGTGCCAACAATTATCCACGAGTGGTCCAATCAAACAGATCGGTTAAATCAGAGCCGGATGGAATCGATATTGCTGCAAGGATGGGAAATAGTTTCCGCAACTGATGAAGTTGACCGCTTAACAGTACTTCCAGATACTCGAGAATACCATTTTCCTAAGTTAAACAAAAATCATGGGAATAGAAATTATAATTACTAATATAATTAAGAAGATCGTGAAAGAATAATATATGGAGGACTGGAGCAATTATCATGAGAGTACAAAAGTATTTTATATAATAGAGTTAAAAATATATGTATATATGAATGAAAAGAACCATATGAGAAGCATGTTGGGCAGCTGCCTCATCTTCACTTTCTCCTTGATTGATATCATCCTGAAAGATTAATATGATAAATTGATCATAAATCACATTAAATCAGTCAATGGACTTAAAACCCTGAGCAAGATATAATAGGAAAGACAGTTAAAACATTAACGACAAACCAACCTGCTTCTTAAAAATCTTTGCGAGCTGTAGGGCTTTCTCCTTTTCAGCATTCCTTTTCTCCTCAATCTTACGACTCTTATTAACCCATGATAAAACCTCAGAATTACCTTCAGACTTCTTCATCCTTTCTTACTTCATCCTAATTAAAGAAAAAAAAACACTCGTAACAAAAGGCAAAAGAAACATGAGGGGACACTTCGTTTACCTAAAATCTAAACAAATATATGAAAATAGTCTATACTGTAAGGACACAAATTTCCAATTGAGTCCTCTTATAGTTTTGGTTCAATTCCGGACAAAAACATTTATTCATAGGATTTTCTTTAATTGTAATATTCAAGACCTATGAAGTGTTTGTTGAAGACGTAGCGGCAAAGAGTATAAAGCATCATCAACATGCCGTAGTTTATGTGCCTCGTTTGTACGTCATCAACTTAGTTCCATGCTCCCAAGGTATGAATGCAATTATATTTATATAGGAGCTTGGAACAATGTTTATTGGGTGTTAGGATTAATAAAATAAAGTTTATAAAAGTTTCTGGGCCAAAAATCGAATTTTACAAACATTCTGGTCATTCGTTAGAAGTGTCGTTCGGA
Organism: Sambucus nigra; assembly: GCA_949130495.1. Classification (NCBI taxonomy): domain Eukaryota; kingdom Viridiplantae; phylum Streptophyta; class Magnoliopsida; order Dipsacales; family Adoxaceae; genus Sambucus; species Sambucus nigra. Next base: position 640,131,194 of record OX422216.1, read on the forward strand.
CGAGTTTTTTCGTTCGAACCAGGTTTCGTTCGAACAAGTTTTTCGTTCAAAACAGTTTCGTTCGAACGAGGTTTGCCAACGACCCTAACTGGTCAGTCGTTCGATATGTCGTTCGAACGAGTTTGTTCGTTCTAACGAGGTATGTAACGAACTTCTAACGAGCCCAGGCTGGTCGCTCGTTAGAAGTCTCGTTCGAACGAGAATCAAGTTCGTTCGAACGAGATTCCAGCGGGAACAGTTATTTGGCAGTTTTTTGCAGTTTTTCCCCACTTCTCCACTTGGTTTTCAACCAACTTTTTTCATACATTATTATGTGCGGGAAACACATTTTCCAAGACAACGTTTCCAACCTTGTTTATCTCCTAGAGAGAGTTTGAGAGCAAAATGAGTTTTAGGAAAATGTTCAAGTTTTGAGTGTAATTCTTTCAAGAAAAATTTCATACACACTCTAGTTTACACCCAATTGTTTATCCAAGTTTCTATATAAATATTAATTGCTTGGAGATTGTTTTGGCACCGGTTTTTCTCTACACCATTCAAAGAGAGTTTTGGAGTTTTGGTTGACGGTGTGCCTAATTGCCCGATCGGTAGGAGTCCGAGACCACGGTGGAGCTCCGTTGGTTATCCACTAATTGGAGGTCGATACAAGAAGAAACGTCATGGCTTGAGAGGGTTCGAGTTTAGGAAGTAAGTCTTTTGTCTTGTATTTTGTAATACCATTTTTAGTGGATTTGAGGCTAGGGCCGTCCCGAGGTTTTTTCCTCGTACATCGCGGTGTAGTGTGACTGTTGATTTTATCTTGCTCTATATCACTTAGAACGCATGCTTAGGTTAATTTCAAGATAAAATTCGATTTAATTCTCACTCTCACTTTAAATGGGACTTTAATTTAATATTGGGTAAAATTGTGTAATTCAAGTAATTTGCTAAAATTGGTTTCGCCTAACTTTGGATAATTGATAATTATGACTTAGGCAAATTCTAGGGCTTTTTCAAATTGGTATCAGAGCCAAAAACGATAAATTATTTCGTTAAGATCTTTTAATTTTTGGCTAAAATGGAATTTTCCCCATTTTCAAAATTTCCTATTTTTGATGGCTCAAACTACGCGTATTGGAAAGCGCAAATGAAATCGGCACTTAAATCTATCGATGAACGTGTTTGGATGTCGGTTGTTTACGGGTAGTCCCCACCAACTCATCTAATTGATAATGAACGTGTTCCCAAACCCGTCGATAGATGGACCGAAAATGAGTTTAAGCTTGCAAACTTCAATTCCCGTGGTTTAAATTCTTTATTTAGCGCTGTCACACCGGATGAATTCCGACGCATTATGACGTGTGAGACCGCTAAAGAAGCTTGGGATATTTTACAATTAACTCATGAAGGAACGAGTGTCGTTAAAGCTTCTAAACTCCAAAACCTCACCACTCAATTTGAAACTATCAAAATGGATGAAAAAGAAACTTTTGATAAATTTTATGCTAGACTTTCAGATATTGTTAATTCATCTTTTAACTTGGGAGATAAAATACCTGACGGCCGTGTAGTAAAGAAAATTTTAAGGTCCCTACCCGATAGATTTATTCCTAAGGTGACCGTTTTAAATTCTTTACCCACTTTAGCCTCTACGAAATTAGAAAAGCTTGTAGGTGATTTACAAACCTATGAACTGGATATGTTTCCCTCTAAAAATGAAAAGAAAATCGAAAAGGGCGTTGCTTTAAAAGCCCGAAAAGAGGTTAAACAAGTAGTAGAGAGCGAGAGTGATAGTGACTCAGAAGATATGTCTTTATTTTCTCGTAAATTTAGAAAATTTCTTAAATTCAACAAAGATAAATTTAAAAATGATTTTAAGAAATTTGAATCTTCTAAACATGATAAAAGCGAGAAGATTTCTAAAGCCGAAAAGATCCCTAAGTCTAGTAATGAAAATGTTGATAGGGACGAGTCTAATAAATGTTTTGGTTGTGAAGGTTATGGCCATAGGGCTTATGAGTGCCCCACTAAGCTAAGGAAAGAGGGTAAACGATCCATTTCATATAATGCGACCCTTTGTGATAGTGATAAGGAAGAGAAGCCCGATTCCCCCACTAAGAAAAATTTTGTGGCTTTTATGGCAAGTCATGTGAGTGATAGTGAGAACTCATCGATTGATGATACGATAGCACATGCCACTTCCAAGGTCATTGTTCATGATTCCCTTGTTTTTGATGATAGTAAGAGTGGAGAAGAAAGAGAGAGTGAAAATGAAGAAGAGGTTGATGAGAGTGAACTTCAAAATGCTTTTCATAAATTATATAAAGAATCTATCAAATTGAAAAAGGCTAATTTGAAGTTAGAAGCGAGTTTAAGAGAGAGTGTCAAGGTCGTTAATGAAAGTGCCTTAATAGAAGACCTTAGGACACGTGAGAGGACTCTTAGAGAGAAGCTAGAATATGTAGAAGGCGAAAGAAATAGCCTTAGGAATTTAATGGAATCCTTGAAAAAGGAGCTTCTTGCTTTTGAAGAGCGAAATTTTTCACTAGAATCTACCATTTTAGATTTGGAAAACAAATTAAAAGATTCTAGTAATGTCAAATTTGATTTGGAATGTCGTTCGCAAAAACTTGATAAAATGTTAGGAACGGTCCAAATTAAAAATGACACTTTTGGTTTAGGCTTCAATACTTGTAATGAATTTAACCCTAAAGTCAAAACCAACATTTTAGGAGAATCTACTAGGAATGCATTTAATGATCACTCCTTAGGTAAATCTTTTCAACATGTTTTTACTTGTACTCATTGTGGTCGAAAAGGTCATCTTAGGAAATTTTGTTTTGATCTTAAACGAATTCCTAGAAAATCCCATTGTAAAGTAACCACGATAGCTAATGTTCCTACACCCCAAGATTGTCATTCTTCATTAATTTGGGTTAGGAAATCCGACTTGGTTGCCTTACAAAATAGGGATTTTGATTCTCCTTTACTTTCACATCCTTCCTCCCTTGCTAAATTTAAAGGTTGAATGTGTTAGTGTTTGCATACTTTAGCTTTTGTACTTCATGCTATTTTCACATGCTATATGTATGCTTGTTTAGTCATTTACTAGTCATTGCCTCATTTCATATCATATGCTAGAAATTATGACAAGTTTATCTTTTGTATTATATTTCTTTCATTTTGTTTACTTTAAATGAAAAATACAAAAAGATTTTTGTTTATCATTTGGTCTTTATCTCTTGATAATTTGAGCTTAATGAAAGATTCAAATGATTTTTTGTTTATCCTTTTGAGTATATATATTTAATTTTTGGATAAAAATGTCAAAAACTCAAAAAGATTTTTATTTTGTGTGTATTTTTGTTTGACACACTTTATGTGGCATATACTTGTGTTTGAATCCCTCCTTTAACGCTCCCACGTGGCTAGAACTTTTGGTTTAGATTTTCAATCCTTAAAATGTTCTTTACCATTTTTTTTGGAGTAGTTGGATTTTGTATTGATTAAATGGATTCTATTTTCATATGCCTCTATTTCACACATGCACGAACTCTTTTGAAATTTTAACTTCATATGTATATTTGAGCTATGTGAAGTGTTCTCCTACCAATCTTGTCATCTACATATTTGTGACTTAGGAGGACTAGTGCATGTCAAAATCCGTTGCATGTGAGATTTGTGTAAAAAATGAAAACATGATAAATATAAATGTGCACGGGGAAGGGCTCCGAAAGGACTAAGTGATCCTTTGCGAATAGTAAGCCACCGTTTTAATGGACCTAAAAGAAATACGTGGTCCAAAGGCCTAAAAACAGAAAATATGGCATTAAAAAGAAAATAAATTGCCAAGGCCTATGTTTGTTTGATATATTCATTCAAAAACAAAAGAATATATATGCTTATTGAGGGAGAATTGGATGGTATATCAACAGTTTGCACAATGTTCGTTTATCCTAGTTGCGTATTTCATGTCATGACTCTATTTGGTTTGTAGAATCATAATCATGATAGGCTTGTATGCATTGTGTATGTTTGTTCATCGAGTTCAATCTATATTGTCACATGAGGTTATATTTAAATGTGATGAACTTTGCAATCAAATGAGAACTCCGTGAACGTTTATTAAGTGTTTGGGTCTAAATTTAATTGTTGCTAGTTCACACCCCTACACTTCCGTTTCCATATTGACACATTTTTTCCATACGAGTGTGCAACCTTATTGTATTTTGTGTCATGTGTGTGTTTATATCTATATATATATATGCAAGTGCTCTCTTGATATATTTTTAGTACATATATATATGATATTTGTTTGTCTTTGCCTTGCTTTCTAGTCCATCCATGCTTAAACTTCTTTATTGGTATCTATCTTGGATTAGTTATGCGTTTATTGCCCATGTGCTTTAATGACTTAACACTTTATGTTTTGATTCTTTAACCTTTGTCTATTCCTGAACAAAAAGGGGGAGAATGATGATAGGGGGAGAAATGGTATCTAAACCTATTATTATTGTATCTTAGTTTTGGGGAGATTTATCTTAGGGGGAGATGTCTTTCTAAGTAAATGTCATTGTTTTGGTAAAGGGGAGAATTATTTTAGGGGGAGTATTTAATTAATTGCATTTAATATTTTGATATTCCCTATGCATTTGATGAGTTTGCTTAAGTGTGCAGGTATTATTCTAAAGCGGCATCTTTAAAAGGCAAAGTATTTAATCCTTGGGTTGAGTCAAGATTGGGCGGGTTGTGTTTTGAGTCTAGTGAGCTTGACGGCCCTTTAGGATTTTTGTTTTTTGTTTTTGTCCCGAAATAGCCAAAGGGGGAGATTTGTAAGGACACAAATTTCCAATTGAGTCCTCTTATAGTTTTGGCTCAATTCCAGACAAAAACATTTACTCATAGGATTTTATTTAATTGTAATATTCAAGACCTATGAAGTGTTTGTTGAAGACGTAGCGGCAAAGAGTATAAAGCATCATCAACATGCCGTAGTTTATGTGCCTCGTTTGTACGTCATCAACTTAGTTCCATGCTCCCAAGGTATGAATGCAATTATATTTATATAGGAGCTTGGAACAATGTTTATTGGGTGTTAGGATTAATAAAATAAAGTTTATAAAAGTTTCTGGGCCAAAAATCGAATTTTACAAACATTCTGGTCATTCGTTAGAAGTGTCGTTCGAACGAGTTTTTTCGTTCGAACCAGGTTTCGTTCGAACGAGTTTTTCGTTCAAACCAGTTTCGTTCGAACGAGGTTTGCCAACGACCCTAACTGGTCAGTCGTTCGATATGTCGTTCGAACGAGTTTGTTCATTCTAACGAGGTATCTAACGATCTTCTAACGAGCCCAGGCTGGTCGCTCGTTAGAAGTCTCGTTCGAACGAGAATCAAGTTCGTTCGAACGAGATTCGAGCGGGAACAGTTATTTGGCAGTTTTTTGCAGTTTTTCCCCACTTCTCCACTTGGTTTTCAACCAACTTTTTTCATACATTATTATGTGCGGGAAACACATTTTCCAAGACAACTTTTCCAACCTTGTTTATCTCCTAGAGAGAGTTTGAGAGCAAAATGAGTTTTAGGAAAATGTTCAAGTTTTGAGTGTAATTCTTTCAAGAAAAATTTCATACACACTCTAGTTTACACCCAATTGTTTATCCAAGTTTCTATATAAATATTAATTGCTTGGAGATTGTTTTGGCACCGGTTTTTCTCTACACCATTCAAAGAGAGTTTTGGAGTTTTGGTTGACGGTGTGCCTAATTGCCCGATCGGTAGGAGTCCGAGACCACGGTGGAGCTCCGTTGGTTATCCACTAATTGGAGGTCGATACAAGAAGAAACGTCACGGCTTGAGAGGGTTCGAGTTTAGGAAGTAAGTCTTTTGTCTTGTATTTTGTAATACCATTTTTAGTGGATTTGAGTCTAGGGCCGTCCCGAGGTTTTTTCCCGTTAGTGGGTTTTTCCTCGTACATCGCGGTGTAGTGTGACTGTTGATTTTGCTCTTTATCACTTAGAACGCATGCTTAGGTTAATTTCAAGATAAAATTCGGTTTAATTCTCACTCTCACTTTAAATGGGACTTTAATTTAATATTGGGTAAAATTGTGTAATTCAAGTAATTTGCTAAAATTGGTTTCGCCTAACTTTGGATAATTGATAATTATGACTTAGGAAAATTCTAGGGCTTTTTCAACCATAATTAAAAACATAAACCATTACAATACAGAGATTTTTTATTTTTATTTTTAAGCCCTGAACATCCACATGAACGAGCGCTTTGGACTCCCTCGTGTTTGCTAATCAGGGTGGGTGCAAGTGCCAGAGCCACCCTAACACACATCCTAATTTAAATCTGGCACCCAAGGGGGAATCAAACCCAGACGCCTTACGGCATACCTGCACGGCTCAGAGCCCGCCCTTACCCTCAGGGCAGGTATCCGTGGGGAGGGATCGAACTCACGACCTATGGCCTAGAGTGAAACCCTCCTTACCACTGGACTAAGCCAGGGTGGATTGTTTAAATAATACTCCCACTCATTTATACAATTCCAAAATTGAATCGCATATCAATTATATGCATGAAGAAAGCAGCTCCAATTAAATGCTTCATTTAACTAACTGAATTAAAGACTACGCACCAGTTGCAACTGATATAAGCAAAGCCCGGAACCAACTTTACAATTTTTCATTCTTCATCAAATTTATAATCTCCTCAGTGACCCTTTCATACTATCTGCAGTGCTATTCACGAAGGAAACATGGAATCATCTTGCGAAGAAGACTTTATTAGGCTTTGGATGAAGAACCAGTGGTATGTGGGAATTTTCCAATGTGTACCTTCAAATGGTCACCAAATTTTAGACCTGATCAAGAAAGTTCCATAGTTCCTATTTGGACCTGTATACCAGGTCTGCCAATACATTTATTTGCTAAGTCTTCCATTTTCTCTATAGCTCAAGTAGTAGGTACACCTCTAAAACTCGATGCCTGTATAAATTTTGTGAACAGACCTAGTGTCACTAGAGTTTGTGTTGAAACTGATATTTTAATTCCAAAACCTAAAAGAGTTTGGATCGATTGTGAATATTTTGGGTTTTGGCAATCAATAAGTTATGAAGATATCCCAGATTATTGTTCCGGTTGTCACAATTTAGGCCACGAAAACATAAATTGTCTGATCAAAGATAAAGGGAAACAAGGAGTGGAGACATATTCTACAGATTACCAAGAAATTCTTCCAATACAAGCCTACCATATAACCACTCAATCAATGAAACAAAAATTTCCTCCAACCAAGAAGCAGGTCTATAAATCCAAAACAATCAACTCTCAAGGATCCAAAGACATTCCTCGAAAAACTCAACATGACCATATGCCTACTGAAGAGACAGTTCCAGAAAAGCCTAATAACTCAGTTAGTTATTTTCTTCTAAACAATGAAGAAAAAATTTCAGACAATGATGAGGATAGTAAAGAAGAAGGTGAAATGCTTCCTGAGATGGAAGATGTTAGGATTTTTAAAGACCTTAACCTTGACATTCTTCTGAACAAGAAGAAAAATTACAAGGAGAGAGATTCAGCTAGTCAAAAGTCAGACTCCAAAGTCAAGAAGAAATCAATGGTGTGTATCAGTCCTAGAGGTGTAGTCTCAGACACTGAAGAGGATGCAATTCCATCAACAGATATAGTTCAACGGTTTTATAAGTTTTCTTGCCAACTGTCAACCAAGTTATACTTCCTCTGGTTCTTTGGACAAGGAAATAGCCAAAACTAAATGGAGCAAGTCTCTGTTGATGTTCACAAGAACCAATCTTGTAGGGTCCGCGGCAGGCTCTGGACTAATTGGCAAAGCTGAACGTGAGGCTTATGGTCCACCGGCAATTAGGTAGACAGATAAATCACTAGAATTTGTTGTATTTTCATTGCAGAAGCCTTTCACTGCAATGAAAGAACTTCACCACTGTAATTATATTTGTTTAGGTATTCTTATGAGCACACGTGGAAAATATGGAGATAAGCGGAGTCTTGACCAATCACCCTCTCATATCCTTCTATGATGAAAACCTGCATTAGTAACAAACAATATCAACTTGTCAAACTCTAAACCAACACATGGACTTTTCATCATTGAAGAAATTGCAAAACATTCAAATATTTATTTACAAGCTTGTGGAATCTAGATCCTGAAATCTCAATATCAACTCTAGGATCATCTCTAATATATTTGCAGAACAGCTTATGGAATCTAGATCCCGCGTCAACCCAATCACAAAGGAAATTATAACAATTGAAGAGGCCAATGGATAGCATAAAAACCTCTTCACATTTTCAATTTGAAGATTGTTTGCGATTTAACTGAGAAATAACAATTAAGGCCTAAGTCACTATGAGTTTATCTTGAGACAATATCAATTGATGAGAGGCTATAATCTAAGTTATATTTTGCAAGAAGATTAAAAATTAGACTTGATAACTCCTTAATACGATCCGAATCCAACACGATAATTTTTTACTGGTTCGAGTTTATTTTTATCATCTTAATATTATTAATGAATTAAGATGCTTAATACACTTAAAAGAGTGACTCAAACACAATATACATGACGAGAACTTATTATGCATGATCCAAATACCACATTAAGTACACAAGCTTAAAACGCACTACCCGTTGCCATATCTACAAAAAATCAAGCTAATTTGATATTCATCTATGGTATGGGAGTTAATTACCTTTGTGACATTAGGATGATCAATCTTGTTCCAAACTGAAGCTTCCTACTTGAAACCAACTCAAGCTTCTAAGAGATCCACAATTCCTCCTCTCAAACTTCTTGATTAATTTCAAGGCACCAATTTGATGTGGCAAGTCCACAATTGATGTCCAATCCAACTAAAGCTGTCTCACAAACACTTTTTGGTTGGTTCAAAATACATATCAAGGTGGAATAAATTTTATTACAAAGAAGACTATATATGAAGGTATGTGTAGAAACTTTAAAGTTTCATGTTATCAATGTAATGTTGTCTAGTTTAAATACATATCAAGGAAAAATACATTTGATTACAAGAAGAATATATATAAACACCACTGTTTGGTCTGAAGCTTTTCCTCAAGAAGATGTCTATCAATGTGTGTATATCTAACCACAAAGATTATAAAGAAATGTTGACCAACAGTCCCCTATATAAGAAGAAAATGTGTACAATGTTTTTGAATTAGAACATTATGTAGTGCTTTATTTGACCTTGAAATGGGACAAGCAAGCTATTAGAGTTGGGGATATCAAGATCCAAGTGGAAAATTGAAAGATCCAAATGGGCCAAACAAGGCTATTAGACTTGGGGAACAGTCCTTCCATGATCCAGTACCAGGGGATGCCATTGTATTCTGAAGAAGCTTTGTGACAGACTCCCAAGATATGCCATGAGAACCTTATTCACCTTATCTTAAGCAAATCTCAATAATTCATAATTCAATAATTGTATAGTTGAAACAAAAGAGGCCATATTATTTTATATCACACATCTCTAGTTAATCATATTTTACACTACCTTATTATGGATTCTTAATATTATATCAATACAAATACACATATAAACAAATTAGTATCTTCCATACACCCAACCTTTTTTTCTTGTTTTGTAAGATGCCACCACATAAGCACGTTAATCGCAGTAAGCTTCATGTTCCAGGTTTAATTGGTGGGGTGGGAATCAAGTGGACACAAAACCTATATGAAGCAAGTGAATACAAAACATGTGTTCGGTGGTTAAAATTGCTATCATCGTCTCATCATCACATATACCATCTCCACCAAATTTAAATAACTAAATAATTATTGACCAATTTTAGGCTTACACATAATTCAAATGTGTCGAAATCTTGTGTGTAGCTAGAATTACACATAAAATTCATTCATTTAACCTATTAAAATGAAATAACATATTTATATATGTATGTATAAGAGGTATATGGAGCAAACCTGCCAACAACAGAAGCCATGGTTCTCGGAATAAGCGATGTGAATAGCTACCTCCGAAGAAGATTGTGTTTCCGCCATTGATACTGAAAAGATCCAACAGATAGAGAAAATCAATAAAGAAATTGATAACTAACACACACCCACACACCCACACACACACACACACACACATACACACACACACATATATATATATATATATATATATATATATATATATATATATATATGTGTGTGTATAGAGAGAGAGAGAGAGAGAGAGAGAGAGAGACGGGGATTTACGTTTTCAATAAGGGATTTACGTTTTCAATAGCTAAGAAAAAACCACAAAATCTTACCTGCAATGACAATCATTGAAGATAGATCAGAAGATGAGAGATCGGGGTTTGTCCAGATTGGGGTTTGAGAGATCGGGGTTAGCGCGAAGCGAAAGATGAGAATCAGGAGGGAAAAGAAACAATTTCGACACTTTTCATAAAGGTAAAGTTCTAAGCACGCAAGAATCTTATGCCTTAAGGTCGTTATATGTGTTAAAAAATTTATTTTGCAATGGTTTTGAACACTTGTAAATTTTGTAGATGTTTAAAGTCGCTATAAAATTTATAAGTGTTCTGAACACTTGCGATTCATTTTTTTTATTAGTTGCAATATAGCATATTTGGTGTAGTGTGCTATCAAGATCTGAAGGGGGGAAAACCAATATGATCCAAACATTTTTAATAAATAAGAACCGATTAGGCGCGAACCTAAATAATGGGTTTATTAACTGACCACAACGCAATTTTCAGGTGTTTTGAGGTGAGAGCGGTTTTCTTGTATTTTCATACCCAAACTACCTCGTTTTGAAGTGGCCCATTAGTACGGATGGCAATTCATGTTTTTGCATCCGATTTCAGGCCGACACGACACGAATAATACTATTTCTTAAATTATATGTTCAATTAGTAAAAAATAGACACGACTAACATGATTTCTTAAATTTTATTCATATTGAAGCAAATGAAAGTTTGTGTGTTACCAATTATTCCTTTAGAGGCAATGGAATGTGGCAGAAGTATCAAACCCTAAAATCACAATGCATAACCAAAATACAATAAGTTTTGGAAAAAAAAACATTATTATGTAAAACATAATTTATGCATTAAAGCACAAACAAGTAATATTGTTGAGAGTAAGAACAGTTCTAGCATGGACGATCCTCTCAAATTGCTAACGAATCTAACAATATAATGACAAATATCAAATCACCTTTTTTTCAATTTGTGGCAAGGACCTCCTATCCATTTATTCGAGTTGCTTCTCCATCATTCCATGCTAAAGTTGTGTCTTCAACCCATATATCCTAATGAAGAAGAAGAGAAAATGAGGGAATAATATGGTAAGAACACGGCGTTTTAGGGCAGGGGTGACGTCATCGATACAATCGACTGTAGCGGTCTCGATGGTGTCGTCTTCGCGCCAGCGCTTGGAGTGGGATCGAATTGGGTCTTTTTCTATTGGGGGAATAGGGTTTGGGGAACTTTCATTTTATTGTTCACCATTGTAAAGAAGAAGAAGAGAAAATAGGGGTATAACGTATTTGGGATTTTCATTAGGAGGGAGGTCTCCCGCTTCTTTTCGTGAGGTGTGTTATTAAATAGATTTATTGTTTATTATTTTACATAACAAAACTCATTAGTAACACATATATTAATTTAGTAACAGTAAATTACCACTAGACATTATAACAGTATAATAGTGTTACTAATCAATAAATTTGTGTGTTACTAAAACTACGTTTTGGTGTAGTAAAGTGGTTCAAACCTCTGGAGATGGTCCTACATCACTATAAAAAGGTGTTATGCCCATTTATTGAATTTCATTGAGTATTATAACCTAAGAGAACCATTGCGCTTTAGCCAAGGGAGTCTGAGGTGTTGCGTCCTTTGTTAATGATACAGAGGACCTTATTAGGGAGTAACTGAATGACTTCCCCAAAAATGCCTACGTATTGTCTTAGTGGTATTACAAGATATAAAAATGAATGAACAATGGAACTAGTATAAATACAAATATAAAATTAGCAATGGTGGGTTACAAGTATACAACAAGGTGGAGACACTTGTGGAATGCTTGGATTCTTGTGAGTCTCATTGTTTGAATGCTCTAATCTCCTTGGATACTATAGAGCTATCCTCTTCTACATTCTACAACCTTCTATTTATAAGATAACTCTTGAAGAGATTATGAGTGAGTTGTCACAGCACGGATTTGAGAACTCTAAGGTCTGACAGGGTCAGTAGGAATGTGGAGTGTTAGGAAAAGTATTTGTAGACAGAGTACCTTGGTTGTTGAGTTCATTAAATGTTTATGGGAACCCTTAATGCACATGGAACTATGAAGTAGTAGTGGTAGGTGGAATAGTATTCTTCTTTATACCTGCTTTGCCAGACTGGTTGAGGAAGCTTTACCGAGGTCTTCTGGGCTCATGACTTACCGTGGGTTGGTCTTAAATTAATCTTGGGATGCTTTAGGGTGATATACCACTTTTCTAAGTGCTGAACCACTTGGGAAGTCCATTATTCTCCTGTAGTTTGGTCTGGTGATGGAGCCTTGGTCCTGTGGTCGCTAGACTTCCTGAAGAGGAATGTTGTAACGTCTGATTCTTCTAGGAGGAAGAAAGCCTAACTAACGTCCACCATAATAGTGTGGCATTATATTGAGAGTAACAGAGGTCTCTGGTGCCAAACCGTATTTTAACTAGGGTTTGAGGTGATTCAGGGAGCATCTTTCCTTGTCGAGAGGTTTAGACCTTTGGAAGGTCAAAAGTTTGAGAGGGTATTATCGGTATCCCCTTATTATATTTTACACTAATTTCAAATAATAATACTTATCCTCTTAGTTTAAATTAGGGGAAAGTCTTTAATTTGCACTAAAATATCCGTTGAGGCATTAAAAAGGAGCATTTAAGCGATTGAGAGCATTGATGGTACTAGAGAGATTGAAATGACACCCTTTAGAGGCTATAAAAAAAACTTTTAGGAAACTTTCATGCATATCCTTATCTCTAGAATTTTTGAACCAAAAGCTATTGCATTTCCTCTCGCTTTTATCAAAGATGTATGTTTCCCTTTCTGAAGTCCTTGACATGAGGCCCTTATCTGTCTTAGGACCCATATTTCCCTTCCTTTGCCTGAATAGGAGAGTGCAGGAACTTTTGAGGACCCCTATCTAGGGGTGAACGACCCTAAATTTATCGATGGGGCCTATTTCGCCTCCCAAATTATCGATCAGGACCTGGTGAATATCATAAGAATTTACTAAATACTTGACTTAGTCATTTTAAGTCATGCCAAGCTTGTTGAAAGGGCCTGCTCCTTGATCCACGAGTATGTCTGCTTTAATGGATGCTTCTTGTAATATGAGGTTAGATTTCCCTTACCTCTGCCAACATTAAGGATCTTAGGAGATATTGGAATTTCTCCTTCTCAAAGGGTGGTTAATTCTTGGAGATCACGAATGGAAATAATTGTGGCCTTTAAGAAGCCTAGTGGGATTGATCGTAATGTGACACTTTCCCAATTCCTTGGGTTGTACCAGAGTCAAGAGAAGAGTAAGCTTAAAAATAGGGGGTTGAAATACCTTTCTTAGAAGGTTAGGGCCAATATCATAGCTAGACACCTCTTTAATAGTGGGGTAGGAACTAAGCCCAAGTTTCTAACTCGGGAGTCTCTAGTCTTATGGTGGGGGAATTGATGAGGATTGAGCCCCTTAATGAGGTTTCATATAAGAGGAACATAATTACCAAGTTGGTGTATGAGGCCTTTGAGGATTCCAGTGCAGAAGATCCACCCCACGGTGGAGTTAATCCTCCTTCAGTTTTTTATGGGGCCATTTCATTGCTCTTTGATTAGGAAGGGGATTAGCCAAGTAAGTGGTTGACCTTGACCTTTCTATTATTATTTTTTTATTTACTTCAAATGTTCTGATAGTTAACATTTTCTTATCTTATTAATTCAGTAAATAAATGGGATGGGATAAGTATAATGATGTAATTTTCCAAGGACATCTCCACTGGGGTTACTGCTACCAAATGAAGAGGTCGCTGATGGTTAAGAAGTTAAAGCTTTACATACTTGGGGTTCCTTATACTCCCGAGTTTGAACTGAGTAAGGAGGTTGAGGACGAACCGAAGACTAGAACCCTACCCTTACTGGAAGCATCACTGGGGGCAGGTGGAATCCCTATAGAAACTAGGTTGTTCTTCTAATCCAATTAAATTTTAGCCCCTAGTCTCTAAGAGCAAAGGAAAATAGAAAGTGATCTTATCAGAAGAGGGAGGATACCTTAAGAGAGGTGATAAGACCCTCAGCCGTTCATAGGGGTTAATCATAAGCTAGAGGTATTACCGACCTCCTTATATTGAGGAGCTAAATTCTTATGCTTTTTTGGTGGATTTTGTCCATTCAATGGCCAAGACAAAGTGCTATGACGTTGTATCCAAGATGAGGAACGGGATACCTCTATTAATGCTAAGGAGTTGGTACACCTATTGGGAAAGGTACCTTCAAAGTTATTCTAGTTTTCTTTCAGTTATTTTACCTTCTATGCCCTTGCTCTTACATTTCCTTATCTTTTTAAAGGTTCGACACTTGATGGAGACTTTTCTAGTTGATGCCCTAGATGGTTGAAAAGGATATAATGGGGCTATTGAGATGGAGGAGGGATGGACCCTAACCCTAATGGAATTTGATCAAGCCATTAAGGGTCAAGGCAGAGATTGAAGATGAAATGAAGATGAGCAATCACATCAAACACATTAGAGACAAAGATTTTTAAATTGGTTCGGCTATTGAAGAAAGCCTATGTCCACTGTTATTTATTCCAGGGGTTTTACAATAGCATAGTACGAAATGTTATGAATGATTGAGAGTTGTGAATAACTGGCTTGTCCCTTTGGCTAAGGGAGAGCACGTATTTATAGGGGTTTTTAGGAACCAAAGAGATTTTATGACTTTATATCTCCAGGCATTTACTCATGTACATAATAAATGAGTCTCTTGACATTCTACACCTATGACCTTTAATCTATTGATGGTTCATATTCTTTAGGTTGGTTGGTCGGGTGGTAGACGACCTACTATCTTCTGAGCTGACCTACTCTCTTTTGGACTGACCAACTATCTTCTCAATCGACCAACTGTGTCTTAACTGTATATATTGCCACAAAGTATGGCAGGTGTCTATTCAGATGGGTCCACATAGATGGATAATTTTTGGCATCAACAGGTGGTATGCAGGCTTGCGTAGTAGAATATGCTGATCAGCTGTAAGCTTGAACAAATCAAAGGCATTCTTATTACCCAATGCAAGGGGCACCCTAAATTTCCACTCTAGGGTAGTCCAGTCATTAGTGACCTGCCACTTAGTGTTATATCTCTCACTTGAAGAACCAACCATTTGTAGTCTTGAAGAAAAAAGGACTCATGAATAGTCTTTAGAGAGACAAAGAAGAAGATCTAAATGCTTGAAGGTGTGAAAAATGGGGAAGGATCTCCCACTTTTTATAGAAGGTTAAAGGTCCTATCGAAAGCCCCCAGTTCGTACCAATCGACAATCAGTTTTTCTTCTTCCTAAGGAAGCTCAAGAGTTCGTGCCATTATCGTTTGGCACCCCCTGAAGCCTGCTTATCGGCAATTCTTTTTAAATTTTCTACAAAAATCCAGAAATTTTCTGAAAAATTCCAAAAAAGTCCCTAAAAAGTATGGAACATCATTTTCCCCATAAAACCATTTTTGGGTCACTAAGCCCCCTCACAAACTCTCAAAATCCCCAGAAGGATTAATCTTACACTCTCATCCTCAGAGTAGTACACAACAAATCCAATAATGTATTCGCATCCAAGTCTACTACTATTCCTGAGTTGTAATCCCAAAACAAAAACATCCCCCAATGGATTTGAAAGATAAAAAAAACTAGTGGAACCCGAAGTGCACTTGCACCCTCAAGATAAATCAAATTTTCCCAAGAGAGAAATTTTCCCTGCTACAACTTAAGGTCCTCGGAATTTACCTCAACCCTCAAAATTGATGATCACAACTTTAAGTTCTCAAAATTGACTTGGATCCAAAAATTGGTTGTTACAAACTAATGTCCTTAGAATTTACCTTAGCCCTAAGAATTGGTCGTCACAACTTAAGGTCCTTAGAATTAACCTTGGCCCTCAGAATTGGTCATCACAACTTAGAGTTCTCATAATAGAGATCGATCCATTGAATTGGTCATTACAATTTAAGGTCCTCAGAATTGACCTCGGCCCTCAGGATTGGTCATCATAACTTTAGGTCCTAGGAATTTACCTAGACCCGCAGAATTGGTTGTTATAATTTAAGGTCCGTAGAATTGAGCTTGGCCCGTAAAATTAGTTGTTACAACTTAAGATCCTCATAATTGACCTCAACCCATAGAAGTAGTCCTTACAACTTAAGGTCCTCAGAATTGAGCTTGACCCTCAAAATCTCTTGTAACAACTTAGGGTTCTCAGAATTGACATTGGCATTTAAAATTGGTTGTTACAACTTAAGGTCCTTAAAATTGACCTCGACCCGCAGAATTGGTCATTATAATTTAAGGTCCTCATAATTGACCTCAGCCCAAAGAATCAACCACCCCTAAAATCACTTTAGGTCCACATAATTGACATTGACCCGCTAAATTGGTCTCCCTAACCAATAAAATAATCTTAACACATCATTAATTCCCAGGACCGGTCATTCTAGTATGCCTAGTCCTCAGTATCGACCTCAACTTGTTGAATCGTTCATCTCTATCTCCTTAGGTCCTCAAAACTAACGACAACCCACTGAATTGGTCAACCTCATACTCTAGGTCCACATAATTCACCCCAAATCATCTTCCCCAATGTCAATGTGGTGTCCATCGTTTGATGACCTTCACTTGATTCAAGCTTGCCTGTCGAGGGGATCTCTGTAGACACCCCATCCTAAGACCCCCTAACAACATCCTTAGGTCCCTAGAACTCACTCATTCACACTCGAGGACCTACTTCGAGACTGATTTAGAGGTCATCGGGCACTCTCAGTCCCCGTTTAACTCCAGTTAGCTTCCTCGTCTGAGTGAAAGCTCGATGAATCTTTAAAGGGATCAAAAAACCCTTTCTAATGTTTTTCCCCATGCACATATTAACCTTACGATTTGAACGAATGGTCCATTTTATGATTAAAAACTGACCTAGAGGCCACTGGGTGCTTTTGAGCCCCGTTTAACTTTAATAAACTTCCTCAACTGAGCATAATCTCATTGAATATTTGAAGGGATATGAATCCCATTTCCAAAGGTCCACCTCTCGCATAAATTGGTCTTTCGATTTGGAAGAACGATCCATTTTACCTCAAAAACTGATCTAGAGGCCATCGGGCACTCTCAGGCCCCATTTAACCTTGTTCAACTCTTTAGCTTGAATGAAGTTGAATGAATTTTTGAAGTGATTTGAACCCATGTGAAAATCAGCCTTTACACTACGGATGAACGATCCATTTAACTTCGAAAGGTTATCGGACACATTCGGTCCCCATTTGACCTTGGTTAACTCTTCTAATAGAAAAAAGATGAAATCTCGAAGGTCTCTGAATATCCTTTCCAACCTTATGTCCCCTGCGCAAATCGGCCTTATGGTTCGTATGAACGATCCATTTTCCTTTGAAATTTTCCTGTCTAGTGACCAATGGGTGCTTTCGATCCTCGTTTGATATCAATGAATTTTCCAACTCAGGAGTGACTCAATGGATTCTTAAAGGGCTATGAATAACCTTTCCAATGGTTCTCCCCATGTGCAATTCAGACTCATAGTTAGTGTTTTACGATTATTTTTTTGAAAAGTCTATCTGAGACTGCCTGATGGCACCCCCAGGACATTTCTTATCGCTAATGTGTCTGAGTATCTATTTCGATAGTGTCACACCCCGCCTAATTTTGGAGTCGACCGCCACGAAAACTAAGTTGGGTGTGAATAAATAAATACCATTCTCAGCATGAGACATATATGAGACAATAAAATAATTCATTCGCAAGATGACTAATTGATTCAATCTCAAATGACAACTACTAACTGGAAGATAAGAGATCCATCACATGTTAAAACTCGAATAAATCCAATCTCTAATAATATAAATTGAATGAAATCCAAATATAAATATTTGAATAAAACCGTACAATTGTGGAACCAAATGGCCCATCAAAACTATAAGCTGAGTCTCAATACAAATGCGATGGAAAGAAAAACTAGTCTACGCTACTAAGCTCAACTAAAACACTCTAGCTGTACCTCCAAGATAATCTCCAAAACCCTGTGCAACAACTCCAGTACTAAAACCTAAAAATATTAATCGACACATGAGTTCAGAGTTGAATACACACTACTCCCCTCAAATAGGGTCTGTGAACCCAAACAATAGCATTATACGCAATAAGTATCATATTAGAGTATTTTAATCAAATGCATAATTAACCGCGATAATTATCAATCACACTATCTACTCGAGAGATCCCCATTTTTAAACGAACACACCAATATGATTTTAAATTACCAAATCCCATGGAGTTAATTTTTTTTAACTAACCCATTTACCGATTTCTCAAATATTTATGTTCTTACTTTAATAATTATTAGGTATGGCAGTCCTCCCGCCAAGGGTTATTTCTTCACCAAAAACACATCCCCTCGTCAAAACGCTGGCTGACAAGTTTAAACTGTTGGACCTCACTGATTGAAAAGGTTCCACACATGACACGACATAAATCGTCGGTTGGCTCGTTTAAACTGTCGTCCCTCGCTGATTATGTTGCTAATATCTTTTATTACCCGTCTTATTATCTTAGGTATTAATTCTCAAATTTCTCAATTGACAATCTCAAATTACTCCACCCCTTTTTATCGATGTGAGATCCTCAAAATACCCCTTAGTCACATATATAAGGGTCCCCAAGTTATCAAAACGTCCTACCCTATGTATAGGATGAATTTCTAATTTAAATCTCTGCCTAGTCTCATGCCTAGGCTAGCATAATGACGATAATATACCGAAAATCAGCCCACCCCCAAAATGATACAAATCTTGATAATCTACCCTCTTTAGTCCCATAACTAGAAGGCGTAAATCATATAAAGGCCTACCCACTAGTCTCATACCTAGAGAGCATCCTAAAAGATAGGGAGAGCAACAATACCCAAAACCCGTCATCATAAAGGCAATATAACAAATCACACAACAAGCAATATAATCATCTTACAAAACTACGCATAAAAGTCCAATTCCAATTTAATCTTAAATTCACCAAACTAATATCAATTAATCATTTTTATTTAAGAACACTGAATTTCCATGATTAATAAATCATCTACCAACCTTCAGTATTTCTACACAATTTACAAAATTTATACGCCCCCAATTCCGTTTATTCCAAAAATCAAGGTTTTTCTACATGCCACCTACACCCACAAAACCCAAAATCCACTCATGCTACCTACGTGCCCAAGGGTTATGAAAATTATTCATATTAAAAGATTTCATAAAAACAACCCCAGTTTTTAAATGACCACTTTCTCTAACTAAACTACTAACTGATTTTAAGAAAACACGTAATTAATGTTTAGGCAACACTTAAAATGCATAATATTAAAGGAAAGGAATAGAGTATTCATGCCTGCGATTAAAATGAAACAAGGTCTGAATGGTTGGACTCCTCTTGAGACAACACCACTAGAAACTTCACCACTTGAGTTGAAAGTTGGGTCTAGGGGTTGAATATAAGAGAGAAATGGGTTTGGAATAGCCTTCTGGAGAAAGTTTGAGAGAAATATGATTTTAAAAGTCCCAGTACCGGAATAGTTTGATATATAAATGATTTGAGAGTTGGAAATACATTGGAGTCTCAACCAAGCAACTGCTTCACTGTCGTTCAATCTACGACATGTGTCATTCGAACGACAAGCGACGTCATTCGAACGACATGCTATGTCGTTTGAACAACACACGCAACCCAAAATCAAATAAACCCAAATCAAATCCTTTAAAATCCAACTTAATTAACTTGTTAAATATAATACCGTCTACTGATTTAATATATAAAAAAATTCTTACAACTTTTATTAAAACCCAAATTAATTCCCGATTAAAGTTTTATTGATAACATCAAGTTAATTTCTTAAAGCCCGTGATTCCAAAAATTTTATTTCTCACCAAATTACTAAAAAATAGTAATTAAAACACGGGGTATTACAGGTAGGTGGGTCAAGGACCCTGCCGATCGACACCCCCTGGACCCTAATATAGAGGCTATGAACTCACTTTGAAAGGCAGCCCTGAACATCCCTCGCAGCAATAACCTAATCAATAAATTAAGATCGTAAGTAATTTTCACACCAATGACGCCCAAAACTATATAATGTTTTTCAAGATTTATATAGTTTATGCAAACCCATTGATCTTTGACTTAACTCCCTCAAAATATCACGTAAGTAAAAGTATTCTCAATTATTTTTTTAGAAATTAATGCTCATTTGTAGCGAAGCATCAATGTTTAAACAAAATAGCTTGGCACTTTTATTTTTATACGCCTCTAATCTTTTTAGGTTTTTTCATTACAAATGGAGGCTTTTAATGCAAAGATTTTTGTCTTTTGTAGCCCTTTTCAATTGCTTAATATTTCACAATTTTTTCAAAAAATGATTTAAATCTGGGCAATGGTTCTTACATGCACTACTTTTTTCTCATTTTTCACATATTGCTCGTCTTAAAGATAAATTGAGATAGAAACACTATGCTCGACATGTGACAGCTAGTGTTATACTCAAATAAGCTCATGCTCGTGTGCATTAAAGGAGACAATGAGTCAAACATGTAGCTAGTTATCATAAAATCACAACTTAATGACCCCGAACATTATTAAGCACATATATCAACTGATTTCATATCTCAAAACACTACAAAATAATCATGCGGATATGGAATGATTGGGTGACTCAGACATTTTTAATGTTCATCTATCTAAGATGTTAAAAAATAAAAAACTCTTTTTGTATTTCTAAAAAAATTTGTCAAAATAATATCTTTTTGCCTTTTACAACTTTTTCTTAAAAATAATCTTTTTGCATTTTTTAAAAAAATTCAGGAAAACAAATCTCTTTTTGGATTTTTCTAAAAATATAAAAATGAAAAAATAAGTACAATGGTAATACAATATAAAAAGGAATATATTTAAATAAACATTAAAATCTTCCTATACTAGATAAAATATATGAACTCAATAATTGGTCCAAATACCTAAAGATTTCATAAGATCCTTAAATCGAGGTGCAACTAAAGGTTTTGTGAATATATCGACTAACTTATGATCAATGCTCATAAAGCTCAAGGACATGACCTTATCCTCACCTAGGTCATTAATAAATAGCTCGTGTATCCTAATGTGCTTTGTGCGTGAATGTTGTACCGAATTATGAGGAATGTGTATAACACTCGTATTATCATAGGAAATAATCACCGTACCCTATGAAATGCCATAATACTCCAACATTTGATTCATCTATAAGAGTTGCGTTCAATAACTTTTTGCGGTCTTAGCCTCCACCGTGGACAAAGATATGTAGTTTTGCTTCTTGCTCATCCAAGAGATAAGAGCACTCCTAAAATATAAAGATCCACCCGAAGTGATCTTACAACCATCTATATCCCCGACCCAATCGGCATCCGAATAGAAAGGCAAACGATGATCGGTATTAAATGAATATCAAATACCGTATGAAAGAGTTCCACTCACATATTTGATAATACGTTTAAGAGTGTGTAAGTGTGATTCTTTCGGGGATGCCTGGTATCGCGCGCATGCTCTAACAGTAAAGCTAATATCGGGACGAATAGTTATTAGGTAAAAAAGTCTACTTATCATACTCCTATAAAATGTTTGCTCTACGTTCTTGCCTAAATTTCCTTTAAGAAGCTTTGTCAATGTACTCATAGAGGTGCGTGAGTGATTAGCAGAGTTTAGACCAAATTTCTTCACAAGGTTTATTGCATATTTAGATTGAGATATGAATATCCCATCCTCAAGTTGACGAACTCAGAGACCTAGGAATAATGTTAGCTCACATACTATGCTCATCTTGAAATCACTCTTTATCTACTCCTCAAAAGTGTTAGCATGGCGGGATCATATGGATCTAAAAACTATGTCGTCCACATAGACTCGGGCAACCAAAATAACACCAGTCTGTCTCCTCATAAACAACATCTTATCTACTCCCCCTCTCTTAAATTCGTGAGCTAAGGGATAGGAAGTAAGCCTTCTGTACCAAGAACGAGGTTCTTGATTCAAACCATAAAAGGCTTTCCTAAGTTAGTAGACATATCCCGAGTGCTTAAGGTCTTCAAACCCTTTTGGTTATTGCACATAAACCTCCTCCTATTGAATTCTATTAAAAAAAGGCACTCTTGACATCTATCTTGTATAACTTGAAGAGAAGATGACATGATGTGGCGAGTAATAAGAGGACGGACTCAAGCCTAGCAATGAGAGAAAATGTCTCATCAAAGTCTACACCCTTGATCTGTGTGTCGACTTGAGCAACCAACCTAGCCTTTTTGCGAACTATGGTAACATTTTCATCCAGCTTATTCTTGAAAATCCACTTAGTACCTATCACGGTAGTCTTTCTAGTCCGGGGGACTAAATCCCATACATCATTATTTCTAAAATTTAAGTAACTCATCTAGCATCCAAGAAATCCAATGCTTGTCCTTGAGTGCTTCTTTCACATTCTTGAGCTCAACTAGGGATGTGTAGCACAAATTGCAAACAATATTTTTGAGTTGAGCGCGAGTCTAGACACCTACTATAGGATCACCAAGTATAGAAGAATAGTCATGACTCTTTCGAACCCAAGTTGGTGGCTCCCCTAAAATAGGACTCGAAGCCACCGTGGTAGTATAAGGAAAGATGAGTCATCACTAGGGGGTGCATCATGATCATAATGTGGGCTAGGAGAAACAAACTTCAGTGGATCATCATCTCTAATCATGATGTTTATTGTCTCCACAAACTTAGTGCTATCTAGGTTATAAACCCAGTAAGGCCTAATCATTGATGAATATCCTAAAAATATCCCCTAGTCACTCCGAGAGTTGAACTTTCCAAAGGGCTCTCTATCTCGCAAGATGTAGAAATACTCCCAAAGACACGGATATATAATAGGTTGGGATTATTCCCTATCCATAACTCATAAGACGTGTGAAGTGTATGCGGACAAAGATAAACCCTATTCACCGTAAGGCATGCGGTGCTCACTGCCTCAACCTCAAAATGTCTAGGCACGTTTTTTCCAAGAAGCATAGATCTAGACATTTCATGCATCGTCCCATTCTTCCTCTCAACAATCCCATTTTGTTGAGGAAAAAGAATGACCAAAAACTCAGTTTGATGCCTACTCCATCACAATAGCTATTCTCTTTCTATTATTTAAATTTAGTGTCGTTGTCACTACACATCCTATTAATAGAGATACCGTGTTGGTTTTGTAGGGCACGAAACTTGGTTTTAAAGAACTCAATCGCATTAGACTTTTATATATGGAATCCTACAATCGAGTATCTAGAAAAGTCATTGACCATCACGATAATATATTTCTTACCACCTAAGCTCTTTGAGCGATTAGGACCCATAAGATCCGGGTGAATGAATTCCAAAACACAGGAGGTGGTATTGGTATTCAACTTTTGATGGGGACTTCTAATATGTTTACCATAGTAACAAGGTCCACAAACCGATGAAGTTTGTTTCCTAAGCGATGGTAATCCTCAAACTAGGTCCTTTTTTACTATCTCTCAAGATCTTTAAAGTACACGTGACCCAGCTGTTGATGCTAAAGGTCCATAGTGGAAACCGTGGCACTCTTAGGAGGACTTGGGCACAATTTCATAATAATTATCTTACGTCCTCACACCTTGTATTAAAAGTTTACCGGATTGGTCATAAATATTGTTTAGACACCCCATCCTAGGACCCCCTCAACACCTCTTTACGTACATAGCACTCAATTATTCACCATAAACCCTAGGTCCTACTCCGAGTACTAATATAGAGGCCAATAAAGGCTTAATGAATCTTCGAAGGGCTCTTAATCCCCTTTCCAACAATCCAACTCGTGTACAAATTGGCCATACGGTTTGATCGAACGATCCATTTTATTATCGAAAGCTGACCTAGAGACCACCAGGCACTCTCGGGCCCCGTTTGACTCCTATCAACTTCCTTTCCTGAGGGGAAGTTCAGGGAATATTTTAAGTATATGAATACCCTTTCCAATGGTCTATCCCGTGCAAGAATCGGCCTTACGGTTCAAACGAAAGATTTATTTTTCTTTAAAAATTTCTTATCTAGTGACCCACGGACGCTTCCGGGCCCCAGTTGACCTCGATCAAATCTCGAATCTGTGAGTGGCTCAATAGATTCTTAAAGGGCTCTAAATATCATTTACAACAATCCACCCATGCATCATTTTGACTTACGATTTGCATTTTACGATCTTTTTTTTTTCAAAAATCAGTCTCAAACTGCCGAATGGCACCCCTAGGACCCTGCCTATCAGCAGTTTCTATGGGGTTCTATGCCGATAGGTAGGTCAAGGACCCTACCGATCAACACCTCCCTTTGCCTTATAAATAAAGGCCATGGCCTCACTTCGAAAGGCACCCCTAAACATCCCTTTCAACAATTCAGAGAACATTCTCTCGAATTGAAAGCTATTCCCCATTTAAAAAGACCATTTACCACATTCCTTGCTTCCTTTTAATACTCCTTTTAGTAAATTCTCACCCATTTCCTCATACCACCAACGCCTCGTCATGAGATCCGTGCATCAACAACCAATATCCACTTCTAGTCTTCATAAGGAGGTCCAATTCTCCAACCTTATCTTTAAATTCTCTTATTTTAGCATTAGTCGCTTTATTTTTACTTTAGCGCTTTATTTCATCACATCACATACCTTAATCTCAAACCTTTATTATTAGTATTTGCACATACTTTATTTTCATAAAAAATGCAAAACAATATAAAGAGGGTTTACCTATAAATTCTAAAAGCAGGATTATCACTACACATCCTCACATTTGAAGCACAATTATCTCTACACACATATATAAGAGAAATCCCCCATATGGATTTACGGATTAAACCCCACCCTATGCCAAATTTGGACTACACGGACTTTGATGTCCTTTAGGTTACATAGGCATCTTGGGTAAACCCCTAGACTCGAGTCCTCCTTTATACACATTATATATTCTCACAGGATTTTATATGCTTGTGTCTTATCCCATGTATACATTTGTTCTTCTGTAATGACTTGTGAATTGGCAAACACTTACATTCTATTTTGAATTATTATTTTGGGAACACTCCTAAGGATGAACTCACTTTGCTTTTGTCCATGACATGAGTTAAGTTATTCCATTCTCCATTTATATTGTGCACATAAGCACACACTTCACGGAGTTTAATATGAGGAGATTAACACATGCCCATGAGAGACCAAAAGGTAGCGATGGGTGTTTAACACCTTCCCATTCTGTAACTTAGTCCTCGAACCCTTGAACTACTTGGTCTCGTAAGCATCAGTATTGTCTTTGATGTCGTTCACTCGAGGCGGCAACGTTTCTTTTTCATGTTTTTTGCAAAATAGGATGACGACTCAATCTCTACATATTACACCACATCGACAATGGCTGAGTGCCTTGAGAAAGGGCCTAATATCATGTGCACGCCGAAAGGAAAAGAAGGGGGAGGCCCTCCACGGATCCCCTTCAAGATGGTCACACATTGCCTTCGGACCGATCAAACATTACCGCAAAGTTTGTGTCGCACAGTTAGTTTATACTAATCAAGTTCTCTTTCAATCCTTTCACGTATAACACATCATCTAGCTTAGGAAATTCTGGTATCTCAACACTGCCATATCCTAAATTGGTAAATCTACTCCTATCCCCAAATGTGACTTTACCTTCCTTGCGATCCTCAAGGTGGGTAAAAAATGAGACCTTACCGATCATGTGCCTAGAACACCCACTATCAAAATACCATTGGGAATTATTTTGAGCCTTGAGAGTAACATGAACAATAAGGGCTTTGTCATTTTATATAGGTACTCAAGTGGCGGTTTTGATAGAGTCACATTTAGTATGTTGTTGTGTAAACCTCCTCTAATAAAAAATCTCAGTTACCTAGAAAATTGTAATAAAACTAGAGCATATAGTGGTAAGTGAGATATCAATCCAAATCAAGGGAGTGAAGCGAGAGAAAAACTAATGTAATCCATTTTTATTTGTTTTCTTTTTGGACTTTTTGCTTTTTCTAATTTTTTTAGCCTTTTTTAATATTAAAACATTTTTTAGATGAATGTGAATTTAAACTAAGAACAAAATAAAAAGAGAATAATCAAACTAAAATAAAAGTGTGAAAAACATAAACAAATGTGAGGAAAATGAGTGCGATGTAACTAAATGAGAGAAAAATGTTCAAGGGATGAAAAACCACCCACTTCACACAAATCAATCTAGCTTGCACTATTTTAATATGATCAATTTCTAAAATATTCATTTAATTCAAAAGATAATTCTCATTACACTAATGAATTAATTGAATATTATTTTAAAAAAGTAAGTTTAATCCCCACAAGCACTACTCTAAATGAATTAAAATCAATCAAATGAATCATCCACTAGGATCGATTCATCAAACTAATTTGAAAGTCGCTAAAGTGGTGTAGGGGAGTATGTATACGCCTAGTTCTACCTAATTTATAGTAAAACTCTCTAAGGTGACCTTTTCTTTAGTAATGGCCAAACATAAACATATTTGGGTCTACATATGAGAAGCGGATGTACCGTCAAAACATATTCCACACCTCTCACCAAAACCTAAAGCGGGGTCGAGGATCATCTTACCTACCTTCTTCGATGTGTCCTCAATAGTTACCTTGACCTCCTAGGCATGTTTGAGATCTTTATCGAGTTGGGATACATGGTCTTTAAGTTTCTCATGAGTATACGCGAATGCTTGGAGATCTCTCATAAGACTAGCCACCGTGTTGGTTAAGTACCAATTCTCTCTCTCAACTAAACTAACTTTCTCTCCCAAAGATTCACTCACAGAGGACTCACCCTTTCTTGCCTCTCTCAACTATTTCTCTATTTCTAAAACTCTCATAGCAAACCCTTTTTTCCCTTAGTTTTAAAGGACTCAACATAAATATCGACATAGGTGTGCTCAAGGTGACTCTCACTGTCATTTAAAACATTCTCTCCCTCACTCTCCTCGAAATGATTAACTCATAGTCAAAGTGTTCATGTTTAGTAGCTTCCTCATCATCGTGAGGTGCACTAGATGTACTAACGTGACTAGCCCTGAATGCGGTAAAGTTACATCCATGAGGTTATTCATCCCTCAAACTCACTGACTCGACCTCGCTATCTCTAAGCATGACATTAAAGGCAACTTTGCCTTTCTCTTGACATTACAACCTAGTCGGATACTCGTGAGCTTTATGACGTTTCCCCTCAAACTCGTATCATCTTTCCACGTCATTCTTTGGGAAATATTTCTTTTCTTTTTCAAATTTTTTCTTACTCGATTTATATTTTTTTATCTTTCTCAAAACTTTTCTTATCTTTGGAAGTATTTTACTTTTTTAGTTTGAGAAATTTCTTGAAAGTTTTAGCAAAAAGAGCCAGGTCATCTAAATTAAAGTCCTATTCAAGATCGGATGACATTTCCTCTCTCTTTTGAGACATTTCATCACTACTTTTAGATTGGGAGGCATCCAAATGGATGAAACCGTACTTCTAAGTACATACCATTGTGGTATACACTAACATGCCTCTTCGGCAAGCTCTTCATAAGCCATAGAAGTCTGGTGGATTAATGTATTGGGTAGTAAAACTAGTGGAGTACGATATTGTATATGAGCCAAGATTCTTATTAAAGGGACAATCTATGGCATACTTGTAAGGACATTTTTGTCCATTATCATTTGTTATGTCATACGCCGTTACACCGCTGAAGAAATTCAAGATTCATATCATCATCAACGGATCCGAATATCAAAGAAGAGGAGGACTCAAAATGCTGACAGGCCGGACTGTTCGGCCCAGAAAAAATAACCGATCCGACCTCGGACCGGTACGCCCCTGTACCGGACCGATCCGCTTACTGAAAAGACAGTATACCCCGGACTGGTAGTGAACCGATAAAGCCCAATATAAAATGAATCGATCTGCCTACCCGAACCGGTCTGCCCTGGATAAACTCGAACAGATCGTGTTCAGATTTTTAAGGCCCGGGACTTCTTATTTAATCCCACTAAGGGGAGTTGGTTTAACAAGACTTCTATACGATTTTCTAAGTACAAAAAACTCTAAGTCTTCACCTGTTGAGTCCCAAGACTCAAGTTTTTATTCACACAACCTTTCATACATTTGTGAATCTGTTTGTAACCCTAGAACACAATCCTTTGCTGTTCAACCCTTGTGAAGAAGACCGCTCTTCTTCTTCATTGCTGCCCTACTAGAAAGGGATATCTCCAGTCGCCGACTACAGAATCCGACACCTGAGGGTAATTCTTAGTCACTTGTATTTTCATTGTAATCCGAAATTATATGTTACAATATTATAATGGAAATAAATAGTTTTGCCCCTTTGGGGGATTTTTCCTCAATTATGTGTGCTTGAATAACTATTGCATGATCTCATCTTGTTTCAATCACACCTAGTTGCATGTTTAGGGTTTGTTTGAGTTAAACTGAATTTAATTATATTATTTCTTATTTGAACGCACGTGCAACTCTCTCAAATTGGTATCAGAGCAGGTTACACAACTTTACCGTGTAATTTTCCGCAAAATTTTTCTAAGATATCAATTTTCTAAAAAATTGATTTTTGAAAAAGTGTGTGTTTAAATGGAGAAATCATATAATAAATTGCTTGTTTTTGACGAGACAAATTATGCCTATTGGAAAGCCAGCATGAGGTCGGCTTTAAAATCCATAGATGAAAGGGTTTGGATTTTAGTTGAAAGAGGGTGGACACCTCCCTCCGTCACTGTGGAAAATGTGACTAATTTAAAACCTGTCACCTCTTGGACTGAAGATGAATTTAGATGGTCTTCTTTTAACTCTAAAGGTTTGAGTGCTATTTCTGGTTCAATCACTCCCGATGAGTTCCGACGTATCATGACGTGCACCACGTCAAAGGAGGCATGGGATGTTTTACAACTCACCCATGAAGGAACAAATGCTGTAAAAGAGTCTAAATTGCAAAATTTAACAACTCAATTTGAAACCATCACCATGCATGAATCTGAATGTTTTAATGACTTCTATGCTAAACTTTCTGACATTGTTAATACTAGCTTTAATCTTGATGAACATATTCCTAATGATGGAGTTGTTAAAAAGACTCTTCGTTCTTTGCCTAAGCGTTTTATCCCTAAAGTCACTGTGCTAAATTTTATGGGTAATTTAAATACGCTAAAATTGGAAGAACTTGTAGGAGATTTGCAAACTTATGAAATTGATATGTTCCCTAAAACTGCTAAGTCTAAAGATAAGGGAAATGCACTTAATACCCAAGAGAGAAAAAGTGAGGGGTCATCTAGAAAGAGGGTAGAGTCATCTAGAAAGAGAGAGATCGGCACGTCAGATTCTGATTATGATTTTGACTTACATGATTTGGCTCTTTTTGCAAAAAAATTCAAAAGAATTCTCAAATTTAAGAAAAATGGCAATTTTAAAGATAAAAAGAAATTTGAGAAAAATAAGTTTGAAAAGAAAAATGAAAAAGATTCCAAAAATCCTCCTAAAAGGGAAAGTGAGAGATTCTTTGAGTGCGACGGTAGGGGTCATAGAGCCTTTGAGTGTGCCACTCGTCTGAATAGAGAGAAAGGGAAAGATGTCCTTAATACTACTCTTAGCGACGACAGTGAGGTCGAGACGGTGGATTCAGGAGAAGAGTCACCGCATGAGTGTAACTTCACCGCATTCATGGCCAGTCATGTAAGCACTCCAAGTTCTCCTCACAATGATGAGGATGATGCTTCACAGGGACACCTCAACGGTGAGATCGATGTGAGTGAGGGGGAGAATGACTCAAGTGAGAGCGAGAGTGATATTCAACACGCCTACGTTGAGTTGTATTCTGAGTCATTTAAAACTAAAAAGCGTAACAAAGTGTTAGTTCTTAAGATCACCATCTTAGAGGAAGATTTAAGAAAAGCGAGAGAGAGAGAGAGAGAGAGAGAGTCCTCCACCTGCACCGCCTTGAGAGAGAGAGAATCTACTTGTGTTGAGAAAGAAAGTTTGTTTAGAGAGAGAGAGAGCACTTTTGAGAAAGAGAGAGGGGACTTGACTAAACAAGTGGCTAGTCTTACAAGTCAGCTCCATTCCTCCATGGAGACTCGAAAGAAACTTGTAGCCCTTGTTGCCCAGCTGAATCATGATCTTGAGAAATCATGGGAAGTCAAGGTACAAATCAAGGACAGATTTGGGAAAATGGGAAAGATGCTCCTCGGCCCCGCTTTAGGTTTTGGTGATCGGTAGGGAATTGGTTACGATGGTGCCTCCATGTCCCAAATTGCACCTGGACCAGTACCTGAGTTTACTACGACTCCTTATGGCCATCGTCAAACACCTCGAAAGAGAGTTCGACCAAGAAAAGCAAACAAGGTACATCTTTGACTGTGTTCTTTTGTACTTATTGCAAAAGAAAAGGCCACCTCAGGGAGTTTTGATATAGTATGGGTCGGACACGATGTACTACTGCTCCACGTCAGCATACTGATGATTTTACCAGTCTGAGAGAGCGAGTTGAGTTTTTAGATGCCACGTCTAAGAGTTTAATGGAGGAATTCCGACGGATGTCTTCACCGTCAGGTAATGCCTCTCACATTCCAGCTAAAACCAATAACAACAAAGGCAAACAAAAGGTCACCACTTCTTGGGTACCTAAGAAAGATAAAAAGGCCTCAGTTGTTCATGTTGCTCTCAAGGCACATAATACCTCACAGTGGTATTTTAACAGTGGATGCTCCAGACATATGACAGGTGATGCCTCATTTTTTACATATCTAGAGGATTATCAGGATGGCAGAGTCACCTTAGGAGATGGGAGCAAGTCTAGCATTATAGGATGAGGTACTGTAGTGTTACCAGGGTTTCCTAAGCTAGAGATTGTGTTGTACGTCAAAGGTTTAAAAGTAAACCTTCTCAGCATTAGCCAGCTGTGCGACACTAATTTTGCAGTAAAATTTGACCGGGACACATGTAATGTTTACAATCAAGCCGGTAAACTCTTAATGCAAGGGGTGAGGACCGAGGATAATTGCTATGGTACTGTGCCTACTTCCTCACTTGTCTGTAATAGCGCCACAATCACTCATATGGATTTATGGCACCAACGTCTAGGTCACGTAAATATAAGAGATCTCACTCGCTTAGCTAAAAAGGACCTAGTACGTGGCTTACCATCTCTTGGAAATTCAACTTCGACAGTTTGTGGATCCTGTCAGTTGGGAAAACAAATACATAGCCCTCATAGGAAGTTTCATTCCTTTACCACTTCTCGTGTTCTTGAGTTTATTCACATGGATCTTATGGGTCCTACTCGTACTGAGAGCTTAGGTGGTAAGAGGTATATCCTTGTGATGGTAGACAATTTCTCTAGATATTCTATTGTAGGTTTTCTGAGAGAGAAATTCGATGCTGTAGACTTTTTAACGACCAAGTGTCGTGTCCTGCAAAATCAACACGGAGTCACTATTAACAGGATACGTAGTGACAATGGCACTGAATTTAAGAAAGCAAAGATAAATCTTTATTGTGATAGTATTGTTATCAAACATGAGTTTTCTGCTGTGAAGACTCCTCAGCAAAATGGGATTGTTGAGAGAAAGAATAGGACGATCCAGGAGATGGCTAGATCTATGATTCTAGGTCGTAAAGTTTCTAAGAGATTTTGGGCAGAGGCAATGTCTACTGCATGCCACACAGTGAATAGGGTTTATCTGCGTCCACAAACACTTCAGACACCTTATGAGTTGTGGACTGGAAAGAAGCCCAACCTGGCATATTTTCGTGTTTTGGGGAGTACATGCTACATCCTACGGGATATAGATTAATTAGGAAAGTTTGACTCCCAGAGCGACGAGGGAAAATTGTTAGGCTATTCATCAAATAATAGAGCGTACCGGGTTTTTAACCTGAAGATCTCTAAGGTTATGGAGTCAATAAACGTCACCGTGCAAGATGACGAACCTCCGACATCTATTGAATCTAACCTTCAGTGTGAGGATGAGGATTGTTCTGACAGTGATTTACCTGTTCCTCTCCCACACTCTGTGGACCCTACTCTTGTGATAGGGGACACACCAGCTTGGGTTCGCAAGAGTCATGATGCTTCTGCCATTATTGGTGATCCCACCCTAGGGGTCAAGACTCGTGCTCAGCTAGAGAACGTTGTTAGACATTTTTGCTACACGTCCAAAGTCGAGCCCAATAATCATAAAGAAGCACTCGAGGGTGAACACTGGATATCTGCTATATAGGATAAGTTGCTTCAGTTTAAAAAGAATAATGTCTGGGAACTTATCCCCCGACCTAGTGAGACTAATGTGATAGGTACCCGGTGGATTTTTAAGAATAAAATGGATGAAAATGGTACCATAATCCGAAACAAGGCTAGGTTGGTCGCTCAAGGCTACACACAGATAGAGGGTGTAGACTTTGGGGAGACATTTGCTCCTGTTGCGAGGCTTGAGTCCATCCGTCTACTACTCACCATCGCATATCATATGCGCTTCAAGTTATATCAAATGGATGTCAAGAGTGCATTTCTGAATGGCATTCTATAGGAGGAGGTTTATATGGAATAACCAAAAGGGTTTGAAGACCCTAAGCACCCTGAGCACGTTTATTATCTGAAGAAAGCCTTGTATGGTTTGAAGCAAGCACCCCGTGCTTAGTACGAGAGGCTTACTTCCTATCTCTTAGCTCATGGCTTCAAGATAGGGGGAGTAGATATGACGTTGTTCGTCAGGAGAGATGACGGTGCTATTTTGGTTGCCTAGGTCTATGTGGATGATATAGTCTTTGGATCCACATGCTCCCAGCATGTTCACCTCTTTGAGGAGGAGATGAAAAGTGAGTTTGAGATGAGCATGGTTGGTGAGCTTACATTCTTCCTTGGTCTCCAGGTTCGTCAGCTAGAGGATGGGATGTTCATCTCCCAATCCAAGTAAGCTAAAGACCTAGTGAAAATTTTTTGTTTAGACTCCGCTAAGCATACACGTACACCTATGAGTACCACTACCAAGCTTAGTAAGGACACTTCAGGCAAGAACGTAGAGCAAAACTTGTATCGGAGTATGATAGGTAGTCTTCTCTACTTGACTGCCAGTCGTCCCGATATAGCCTTTAGTGTTGGAGTCTGTGCGCGATATCAGGCATCCCCAAAAGAGTCACGTTTACTTGCTCTAAAATGTATTATTAAATACGTGAGTAGGACTCTCTCATACGGTATTTGGTATTCCTTTGATACTGATAACCATTTGTCCGCCTAATCAGATGTCGATTGGGGCGGGGATGTAGATGGTTGTAGGAGCACTTCTGGTGGGTGTTTCTATTTTTGTTCTGCTCTTGTCTTCTGGCTGAGCAAGAAGCAAAATTCCATCTCTTCGTCCACTGTGGAGGCTGAGTACATAGCCGCCGGGAGTTGTTGCACGCAACTCTTGTGGATGAAGCAAATGCTGGAGGATTATGGGATTTCACAGGACACCATGACCATTTCCGGTGATAACACGAGCGCGATACACATATCCCGCAATCCACTCCAGCATTCGCGCACAAAGCACATCAGGATACGCGAGAACTTTATACGACAGCTAGTTGAGGAGAAAGTCACATCCCTGAGTTTTGTTCATACCGACCTTCAATTAGCCGATATTTTCACGAAGCCTTTAGATTCCCTTACATTTGAGAGTCCTAGGAAGTCTTTGGGTATTTGCACAGTTGACTCAGGGGTTGGTCGATGTCTAGAATAGGATACTTTTTCATGTTCATATCATCTGCTTCCTATTGCTAGTTTGGTTTCTATGTATCATTGTTCTGTTGTATAGCTATTTATTCTTTTGAAAAAATCCAAAAAGATTTTTATTTTTGTATATAAAAATTTTGAGAAAAGCCCAAAAAGATTTTTGTATTTTTATTTTTTTATGCACCTTTTATGGATGAGCATTTAAGATAGCCAAGTCACAACTTCATTCCATTTATCCATGTGACTGTTTGATAGAGATTTGAGACGCTACATCATTTCATCCATGTGATTTACATTGTATGGAGTCTTTGAGATGTAATTAGTGATATCTTCCTACATGTTTGACTCAAATTTCCTTTATTGCGCACATGCACGGCTTTATTTGATTATTGCACTTGTCTATCACATATTAGCTTGAGTGTTTCCATCTCAATTCTGTCTATAAAATGCACAATATGCGATATACTTGACAAGATTGGAATGCATGTGAAAACCGTATGGTGAGACTGTGTGATTATTTGTAAAATGGGAAGGGGCTGCGAAAGGTAATTATCTATCCTTTGCGCAAAAGCCACCGTTTAAAAGGACCTAAAAAATGGAGGAATTTTAATATCCGAGGTCCAAAGAGGTTAAAAGAGCTCGAAAAAAATTTAAAGACAATAAAAAAGATATTCATGCCTAATATGGGCCATTTAGGTTTCACCATCAATTCTCCAAAGTTTGAGAATTTAGAATACCTCTCTTCAAAATATATATCTGAGGGAGTTTGGTTGGAGAATCTTTAAACGGGTTTGCACTTCCTTGAAAGTCCTGAAAAAGCATGAAAACATTTTGGACGTTATTGGTGTGGAAATCACTTTGAGCTTTGATTTGTTGATTTGAATTAAGTCATTGTCTTATATTGTCATTATTTTACACCAAAGGAAGCATTTGAGTTCATTCGCTAGGAATATCCAATATTCATCGTGCACATATGTCATGTTTGTATGCATTGATCTTCCTATCGAATATTGATCACACCCATTCATTAACGCTATCATCGACTTGGTTGCTTTGTGTTCATTCATGGTGTGATTTTGTTTAAAAAATTTTGAAAAATTCAAAAAATAGTTGTGTATTTCCTTATGACACCCCATCATTGCTTGTTTGCATTATTTCTCTCATTTCTCTATTTGGGGACATCATAAAAAGGGGGAGAAAGAATTATCATATTATGGGGGAGTTTTGAGTTTTTGATATTTGATAACATATGCTTTCATCATAAATTTGGTATTTCTATTTATCTCATTTCAAACTCGATATGTCACTTGGTATTTGCTTTATCTCATGTGTGTAGGCACTTCATTAATGATCTCTTTTTGCACACCCTGATGAGAAAAGCGTTGAAGATTCCTGAAGAGTTGAAGAACAAACGATGAAGTCTTATTCAATTGTACCTTTTCAGTTTTTGGGTTCATGGAAAGGTAGATTTGTATAGGCATTTTTGTTGGTTGATAATTCGGATGTTTGTTTGTATGTATGTACTGGTATAGACACAGGGGGAGATTTGTAAGGACTTTTTTGTTCATTATCATTTGTTATGTCGTACGTCGTTACACCGTTGAAGAAATTCAAGATTCATATCATCATCAACGGATCCGAATATCAAAGAAGAGGAGGATTCAAAATGCTGAAAGGCCGGACCGGTCCGCCCAGAAAAAAGAACTGATCCGACCCTGTACCGGACCGATCCGCTTACTGAAAAGCCAGTATACCCCGGACTGGTAGCGAACCGATAAAGCCCAATATAAAACGAACCGATCCGCCTACTCGGACCAATCCGCCTCAGATCCGGACAAGTCCGCCCTGGATAAACTCGAACAGGAGTACAAAAAACTCTAAGTCTTCACCTGTTGAGTCCCAAGACTCTAGTTTTTATTCACACAACCTTTCATACATTTGTGAATCTGTTTGTAACCCTAGAACACAATCCTTTGTTGTTCAACCCTTGTAAAGAAGACCGCTCTTCTTCTTCATGTCTGCCCTACTATAAAGGGATATCTCCAGCCGCCAACTACAGAATCCGACACTTGAGTGTAATTCTTAATCACTTGTATTTTCATTGTAATCCAAAATTGTATGTTACAATATTATAATGGAAATAAATGGTTTTGCCCCTTTGGGGGATTTTTCCTCAATTATGTGTGTTTGAATAACTATTGCATGATCTCATCTTGTTTCAATCACACCTAGTTGCATGTATAGGGTTTGTTTGAGTTAAACTGAATTTAATTATATTATTTCTTATTTGAACGCATGCGCAACTCTCTCAATACTTCATTACTGGATTCAATTATCCAGAGGTTGTCGAGTAACGGAACATTCAGGCAGAGAAAATCCAAACATGGAAAAGAACAACTAAAGTTATCATCGACCAACCCAAACATGCCCCATTGGAGATAAGCAAAAAAGAAGTTGCTGCCGACTTACCAGAGACGTCAACCAGGATGCAAGAGGTGTCCATAAGATATAACGAGGCAAGAGGCAAAGTATTTCATCATGGGATATTAACAGACCAAGTGTTTGATAATAATATCCCCATATGGAATTTGTATATAGATGGATCATCATATGCAGCAGGAAGTGGAGCATGTATAATACTTAACACCCCCGACAGGATAAACATTGAATATGCATTGCGATTCTAATTTTAGGCCTCAAATAATCAAGCAGATTATGAAGATCTTATTATGGGCTTAAGTTTGTCTCAATCACAGAATGCCGAGCAAGTTGTGGCACACAATGATTCTCAGTTAGTGGTGAACCAAACTTTGGGTTTGTATGGATCCAAAGGAGAACTAATGACAAGATATTTAGCCAAGGCATTGGAGGTTGTAGCAAAACCTTCAACTATTCGGATGAGCAGAATTCCCAGATTGGACAACGCCTGAGCTGACGCACTTGCTCGGCTGGCATCAGCGACTAGAATTGAGCTCAGGAGAACTATTCACATTGAAAATTTGGCCAACCGAAGCATTGATGAAAATTTAATGATTAGTTTCATTACAGTAGATATGGGACCATCCTGGATGGATCCCATCAGAACTTATATTGAAGAAGGACTGGGGACAATATGCTGTAAACTCTTCATTTTCAAACAGTGTGACATGGTCAGTGATGAATACATATGGTAATCCATATCTATAAATGATGCTTTTCCAGATAAATTGGTATATTTTCTCATAAGGCATATCCACCAATGGTTCTACTTAAACCCATTTTGTGAAATAGTCAACAGCTACGACCAAGTACTTAAATCTTCCTCGGGTGGTTGGCAGTGGCCCCACCAAGTCTATACCCCAAATAGAAAATGTCCAAGGTGTGGTAATGGGGGTCAAAGCTACATGTGGAGTTTTGTGAATATTGGAGTATTTTTAGCACTTGTCACACTTCTTCGCAAAGGTCATGCAATCTGCCCTCATGATCGGCCAGGAGATGCCGATTGCCTCTCAGAGATCTCATTGTCAATAAACTTTTTCCACTGCTCCAATGAGATCGTCCCCTTCGGGTGGACAGTGTCACGTAGTCCCAAAATGGACTCTCGGGTCTTCCCAAAGTACTAGACCTGCAAATTCTTCTTCCACGTATTATATTAATCCCTTAATTATTCCAACGTGGAGGCATGGAGTAATGGGGGAAGGACGAATTGTTCCTATCAAACAAATAGATACTAAAAAGAAAGTAAGCATTAGTTACTTATAACCATAAGTATAAATATAAATACACTACCTGTAGTTCCCCCCAGATGTTCATCTTGAGGTCAATAGGCACAACTCTCCAATCAGTGTACCCCGGGCCAACGATCGGCTTCAGCAACTCTAGGGCTCTAGCCAATAATGCCATCTTATTCTCGACGACGGACTCCAATTTTCCCCATTTTGGGGGCCTACTAGCAGAGGAGCCCTCGTCACCTCCGCTATCGTGCTCGGATGAAGTCATTTTCTGAAAAAATTATTATTATTAGTACAAACATGTATATGGACTTTGAATTAATGCTCAAACCCAATAATAACAGTACATACCAATTTATACCAAGACCAAATTCAATTTATAACAATTTATACCAATACCAAATTTAATTTACAGACACGCAAATTGCCCCCCACACGCACACACATTCTTGGGTCATGGACTTTGAATTAATGCTTAAATTGATTAAAATCCTAATTAAAATGATCAGGTACGAATGAATTAAAAGAATTAAATTGTCGTTCGATAATAATAAAGCACTGGAATAATACAGCCACTGGTCATGACAAATAATTTGAATACTTCTTAAAAATCTAAAAATTGTTTCAAATTTAGGTTATCAAGAAAAATGGATTGATATTCGGTAGGTGAAGCCAGGTCATCCAAACTAATGTTTAGATGCTTTGGCGCATGTAGGACGATTGACCATGACTCGTTATTGATATACTCTGAGTAAAACACTTGCTTGACCTTTTGAAAAGACCAAACAAACGGCTCATCGCTCACGTGTTCATTGCTCTTCAACTTGGACAAGTCAACCATGATCAAACTGGTGCCAGAATCAACTCTACAAGCATTTTTATCCTCAACTCTTACCCAATCACAATACAATACAACCTCTTTGATTACATAGTCTAATTCAAATATATTTCAAATTATACCATAGTAACTCATTTCAGCTTCAATGAGGTTTTTATCCTTCGCGCTCGCTCGAAAGAAAGTAAGAAACTTGTATGAAATGCCCGAGTTCTGTACATTTGTATTTTACTCGTACACCCTTACATGGAATACGTAATCGTTTAATCGATAATTTTTGTACTCTTGTGCCATGAACACGGGTCCAGTGGCTAGACGAGCAAGCCTTGATATCGCATCACCCATCTTTAAGAGCTGAGAATATAGATAAATTAATTAGGCTAGTTGTAAAGCTTTCTTGTAACATGACATTTTGTAATGGCCATTTTCATCATCATTACCTCGTGTGAGAAGCACAACCTAAATTCACTATCTAATTGTGCCGTTGGTTTTTATCTTTTATTATTCTCACAGGGTTTATATTTTTTGCATAGATCATGACGAATGTATTACAAAATTAATCATGTAAAAATTTAAGTAATGTAAAAGTTAAAATAATTTAAACTTAATTTTTCCATTCGTCGACATCTTCATGCGTGTTAAATAGACAACGAGCTACTTGTTCATGTTGTAAACTCGTTAATTTCACTCGTTTTCCCATCACATGACTACCCTCATTGATGAACTCATCATTGTCATCCACGCTTGTCAAGTCAGGCATATATTCCCGAGTGTAGATTGATGACTCCATGGTGATGTATTCCTCTGCAATGGATCCTGCAATGTATCGTGTATTCTAAATGTAATCTTTGAAAAGTGGCATCAATATTTCATACATTTACATCCACTAATATCTAACTGGAACGCAAAGATGTGCCTCGTCGCATAGATGTACCAATAACAGAACAATTATGTCAAAGAAAGATGGGGGAAAGTACTTCTCTAAGACACAAATCGCTTCGTTCGCCGCTAATTTTGCAGCCAGTTTGTGATATTAATTGACTATCTTCTCACATGAAAGTGAGAAGTAGATACTAATTTTCATAATGGCCGTCCACAAATCCTTGTGCTTGGAGAAACAGTGCTTCAACAATAGAGGAACCAATTGCATGATCACATGCCAATCGGGGGACTTACACTTATGTAAATCATGGGTAGTATAATTCACAATCCTTTGCAAGTTGGAGAAAAAATTATATGGAACCTTCAAATTATATATTGTGTTTAAAAGAACCTTCCTCTCTTTACTCGTAAAAATAAACGCACCAGGGGGAATTATTGTCCTTCCCCTACTATCTTCTATCAACCGTAATTGTGGCTTGAGTTTCAACTCTTTAAGGTCTTTTCGTGCATTTTATCCATCCTTCGAATGAGTCCCCCCAAGGCATGTTCCCACAGCATGTTCATCGACGTTCTTCTCTGCGTGTATCACATCTAATACATGGCTCATCGGGTTATTCTTCCAATAAGGTAAGTAAAATAAAATTGACATCCCAGACCATGCCTTTTATTTTCTCAGTGTCATTCCTAGTTGTGTCTTCTTATGCTTAACATTCTTAAATGTAGGATTTTTACCTGGAATATTAAGGCCATAATCAAAAGAATTACTTTCAATTTATGATTCTGAAAGTTTTCTCGATCGTAGCTTATGTTCAACTTCGCCCGATAAAAAATTGGAACTTTCTTAAATCTAAAACTATGAGCGGGGGGTAAAAACCTCATATGTCAATGGTATATATTTTTTGAGATAGTGGGGAGACGAAGAGATTCAGTCTCCTCTCCACAAATAGGACACCATAAATAACCATGTACTACACAACCGAATAATGTCCCATAAGCTGAAAAGTCATGAGTTTCCCATATCAACATAGCTTTCACGTAAAATCTTCTTTTCTAAAAAAGTCAAATTCTTGCACACCCTCTCACCACAACTCATTTACTTCTTCTACCAAAGGATCCAGGTAGACATCGATGTCTTCACTTGGTTACTTTGTCCCAGGTATCAACAAAGATAACATCAAAAATCCAGGTCTCATACACTGTGAAGGAGTGTGGTTGAGGGGGGCTAGGATCACTGGCCATACACTCTGATTGGGGATTATATTTCCAAATGGATTGAAACCATATGTTGATATTACAAAATGAATATTAATCTGTTCTTGAAAAAAATCGGGATACTCAAAACTCATCCTCTTCCAAGTTGTAGAATCAATAGGATGGCGCATGATATTTTCCCCTGCTTTTTCCCTAGAATGTCAAGTCATTGGCTCCGCTATCCATAGTACTGTGAAAAGCCACTTTAATCTAGGCCCAATAGGAAAATATTTTAACACTTTTGGAGGAAATTTTGGGCTCGTGCCTTCCGTGCTAGTAGATTGGACATATCTAGGTTCATCGTATACCGGACACCGATCGAGATTTCCATACTCTTTTTGGTATAGTATGCAATCATACACACAAGCATGAATTAATTTATATTTTATTCCCAAACCTTTCAAACTATTTTTCATAGTAGGATAACTGTTTGGAAGCGTATTCTTCTTGGGTAGCAAGCCCTTCACCCAATTCAAAATTCATATCACGCTATTGCCAGACAAACCATATTGGGTCTTTAAACTATGTAAACCAACCATGGCATGTAAAGTTATTTTATCTTTCTCACAGTCAGAGTATAACGGTTGGCTCGCCTTAAATTTTAAACTTTGGTAGTCATCGTCAAGGTTTATCCCGATATCTTCATGAGCACCTAAGCCTTGTACATCGTTAGTGACCTCATTCTCTTCCACTTCATGAACTCCATATGCGCCATCAACTAAATTATCTAAAATATTATGTTCTACATTGCCATCCTCCCTTTGCACATCTATCCTTCTTGTTGAAGGTTGTAGTGAAGGTTTCTCAGGACAAAAGGAACTTTTGGTTCCTCGTGAAAAAACCAAATTCAATAACTATCTTGCATACCCCATATTAACAAATGTATTTCAACTGTTTCCACTGAAACACCTTACCATTCTTACACCGAGCATACGAAATCTCTTCATCATCATGACATCTCTTTGTGTATTTCACGAATTCATTAGCACCTCTGCGAAACACATCCCCTAATCTATTGGTCTCCCCTATCCACTCTTTGTATTTAGGATATCCCATCACGGCTACTACAAACAATAACCTATTATAGGTAAGAAGCGTATATTCGTGGATTAGTATAAACAAAAGTGTGAACATTTAGTTCCCATTAGTATAAACAAGTATTATATAAGAAATTAACTTAATGTAAATTTATTCGTGCATTCAAATTCCTATTTCATACATCTCCTCTAAAGAGTGAGTGGTCCTATCCCATTCAAGACCACATATTTATGTAATATACTTAACAACTCATGCACATTGTTTCAATTTAAGGAAAATTCGACAGCATATTGACCAAGCGTAAATTCTTCTTAATTTAGCCCCTTAATTTGGTGATTTTAATATCTCGAACAAGGTAATTGAATCATTTTTATCCATATCCAAAGCAACATGTACCAAAACCAAAAAAATACAAATACAATCCAATATCCAAATAAAGAAGATAGAAATAATATTTTGAAAAAGGAGTAGGTAAGAGGAGGAAGACATGCCACACGACATATGAATTGAGACACCCCTCAATATGCTGAACACAACATATTTCGCGCAACCATAAAGGTGAGTTCTCCTTCCCTCCACCACATGCATGACGTACACTATTGCTTCAATGTATTGGAGGGGACGTCCATGAACCGACATACATGGGATGAAGCTCAAATCCCTCAACCCCCTCGCTATCGTCTCCCCATAATATATGTCGAGTAAAAACATGCTCGGCCAACCGAGTGTTGACATAGGCCGCTCGACGGGGGTCACGATGGGAAATTGATCATCATATGGCATTGAGTCCGTGCGTATCGACGATGAAGCGGTGACTTCCTTGTCGTCATCTACATCTACCTCATTTTCTTTCCCCTTGCCCTTTCCCAAATGACTCTTTATAAAGGCGTACATATCTAGGACCGTTGCCTCTAACCTTGATAATTTCTCGTCATGGACGTCCACCTTATGTGCCAACTCGTTGATGCTCGTTTCCATTTTGATGATCCTAGACATCTCCACCCGTGAGCTCACCCCCTAGTCCTACCCTTGCGATCCGACCTGAGCACTTGGCTGAGTGCGTCCAAAGCCAAAGATGCTTTGTCGGCATCAAACTGCGACTCATGCACTTCCTTAAGCATTGCCTGAAAAGACAAAAAGTACACGATTAGTTAATTAAGTAAATAAAAAGTTATAACGTAATT
Source organism: Sambucus nigra (assembly GCA_949130495.1). Lineage (NCBI taxonomy): Eukaryota > Viridiplantae > Streptophyta > Magnoliopsida > Dipsacales > Adoxaceae > Sambucus > Sambucus nigra. Next base: position 640,174,193 of record OX422216.1, read on the forward strand.
AAAAAAAATAAACATTTATAACTTTCAATGGTGGTTGTGACGCTTGGGACCACCTCCTTGTCCTTTCCATTTTTCGTTCGAATTTCCACATAGGAATAGAGCCTATATGGCCTACCCCTAGGCCACTCCCCGTGTCTTGAAATAAAATAATACAGAATTAGTAATCAATGCAAAGTAATGCTAAATTAGAATAACATAAAAATAAAATGAACGAAAAATAAAAACTTACCATCATGTGCTCCACCTCGGCGTAAGATGTCCGCCCATAGTAGTGCACGTTCGACTTTTTCGCTCGATTTTCCCTCCCCGATTACTTTCTTTTCTTTGCATCACTCTTATCAAACTCTCATATGCCTAAAATTGCAACCGCAATACAACAACAACATTCAATCCCAAGTAACATTCCAAACAAAGGTATGTAAGGTGTATGTATGGCTTAAAACTCCAATTTGGAGTTAGTTATGGGATTTTGGGTTATGAAACGAAGGGCTATATTTAGGCTCAAAGGGGAGGGTAAACATATAAGGGTGAGGTAAAGGCTAATATGGGTGATATAACAAATATGGCCTATGATCATTTCACAAAGTTTACGCAATTCTTGAGTCAAAACAAACATTGAAAATCATGCTCAAGTAACACATTTCATATATGAACTCAATTAATGAACGGTCAAGTGAAAGAATAGTGAGATTACCAACGAATTCAACTTTTTCAATGAGAAAAGAATAGTGTATAACACTCACAAACGACGAAAGGTACAAAGCTTACTCAGTGTAAGTATATACAATGCAATAAAAGATTACCGAGTTATAAAAATCTTAAACCAAATCAATATAACAAGGAAAGTGCATATGCTCATGGGATAAAGTTTAATTCATGAAGTTATTCACAATATCAATGATTTGAGGACTAAAGTCTAATAACGTCTAAAATCTAGAACATGCATCATTGAGTTGTCAATCGGATCGGGCAATTATTAAAATTTATCATCGGAAACAAGGCAAAATACCCAACAAAGGAGAAAAAAGAAAGAAAATATTTTTGAAATTTTTCACAAAAAGGCATACTAAGTAACTAACAAGTAAGCAAATCAATGGACTACACATGAAATGGATATAATATCCTCCACCCCTAACTTAAATGTTGCATTGTCCTCAATGCGCATTAAGAACACAACACAAAGAGAGGAAAAGAACGATATTACCCAAAATTGGAGCGATCTCCATAAGCGCGAGTGCAAAGGAATCTACAAAACAAGTTAGTACCGAGCATACCAAAAACAAATAACAAAAAGTTAACTAATTACACTAGACTAAATTAAAAAGGAAAGAAAAAAAAAGGAAAGAAAGAAAATTAAAAAGGTAACTATTTACAACATACTATTTAGGCTTCACACTAACTATACACTAGAAGTCTAAATAGTTGAGGGTCCACCCAAAAAGGGATTTGACTTTGAAAGATCAACGGTGGACCCTCCAAAGAGAACATGCCTCCCGGAAAATAAGAATTCCGTTTGAACAATGATAAGCATGTGGGTGGTGAAAAAAGTGAACCATCGCCAATTTGAAATTTTGGACGGACGATGGGTGATTTGGATACTATGGGGGGCAAGACTACATTAGTCTCAGAAAAATCAAAATCACATCCCCAAGATTTTTCAATTGGAAGAGGAGGTGGGGCAAGTGCAAGTGAAAAGCCCATGAGATGAAGCATCTCAAAATAACATTCTCATTTAAGAATCGGGTCAAAGTCCTCAAGACTTTCAATCGATTCTTGCGATAAATTTAATTGTTCGGGAATAGTATGGAGTAAAGGAAAGGAAGGACCAACAACCTCAATACAATCGAAAGAATTAATAAGAGGTTGAAAATCAAAAGTGCTAAAGCTTGGCTCACTCTCAATTATTTCTTCAACAAAAAGGGGTGGGGAGATGAAACGCAAGTTTCAACCTCAACCCGATTTTGTGAAGAAATAATCTCATCGAGCAAGGCATTAGTTTCTAGAAACCAAGCTTGAGAACTTTCGGATTGGTCATTTATTTTCTTCATCATTAACTCATAATCAAACGAACAAGAAGACATTTCATCTTCTTGTGCGGGTTGCTCATAGCTAACGGATTCCCGGCATTCCAAATTACCATCACAAGGCAATGAGGGATCACTTACATATGCTTGAATTTCACGCTCAATGCGCTCATCTTCAAGAATTTGTAGGTATTCTCTCATTGTTTTGGGAGTATAACTTGGAAAAAAATTCTCATAACAATTAAGGTTATCTAAAGTGTAATAGCGAGACATTTCAAAATAAGCTATTCAACAAAAGCAACAAGCGCCAAAATTTCAATTTCTCGAAACAATCTAGCAAAAGTCAAAAAGAAAGGAGAAAATAAAGAATAAAAATATGAATGAAAGAAATATTACGAAATAATAAAACAATTACAATCCAAAACACACTCCCCGGCAATGGCGCCATTTTGATCGGGCAGTAAAAGTGTGTTCGTGTGAGGACACAATCGTTGTGTGTTTCGCCGCCGCGATGCAAAAACCTAAGCTACGACTACACTTGACAAGCAGGCACAGCGGTAAGTCGGGTATTGTAAGAAATCCACAGGGAGTGATTGAATTTTTGATGTTAATTGTTTAATTACTTCAGGAATAAAAATGTAAAAGATGATAGGTTGGAAATGGTGATAAAAGAAAAGAATAAGTTATGCTACACAAAAGTAAAGCCAGGATCGGGATCGCATTCTACCACACGGATTGAAACAACTACTAATTAGATTTAAGGCTCGAAAGCAATTTAATCGAGCATTTTCAATTAAGCATAAACATCACACAATAAGGAATTTAATCCAAAGTTGCGAGATTAAACATTTAACGAAAATGGTCACACGCGGATTAAATTCCAAATATCGCTATAAACACTAAAGTTGCGTGACAAATAAAGTTAAACGCATAATAATCCAACTTTAATACACGCGGTTTCAATTAAATGCAATTTCACAGGAAAACCTAACTTTCTAGGTTCTAAACCCGTAAATGGCGGAACACAATCCCGAACCTATTTATCTACGTACAAATCATGGAAATAAACTAATTTACACTAATATTACACTATAAAAGAAATAAATAACAATAAATAAACTTATCTAGGCATGGAAAATGGAAAGAAAGCAAGGAAAACAACTAAAATAACTATATTAAGGAAGAAAAGGTTAAGGTACAACTTACAAAACAAAGAGTAAAACCATCCAAAGCAAGAGGGATAGGGTTTAGCTCCCAATTATAAAAGCCCTAAATCTAGCAAAAATGAAATTATCAAAGATCCCCTCTTCAAAATGAAGAGATAAGGGTTAAATACAAAATATCCCATGGCAAAATTGTAAATAAAAAGGAAAATTGCCAAATATCAGCAGGGCCGAATCGATTTGGCCTGGAGCCGAATCGATTTGCCCCCCCGATATTTGGCTACTGGTCCAAGATGAATCGATTTGGAAATTTCCGAATCGATTTGGCTAGGGGGCGGAATCGATTTGGCTTCCTGGTTTTGGTTTCTTTTGAATCCTCTTCCGCTAAAAGTCTCGTAACTTCTTCGTTCGGACTCGGAATCGTGCACCGTTTTCGGCCACGCGAAGCTTGTTCAGAGGGATACAACTTCCATGAAGACTTTGGGACAATTTCCTAAATTGTGAATTGACTAAAATGCCCTCACGCGTGCGGATTTGTACGAAACTTCACCGGAATGCATTCAACTTCATACTTAGCACCTGTAATCCCTACAAAAGCCCAAATATACCTCATATAGAATGTTAACATATAAAATGGAGGTTTTCTAATTATCGAGCATAAATATAGGAATTAAGGTACCCGAGGGGGCTAATAACGCGTACGTTAACGGGTGAAATACGCAATATTTGCGTCGTATCACTAATCTCCAAGTGCCTAGAACCAAGACAGAGGGAGGAGCTCATCGGGCTACTTAAGGAGTTCACTGATGTGTTCACTTGGAAGTACACGGAGATGCCAGGAATAGATGCAAAAGTGATCTCTCATAGATTGAACATCCTTCCCAATGCCCTTCCGGTAAGGCAAGCCACACACACATACAAAGCCGACCTTGATTTGAAGATAAAAGTTAAGGTGGAGAAGCTATTAGTGGCAGGGTTCATCAAGCCTATTTAACACCCCATATGGCTGTCCAGCATAGTGCCAGTGGCGAAGAAAGACAAGAGCCAAATCGAAATTTGCGTAGATTTTCGTGACTTGAACAGGGCGTCCTAAGGATGAATTCCCACTACCCAGCATAGACAACTTAGTGGATGCCACCGCGGGACATGAGATGTATAACTTCATGGATGGGTATGTTGGCTATAACCAGATTAAAATGGACCCCACCGATGCAGAGAAGACTGCCTTCTGCATGCCGTTAGGGAACTTTCACTATACAGTTATGCCCTTCGGATTGAAGAACGCTGGAGCCACATACCAGCGGACCATGATGGAAATTTTTCATGACTTATTTCATGATATACTAGGATTCTATGTGGATTATCTGGTGGTGAAGTCTAAGAAAGAAATCAAGCATATTCAGGATCTTAGGAGAGTATTCGAAAGGTGTCGTCGGTATAAGATGAGAATGAACCCCTCAAAGTGTGCCTTTGGGGTTACTGTAGGGAAATTCTTAGGTTTTGTGGTAAATAGACAAGGGGTGCAGGTGGATGCAGAGAAGATGAAAGCCATTGTGATTATGCCACCGCCCAAGAGTCAGAGACAACTTAAGAGCTTCCTGGTAAAGGTATCCTACCTGCGGAGGTTTATACCTGCGTTGGCAGAAGTAACTCATCCGTTCGCACCTTTACTAAAAGACAAAGCCAAGTGGGTTAGGGGAGAGAGGCAAGAGAGTGCGTTCGAGAAGATTAAATAAATCCTAGCCTCTCCTTCCACGATGATTCCCCCCGAAGCCGGAGCACCACTGCTGCTCTACCTTACTTCTACAGAGAGGTCGATAGGGGCCCTTTTGGCGCAAGAGAAGGAAGGAGTGGAAAAGTCGGTCTACTACCTGTCCAGAGTAATATCTGGGATAGAATCGAGATACACCAGCGTCGAGAGACACTGCCTGGCGTTGGTATTTGTAGCCCAGAAGTTGAGACACTATCTTCTAGCCTTCACAGTTCACATAGTCACCAAGTGTGATCCCATCAAGTACCTCCTCGCGCGGACTACACTCGTGGGACGAGTAGCAAGGTGGTTTTTTATCTTGTCAGAATACGATCTAAAATGCATAGTGCCTAAATCCATTAAAAGCCAGGCAGTAGCAGATCTTCTTGCCCACTTTCCAAGTGGAGTTTTCGAACCACCTAGTGAAGAGCTACCCAGAGAAAGTTTTCAAGCATGCATGGAGGAGGAGGTGAAGAAGTGGTTTATGGAGTTCGATGGTTCCAGTGCTTAAGGAACAGGTGGAGCCGGCGTCATACTATCAGATGGGAAGGAGAATATTACCCTCTATTTCAAGTTAGATTTTAAATGCTCAAATAATGAAGCTGAGTACGAAGCCCTCATTCTAGGGATGTTGGAAGCACTCAGAAGAGGGATCAGGGTATTATGTATACGAGGGGACTCCAATCTAGTAGTAAGACAGGTCAATGGAGAGTTTTCCCTTAAACATGCCAACTTAGCGCCGTACAGACACATTATTCAAAAACTGCTCGGATAGTTCTTAGAAGTAACCGTGGAGAGGCAGGCACGAACGATGAACAGGCACCCTGACGCACTCGCCACCATAGGACAGAAGTTGGACATGGAGGAGTCAGAAGCAACCATCACAGTGAGGTGGAGAACGATATCCACTACTGTAATTCCTTATTCCCAAGTAACGAGCCAAAAGATTGGAGGCGTCTGGTAGAGAAGCAACTTAAAACCAGGGAAGGGACAATGAAAATATTAGAGTTAGTCAACTATCATGTGCTGCAGGGAACTCTCTACTTCAAGAGTCCTGGGGGTTTTCTGGCGAGGTGCATAGGGGAGCAAGAAGCGAAGGAGAGGTTAATAGAAATGCATCAGAAGCACTGCGGAGATACGGATATCCCCCTTTACAGACGGCTACAGTGAAGCGGGTATTATTGGCCCGCTATGAGCGTAGAAGCGGCTCGCTTACAACAAAGTTGTTTAAAGTGCCAAGCTAATTTTGACCAGCCGATGGAGGCTAACTTTGTGGAAGCCTTCGAAGATTGGAGACAGTCGTACCTAGCATATCTAAAAGATGGGGAGCTGCCCGCCGAGAGAGAGGATGAAATTTAACTTAGAAAAAGGATAGCCCGTTTCTACTTGGTCGAGGGAGAGTTATATAGGAAGGGGTACAATGAGAAGGCGCTAAGGTGCGTAGCCAAAGAGGAGGGGGAAAGGTTGTGGAAAGAAGCTCATGAGCCCTCCCACATGGAAGGCGCCAAGCTGTATGATCAACTGATGACGCTGGGATACTACTGGCCGACCATGGAGGCTGACTCCATTGGGTATGTGAAAAAGTGTAGAGCATGTCAAGTGCATGGAAACATGGTGCACACTCCTTCCGTTAGTCTACAAATCTTGGCAGCTCCTTATCCCTTCCACACATGGGTGTTCGACCTGGTGGGAAAGATCGCCCCAGCATCTCACGGCGAGGATTTTATCATTGTGGCTACAAAATTGTACACCAAATGGGCTGAAGCCATTCCTTTAAGGAGAGTCACCGCCCAAGTGGTAACCCAATTTATAAAGGAGTATATCATATGCAAGTTTGGTATACCCAAAGTGATCCTAACGGATAATGGGAAGAAATTTGTATGTAAAGAGATGGCACTTCTCACAGACAAGTATAAGATTGTGCATAATAGCTCAACCATATCCTACCCCAAGGGCAATGGCCAAGGAGAGGCTACCAATAAGACCCTGATAAACATTTTGAGGAAAATGCTAGAGGACATGTCGGGAGCATGGGATGAGAAATTGCCTATGGTGTTATGGGCTTACCGTACTTCGAAAAGAAAGCCAACAAGATTCACTCCCTTCTCTCTAATATATGGGACTGAAGTTGTCCTACCAGTGGAACTGGCAGTGCCTTCAGCCAGAATTTCTCATAGCAATGGACTCATCACAGACCCAAGGCATGTGCAGCTGGAGGCGCTGGACGAGCATAGGGACAAAGCAATAGAGAATTTCAAAGTCTACACTCAGTAACTGTCCAGGGCCTACAAAAACTTAGTTAAGCCTAGAGAATTCCAAGTGGGAGATTTAGTCCCGCGAGCATCAACTCACCATCTCCGTAGCATGTCGGCATCAAAATTCAAACCTAACTGTGAAGGCCCTTTTGTCGTCAGAGGAGTGGGGAAGTCGGGCTACTGCCAAATATCAGAACCAAAGAGCGATTGCCTCCAGTCCATCAGCTGCAAGTGGCTGAAGAGGTACTATGCTTAGTAATAGCTAACAAGTTTTTTTTGTGTTTTTCATGTTTGTAATGGATTTCGAGGATTGCTCCTACACCGGAAAAGTTTTTTTTTGTAAATTTTTTTAAAGAGAAATACTACATTGTAAACAGCACACAAAAGTAAAGAAATGAAATAGCAACACTTTTGATCATTGTTGACATTTGCTTTGCTTACTCATTTATACATATATACACACTCCCTATTAAGTTAAAAGAGAGTACAAAAAAAATCAGGAACTTTGCTCACTACACTTGGGAGGTAAGTCCATCCTAAGAGAAAGTATACTGAGCATAGTCCCCCAGACATAAATTAATAGAAAAATATAGAGGGAATATTAAATACCTCCTCTTTAATATTACAAAGAACAGTGAAACTATTAAAGAGAATATAGAGCAAGGACCCCAAAGACTAGGGGCTGATTAATTCAAATAGTTTTTTTTAATAAAATCAGGCTTTCGGGAAAGGGGCAGGGTTCACCCTCCTCTCTAACCTAGCCTCTATGACTATAAGTGGTAATATGCAGGAATACCCCCACAGACAGAAGGGGCAATCAAAGAAAGTCACATGCCAATACCTCACAGCTATAAGAGGTTCATTTTCGAAAAAATATATACAATATGATAATACATAACTTTTCATATTAATGCAAATACCCCGCAGTATATGGGGCAGCCACCAGTAGACTAAATGCTAACAGAAATTAGAGCAAGTCATATAAAACGAACACCCACAGTATAAAGGGAGAACAAGAGAAAAATAAAGTGCAGAAGAAACAAAGTGTCTCATTCAGGAATGATAAGTGAGGTACACATAGAATTATGAACACTATAAATCAAGAAGTAGCCTATCTACTAGAAACCACAAAAAATAAATCAACCCGCACGATGGCACCAGCATACGACGGACCAGCCTCCCGCATAAACTCTTCCTCCAACCTGATGAATTTAGCCTCGTCTTCCTCATTGCCAAACTCAAGTCTGGCAAGCTTTACCTACAGTAAGGCGATCTGATTCTGAATTCTCGTAGCCTCAGCCTGCCCCTGCTCAACTCTGGACTGTCGGCAAGCGTGAAATCTCACTATTTTTCTGAAACGAACACTCAGAAAAGGGTGAATCCCCGCATCAAGCCAATCCAAACAAAAATGATAGAACTTCTGCAAGTCACGGAGAGCATCCAAGAACAGAAAAATGGAAGAGCTAGCCAGCTTAGCAGGGGAGGTAGCCAAGAACTCATGAACATGGCTGGCGAGAGACCTCGGGTTGAAGGCCTTAAGACTGTCAACCTGAAGTATACTTTGAGAAGTGAATGTCTCAGGATGGTGCTCCAAGATGAGATCCAAGATCTGACGCTCATGTAACCTGAATCGGCCTAGTAACTCCTCACGCCATAGCCTACTAGCAATAGTTACATCATCCTCTACTTCATCACCGTCATTGGAGTGGCGAGACCCCACCTTAGAAGGAAGGAAGACTCTCCGCTAGAATCAGCGTCACCAACCAAAGGAGAAAACTCAGAGATATGATCTCTTTCCACAGTTGCCCCACTACCAGTCTCCACAGTCATCGGAGTACTCTCACGCACCTAGAAACAATGAGACAAGGGTGAAATGAGAATGCTTACACAACATACGGAAGAAGAAAAAGAGGGGAATAGTAAAAAGAGGGGGTATGCCAGTTTAATACCTCCCTCGCAGATGCCCCACTGCCAGACTCCACAGTCATCGGAGTACTCTCACGCACCTAAAAACAATGAGACAAGGGTGAAATGAGAACGCTTGCACAGCATACGCAAGAAGAAAAAGAGGGGAATAGTAAAAAGAGGGGGTATGCGAGTTTAATACCTCCCTCGCAGATGCCCCACTGCCAGACTCCACAGTCATCGGAGTACTCTCACGCACCTAGAAACAATGAGACAAGGGTGAAATGAGAACGCTTGTATATCATACGCAAGAGGAAAAAGAGGGGAATAGTAAAAAGAGGGGGTATGCCAGTTTAATACCTCCCTCGCTGATGCCCCACTGCCAGACTTCACAGTCATCGAAGTACTCTCGTGAACCTGGAAAAAATGAGACAAGGGTGAAATAAGAATGCTTGCACAGTATACGCAAGAAGAAAAGAGGGGAATAGTAAAAAGAGGGGGTATGCCAGTTTAATACCTCTCTCGCAGATGCCCCACTGATAGACTCCAAAGTCATCGGAGTACTTTCATGCATCTGGAAACAGTAAGACAAAGGTGAAATGAGAATGCCTGCACAGTATACGCAGGAAGAAAAGAAGGGAAATAGTAAAAAGAGGGAGTATACTAGTTTAATACCTCTCTCGCAGCCATCCCACTCTCTAACTCCACAAGTAGCGAAACAACTTCATCAGGCTCCATAGTCATCGGAGCGATCTCGCTCACCTGGAGACAATGCAACAAAGGTGAAGATAGGAGTGATGTCGCAATCTAAACAAAATAATAAAGACATAAGATTGACATGAGGGAAGTAGATACTCTTATACACCGTACCTGAATAACGTCCTCCATAACGGCCAGAGAAAGAGGAGCAGGGGCTCCTATAGGGGCAGTAACACTAGTCGATGCTCCAGAAGAGGCTGTCTCAGAGACCACTGCTTCTGAAGAAGCTACCTTAACCTCGGGCACTTTCGGAAGAACAACCTCAGCGACGAAGGGCACAAGGGGTAGGCGAGGCTGCGGGTAACAAGAAAGGGCGAGAGGTAACAAATCACTTACCTCATGTATGATAAATACCTTAATTAAAAAGAGGGAGATGGAAACTCCTCAAAAGGGCACCATAGAGATAGCTGCCTGAAGGGGCGCGACAACAGGGAAAACTGGCTCATGTACAGGGGCTGCTGAAGAGACAGTAGCAGGAGCCACACTCGAAACGGCACCGAGGGATAACTGCAACAAAGCAAAAGAGGGCTACGATAAGTACACGCTGGATAGAGGAGAAATATATAACTAAGAAAATAAAAAAGTACCTGAGCCCCATCCAAAGGGGAAGAGCGTAAAAGGACGGTCGGCGCAGTAGGGGCTGTGCTGATAGCCTACAAAGAATGAAAATATGTTATTCATTGCATGTTCGAGGAAAAGGAGATCCCATGGTTCAACAGAAAAGCCTGACCTGAAGTGTGGGCTCACTGGTTGAAGCCACAGTAAATATTGGGCCACGAGAAATCGCCTGAACCAAAGGTCTACCGTCCATAGATACGCGGACCCTAGGGATAGAAATCCTCCCCAAAGAGGATAAACCCGGGGCGATAACGCCAGGTAAGGGAGGATACCCTCCCTAAGAAGAAAGTACAAAATCCATTAGGACTCCTATTAAAAGGAAACAAATATTTAAAAGTAAAAATACGTACCTCAGATGAAGAGGCGTCCAGGGGCTCAGCTGCAGAAGTACCCACCGCCGAGATAAGAGAAGATGAGGTGACAACGCTGAAAGACACGACCCTCTACGCATAGTAAATGGGTAAATAAAAAGAAGAGGTAAAGAGAAAATGGCACAATGAAAGTTTTAAGAATAGCGATGCATACCTGAGGAGAAGGAGAAGCCACAAGGGTGGTCCTGGTGGCGGTAAAGTGCACAGATGAAAGCTGCAGGGAAACGACAGTGTACACAACCCAAATGTAATTAGAAGACTAAAAAATTACAACAAATGATAAAAGAATTAAGGAGACAGCAAACCTCTCTAAAAAGGCCTCGAGAAGAAATGAGCATGGTGTTCCTCTACCGCTGAAAGAGCGTCAGTCGTAGTGGGGGAAGAGGAGAACTAGTTGCCTCTACGGAAATGACCTGCAAAATATGACAGAATACTTTCATTAACAAATAAAAAAATAATGAGGGGGAAGAAAGAAAATTATATGCAAAAAAAAAATATAGACGAGTAAAGGGGAAACTCTTACAGTAGCAGGGCGCGTGGTCTGGCTATGAGGGAGATGGGTGGGGCTAACTCCTCCAGGAGACTGGGATGCCTCATCATCACTAGAAGACTCTCTCGAGACTGATAACAAAGCATAAGTGTCAGTAGTGCTTTCGCTATGGAAACCCAGGCCGCCCATATCACCCGAAGAAGAACTATGATCGTCATAGGAAGGGGTGCTTTCATAATCAACTAGTTCCTCTTACAATGAAGGGGAGGGAGATAAAGAAACTCCATGAGAACTAGTTCCACTAAGTAAAGAATGTCATGATATAATACCTTATACAATGGGAATAGACACGACCCGCGCCTCCTGGGAAGCAATGCTCGGTGAGGAGTAGCCTTTCCCTTTCACTACTTGGGAAGTCTCCCCCACTCCAATATTGCCAGTATCGGACTCTTGATCCACCGCAGAGGAAGCAGCCCTGCCAGCGCCATCTCCTTTCTTTTTCTTCGCAGCCCGGGTCCTCACAGGAGAAGAAGGAGGAGAAGCAGTAGTAGCAGGAACAAAATTGGATACATCGGCGTCAGGGTGTTTCATTTTTCTCACAGTAGAGGTACTCGCTTTCCCTCTGCTTTTTGGTTGGCTTCTAGACTTCACAGGGGGAAGCTCAGTCGACGGAGGCGGAAGTGACTCGTCAATGAGAGGTTTCACTAAAATGGGAATGGCCTGCTCCAAGGGTGGCGTCGAGGTGGTGCTGAGAAACCAAGGATCTTTCTGCGTCCGCCTGACCAAAAACTGAGCTCTGGTGTATTTAATGGGGTTAGTCTCATGAGGGGGGCCAACTACACATTCTTGGGTAAGACGGACCTGCCGCTGCCAAAGAAGGAACCAAGATAAAGTGAATGAGGGATGATAATCGCAGGGAGGCACAGAGAGACCACCCAAACCACTGACCCTATGAAATAATCCCTGAAGAGTAAAGCTAGCACACGCCTTTGAAAATGCCTCAGAATGACTGTGTAGGTAGGAAGAGGAGGGGTGTGAACGCCCTGATCATAGACGAACTGTCTTGCCCTCTTGGAATGATAAGATTCAGCACGCGGACCTAACTCGGTCCAAGAAGGGAGGTGACATGGTAAGAGCATCGTCACCACATTAATATGAGGACACGTGGAAACCGACCTCACTGTTGAAGGGCAATAGAAGGTCCCGCCATCGCCAGGGAAAGAAAGCCAACTGAAAGTTCCCCTAGGGCGCTTGGTATAAGGCCGAGACTGAAACTCCTCGATATCGTCGATCAACATTCCCAGAGATTTATTGGGAATTTTCTTATGCCACTAGAGAAGTCTCGCAACATCGCTATGACAAGCGTGAGCCCTTGAAGTAAAGTGGGGAAAATGCTCAAATAAAAAGGCCATTAAGAGATGGGCGTTGGCATGATTAACAACATCATACCGACTACAGGACCTCTCTACATCTATGTGTGCTCAGTCCATCCAGGTGTAAAGATAACCTAGGGTCAAGGCAGCCATGGGTATCGACCTACCGCGAGACAATCGTACAACCAATCTAAAAAGAAGTTTGCGAGGACAGTCTTCGGGCTTACCTGGTAGAAGTAACCGAGTCAAAAATGTAATGAGGAAAGCGGCTAAATGTGCAGGAGAGTGGAGCTTAGGACCATCCTGGGATCTGGGTGCTTCACGTGAAGTCTCCCCCTTCTGCAACTGCTCAAAATCTCTGAACCATTATCTTTGACATTTGGCAAAGGAATGCTTGGAATGACCAGTTATATTTATAGCCACATACCTCGAACACTCTCCGAGAGCTGACCGTAGCTCCCCCACCATCTCCTTTTCTCGAAAATCCTCACAGTCATCAGAAAAGACCTGTTTCCCAAAGAAAGGAAGAGCATACAATTCACATACATCTTCTAGGGTGAGGGTAAATTCGCCCCAGCCCGTGACAAAGGTGTGAGACTCCATACTCCACCGAGACAATAAAATATTGAGCGAAGAACTATGCTTAAATATGGTGGAGGACTTCAGGATGCTGAAGGCGGTAAAGAGTCCTACCTCCCTAAGAATAGCCACATAATCAGGAACTCTTAGAACATAATCAACCCAGCTAGCCCACTCATCTGTGGGTCCCCCGGGGCTTTAACTTCAACATTGGAATAAGGAAAGTCACCGCGGTCAACACGGCCTCGGAGAATGGAATCCGGAGAAATGGTAGGGAGGTCAGCAGACTCACTTAACCCCACATGAGAACGTTCGAGAATCGCACCAGAAATTTTTTCCCCAAACTCACAAAGTGAAATCATGAAACTGTCAGTAGGACCAAAAAAGGAGCGCGACGATAAATACCAAAGTCTCGCCCTTGGCAAATGTGCATATAGTCCTTCCATGCCTGAGAAGAGGATGGCGTAGCTGATGAACCACGAAGAGCCATTGGCTCAAGAAAATAACTCATCCAAGTGGGGACTCCGAACGAGGGACCCTGGGTGTCCCTTGTCGCAAAAAAATAAGTGGAGGTGGAAACCCCAGCAAAAACATGTGAAGAGCCCCCAGTCAGTGGCATGCTCCCCATAACACCAACAATTGTTCATATCAAAGTTATGACTTGTGTTAGCCGTATAATCGTATTATTTATCTTTTTACTCGTAATTTAGTGTTATGGTGTGAATAAATTAATCGTGTTAGTTGTACCGTATCGTATTTTAAATGGACCGTGTTCGCGTTAAGTAAAAAATTACAATTTCGAGTTATGTTGTGTTCATGTCTAAAGATGTTTCTCTTGTCATGTGAAAACACGACCCAAAAAAAGAAGCGACACAACTAATATTTTATGTTTCTCTCAGATATATATTATTGCAAGTTGAGTTGGAGTAAGACTTGAAGTTGTGAGATATTGAATCAACGTGCAATAATATAAATCCAAACAGTCGATACGAGAGTAAAATATAAAAATAAATTTTAGCAGGTTTTATGCCGTAGAAAACAATTGTTTTCAAATATTTTAAAGACTCAAAGTCATGCGCATTCTTATAATTAAAGTCATTTGAGTGAAGTCATGTCGTGTTCGTATCAAAATTTTGACTCGTATAAGTCGTTTTTATTCGTGTTATAAAAAATATTAATGGACATTGATCATGTTAAGCAAATATACGCACATAAAGGGGAAGAATTTCTAAACAACTATAATTTAAAAAATGTAACATTACACATAAATTAACATAAACAATATGTGCATTCATGGAAATGAGAGGCCAAAGTTAATGAAGGTATACAAACGGGTATTAAGGGTTGTGAAACTATTCACAAAAAAATAAATTCTTAATAATTAATACAACAAATTTAAATTTTAAAATCATTAGTACTAGAAAAAACAAAGTAAAAATATAATAATGAAAGAAAGTTTTCGTTGATACACAAAATCAAAAGCTGAAAAGTGAATGGTTTAAATTTTGGTGTTTTGGGTGTTCCACCTAAAATGAAATATCTATATATATTATTTTTAGAAGAATTAGCACTATATTGTCTCTCCTTTCCTTCACTTCTCTACCGTCCTTATTCTCCATCATTTTCCTTCAAACTAAGTTCCCACATTTCTTCATCAAAGATAAGGTAATTCACTCTCTCTCTCTCTCTCCCTCTCTCTCTCTCTCTCTCTCTCTCTCTATATATATATATATATATATATATATATATATATATATATATATATATATATATATTAGCGGATGCCCGTGTCGAGGGATAAATTTGCCCCCGTAATAAAACTCAATCCATAATTACCCGTCGTTTAAAATAATAATTATAATAATAAAAATATATTTTTGTTAAAAAAATAATTTAATAACATGTATTTAAAAAATAATAGTATATTAGTAGTATAATAGTGTATACAATAGTATAGGTTTAATATGTATGATATTTTACCTTTTAGCGTGATATTTCATGCATCCATGGAAGGCATGAAATATCATGCATAAAAAAGTGAAAATATCATACATATATTTTGTCATCAACATCACCTATCTTATATTTTTTTCCCTATAAATGTGACATTTTTTCGGTAAAAAATTATAAATTTAAAAATTATGATTAAACTCTCAAATGGGTTGTTCGTAATTATATTAATTACAATATTATTATTTTTTCCAGTATAAATTAATACATCTAGAAAAACAAGCTTTCATGTTCTTATCTTTATATATTACGAATTTGTTTATATATTGTTTGTAGATCACATGTTTACTTGCATATGGTAACGAGAGGCACAAATTGGTGATTCTCCAAGTCCCATGGCGACTAGACAAAGATCAATGTAAGTTTATTTATTTTTATTTTTATATTTATCCATACTAACATAATTTTATTTTTTACTTTATTTTTGTGTGTTGAATTCCATTTTCTAATTGTTTTCTTTACCACCCGAGATAAATGTATATCAAGATACCGTCTTAGATGTTTACAAATTAGACCTACCCTGTATGCGTAAGGTACAAGCACGTCGATGCATAAGGTACATACGAGATGATGCCCAACAGGGATATAGACGACATTATCTCAAAAGGGAAAATTTAGAAAAATATATATATTTTTATCAACGTCATCTATGGATCATGATATTTTTTTAGTTTGTCTTGAGTCTTTAATTTTTTTTGGATCCCCTTCCATGTAATTTGATGATTTGTTAGAGGTGACATTTTACCAATAATGAAAATATTACTATGAAAATATTGTAACCCTTCATTCTCTATATAGTAATTCTTTAGGGACACAATTTTCTATTTGCATTGATAGGTTCTTATTGCTAAGAAGTCAGAATAACCAATCCAATTCTGCACATGATTGTGTCAGTCAAACCGTGTTCGCAAACTCTGTTCCTCTAAAATTACTTATGTAATTATTTTGTTTGCATCACGTAAAAGATGATAAAAATTATATGCCTCAAATCTTTATTTTACTTAAATTACTAATACTAATGTTGCTTTAACCTCCCTTTTGTCTTTTTTCAGTGAAGATGTGCAACAAAGGAAGCTTCAAAGGAGTAGAATTAAAGATGTGGAGAAACCCTTTGATATCCTAAGCCATGACCATGAGAAAACCTCAAAATGCAAGCTTCAACCTTTGAAATTTGTTCTACTTACCATAATTCTTGTCACTTTCATAACCCTTTTCTACTCCCCAGCTGGTCGTCACATTGACCGTGTTTTGCAAGCTATTTCTAGGTAAGTTTTACTCCTTATTGCACATTATGTATTTTACACTGACACATATTTTTTACACACTTTGTAGGACGTAATGATGTGTGATTTCTGCATTGATTGGTGTCCAGAATGATAATCATTGAATAGATGCATATGCCTGGCAATGCAAACACGGTGTCACAAAATGTGTCGAAATCTTACGTCAGTATAAACATATATTTACTTTTTAAAAGTAAGTAAGAGATTTATTGATGAGGATTATTCACACACTTCATCAATATATTCAAACGTTAAAAAAATTTGATGGCCAAAACGCACATATATGTTCAATCGCAATTCACCCATTATATATTGTAGAATTTTATAATAATATTTTGTGGGTCGTCGAATTTCTTTGAATTTTTTTTTTTGGCATATATCTGTTGTTCAGTCATGTTAGAAAGACTTATTCTATATTCACATATATAGTTTCTAAAAACAGTTAATATCCTTGCAATTTAGCAATTTACGTATAGGTGCGCATGTTTACGTATTTTTGTGTGCATAAATAAATAAAATTAATATAAATATCCCTATCTTAGCAACATTATAAGATCTGAGTAGTTAAATCTTTTGATTAGTTACTCTACTATTAAGAAGTTGTTCAACTAATATGAAATTTTGTGCTAATCCTAATTGGACCACATTTTATAATGTATGGTTTGGTATTGATATGGCCCACATTTTAGGTAACATATTACCTGTTTATTTATTAAATTTTTTTGAGGTTATTACACGTTTATTTATTTAATTTCTTAGTGGGGAGTGGGTAGGTATGTTCAGTATGAAACTATTCTTGAAACTGCATTCTATTGGCTAAAGTGCAAAGAACCCCCAAAAATTTAAATTTTGCAAATAACCCCCTCAATGTCCACATCTCCTCCTTGAACTAGGCATTGATCTCAAATGCCTTGTTTTAAGGAATATTTTTAGTAACAGAGAGGGGTAATTTGTATCAAATGCATTGTTTCAGGGTAGCTTCTTGTATAAAAATAGTTCAAGGGGTTTCTTGCAAAGAAATATTACGCAAATAACCCCTTGAATGTCCACATCTCCGCCTTGAACAATACATTTTGTTACAAATATACTGTTTAAGGACTTTTCAGCGACGCTTTTTAGCAACGTAGGGGGAATATGTAACAAAATCCATTGTTTCAGGGGTATTTTCTTCCATAAAATAGTTCAGTGGGTTTCTGGCAAAATAATATTTTTCAAATAACCCCCCGTATGTCCACATTTTGCTGCAAATACCCTGTTTTGAAGACTATTCAGCGACGTTTTTTGCAACACAGAAGGAATTTTGTAATAAAATGCTTTATTTGGGGGGGATAATCTTGCATAAAAATATTCAGGGGGTTTCTTGCAATGTAATATATTTGAAATAACCCCATGAATGCCCTCACCTCCTTCTTGAGATTTGCGTTTTGTCGCCAATACCTTGTTACAGGGACTTTTCAGCGACACTTTAATAACACCGGGGGGGGGGGATATGATCCTTTCACACAGACATTGTTTCAGGGGAGTTATTTTGAAACTCTCCCCCAAAACTATGCATTTTGTCACAAATATCCCGTTTTAAGGACTTTTCAGCGAATTCGCAACATTGTTTTCGAGGGAGTTTCTTGTATCAAATCAACTTTAGGGGTTTTTTTGTGAAAATTATCACTAGGCCTTGGCGCACTTAAGCCTACGTCCCACTTGTAAGTAGTTCAACATTATCCAAACAAATACGGACAACAACGTTTTTGCGAATACCAACTCATAAAAAATGACTATTCATTATTCATACCTTAATGTAGGCAACATTTTATGAACAGGTGGATATGGGGCGAATCAGACCCGCGTTACGCATCCGAAATAATCGTCGAGTGGGACAAAGTTCCAACAGTCATGTCTAAAATACCCGACATAAACAAAATCCAAAGCATCGGATTATTAAACTTCAATGAGAATGAAATCAACAATTGGAAAAATATTTTGCCTCATGCCAATCACATTGTTCTCCAAATAGACTACGCCAAAACAATGTGACGTGGGACACTCTGTACCCCGAGTGGATCGACGAAGAAGAAGAACACGAAGTTCCCACGTGTCTATATTTGCCGAAAATCGAAGTTCCTGAAGAACGAGTTGATTTAATTGTGGTTAAACTCCCGTGTAGGAACGAGGCGAATTGGTCTCGAGACGTGGCTCGGTTGCATTTGCAATTTTCAGCCACTAAATTAGCTACTTCGGCTAAGAGGAATTATAATGTTCATTTGATGTTTGTTACAAAGTATTTTCCGATACCAAATTTGTTCACTTGCAAGGAGCTAGTTGCGAAGGAGGGTAATTTCTGGTTGTATAAGCCAAATTTGGATGTGTTGAGGGAGAAAGTTAGGCTGCCTATTGGTTCATGTGAGCTTGCATTGACACTCAAAGTTAAAGGTTAGTTTTAATGCTTTTTAAGGGTAATTTTGACTTTTGACCCGTATTTATTTTTAGTTTTTTTACCCACCCCCTTTGATAACACATTTAGACACACCCCTGGAATTTCGAAAGTTAGATTTACACCCTCGTTGAAAGTGAAATTAGGGGGAAAATATGTCTAATTTTTGAACTTCTAGGGGGGTTATGTCTAAATCTGCTATTGCCACTGGGGAGTTAAATAAAAAACGCCTATTTTTTTTACCCACACCCTTTGACAATAACACATTTAGATGCACCCTTTGAATTTCGAAAGTTAGATTTAGCCCCTTGTTGAAAGTGAAATTAGGTGGAAAATAAGTCTAATTTTTTAACTTCTAGGGGAGTTATGTCTAAATCTGTTGTTGTCACGGGGTTAAATCAAAAACCCTTATTTACCACCCCCTTTGATAGTAACTCTTTTGGACACACTCTGGGAATTTCAATAATTAGATTTACCCTTGTTGAAAATAAAATTAGGGGGCAATTATGTATAATTTTTGAACTTCTACGGGGGTTATGTCTAAATCTTCTATTGTCATGGGGTTAAATAAAAAACCCTTATTTTTATTTACATGGTTTAGCCCCAAAGTTTTCATTTGGTCGCCTTTAGACTTAAAAGAGACTTTTTTGAGATTCTCCAAAAATGTCGAATTTATCAATGGGGGATAAAGAAGTCTAATTTTTGAACTTCTAGGGGGGTTATGTCTAAATCTTCTATTTCCATAGGGATTATGTAAAAAACTTATTTTAATCTATTTAGTTTAGCACCAAAAGTTTTCACGTGTTGGCCTTTGGACGCAAAAGGCACTTTTTTACGATTCGCAAATAGTGTAGGATTTATTGTTCGTTTTTTTTTTGTACTTACCCCCTTGTAATAATAGGATGTTTAGACAAACCACTGTTATTTCAAAAGTTGGATTTACCCCCTGCTGACCAAAATATGGGTTTTTATTTTGTATTTTATGATTGTATAAAGAAAATTCATTTCTTAAGTTTACTTTTTGAACTTCTACGGGGGGGGGGGGGGGGGGGGGGGGGGGGGGGTTATGTCTGAATCTTCTATTGCCACAGGGGGGTTAAATAAAAACCGTTATTTTTATTTACATGCTTTAGTCCCCAAAGTTTTCTATTTTACTTCTTTTGACGCACCAGGGACTTTTTTGAGATTCTCAAAAATGTCGAATTTATCAACAGAGGATAGAGAAGTCTAATTTTTGAACTTCTAATTGGGTTATCTCTAAATCTTCTATTGTCACAAGGGTTATGTATTGTAAAAACTTATTTTAATCTAATTAGTTTAGCCACAAAAGTTTTAACTTGTTCGCCTTTGGATGCAAAAGGGACTTATTTGCGATTCTCAAAAAGTGTTGTTGATTTTTTCTTACCCCCTTGCGATAAGAGCACGTTTAGACACACTGTTGGAAATTCTAAAGTTGGATTTACCGCATGCTGACATAAGCATAGGCTTTTTATTTAGCATTTTATGATTGTATAAAGTGAAATTCATTTATTTTAAGTTTAATTTTTGAATGTCTAGGGGGGTTAAGTCTAAATCTTCTATTGTATTAATGGGGTTAAATAAAAAAATCTTACTTTTATTTACGTGATTTAGCCCCCAAAGTTTTCGCTTATTCACCTTTGGACGCAAAAGGGACGTTTTGGAGATTCTCAAAAAGTGTCGGATTTATGAATAGGGGATAAAGAAGTCTATTTCTTGAACTTCTAAGGGGGTTATATCTGAATCTTCTATTGTCACGGGGGTTATGTTAAAAAAACTTATTTTAATCTACTTAGTTTAGCCCCAAAAGTTTTCACTTGTTCGCCTTTGGACATAAATGGGACCTTTTTGCGATTCCCAAAAAATGTTGAGAAACTGTTAACAAGTATGTACCCAGAAGTCAATTTGGGGGTTAAATGTCAAGTAGTGAAAACGTCGGGGATCAAACCATGTAAGTAAATATAATTGGTGCCAAATTCAAAATAAGGCTTTTTTTATGTATTTGTTTATATTGAGCAGTATTGGTTGTTATGTTCTGTTGTAGGCTAAATATATTATTTATACGTGATATTAGCAGTCAGGAGATATTTTCGTAATTTCTCCCTTCATAAATAAAAAAGATTTATTTTTATTTTTATTTCAAAGTATTACCTAAATTTAAATCATTTTTCTACTCGATTATTTGAACGCAGATGGAGATCAATCGGGATATTTGCGTCGAGAAGCATTTGTAACAATCCTTCATTCCGCCGACGTCTATGTTTGTGGAGCCATAGTAGCAGCCCAGAGCATCCGCATGGCGGGGTCCACAAGTGACCTTGTGATACTCGTTGATGAGACCATCAGCGAGTACCACAAGAGTGGGCTCGAGGTAGCAGGGTGGAAAATCCGAACCATCCAACGGATATGAAACCCAAAGGCCGAAAAAGACGCGTACAACGAATGGAATTATAGCAAGTTTTGGCTATGGCAACTGACGGACTACGATAAGATCATTTTCATCGACGCTGACTTAATCATACTGCAAAACATCGATTTCCTATTCGAGATGCCAGAAATATCCGCAACAGGCAATGACAGCACGCTTTTCAACTCGGGCGTGATGGTGATTGAGCCGTCGAATTATACGTTCCAACTTTTAATGGGTCACATCAATGAGATTAAGTCCTACAATGGTGGGGACCAAGGGTACTTAAATGAGATATTCACATGGTGGCATAGGATTCCCAAGCACATGAAGTTTTTGAAGAAGTTTTGGATTGGTGACAAGGAAAAAGTGAAACTAAAAAAAACGCATCTTTTTGGGGCGGACCCACCGTTGCTTTACGTCCTCCACTACTTGGGATTAAAACCATGGCTGTGTTTTTGCGACTACGATTGCAACTACAATGTGGATATTTTACGCGAGTTTGCCAGTGACGTCGCGGATGAGCGGTGGTGGAGGGTCCACGACGCGATGCCGAAGCAACTTCAACAATTTTGCTTACTCCGATCGAAGCAAAAGGCGCAACTCGAGTTCGACCGGAGGCAAGCCGAGAAGCTGAACTTCACGGACGCGCATTGGAACATGTCGATTCATGATCCACGTTTGGATATATGCATGCGCGTGGAAAAATATGTTGCGGCATTGGGGCGAGAAGAATTGGCCAATGATAAAAGTTTTAATCCCACACCACCTGCCATTACTATAAAATATATCTCTAGCCATTGAGTTCAAGTGTAAATGGGATGACTTAACATCTACTTATATTTTCTATGCTCAAAGGTGTTCTACGCTCATTTACGAACTTGGGTACACAAGATTTTAATTCTCACAGGTGTTTTGTTGCAAAATTTTGGTTATCTAATAAGTGAAACTCGCCTTTCTTAATCTTTCTCTAGTGGTTTTTTCTAATTTTATTTGAATTCTTGTATTTAACTTTTTACACTGACTTCTGTGTCATTTATGTAGACCCGTTTGCCTAAAGTGACCTCAACCAGCACTAGCAAATTTGGGTTGGAAACATATATACAACCAA
Source organism: Sambucus nigra (assembly GCA_949130495.1). Lineage (NCBI taxonomy): Eukaryota > Viridiplantae > Streptophyta > Magnoliopsida > Dipsacales > Adoxaceae > Sambucus > Sambucus nigra. The sequence goes on from OX422216.1 coordinate 640,196,737, forward strand.
TCCCTGGAATATATATATATATATCTGTGTGTGTGTTACGAATATATTTTATTGCTTTAACTAAAACTAGATTTTAATAGGGCATCTAGCTAATTCTGTTATTTTCTGTTCATCATTATTATTATTATTATTATTATTATTATTATTATTATTATTATTATTATTATTATTATTATTATTATTATTATTATTATTATTATTATTATTATTATTATTATTATTATGGGACAATTAATGTTTGGTCCCTAGAAGCTGAGTATATTTTGCACTTTGTCCACCTTATTTTTTTAATTTACAAAAATACCCTTGTATATTTTTTTTATAAAAAATTTCTTAGGATTTTGTGTTTTGTATGATGAGGGACTTTTCGAAACAAATAAAATATTTGGACTAATCGTTATTTAAAAAATTATCGAGAGACTTTTCATCGAATGACCCTCTTATTATTGTATAAAGTAAATAATTTGGTTGGATCAAACTTAATTTATATGCTTTAGTACATTGTCTTTAGATTTTTGCTACTATTCTTCTCCGATCTCGGCCTCTACAACTCTCTCTTTATGTGTCGCACCTCAATCCACTATTTTTGCATCGTACCCATTTGCTGCCTGTACGCCTTCACGCCTAACGTCCACCTAGCTAACAGCTCACGACAAATTGGCACCTGACGGTGGTTCAACAGTATAATAGTCTCTCTGGGCCATGTACATGTCTAATAAATATATGAGACATGATGTCCGATTTTCTAATGGTTCTCATACATGGAAAAGCTTAATGAGGGTGAAAGAAATCTGTCTCCTTCAAATGCAATATATTGATGGGAAATGGCTCTGGACTTCTGAAACTTCAGGTGAATTCTCATTCTCTTCTGCCTATGCCTCTTGCCTTGATAATCATCCTTCTTCCACTGTTTATAGCATTATTTGGGATAGTAAAATTCCTAAAAAATGCTCTATTAATATGTGGAAAATTATCAACAAAAGCATTCCTTTAGATGATATCATTCAAGGCATTGGTATTAAATTATGCTCCAGATATTGAATTTGTAAGAAAGATGTTGAGACAGTTGACCAATTATTCCTTCAATGCCCAAGTATAACTCCAGTTTGGAAGTTTTTCTATAATCTCATGCGAATTGATATGAGCACAATCAATAATCCCTCTATGCTCTTAAGTTGGTGGATCAAAAGTGGCCCAAAGGATTATTCCAAATTTCTTGATAAATGCATCCCCATTATTGTGTGTTGGGAGATATGGAAATGCAGAAATAAAGTTTTTTTGATAATTCCTCATTTGATGAAAAATATCTTATTTCTCAGTCCATTAATTTGATTTCTAGTATTTGCAAAGGGATTAAATTTAGACATAGTATATCTTGCTTTGGTATTGGGATTAAATCTACTTTCTATCTCAACATCAAACAATATATTAAATTGTCTATCCCTACCAAATGGATCTCCCCTTACTCACATAAATTCAAATTAAACATTGATGGGGCCTCTAAAGGTAATCCTGGAAGAAGTGGAACTGGTGGCATTTTAAGAAATCAAAAAGGAGACATCATATTTGTCTATGCTCACCCTGAGGGATATGCTTCTAATTCATTTGTGGAAATCAAAAGTCTCTGGATGGGGTCAAATATTTTCTTGGAATACAACTTTAAGGAAGTAGTGATTGAATCAGATTCTTCTTATGTGGTGAATATGATAAATAGAAACTGGAAACCGCCTTGGAATCTTATTAAATGTGTGGAAGAAATCAAAGAGAATCTCATCAATACCAAAAGTTCATTAGTTCACTGCTTCAGGGAATCAAATATGGTTGCAGATAGCCTGGAAAATTATGGGGTAAATATTCATTCATCTTCAATCCTCAATAATTTCTCGGAGCTTCCAAAGATAACTCGAGGTGCTTACAAGATGGACAAGATGGGATGTTGCTACATTAGATCTTCTTTCAAATGATCTCTCTTTTTTCTTTTAATGGGACTTCTATAAAGCCCCATATTTTTTGTTTTTTAAGTTTCCAATCTCTCTCTTGTATCTAAGCTTGCTTAGTTGCCACCTGGGAGAGGATTTTTCTCCTCATTTTAATAATATCTAGGGGGTTCAGTCCCTCTTAAAAAAAACAGTATAAAACATTGTGTGCTACACCAAAGCTTACACACAATAGTCCTCTATGAACAGAAAGTTGGAGACAATTTGAAAAATAATAACAACTCAGCATGAGAGATTTCTGGAAAAGAAAATATTTTTATTGCATTGCATTAGTAATTACAACTCTCACCATTCCCCTAACTATATGAGAATTACTCATTCACATACATATTACTCTCTACAAGCTTACACACTCTTTCTAACTTCTAAACTTTGATACTGGAAGTCTTACAACCGATGTCTCTCAATACAACCCTTACGTCCCTTTTATAGAACAAGGGTGCTTACATATGACTTGTTACCGGAGGCTAACAGTTAACCAGTTAAAGAAAAAATACAAATATTTAAAGTCTAAAGTTTTATCTCTTCATAAAGTAATTCGTCTTCTTATGGCCGGTCTTTGTCTGAATGGGACCGTCTGATGGCCCATAAGTCTGTCGTCTTGTGATAATATAAGAGAATCAAACACCCAATGTCTTCGTCTTCTTATTAATCCAGTGGCCCACTTGGGGCAGGGATCTTTTGCTTTAAGGAAGAAAAGACTAAACAATTGAGTCTTCAGTCCTCAATAATTCTTCCACTGCTGAGGGGCACGATTTTGATGGCCCATAAGTATGTTTTCTTGTTATATCTGTGTCTTCTTCTGTCATATCCTTGCCTAGGGGAGCATTACTGTTGAAAAATTTATCAGTGAGGCCTACCACTCTAAGGCTGGCTGGCGAGGAGATATCTACCATTTCTTTAGCTTGTTTTTTAAGTATTCCATTAAATGGATCATCTGCCATATTGTATGTAGTATACCATCTGTCTTCACCTGTTACCAGTTTCATGATTTCTATCTTTTCCATAGCTTGGGCAATCGACGACGAAGAAGAAGAAGACGAAGTTCCCACGTGTCCGTATTTGCCAAAAATCGATGTTCCTGAACAACGAGTTGATTTAATTGTGGTTAAACTCCTGTGTAAGAATGAGGCGAATTGGTCTCGAGACGTGGCTCGGTTGCATTTGCAAATTTCAACCGCTTATTTAGATGCTTCAGCTAAGTGGAATTATAATGTGCATTTGATGTTTGTTACAAAGTGTTTTCCCATACCAAATTTTCTACTTATATTTTCTATGCTTAAAGGTGTTCTGGGCTCATTTACGGACTTGGGTACACTAGATTTTAATTCTCACGGGTGTTTTGTTGCAAAATTTTGGTTATCTAATAAGTGAAACTCGCCTTTCTTAATCTTTCTCTAGTGGTTTTTTCTAATTTTATTTGAATTCTTGTATTTAACTTTATACATTGACTTATGTGTCATTTATGTAGACCCTTTTGCCTAAATGACCTCAACCAGCACTAGAAATTTGGGTTGGAAACCGATATACAACCAATCCCTAGAATATATATATATATATATATATATGTGTGTGTGTGTGTGTGTGTGTGTGTGTGTGTGTGAGAGTGTGTGTGTGTGTGCGCGCGTTACGAATATATTTTATTGCTTTAACTAACTCTAGATTTTAATAGGGCATCTAGCTAATTCTGTTATTTTCTGTTCATTATTATTATTATTAATATTATTATTATTATTATTATTATTATTATTATTATTATTATTATTATTATTATTATTATTATTATTATTATTATTATTATTATTATTATGGGAAAATTAATGTTTGGTCCCTAGAAGCTGAGTATATTTTGCACTTTGTCCACCTTATTTTTTTAATTTAGAAAAATACCCTTGTATATTTTTTTTATAAATAATTTCTTAGGATTTTTGTGTTTTGTACGATGAGGGACTTTTTAGAACAAATAAAATATTTGGACTAATCGTTATTTAAAAAATTATCGAGAGACTTTTCATCGAATGACCCTATTATTATTGTATAAAGTAAATAATTTGGTTTGATCAAACTTAATTTATATGCTTTAGTACATTGTCTTTAGATTTTTGGGAGCTTATGTTCAACCATTTAAATTAAATGCTGAGGCCCCAAGACAATACTGCCAGAGAATGTCAACGTTGGAGGAATCCAAGTTCACTACTTTTTATAAATCACTACAAAATTTTCAGTACTTTCGAAATGATGTAGGTTTAAATTAAATAAATATTCCCGATTAAACCTTTTATTTACGAGTACAGTTATTAGTATTTTACTTTTTTACTCTTTCGGCCCACGTGTCATCAAAAAATCTCAAAAGTGTCCGAATATGAATTCAAGTAACAAAAAATAAATTTATACTTTTAGTGTGTGTTTGATTGACAATGAAAAATTTTCCATGAAAAATAGTTATTTTGACTCATGTTTTACCTTTGTGGTAATTTGATTACGAATACTTTATATAAGAAGAACAGTCATTCACAAAATAAGTGTTCCATTTGAAATCTCATTTTTAGTGGAAAATATTTCTTATTCACCCGCCAAAGAACCGATTTTGATGAAAAATAGAAAAATTAAGCCTAAAAATTCATATATTTTTCCATTCATTTTCCAACTTCTCGTCCAATTGATTTTTTTTTTACGCAGTGTCTGTGTTTATAACCAAACGCACCGCTAGAGTATTAAAATGGAGTTAATACCAATACACTTTAATGATTTTTTTTATAACATAAGACCCAAAGAGCTTAATTTTAATTTTTTTTTTAAAATGCACCTAACTAGTTATTGTTTATTCTTCCCTTTTTTTTCCCTTAGAGTTTAATTTTCTTTACTTAATTTTATTTTATGTTGCCTTGTTGTAAGGATGACGATGGAGTAGGAACCTTGGTAAAAGTTATTGGTCATAGATTTGATGGGGTAGTCAAATTAATCAATTAAAGTCTCTATCGTAGCCTTTTTTCAACTCCATTCCAACAAAGAATAAACAATAACTAGTTAAATGATTTCTCCTTTTCTTTCTAGAATACTAAATTCATTGAAGGAGCATATTTTTAGCAGTTTTCTAACTATCGTTTTTGGATGTTTTAATCTTAATATCGTCAAAAGTATGAAATTTGTTGTACATTCGTTTCATTTTATTTGAGTTATCCCTTTGTGTAGAAGGTGTATTAAAATTTATCATCATCAACATGAGATAATGTTAAAAAAAATCTACAATTAATCCCCACATCCATCTCGGGATATGAAAACCGGTTAACATCTCAAATTTCTATATTAATAAAATCGTTTTATTAATTTATCTCGTTTACTAAATATGTCGTTAAAAAAGTGCTACAATATTTTTTTTTGGTTCCAAAAGATTCTCTCTCTCTCTCTCTCTATATATATATATATATATATATATATATATATATATCCTACTACAACCCCCTAATAACAAAATGAAAGGAAAAATACTAAAGTACCCTTAATGGTAAATAAAACTCTAATACATGTGTCACCTGGCGGTAAGCGTAGAAAATATCGGCTACATTATAGGCACATTCTCCCCCCTTTATAGGCTAATCACCTGGTGATACATGTCCGGTCAACATTTTTAAATACGGACTGGTCCGCATAAGAGCAGTACTGTGTATATATATATATATTATGACCTATTGAGAAAATATGTTTTGAAAGGATAAATTACAGAATAACAGATATAAATAGGACTAATAATCTTCCTTGATTGAAAAAACGGCATGCAAAAAAATTATATAAAATTATGAGGTAATATTATAACTTGAGATGATTGCGTAATATTTGTAAAATGATAGAAATTTAGATTTAGATACCTGGGACCTATCCAATTACAACAAATTCAAGCTTTCAAAATTAAATCAGCAATGTATGTATTTTTTCATATTTTAATGTAAGGTCATTGCTTAAATATCTTTGCGATGCCAAATAAATACCGGTGCAAATACTAAAATATCTTTGATAAAACATTTCTTTGACTATAATATATTTGCGTGAACGCTCACATTCTAGAGTGTAAAAAACATTATTTTTTTCTCTAATATATTTTCACATTTGAGACCGAGACTTACTAGGAGTGTCAATTTTAGACATGAATCGATAAGAGAATATGAAGTTGACCTGACATATCGTGCTTTTGTCGGAGTCTTATGACACAAAGTCATTTCGTGTATTGTTCATGTCAAAGCTATGATTTGTGTTAGACGTATAATCGTCTTATTTATCTTTTTACTCGTATTTTAGTGTATTATGGTGTGAAAAAATTATTTGTGTTAGTTGTACCGCATCGTATTTTAAATAGACCGTGTTCTCGTTAAGTAAAAAATTACAATTTCGAGTTGTGTTGTTTTCATTTCTAAAGATGTTTCTCTTGTCATGTTAAAACATGACCCAAAAAGATAAGCAACACAACTAATATTTTATGTCTCTCCCGGATCTATATTATTACATGTTGAGTTGGAGTAAGACTTGAAGTTGTGAGATATTGAATCAACGTGCAATAATATAAATCCAAACAGTCAATACGAGAGTAAAATATAAAAATAAATTTTAGCAGGCTTTATGACTTAGTAAACAATTCTTTTCAAATATTTTAAAGACTCAAAGTCATGCGTATTCTTATAATTAAAGTCATTTGAGAGAAGTCATGTCATGTTCGTATCAAATTTTGACTTGTATAAGTCATTTTTATTCGTGTTATAAAAAAAATATTAATGGACATTGATCAAGTTAAGCTAATATACGCACATAACGGGGAAGAATTTCTAAACAACTATAATTTAAAAAAAACATTACACATAAATTAACATAAACAATATGTGCATTCATGGAAATGAGAGGTCAAAGTTAATGAAGGTATACAAACGGGTATTAAGGGTTGTGAAACTATTCACAAAAAAATAAATTCTTAATAATTAATACAACAAATTTAAATTTTAAAATCATTAGTACTAGAAAAAAAAAGTAAAAATATAATAATGAAAGAAACTTTTCGTTGATACACTAAATTAGAAGCTGAAAAGTGAAAGGTTTAAATGTTGGTGTTTTTGGTGTTCCACCTTAAATGAAATAGCTAGATATATTGTTTGTAGAAGAATTAGATTGCACGTTACATTACACTATATTGGCTCTCATTTCATTCTCTTCTTTACCGTCCTTATTCTCCATCATTTTCCTTCAAACTAAGTTCTCACATTTCTTCATCAAAGATAAGGTAATTCATTCTCTCTCTCTCTCTCTCTCTCTCTCTCTCTCTATATATATATATATATATATATATATATATATATATATATATATATATATATATTAGCGTATGCCCGTGCAGAGGATAAATTTCCCCCCGTAATAAAACTCAATCCATAATTACGCGCCATTAAAAAAAATAATAATAATAAAAACTAGTTTTTCTAAAAAAAAATTAAAAATAATTTAATAAGAAAAATAATTTATTAGCATGTATTTTAAAAATAATAGTATAGTAGTATATTAGTATTATAATAGTATAATAGTAGTATAATATATACAATAGTATAGATTTAATATGTATGATATTTTAGATTTTAGCATGATATTTCATGCATCCATGGAAGGCATGAAATATCATGCATAAAAATTTGAAAATATCATACATATATTTTGTCCTCAACATCACCTATCTTATCATACATATATTTTGTCATCAACACCACCTATCTTATATTTTCCCCCCTATAAATAGGACATTTGTTTGGTAAAAAATTGTACATTTGAAAATTATCAATAAACTCTGAAATGGGTTGTTCGTAATTATATTAATTACAATATTATTATTTTTTTCTATAATTTGCATTTTTTCCCAATTAAAACGACTCTTCATTTTTTTCCACTATAAATTAGTTCTACTAGGTATACAACCTTTCATATTCTTATCTTTATATATAACGAATTTGTTTATATATTGTTTGTAGATCACATGTTTACTTGCATATGGTAACGAGAGGCACAAATTGGTAATTCTCCATGTTCAATAGTGACTTGACAAAAATCAATGTAAGTTTATGTAAGGTCATTGCTGAAATATCTTTGCGATGCAAAATAAATACCGGTGAAAATAATAAAATATTTTTGAAAAAACATTTATTTGACTATAATATATTAGCATGAACGATCACATTCAAGAGTGTAAAAAACATTATTCTTTTCTCTTATATATTTTCAGATTTGAGACAAAGACTTACTAGGAGTGTCAATTTTAGACATGAATCGATAAGAGAATATGAAGTTGACCTGAAATATCATGCTTTTGTTGAAGTTTTATAACACAAAGTCATTTCGTGTACTGTTCAAATCAAAGTTATGACTTGTGTTAGTCGTATAATCGTATTATTTATCTTTTTACTCGTAATTTAGTGTTATGGTGTGAATAAATTATTCGTGTTAGTTGTACCGTATCGTATTTTAAATGGATTGTGTTCGCGTTAAGTAAAAAATTACAATTTCGAGTTATGTTGTGTTCATGTCTAAAGATGTTTCTCTTGTCATGTGAAAACACGACTCAAAAAGAGAAACGACATAACTAATATTTTATGTCTCTCTCGGATCTATATTATTACATGTTGAGTTGGAGTAAGACTTGAAGTTGTGAGATATTGAATCAACGTGCAATAATATAAATCCAAACCGTTGATACGAGAGTAAAATATAAAAATAAAATTTAGCAGGTTTTATGCCTTAGTAAGCAATTCTTTTCAAATATTTTAAAGACTCAAAGTCATCCGTATTCTTATAATTAAAGTCATTTGAGAGAAGTCATGTCGTGTTCGTATCAAATTTTGACTCGTATAAGTCGTTTTTATTCGTGTTATAAAAAATATTAATGGACATTGATCATGTTAAGCAAATATACGCATATAACGTGGAAGAATTTCTAAACAACTATAATTTAAAAAAAACATTACACATAAATTAACATAAACAATATGTGCATTCATGGAAATGAGAGGTCAAAGTTAATGAAGGTATACAAACGGGTATTAAGGGTTGTGAAACTATTCACAAAAAATAAATTCTTAATAATTAATACAACAAATTTAAATTTTAAAATCATTAGTACTAGAAAAAACAAAGTAAAAATATAATAATGAAAGAAACTTTTCGCTGATACACTAAATTAGAAGCTGAAAAGTGAAAGGTTTAAATGATTGTGTTTTTGGTGTTCCATCTTAAATGAAATAGCTATATATATTGTTTGTAGAAGAATTAGATTGCACGTTACATTACACTATATTGGCTCTCCTTTCATTCTCTTCTTTACCGTCCTTATTCTCCATCATTTTCCTTCAAACTAAGTTCTCACATTTCTTCATCAAAGATAAGGTAATTCATTCTCGCTCTCTCTCTCTCTCTCTTTCTCTCTCTCTCTCTCTCTCTCTCTCTCTCTCTCTCTCTATATATATATATATATATATATATATATATATATATATATATATATATATATATATATATATATATATATATATATATATATATATATTAGCGTATGCCCGTGCCGAGGATAAATTTCCCCCCGTAATAAAACTCAATCCATAATTACGCGCCATTAAAAAAAATAATAGTAAAAAAAAACTAGTTTTTGTAAAAAAAAATTAAAAATAATTTAATAAGGAAAAAAATTTATTAGCATGTATTTAAAAAATAATAGTATGGTAGTATATTAGTATTATAATAGTATAATAGTAGTATAATATATACAATAGTATAGATTTAATATGTATGATATTTTAGATTTTAGCATGATATTTCATGCATCCATGGAAGGCATGAAATATCATGCATCAAAATTTGAAAATATCATACATATATTTTGTCGTCAACATCACCTATCTTTTCATACATATATTTTGTCATCAACACCACCTTACTTATATTTTCCCCCCTATAAATGGGACATTTTCTTGGTAAAAAATTGTACATTTGAAAATTATCAATAAACTCTGAAATGGGTTGTTCGTAATTATATTAATTACAATATTATTATTTTTTTCTATAATTTGCATTTTTTTCCAATTAAAACGACTCTTCATTTTTTTTCCACTATAAATTAGTTCTACTAGGTATACAACCTTTCATATTCTTATCTTTATATATAATGAATTTTGTTTATATATTGTTTGTAGATCACATGTTTACTTGCATATGGTAACGAGAGGCACAAATTGGTAATTCTCCAAGTCCAATAGTGACTAGACAAAAATCAATGTAAGTTTATGTAAGGTCATTGCTGAAATATCTTTGCGATGCAAAATAAATACCTTTGCAAATACTAAAATATTTTTGGAAAAACATTTATTTGACTATAATATATTAGCATGAACGATCACATTCTAGAGTGTAAAAAACATTATTCTTTTCTCTAATATATTTTCAGATTTGGGACAAAGACTTACTAGGAGTGTCAATTTTAGACATGAATATATAAGAGAATATGAAGTTGACCTGAAATATCGTGCTTTTGTCGGAGTCTTATGACACAAAGTCATTTCGTGTATTGTTCATATCAAAGTTTTGACTTGTGTTAGCCGTATAATCGTATTATTTATCTTTTTACTCGTAATTTAGTGTTATGGTGTGAATAAAGTATCGGTGTTAGTTGTATCGTATCGTATTTTAAATGGACCGTGTTCGCGTTAAGTAAAAAATTATAATTTCGAGTTATGTTGTGTTCATGTTTAAAGATGTTTCTCTTGTCATGTGAAAACACGACCCAAAAAGAGAAACGACACAACTAATATTTTATTTTTCTCTCAGATATATATTATTGCAAGTTGAGTTGGAGTAAGACTTGAAGTTGTGAGATATTGAATCAACGTGCAATAATATAAATCCAAACAGTTGATACGAGAGTAAAATATAAAAATAAATTTTAGCAGGTTTTATTCCGTAGAAAACAATTGTTTTCAAATATTTTAAAGACTCAAAGTCATTCGGATTCTTATAATTAAAGTCATTTGAGTGAAATCATGTCGTGTTCGTATCAAAATTTTGACTCGTATAAGTCGTTTTTATTCGTGTTATAAAAAATATTAATGGACATTGATCATGATAAGCAAATATACGCACATAAAGGGGAAGAATTTCTAAACTATAATTTAAAAAATGTAACATTACACATAAATTAACATAAACAATATGTGCATTCATGGAAATGAGAGGCCAGAGTTAATGAAGGTATACAAACGGGTATTAAGGGTTGTCAAACTATTCACAAAAAAATAAATTCTTAATAATTAATACAACAAATTTAAATTTTAAAATCATTAGTACTATAAAAAACCACGTAAAAATATAATAATGAAAGAAACTTTCCATTGATACACAAAATTAGAAGCTGAAAAGTGAAAGGTTTAAATTTTGGTGTTTTTGGTGTTCCACCTAAAATGAAATATCTATATATATTATTTGTAGAAGAATTAGCACTATATTGGCTCTCCTTTCCTTCTCTTCTCTACCGTCCTTATTCTCCATCATTTTCCTTCAAACCAAGTTCCCACATTTCTTCATCAAAGATAAGGTAATTCATTCTCTCTCTCTCTCTCTCTCTCTCTCTCTCTCTATATATATATATATATATATATATCTATCTATCTATCTCTCTCTCTCTTATATATATATATATATATATATATATATATATATATATATATATATATATATATATATATATATATATATATATATATTAGCGGATGCCCGTGTCGAGGGATAAATTTGCCCCCGTAATAAAACTCAATCCATAATTACCAGTCCTTTAAAATAATAATAATAATAACAAAAATATATTTTTGTAAAAAAATAATAATTTAACAGCATGTATTTAAAAAATAATAGTATATTAGTAGTATAATAGTATAATAGTGTATACAATAGTATAGATTTAATATGTATGATATTTTACCTTTTAGCGTGATATTTCATGCATCCATGGAAGGCATGAAATATCATGCATAAAAAAGTGAAAATATCATACATATATTTTGTCATCAACATCATCTATCTTATATTTTTTTCCCTATAAATGTGACATTTTTTAGGTAAAAAATTATAAATTTGAAAATTATGATTAAACTCTCAAATGGGTTGTTCGTAATTATATTAATTACAATATTATTATTTTTTTCCACTATAAATTAGTACCTCTAGAAAAACAACCTTTCATGTTCTTATCTTTATATATTACGAATTTGTTTATATATTGTTCGTAGATCACATGTTTACTTGCATCTGGTAACGAGAGGCACAAATTGGTGATTCTCCAAGTTCCATGGCGACTAGACAAAGATCAATGTAAGTTTATTTATTTTTATTTTTATATTTAGTCATACTAACTTAATTTTATTTTTTACTTTTTTTTTGTGTGTTGAATTCCATTTTCTAACTGTTTTCTTTACCACCCGAGATAAATGTATATCGAGATACCGTCTTAGTTGTTTACAAATTAGACCTACCCTGTATGCGTAAGGTACAAGTGCGTCAATGCATAAGGTACATACGAGATGATGCCCAACAGGGATATAGACGACATTATCTCAAAAGGGAAAATTTAGAAAAATATATATATTTTTATCAACGTCATCTATGGATCATAATATTTTTTTAGTTTGTCTTAAGTCTTTAATTTTTTTTGGATCCCTTTCCATGTAATTTGATGATTTATTAGAGGTTACATTTTACCAATAATGAAAATATTACTATGAAAATATTGAAACCGTTCTTTCTCTATATAGTAATTCTATAGGGACACAATTTTATATTTGCATTGATAGGTTCTTATTGCTAAGAACTCAGAATAACCAATCCAATTCTGCACATGATTGTGTCAGTCAAATCGTGTTCGCAAACTGTGTTCCCCTAAAATTACTTACGTAATTATTTTGTTTGCATCACGTAAAAGATGATAAAAATTATATGCTTCAAATCTTGATTTTACTTAAATTACTAATACTAATGTTTCTTTGACCCCCTTTTGACTTTTTTCAGTGAAGATGTGCACCAAAGGAAGCTTCAAAGGAGTAGAATTAAAGATGTGGAGAAACCCTTTGATATCCTAAGCCATGGCCATGAGAAAACCTCAAAATTCAAGCTTCAACCTTTGAAATTTGTTCTACTTACCATAATTCTACTCACTTTCATAACCCTTTTCTACTCCCCAGCTGGTCGTAACCATGACCATGTTTTGCAAGCTATTTCTAGGTAAGTTTCACTCCTTATTGCACATTATGAATTTTACGCTGACACATATTTTTGACACACTTTGTACGACGTAATGATGTGTGATTTCTGCATTGATTGGTGTCCAGAATGATAATCATTGAATAGATGCATATGCCAGGTAATGCAAACACGGTGTCACAAAATGCGTCGAAATCTTGCGTCCGTATAAACATATATTTACTTTTTAAAAGTAAGTAAGAGATTTATTGATTAGGATTATTCACACATTTCATCAATATATTCAAACGTTAAAAAAATTTGATGGCCAAAATGCACATATATGTTCAATTGCAATTCACCCATTATATATTGTAGAATTTTATAATAATAATTTGTGGGTCGTCGAATTTCTCTGAAAAAATTTGTTGTTTTGGCATATATCTGTTGTTTAGGCATGTTAGAAAGACTCAATCTATATTCACATATAGAGTTTCTAAAAAAAGTTAATATCCGAGCAATTGAGCAATTTACGTGTAGGTACGCATGTTTACGTATTTTTGTGTGCATAAATAAATAAAATTAATATAAATATCCCTATCTTAGCAGCATTATAAGATCTGAGTAGTTAAATCTTTTGATTAGTTACTCTACTATTAAGAAGTTGTTCAACTAATATGAACTTTTGTGCTAATCCTAATTGGACCACATTTTATAATGTATGGTTTGGTATTGATATGGCCCACATTTTAGGTAACATATTACCTGTTTATTTATTTAATTTTTTTGAGGTTATTACATGTTTATTTATTTAATTTCTTAGTGGGGGGTGTGTAGGTATGTTCAGTATGAAACTATTCTTGAAAATGCATTCTATTGGCTAAAGTGCAAAGAACCCCCAAAAATTTAAATTTTGCAAATAACCCCCTCAATGTCCACATCTCCTCCTTGAACTAGGCATTGATCTCAAATGCCTTGTTTTAAGGAATATTTTTAGTAACAGAGAGGGGTAATTTGTAACAAATGCATTGTTTCAGGGGAGCTTCTTGTATAAAAATAGTTCAAGGGGTTTCTTACAAAGAAATATTACGCAAATAACCCCTTGAATGTCCACATCTCCACCTTGAACTATGCATTTTGTTACAAATATCCTGTTTAAGGACTTTTCAGCGACGCTTTTTAGCAACGTAGGGGGAATATGTAACAAAATCCATTGTTTCAGGGGTATTTTCTTCCATAAAATAGTTCAGTGGGTTTTTGGCAAAATAATATTTATCAAATAACCCCTCGCATGTCCACATTTTGTTGCAAATACCCTGTTTTGAAGTCTATTCAGCGACGTTTTTTGCAACAGAGAAGGAATTTTGTAATAAAATGCTTTATTTGGGGGGGATAATCTTGCATAAAAATATTCAGGGGGTTTCTTGCAATATAATATATTTAAAATAACCCCATGAATGCCCTCACCTCCTTCTTGAGATTTGCGTTTTGTCGCCAATACCTTGTTACAGGGACTTTTCAGCGACACTTTAATAACACGGGGGGGGGGGGGGGGGGGGGGGGATATGATCCTTTCACACTGACATTGTTTCAGGGGAGTTATTTTGAAACTCTCCCCCAAAACTATGCATTTTGTCACAAATATCCCGTTTTAAGGACTTTTAAGCGAATTCGCAACATTGTTTTCGAGGGATTTTCTTGCATCAAATCAACTTTAGGGGGTTTTTTGCAAAAATTATCACTAGGCCTTGGCGCACTTAAGCCTACGTCCCACGTGTAAGTAGTTAAACATTATACAAACAAATACGGACAACAACGTTTTTTGCGAATACCAACTCATAAAAAATGACTATTAATTATTCATACCTTAATGCAGGCAACATTTTATGAACAGGTGGATATGGGGCGAATCAGACCCGCGTTACGCATCCGAAATAATCGTCGAGTGGGACAAAGTTCCAACCGTCATGTCTAAAATACCTGACATAAACAAAATCCAAAGCATCGGATTATTAAACTTCAATGAGAACGAAATCAACAATTGGAAAAATATTTTGCCTCATGCCAATCACATTGTTCTCCAAATAGACTACGCCAAAAAAAATGTGACGTGGGACACTCTGTACCCCGAGTGGATCGACGAAGAAGAAGAACACGAAGTTCCCACGTGTCCATATTTGCCGAAAATCGAAGTTCCTGAAGAACGAGTTGATTTAATTGTGGTTAAACTCCCGTGTAGGAACGAGGCGAATTGGTCTCGAGACGTGGCTCGGTTGCATTTGCAAATTTCAGCCGCTAAATTATCTACTTCGGCTAAGAGGAATTATAATGTTCATTTGATGTTTGTTACAAAGTATTTTCCTATACCAAATTTGTTCACTTGCAAGGATCTAGTTGCGAAGGAGGGTAATTTCTGGTTGTATAAGCCAAATTTGGATGTGTTGAGGGAGAAAGTCAGGCTGCCTATTGGTTCATGTGAGCTTGCATTTCCACTCAAAGTTAAAGGTTAGTTTTAATGCTTTTTAAGGGTAATTTTGACTTTTGATCCTTATTTTTTTTATTTTTTTTACCCATCCCATTTGATAACACATTTAGACACACCCCTGGAATTTCGAAAGTTAGATTTACCCCCTCGTTGAAAGTGAAATTAGGGGGAAAATAAGTCTAATTTTTGAACTTCTAGGGGGGTCATGTCTAAATCTTCTATTGCCACTGGGGAGTTAAATAAAAAATGGCTATTTTTTTTACCCACCCCCTTTGACAATAACACATTTAGATGCACCCCTCGAATTTCGAAAGTTAGATTTAGCCCCTTGTTGAAAGTGAAATTAGGGGGAAATAAGTCTAATTTTTTAACTTCTAGGGGAGTTATGTCTAATTCTGTTGTTGTCACGGGGTTAAATCAAAAACCCTTATTTACCACCCCCTTTGATAGTAACACTTTTGGACACACTCTTGGAATTTCAATAGTTAGATTTACCCTTGTTGAAAATGAAATTAGGGGGCAATTAAGTATCATTTTTGAACTTCTACGGGGGTTATGTCTAAATCTTCTATTGTCATGGGGTTAAATAAAAAACCCTTATTTTTATTTACATGGTTTAGCCCCAAAGTTTTCATTTGGTCGCCTTTAGACTCAAAAGAGACTTTTTTGAGATTCTCCAAAAATGTCGAATTTATCAATGGGGGATAAAGAAGTCTAATTTTTGAACTTCTAGGGGGGGTATGTCTAAATATTCTATTGCCATAGGGATTATGTAAAAAACTTATTTTAATCTATTTAGTTTAGCACCAAAAGTTTTCACGTGTTCGCCTTTGGACGCAAAAGGCACTTTTTTACGATTCTCAAATAGTGTAGGATTTATTGTTAGTTTTTTTTTTGTACTTACCCCCTTGCAATAATAGGATGTTTAGACAAACCACTATTATTTCAAAAGTTGGATTTACCCCATGCTGACCGAAATATGGGTTTGTATTTTGTATTTTATGATTGTCTAAACAAAATTCATTTGTTAAGTTTACTTTTTGAACTTCTAGGGGGGGGAGGGTTATGTCTAAATCTTCAATTGCCACAGGGGGTTAAATAAAAACCGTTATTTTTATTTACATGGTTTAGTCCCCAAAGTTTTATGTTTTACTTCTTTTGACGAACAATGGACTTTTTTGAGATTCTCAAAAATGTCGAATTTATCAATAGAGGATAGAGAAGTCTAATTTTTGAACTTCTAATGGGGTTATCTTTAAATCTGCTATTGTCACAAGGGTAATGTATTGTAAAAACTTATTTTAATCTAATTAGTTTAGCCACAAAAGTTTTAACTTGTTCGCCTTTGGATGCAAAAGGGACTTATTTGCGATTCTCAAAAAGTGTTGTTGATTTTTTCTTACCCCCTTGCGATAAGAGCACGTTTATTCTAAAGTTGGATTTACCCCAAGCTGACAGAAGTATAGGCTTTTTATTTTGCATTTTATGATTGTATAAAGTGAAATTCATTTATTTTAAGTTTAATTTTTGAACTTCCAGGGGGTTATGTCTAAATCTTCTATTGTATTAATGGGGTTAAATAAAAAAATCTTACTTTTATTTACGTGATTTAGCCCCCAAAGTTTTCGCTTGTTCACCTTTGGACGCAAAAGGGACGTTTTGGAGATTCTAAAAAAGTGTCGGATTTATGAATATGGGATAAAGAAGTCTATTTCTTGAACTTCTAAGGGGGTTATACCTGAATCTTCTATTGTCACGGGGGTTATGTAAAAAAAAACTTATTTTAATCTACTTAGTTTATCCCCAAAAGTTTTCACTTGTTCGCCTTTGGACGTAAAAGGGACCTTTTTGCGATTCCTAAAAAATGTTGAGAAAGTATTAACATGTATGTACCCAGAAGTCAATTTGGGGGTTAAATGTCAAGTAGTGAAAACATCGGGGATCAAACCATGTAAGTAAATATAATTGGTGCCAAATTCAAAATCAGGATCTTTTTTATGTATTTGTTTATATTGAGCATTATTAGTTGTTCTGTTATGTTGTAGGCTAAATATATTATTTATACGTGATATTAGCAGTCAGGAGATATTTTTGTAATTTCTCCATTCATAAATAAAAAAATTTATTTTTTATTTTTATTTCAAAGTATTACCTAAATTTAAATCATTTTTCTACTCATTTATTTGAACGCAGATGGAGATCAATCGGGAAATTTGCGTCGAGAAGCATTTGTAACAATCCTTCATTCCACCGACATCTATGTTTGTGGAGCCATAGTAGCAGCCCAGAGCATCCGCATGGCAGGGTCCACAAGAGACCTTGTGATACTCGTTGATGAGACCATCAGCGAGTACGACAAGAGTGGGCTCGAGGTAGCAGGGTGGAAAATCCGAACCATCCAACGGATACGAAACCCAAAGGCCGAAAAAGACGCGCACAATGAATGGAATTATAGCAAGTTTTGGCTATGGCAACTGACAGACTACGATAAGATCATTTTCATCGACGCGGACTTACTCATACTGCGAAACATCGATTTCCTATTCGAGATGCCACAAATATTCGCAACAGGCAATGACGGCACGCTTTTCAACTCGGGCTTGATGGTGATTGAGCCGTCGAATTGTACGTTCCAACTTTTAATGGGTCACATCAATGAGATTAAGTCCTACAATGGTGGGGACCAAGGGTACTTAAATGAGATATTCACATGGTGGCATAGGATTCCCAAGCACATGAACTTTTTGAAGAAGTTTTGGATTGGTGACAAGGAAAAAGTGAAACTAAAAAAAACGCGTCTTTTTGGGGCGGACCCACCGTTGCTTTACGTCCTCCACTACTTGGGATTAAAACCATGGCAGTGTTTTCGCGACTACGATTGCAACTACAATGTGGATATTTTACACGAGTTTGCCAGTGACGTCGCGCACGAGCGGTGGTGGAGGGTCCACGACGCGATGCCGAAGCAACTTCAACAATTTTGCTTACTCCCATCGAAGCAAAAGGCGCAACTCAAGTTCGACCGGAGGCAAGCCGAGAAGCTGAACTACAAGGATGCGCATTGGAACATGTCGATTCATGATCCACGTTTATATATATCCATGCGCGTGGAAAAATATGTTGCGGCATTGAGGCGAGAAGAATTGGGACAATGATAAAAGTTTTAATCCCATACCACCTGCCATTACTATAAAATCTCTCTTTAGACATTGAGTTCAAGTGTAAATGGGATGACTTAATATCTACTTATATTTTCTATGCTTAAAGGTGTTCTAGGCTCATTTATAGACTTGGGTACACTAGATTTTAATTCTCACAGGTGTTTTGTTGCAAAGTTTTGGTTATCTAATAAGTGAAACTCGCCTTTCTTAATCTTTCTCTAGTGGTTTTTTATTTTATTTTATTTGAATTCTTGTATTTAACTTTTTACATTGACTTCTGTGTCATTTATGTAGACCCTTTTGCCTAAAGTGACCTCAACCCGCACTAGCAAATTTGGGTTGGAAACCTATATACAACCAATCCCTAGAATATATATATATATATATATATATATATATATATATATATATATATATATATATATATATATATATATATATATATATCTGTGTGTGTGTGTGTGCGTGTGTGTGTTACGAATATATTTTATTGCTTTAACTAAAACTAGATTTTAATTGGGCATCTAGCTAATTCTGTTATTTTCTGTTCATTATTATTATTATTATTATTATTATTATTATTATTATTATTATTATTATTATTATTATTATTATTATTATTATTATTATTATTATTATTATTATTATTATTATTATTATTATTATTATTATTATTATTATTATTATTATTATTATTATGGGAAAATTAATGTTTGGTCCCTAGAAGCTGAGTATATTTTGCACTTTGTCCACCTTATTTTTTTAATTTAAAAAAATACCCTTGTATATTTTTTTATAAAAAATTTCTTAGGATTTTGTGTTTTGTACGATGAGGGACTTTTTGGAACAAATAAAATATTTGGACTAATCGTTATTTAAAAAATTATCGAGAGACTTTTTATCGAATGACCCTATTATTATTGTATAAAGTAAATAATTTGGTTGGATCAAACTTAATTTATATGCTTTAGTACATTGTCTTTAGATTTTTGGGAGCTTATGTCCAACCATTTAAATTAAATGCTTAGGCCCCAAGACAATACTGCCTGAGAATGTCAACGTTGGAGGAATCCAAGATCACTACTTTTTTTAAATCACTTCAAATTTTTCAGTACTTTCGAAATGATGTAGGTTTAAATTAGATAAATCTTCCCGATTAAACTTTTTATTTATGAGTACAGTTATTAGTATTTTACTTTGTTACTCTTTCGGCCCACATGTCATCAAAAAATTTCAAAAGTGTCCGAATATGCTTTCAAGTAACAAAAAATAAATTTATACTTTTACTGTGTGTTTGATTGACAATGAAAAGTTTTCCATGAAAAATAGTTATTTTGTCTCATGTTTTACCTTTATGGTAATTTGATTGCGAATACTTTATATAAGAAGAACAATCATTCACATAATAAGTGTTCCATTTCAAATCTCATTTTTAGTGGAAAATATTTCTTATTCACCCGCCAAAGAACTGATTTTCATGAAAAATAGAAAAATTAAGACTAAAAATTCATATATTTTTCCATTCATTTTCCAACTTCTCGTCCAATCGATTTTTTTTTTCACGCAGTGTCTGTTTTTATAATCAAATGCACCGCTAGAGTATTAAAATGGAGTTAATACCAATACACTTTAATTCTTTTTTTTATAACTTAAGACCCAAAGAGCTTAATTTTAATTATTTTTGAAAATGCACCTAACTAGTTATTTTTTATTCTTCCCTTTTTTTTCCCAAAGAGTTTAATTTTCTTTACTTAATTTTATTTTATGTTGCCTTGTTGTAAGGATAACGATGGAGTAGGAACCTTGGTAAAAGTTATTGGTCATAGATTTGATGGGGTAGTCAAATTAATCAATTAAATTCTCTATCGTAGCCTTTTTTCAACTCCATTCCAACAAAGAATAAACAATAACTAGTTAAATGATTTCTCCTTTTCTTTCTAGAATACTAAATTCATTGAAGGAGCATAATATTAGCAGTTTTCTAACTATCGTTTTTGGATGTTTTAAACTTAATATCGTCAATAGTCTGAAATTTGTTGTACATTCGTTTCATTTTATTTGATTTGTCCCTTTGTGTAGAAGGTGTATTAAAATTTATCATCATCAACATGAGATAATGTTAAAAAAAAATCTTCAATTAATCTCCACATCCATTTCGGGATATGAAAACCGGTTAACATCTCAAATTTCTATATTAATAAAATAGTTTTATAAATTTATCTCGTTTACTAAATATGTCGTTAAATAAGTGCCACAATATTTTTTTTTTGGTTCCAAAAGATTCTCTCCCTCTCTCGCTCTCTCTCCCTCTCTATATATATACACATATGTCCTACTACAAGCCCCTAATAACAAAATGAAAGGAAAAATACTAAAGTAGCCTTAATGCTAAATAAAACACTAATATATGTGTCACCTGGCGGTAAGCGTAGAAAATATCGGCTACATTATAGGAACATTCTCCCCCCTTTCTAGGCTAATCACCTGGTGATACATGTCCGGTCCACATTTTTAAATACGGACTGGTCAGCATAAGAGCAGTACTGTGTATATTTCTATATATATACGACCTATTTAGAAAATTTGTTTTGAAAGGATCAATTACAGAATAACATATATAAATAGGACTTATAAGCTTCCTTGATTGAAAAAACGGCAAGCAAAAAAATTATATAAAATTATGAGGTAATATTATAACTTGAGATGATTGCGTAATATTTGTAAAATCATAGAAATTTAGATTTAGATACCTGGGACCTATCCAATAACAACAAATTCAAGCTTTCAAAATTAAATCAGCAACGTATCTATTTTTTCATATTTTAATGTAAGGTCATTGTTGAAATATCTTTGATAAAACATTTCTTTGACTATAATATATTTGCGTGAACGATCACATTCTAGAGTGTAAAAAAAATTATTTTTTTCTCTAATATATTTTCACATTTGAGACCGAGACTTACTAGGAGTGTCAATTTTAGACATGAATCGATAAGAGAATATGAAGTTGACCTGAAATATCGTGCTTTTGTCGGAGTCTTATGACACAAAGTCATTTCGTGTATTGTTCATGTCAAAGTTATGATTTGTGTTAGCCGTATAATCGTCTTATTTATCTTTTTACTCGTATTTTAGTGTATTATGGTGTGAAAAAATTATTCGTGTTAGTTGTACCACATCGTATTTTAAATAGACCGTGTTCGCGTTAAGTAAAAAATTACAATTTCGAGTTGTGTTCTGTTCATTTCTAAAGATGTTTCTCTTGTCATGTTAAAACATGACCCAAAAAGATAAGCGACACAACTAATATTTTATGTCTCTCTCGGATCTATATTATTACATGTTGAGTTGGAGTAAGACTTGAAGTTGTGAGATATTGAATCAACGTGCAATAATATAAATCCAAACAGTCGATACGAGAGTAAAATATAAAAATAAATTTTAGCAGGTTTTATGCCTTAGTAAACAATTCTTTTCAAATATTTTAAAGACTCAAAGTCATCCGTATTCTTATAATTAAAGTCATTTGAGAGAAGTCATGTCGTGTTCGTATCAAATTTTGACTCGTATAAGTCGTTTTTATTCGTGTTATAAAAAAAATATTAATGGACATTGATCATGTTAAGATAATATACGCACATAACGGGGAAGAATTTCTAAACAACTATAATTTAAAAAAAACATTACACATAAATTAACATAAACAATATGTGTATTCATGGAAATGAGAGGTCAAAGTTAATGAAGGTATACAAACGGGTATTAAGGGTTGTGAAACTATTCACAAAAAATAAATTCTTAATAATTAATACAACAAATTTAAATTTTAAAATCATTAGTACTAGAAAAAACAAAGTAAAAATATAATAATGAAAGAAACTTGTCGTTGATACACTAAATTAGAAGCTGAAAAGTGAAAGGTTTAAATGTTGGTGTATTTGGTGTTCCACCTTAAATGAAATATCTATATATATTATTTGTAGAAGAATTCGATTGCACGTTACATTACACTATATTGGCTCTCCTTTCATTCTCTTCTTTACCGTCCTTATTCTCCATCATTTTCCTTCAAACTAAGTTCTCACATTTCTTCATCAAAGATAAGGTAATTCATTCTCTCTCTCTCTCTCTCTCTCTCTCTCTCTCTCTCTCAATATATATATATTAGTGTATGCCCGTGCCGAGGTATAAATTTTCCCCCGTAATAAAACTCAATCCATAATTTATTAAAAATAATAATAAAAAAAACTCAATCCATTAAAAAAAATAATAATAAAAAAAAATAGTTTTTAAAAAAAAATTAAATAAGAAAAATAATTTATTAGCATGTATTTAAAAAATAATAGTATAATAGTATATTAGTAGTATAAAATTATAATAGTAGTATAATATATATAATAGTATAGATTTAATATGTATGATATTTTAGCTTTTAGCATGATATTTCATGCATCTGTGGAAGGCATGAAATATCATACATAAAAAATTGAAAATATCATACATATATTTTGTCGTCAACATCACCTATCTTATCATACATATATTTTGTCATCAACACCACCTATCTTATATTTTTTTCCCCTATAAATGGGACATTTTTTAGGTAAAAAATTGATCATTTGAAAATTATCAGTAAACTCTCAAATGGGTTGTTCGTAATTATATTAATTACAATATTTTTTTTTATATTTTGCATTTTTTCCAATTAAAACGACTCTTCATTTTTTTCCACTAAAAATTAGTTCTACTAGGTATACAACCTTTCATATTCTTATCTTTATATATTACGAATTTGTTTATATATTATTTGTAGATCACATGTTTACTTGCATATGGTAACGAGAGGCACAAATTGGTAATTCTCCAAGTCCAATAGCGACCAGACAAAAATCAATGTAAGTTTATGTAAGGTCATTGCTGAAATATCTTTGCGATGCAAAATAAATACCGGTGCAAATACTAAAATATTTTTGAAAAAACATTTATTTGACTATAATATATTAGCGTGAACGATCACATTCTACAGTGTAAAAAACATTATTTTTTTCTCTAATATATTTTCACATTTGAGACAAAGACTTACTAGGAGTGTCAATTTTAGACATGAATCGATAAGAGAATATGAAGTTGACCTGAAAGATCGTGCTTTTGTCGGAGTCTTATGACACAAAGTCATTTCGTGTATTGTTCATATCAAAGTTATGACTTGTGTTAGCCGTATAATCGTATTATTTATCTTTTTACTCGTAATTTAGTGTTATGGTGTGAATAAATTATTCGTGTTAGTTGTACCATATCGTATTTTAAATGGACCGTGTTCGCGTTAAGTAAAAAATTACAATTTCGAGTTATGTTGTGTTCATGTCTAAAGATGTTTCTCTTGTCATGTTCAAACACGACCAAAAAAGAGAAACGACAAGCCTAATATTTTATGTTTCTCTCAGATCTATATTATTGCAAGTTGAGTTGGAGTAAGACTTGAAGTTGTGAGATATTGAATCAACGTGCAATAATATAAATCCAAATAGTCGATACGAGAGTAAAATATAAAAATAAATTTTAGCAGGTTTTATGCCGTAGAAAACAATTGTTTTCAAATATTTTAAAGACTCAAAGTCATGCGCATTCTTATAATTAAAGTCATTTGAGCGAAGTCATGTCGTGTTCGTATCAAAATTTTGATTCGTATAAGTCATTTTTTATTCGTGTTATAAAAAATATTAATGGACATTGATCATGTTAAGCAAATATACGCACATAAAGGGGAAGAATTTCTAAACAACTATAATTTAAAAAATGTAACATTACACATAAATTAACATAAACAATATGTGCATTCATGGAAATGAGAGGTCAAAGGTAATGAAGGTATACAAACGGGTATTAAGGGTTGTGAAACTATTGACAAAAAAATAAATTCTTAATAATTAATACAACAAATTTAAATTTTAAAATCATTAGTACTAGAAAAAACCACGTAAAAATATAATAATGAAAGAAACTTTTGGTTGATACACAAAATTAGAAGCTGAAAAGTGAAAGGTTTAAATTTTGATGTTTTTCGTGTTCCACCTAAAATGAAATATCTATATATATTATTTGTAGAAGAATTAGCATTATATTGGCTCTCCTTTCCTTCTCTTCTCTACCGTTCTTATTCTCCATCATTTTCCTTCAAACTAAGTTCCCACATTTCTTCATCAAAGATAAGGTAATTCTCTCTCTCTCTCTCTCTCTATCTATCTATCTATCTATCTATCTATATATATATATATATATATATATATATATATATATATATATATATATATATATTAGCGGATGCACGTGTCGAGGGATAAATTTTCCCCCGTAATAAAACTCAATCCATAATTACCCGCCGTTTAAAATAATAATAATAATAAAAAAAATATATATATTTTTGTAAAAAAAAAATTAATTTAATAGCATGTATTTAAAAAATAATAGTATATTAGTAGTATAATAGTGTATACAATAGTATAGATTTAATATGAATGATATTTTACCTTTTAGCGTGATATTTCATGCATCCATGGAAGTCATGAAATATCATGCATAAAAAAGTGAAAATATCATACATATATTTTGTCATCAACGTCACCTATCTTATATTTTTTTCCCTATAAATGTGACATTTTTTAGGTAAAAAATTATAAATTTGAAAATTATGATTAAACTCTCAAATTGGTTGTTCGTAATTATATTAATTACAATATTATTATTTTTTTCCACTATAAATTAGTACCTCTAGAAAAACAACCTTTCATGTTCTTATCTTTATATATTACTAATTTGTTTATATATTGTTTGTAGATCACATGTTTACTTGCATATGGTAACGAAAGGCACAAATTGGTGATTCTCCAAGTCCTATGGCGACTAGATAAAGATCAATGTAAGTTTATTTATTTTTATTTTTATATTTAGTCATACTAACTTAATTTTATTTTTTACTTTGTTTTTGTGTGTTGAATTCCATTTCCTAATTGTTTTCTTTACCACCCGAGATAAATGTATATCGAGATACCGTCTTAGTTGTTTACAAATTAGACCTACCATGTATGCGTAAGGTACAAGTGTGTCGATGCATAAGGTACAAACGAGATGATGCCCAACAGGGATATAGACGACATTATCTCAAAAGGGCAAATTTAGAAAAATATATATATTTTTATCAACGTCATCTATGGATCATGATATTTTTTTAGTTTGTCTTAAGTCTTTAATTTTTTTGGATCCACTTCCATGTAATTTGATGATTTGTTGGAGGTGACATTTTACCAATAATGAAAATATTACTATGAAAATATTGTAACCCTTCATTCTCTATATAGTAATTCTCTAGGGACACAATTTTCTATTTGCATTGATAGGTTCTTATTGCTAAGAAGTCAGAATAACCAATCCAATTCTGCACATGATTCTGTCTGTCAAACCGTGTTCGCAAACTGTGTTCCCCTAAAATTACTTACGTAATTATTTTGTTTGCATCACGTAAAAGATGATAAAAATTATATGCTTCAAATCTTGATTTTACTTAAATTACTAATACTAATGTTGTTTTGACCCCCCTTTTGACTTTTTTCAGTGAAGATGTGCACCAAAGGGAGCGTCAAAGGTGTAGAATTAAAGATGTGGAGAAACCCTTTGATATCCTAAGCCATGACCATGTGAAAACCTCAAAATGCAAGCTTCAACCTTTGAAATTTGTTCTACTTACCATAATTCTTGTCACTTTCATAACCCGTTTCTACTTCCCAGCTAGTCGTCACCATGACCGTGTTTTGCAAGCTATTTCTAGGTAAGTTTTACTCCTTATTGCACGTTATGTATTTTACGCTGACACATATTTTCGACACACTTTGTACGACGTAATGATGTGTGATTTCTGCATTGATTGGTGTCCAGAATGATAATCATTGAATCGATGCATATGCCAGGCAATGCAAACACGGTGTCACAAAATGCGTCAAAACCTTGCGTCAGTATAGACATATATTTACTTTTTAAAAGTAAGTAAGAGATTTATTGATGAAGATTATTCACACACTTCATCAATATATTCAAACGTTAAAAAAATTTGATAGCCAAAACGCACATATATGTTCAATCGCAATTCACCCATTATATATTGTAGAATTTTATAATAATATTTTGTGGGTCGTCGAATTTCTTTGAAAAAATTTGTTGTTTTGGCATATATCTGTTGTTTAGGCATGTCCCTTAAGGTATTAAGCTCACTTGCTACTCAATCTATTTATTGTTAACATATGGCACCAGAATTACCACCACCTCTTCCGCTGCCCGGCGGTGGAGGGCCTAGTTCCAGCCAGGCACCACCCCAGTCCGAAATGGCGAAAGTGGCTGCAGCCTTAAAATCTTTGGCCGCAATGCAACAAGCAATGAAGGAGCAATTCGAACATCTTATCCAGACTATGATGAGACCACCCGGAGTCTCACCAGATATGATCACTCCGGCGACTGTTCAACCTGATCCAAATGCTAGGGGACCACCCCATGCCCCAATGAAGGAACAACCTGCACCCCAACGGAGAAGGGACGTTGATAACCCCAGGCGCTTACGCCTGAGGAGGCAAGGGAACCCTTGCTCGGAGGACAGGTATCACGATCGAGAGGCGAAAGAAGCCCCGGAAGACTGCTGGGAGCCGTATGAGGTGTCGAATAACACCATACAACCTCTTCGGCAGAGCCATGGATGTGT
The DNA here is from genome assembly GCA_949130495.1 of Sambucus nigra. Classification (NCBI taxonomy): domain Eukaryota; kingdom Viridiplantae; phylum Streptophyta; class Magnoliopsida; order Dipsacales; family Adoxaceae; genus Sambucus; species Sambucus nigra. Next base: position 640,224,364 of record OX422216.1, read on the forward strand.
CGTCCGAAGAGATGAAGAGGCTCAGAAGAGAGGGTCTACTTTTGATCGGTTGAGCAGAGGATCAACCTTTGAGAGATTGGGTCCGGTGAATGACCTAAGACACAGGTTATCCAGGTCAAGGAGTGCTGTCGTCTCGTAAAGAGGGGACATACCAGGTCGGCCTAACCAAGGCCGACCCTGTGACAGAAGAGGCAGAGAGAAAGAAGAGATCAACAGCCAACGCTTTGCTGCATCGGGGGAACCCTCGATCCATCCCATGGAATCGGCTGGGGATAACCTCGGCCAGGCCGATGGCAGAAGACCATGGAATGACTCCATCCAACGCCTTGAGGAGAATATAGGAGACCTCATTAATAGTAGAGATGCATTGTAGATGGGTTACTCAGAGGGCTCACCGTTTGTGGATAGGATAGTGAGCTTCCCAACCCCAGCTAAGTTCAAACCTCCTGTGGTGTCTCTCAAGTATGATGGCAGCACCAACCCAGTACACCACATAGAAATGTATCAGTCGGCAGCAGACATCTACTGCATACCGGATGAGATGAAGTGCAGGGCCTTCTCTGGGACCTTAACAGGGGCAGCACACAGTTGGTTTACCTCTCTTCCGAAGAAATCAATTGAAAACTTTAAGGGATTAGCCGAGCGATTCATCCATAACTTCTGCTTTGGGGTGAGACCTCAAAAGAAGACTACTCACCTGCTGTATGTCAAGCAGGGCAAGGATGAGAGCCTAAGGGACTACATAGCCCGGTTCAACAAAGAGAAGTTGGAGGTCGAGGATTATGAAGAGAATATATCCATGACTGCCCTCATAGGGGGTCTGCAGAAAGGGAAGCTATTATGGAAACTCGCGGAAGACCCCCCAAGATCTATGGCAGAGCTCTTATCAACCATGGGGAAAATAATGAATGCGGAAGAGGCAATGGCCGCCAAGTATGAGGATGAAAACAGTGGTGGTAGTGGAAAGTCCCAAAAAAAGAAAGATGGGAAGAAGAGGTCGGGAGACGACAAATTCGCCCACTATACTCCTTTGACTATGAGTTGTAGCACATCCTCAATGAAATTAAGAATGACAGAACACTGAGATGGCCAGAGAAGCTAAGAGCCCCACCACACAAGAGGAACAAAAACCTATGGTGCGAGTTCCACCAGGATCATGGTCATGTCACGGATAAATACTTCGCTTTGAAAGATGAGATTGAAAAGATGTTAAAATCTGGAAAGCTGAGGAAGTAGGTGGATGGTAAGGCTCCTAAAGGTGGAAGAGATGACCCTAAGAAAAGGAGAAATGATAGATGCCGCGAAAACGTCCCAACGCGAAGAGATGATAACTCAGAAGGAGATGATGAAGAAGATCCAGATCTTTCACCAAAAGATGATAACACCCCGATGAAGAGGGTTGGTATGATCGCATTTGGTGTAGACACCATATGTGGAGGATTTGCAGGAGGTGGCTCTGAAATAGCTGATAGGAAGACTCATGTGGGAGAGGCCAAGTCGGTGGCCAAACTTGAAGTTGTGAATCTAACGTCTTCCGATACAGCACAAAAGAGGAAGAAGGTGAACATGGACACCCTTGTAGTTGGATTCTCCAGACTCGACTTCAAGGGTATCACGGCCCCCCAGGATGACCCTTTGGTCATAACGACAAGGGTGCATGGTTGCGAGGTGCAGAGGATCCTGGTAGACGGGGGGAACTCCGCAGATGTGATGTTTTGGACTTGCTTCAAGAGCCTAGGTCTTTGCAGAGTAAGACTAATACCCGATCACCACCCCCTGATAGGCTTCAGTGGGGAAAAGATTCACCCCTTGGGCATGTATGAGTTGGACGTACGGATGGGTGACGAGTGGCCTAAGAGGTTAACCAGGAAGATCAATTTCTTCGTAATGGATGAGAGTGTCTTCTCGGCCTATAACCTCATTATAGGAAGAGTGGTCCTTAAGGAGTTCGAGGCAGTGCCATCGACAGTACACCAGATGCTAAAATTCTCGACCCCCTATGGGGTAGGGGAAGTGCAAGGTGACCAGGTCATAGCCCGACAATGTTACTTCAACTCGGCCGAAGAGAGGGAGGCCTATAAGAGGGCAATCCCCACTTATAGTATTGATACCCTGGATCCTAGAGATGAGACAAAATTGAGGAAGGGAGAGGCCGCGGAAGAGGTAGAATCCATCATCCTCAACGAGGACGAGCCGAAAAAAACTATCTAGGTCGACAAAGCCCTTAATTTAGAAATCAAGGAAGAACTGATAAACTTCCTCAAGAGGAGGCAGGGTGTCTTCGCATGGAGTCACGCGGACATGCCTGGCATCGACCCTAAGGTGATGAGTCACAAGCTCAACGTAACCAAAGATGCTAAGCCTATTAAATAGAGATGAAGAATCTACTCCAGGGAGAAATACAATGTCAGCCGAGAAGAGGTCAAAAAGTTAGAAGAGGCTGAGTTTATAAGAGAAGTCACATATCCGGAGTGGCTATCGAATGCGGTTATCGTACCCAAGGACAATGGGAAGTGGAGAATGTGTGTCGATTACACTGACCTGAACAGATCTTATCCAAAAGACAGCTATCCCTTACCTCGGATAAATTAGATGGTGGACAACACAGCAGGACATGAGCTCATGAGCTTCATGGACGCGTATTCAGGCTATAACCAAATCTTCATGGATGCTGAAGACTCAGAGAAGACAGCCTTCATTACCGACAAAGGGACATATGGCTACAAGGTAATGCCCTTCGGTCTAAAAAATGCAGGGGAAACATACCAACATCTTATCAATAAGATGTTTGAAGAGAAAATAGGTAATACCATGGAGGTATATGTAGATGATATGTTAACAAAGATCTTGAAATCTTGCACCCATGTAGCAGACCTTGAGAAGACCTTCGATGTTATGGACTCATACAGAATTAAGCTCAACCCGGTGAAGTGTGTCTTCGGGGTAGGAGCTGGGAAGTTCCTGGGATTCATTGTCAACCAGAGAGGAATTGAAGCAAACCCTGAGAAAATCAAGGCATTTCTTGACATGAAGACTCCTAGGAGTATCAAGGATGTTCAAAGACTCACGGGGAGAGTGGCTGCGCTTAACAGATTTGTCTCTAGGGCAACGGACAAGTGTCTTCCATTCTTTAAAGTTTTAAGAAAGGCCTTCCAATGGGACGAAGAGTGTGAAAAATCCTTCAACCAACTCAAGTGTTACTTGGGCTCCCCTCTATTGCTATCTCGGCCCGTCGTAGGAGAAAAGTTGTATGTGTATCTGGCAGTCTCTGAATTAGCCATCAGCGCGACCATAATACGGGAAGACGATGGGATCCAAAGGCCTGTATATTTCAACAGTAAGGACCTTTAAGGAGATGAGCAAAATTACCCCCGCATGGAAAAATTGGCCTATGCTCTGATACACGCTTCAAGGAAAATGAAGCCTTACTTCCAATCTCACTCCCTGGTAGTCCTCACTGACTCCCCACTAAGGAAGGTCTTGCATAAACCTGAGAAGTGCGGGAGATTGATGACCTGGTCCATCTAGTTAGGGGAGTATGATCTTACCTACCAGTCTAGGATAGCCATCAAAGGGCAGGCCCTCGCAGACTTTATTGCAGAGTTCACCTGGGAAGAAGCCAAGACAGAGAAAGGCCTGAGGGAGGTCGAAGAGACAAACCGCGATGTCTTCTGAAATTCAAAAGAGACGACACCAAACGTCTTTTGAGATCTAGAAGAGGTCACCTCAGGCAAGGTCCGGGGTGGCGTGGAAGAAAACGAAGAAAATCAGTACCTCTTGAATCAAGGAGTCATGACAGAAGGGGTCTTCTGGTCATATACAGATATTTGGAGCCTCTTCGTTGATGGCTCTTCCTGCAATAATGGAAGCGATGCCAGGCTAATACTCTCGGGTCCAGATGGCTCCAACATTGAATATGCCTTGAGATTCAATTTTCAGGCCTCAAACAACGAGTCCGAGTATGAGGCCATGGTAACAGGTCTCTTATTGGTAAAGACTCTTCGCGTAAAGTGACTCCTACTCCACAGCGACTCAAGGTTAGTTGTCAATCAAGTGCTGGGAGTCTATGAGGCCAAGGATGAAAGGATGGCGAAGTAACTGAAGAGGGTGAAAAAGATGTTGAAATATTTTGAGGAGGCAAAACTGAAGAGAGTTCCTCGACAAAGTAACAGTCACGCAGATGCATTGGCAAGGTTGGCCTTGGCAACAAAGACAGATGTTAGAAGGACCATTCCGATCGAGGTCTTGGGAAAGGCAACCATCGAGGAAGAAGAGGTATGTAACCCTTGTCATAATTTGAACCTAGGGAACTCATAGATTGACCCCCTCGTCAGATATATTAGAGAGGGAGAGATACCAGAGTCCAAGCTAGAGAGGAGAAAGTTGAGATATAGGGCTGCCAAGTTCACAGTGATAGGAGACATCTTGTACAAAAAGGGATTTCTGTTGCCTCTCCTCAGATGTGTGCATCCCACGGAACTTCCCCGGGTCTTACAGGAAGTTCATGAGGGTTCTTGCTCTAGCCACATAGGGGGAAGACCCTTGGCTAAAAGAATCATCACACAGGGATACTGGTGGCCAACCTTGTCCAAGGACGCTGCAGAATACGTGAAGAGGTGTGATAAATGTCAATGATTCGCCACTATTACTCATCAACCTCATCAGCCTATGACGACAATCACCTCTCCATGGCCATTTGCGATATGGGGGATTGACTTAGTAGGACCCCTACCAAGAGCTGCTAACAATTATAGATTCTTGATAGTTGCCATCGATTATTTCTCAAAGTGGGTGGAGGCAGAGATGATGATAACAGTCACAGAGCAGAAGACCTTCCAGTTTTTTTGGAGGAACATCATATGCAGGTACGACTTCCCAAACACTCTCATCTCGGATAATGGGACCTAGTTCAAGAACTCCCCTTTAGAAAAGTACTGCCTAAGTGTTGGGATAAAGCAGTTATTCTCATCTCCTAGCCAACCTCAAGCAAAAGGCCAGACCGAGGTTACGAACAGAATAATTCTCGATGGAATCAAGAAGAGGTTAGAAGATACGAAGGGAAGATGGATTGAAGAGGTCTATGCTGTGTTATGGGCCTACAAGACTACGACAAGGACACCTACAGGAGAAACCCCGTTCATGCTAGCACACAGCTCAGAGGCTATCATACCAACAGAAGTAGGACTCCCAACTCATAGGGTTCAGACCTATTACCCCGATAAAAAATGGGGAAGAGAGGAGGTTGGACCTAGATCTGATTGAAGAAAGAAGATCAGACGCTAAGATCAGAAAAGCAGCCTACCAACAGAGAGCAGCAAAATTCTATAACCAGAGGGTGAAGTCAAGACCCATTGCAGTGGGAGACCTAGTGCTAAAAAAGACCTTATAAAAAGTAAATAAGATTCACCCAAACTGGCATGGCCCCTACAAAGTGACAAAAGAGGTTGCGCCTGGCACCTACAGGCTAGAAAACCTAGAAGGAGAACCCTTTGCTATCCAATGGAATGCCGATCACCTAAAGAAATATTACATATGATGTTGCCTAGAGTTTGTAAATGTACCATCTTATTATGAAGAGGTTTTCAATAAAAGATCAGTTCCTATGATGACTCTTGCTTCATTCTTATATCAGAAATTATGAGGATAACATCTTAGGTGATGACCTCAGACCTTCATAACACCATCTAGTGGTGACGAGGTCTGAGTTGAGATGCCATAATGAGATGACCTCAGGCCCTTAACATCATTAATTTGGTGAGTAATTATGAGGATAACATCTTAGGTGATGACCTCATACCTTCATAACACCATCAGTGGTTACGAGGTCTGAGCTCAGACACCATAATGAGATGACCTCAGGCCCTTAACATAATTAATTTGGTGAGTAATTATGAGGATAACATCTTAGGTGATGACCTCAGACCTTCATAACACCATTCAGTGGTGACGAGGCCTGAGCTCAGACACAATAATGAGATGACCTCAGGCCCTTAACATCATTAATTTGGTGAGTAATTATAATGATAACATATTAGGTGATGACCTCAAATCTTCATAACACCATTCAGTGGTGATGAGGTCTGAGCTCAGACACGATGATGAGATGACCTCAGGCCCTTAACATAATTAATTTGGTGAGTAATTATGAGGATAACATATTAGGTGATGACCTCAGACCTTCATAACACCATTCAATGGTGATGAGGTCTGAGTTCAGACACCATAATGAGATGACCTCAGGCCCTTAACATCATTAATTTGGTGAGTAATTATGAGGATAACATCTTAGGTGATGAACTCAGACCTTCATAACACCATTCAGTGGTGACGAGGTCTGAGCTCAGACACCATAATGGGATGACCTCAGACCCTTAACATCATTAATTTGGTGAGTAATTATGAGGATAACATCTTAGGTGATGACCTCAGACCCTCATAACACCATTCAGTGGTGACGAGGTCTGAGCTCAGACACCATAATGGGATGACCTTAGACCCTTAACATCATTAATTTGGTGAGTAATTATGAGGATAACATCTTAGGTGATGACCTCAGTCAGACCTTCATAACACCATTCAATGGTGACGAGGTCTGAGCTCAGGACCATTGATTAAGTTTAAACAAGATATCATTGCAATAAAACAGAGAATGAAAAATATTACATGGCATTCAATAAAAGTGAAGATAGTCCTCCTCAGAGGTTTATATATTTAGAAATAATAGATGTTCAGTGATTACAGACAAACTCCATAAAGTTAGAAGTTACAAGCAATGATAAAAAAATACTCTATGTGTTTGAAGGGTGAATGTTAACATCCTTGGCCTGGTTGGCTTGAACCACGTTGGTCACCTCGGCCGCATCATCATGATGGTTTGCCCCTCCAACCTCGGTGCCTTCCAATGTAGCAGTCTCGACAGGAGGGGTAGCCTCTTCCTCAACCTCCTGAAGAGCTTGGGCAAACTGAGGATTAGCAAAGCCGAGACCAATGAAGTCAGAGACTTTCAGAGTGCCAACCTCCCTTTCCCTGACATCAGCCCATTTAATGGTGGCTTTGATACCTCTTTCAAGGTATTCAAAGACGAAACCCATGAACTCATCAGAGGACTTATAGTCAGTAATTATCTTCTCGGAAGCATCCTCAAGGGAAGTCTTAACAACCGAGCTGACCTTCTACTGCAGAACATCATCCTTAGCCTTCAGAGCTGCAGCGTGATCCTTGCTAAGCTGGGAGATGTCCTTCTCCAGCCCCTTCACTTTCTTCTCAGAGTCCTTCAGCTCAGACTTGAGACGGTCAATCTCTGCATTCAGAGTTCTCTGGACTTTCTCAGCCTCTTGCCTCTTTTGGATGAGGGGCAATTTCCTCAAAGTCTAGTTGGACAAGTGGTGCATAGCTGCCAAGCCCTGCATATTTTGTGATCATGAGTAAGATGAAGAAAAATTAGATGTTACACTTGAAGAATTTCAAAGGAAAGATCAAGTCATACCTGAACGGCTCTGTGAATGCCGAACTCAACCAGCAGTGGGGTGTCCAAAGACCTGAAGAATCATTTGTCAGCCTCGGTCATTATAGAGCCGATGGCATCTAGGGCCTGAAGACTATGGCCGATTATGCTGTCACTTATTTTTAATTGATCTAGACGAGCCGATAGGGCGTCAATCGAGCAGATGGGGATGATAGTGTCAGTGTTCTTCTTCTTCGGCCTCTGACCTCAAGGGCATGACCTTCTGGAGTCCTCTTCTTTGTGGCTGGGGGCTTTGATGTAGAGGGAGCTGGGGGAGGAGCATTCAGACCAGCTTTCTTGGCAAGCCTCATCAAACTTGGTGCAGCCATCTCCTAGAGTTTGTCCGAGATATCTTGTGGTCGCTCTCCAAAAGTTAGAATATCTGGGTTAAAAAATTAGACATGAATGAATTCAGAGGTTCAACTTAAAATAAAAATGCTTACCAAGCTCGGCAAGGGGACTTCCACCTAGGCCTGTCCCTGAGAGGTAATGGGGGGTCATTAAATGTTCAAACTTAACGAATAGACCATGTGTCCCTTGGTCTTGCAGGGCTTTCAGCTTCTAAAGATTTTGAAGACATAGACTAGGTTCGGCCCTAGCAGACATGGTGACCTTACCCCATCTGAGGGGTATTCTCGGCTCAATAATGGACGAGGGAACACATGGGCCAAATTCCCATGGTCCATAGGCGAAGAAAAAGTGGGGCTTCCAGTTGTGGTTGGAAGTCTGAGTTATCTGAAGCATCTTCTTCTCAGGCTTCTGAGCTAGAAAGTGATAGTATCTCGGATGATTTTTGGACGAGGAAGGGACATAAGAACCTACAAAGACCTGAACTGGGAGGTCAGAGTGGTGGAATTCCCTCCATAAGACTATGGCCCCTATTATGACCCTCCAGGCATTGGGGGATAGTTGTGAGGGGGCTAAATTAGTGTAGGAGAGAATGGACTTGATAATGGGATGGATGGGCAGACGAAACCCTAACTTGAACATCTGCTCATACAAGAAGATCTCACCGTCTCGACCGTGATAAGCCCTCTCTTCCTTCAGAGGTCTTCTTAGCTTTATGGAGGGACTAATGGAGTACAAATATCTGAAGCAGAGAAGGTATACCTCAGTAAATGTGCTCTAGATCTCAGCCGCCTCAGATACGTCGACATCGCTTTCGACATCATCATCATCATCTTGCTCAATGTCGACCGGAGCAGATATTGATGGGTTACTCGGAAACCTCTGAGCGAACTCTGCCCCGGTGACGGACGACAGAGGAATGGCATCAAGTATAGGTGGAACAACCACACTTATCTCAACAATTTCAACCTCTGAGGAAGAGGCTGAGGTGCTTGAGCTATTAGGAGATCAGGTTCGAGTGGAGACCTCGGCCTGATCAGGCCGAGGTGTGAGGTCCATAGCCTCCTGAAAGGAATCCACATACATGGGGTCTGAGGTAGATGATTTAGACTCAGACATCGATATGGGATCGGCAGGGAGCTCTGTCTGATAGAAGAACTCTCGGGGATTATGATATATCACCTTAAGAGGTGGTGGAAAGATAGGTCTAATGGGAAGTTCTTTTGACCTACGAGCCTCCTCCTGTGCTCTTTCTATTTGTCTAATCTTTTCTAAGGTCTTCTCTCTAAGGGAGGGGAACTCCTCAAGAAGCTGGTATAAGGGTCTGAGCATCAGAGGCCGATCCTAAACTTGCGATAACTTCCTAAAACTACAAACAAGATTGGCTCGTAAAATAAAGGAGTCTAAGGATCAAACTTAGAAATTTAAAGCAAACACAGTTCACCTGAAATAATGGTGCTCGCCGAAAAACATAGAAACTCATCGGAAAACACGAAAATAAGGAGACTTGCAGGAAAAATGAAGGGAAAAGTATGGCGAAGGTTACCTGAGTATGAAACAGTAAGGAGATGATGAGGATACGCGAGAAAACACCTTCCAAAAGATCGAGCATAGATCTTTCTAGAGAGAGAGTTGCAGGAACTAATTTCTCCAGAAAAGAGAAGAAATGAAGAAGAAAGGAGGGAATGAGGGTTCAAAACCCTTAAATAGATAGGCACGTTTCCCAAGGCCCATCATTGCCTTGGGAGCCCCAAAGGGCGACTGACAGCACACGCCTACCAAGCAAGCATACTTCAGCATTGGACAAGTGTCAAACAAATATTAGCTCGTCATAGACAGGCCTCGGTGGTGTGATAATCCCCTATTCACCTGCTCTCACATATGACTAAGGTCTGGGGGTGATTGATATGCCCCAAGTGCGACCTCGGCTTAGAGACACCAACCTCGGTCGAGATAATGGCCGACTCTGGACAAGCCTTGGGCTTGCAATTCCAGCCCTCGGCCATAGCAAGGTCGGCCCAGGTCGACACTACCACAAGCTCTCCAAAGGACATCAGATAACCTCGGCCGAATATGGGCTGAGCTCACAAGAAGCCCAAGTAACAACTCCATCATGACATCAGACAGTGCCCCAATCATAAACCGCTAAGGATAGGACGAGGAGTGGCAGTGCCAGTGGGACACCATCAGCGGGACATGTTTATGATTGGGGCAACGTCTGATGTAATGATGGAGTTGTTACTTGGTCTTCTTGTGAGCTCGGCCCATATCCAGCGGAGGTTATCTGATGTCCTTTACAGAGCTTGTGGTAGTGTCGGCTTGGGCTAACCTTGCTATGGCCGAGGTCTGGAATCGCAATCCCAAGGCTTGTCTAGAGTCGGCCATTATCTTGGCCGAGGTTGGTGTCTCTGGGCCGAGGTCGCACTTGGGGCATATCAATCACCCCCCAGCCCTTAGTCATATGTGAGAGCAGGTGACTAGGGGATTATCACACCACCGAGGCCTGTCTATGATGAGACAATATTTGTTTGACACTTGTCCAATGCTGAAGTATGCTTGCTTGGTAGGCGTGTGCTGTCAACCACCCTTTGGGGCTCCCAAGGTAATGATGGGACTTGGGAAACGTGCCTATGTATTTAAGGGTTTTGAACCCTCTTTCCCTCATTTCTTCTCCTTTCTTCATCAGACGGTGCCCCAATCATAAACCTGTCCAGTCTTGGCTAGGGCCGACCCTATTCGTTGTCTCGGCTGGTACCAAGCCGAAACTCCTATGGTTCATCAAATATCAATCAAACTAGACTTGTCAACCTCGGCCTCTCCTAGGCCGAGGTCATGCACCAGTATGGCAGCCGAGCATCTGTTAATATTTGGATAAGGACACGTGGGCACAAATCAGTTGTAATAAGATTATTCCCCACACGTGGGGAGAATATTTCATCATTATCCCCTACATGTGACAGTGACAGGTGGATCTCTCACATTGGTGAGTCTAACACATACATACATACTACATGCATGGGGGGTACACTACACTCCCTAGGTATTATATATAGAGGTCATCCTCTACCTTGCAAAAGGCCCAGGATGAGCAACCCTAGCTAAAACTCTGTTCAGATACACAATAGAGAGAGAAATCTTGAGAGATTGTATCTATGGCCATTAGAGCCTTCATACAGTAATACACATTATACACTTTCACAGTGTACGTAGGCTAGATTGGCTGAACCACTTATATTCTAGTATGAATCCTCTTCTCCTCACCTCCTTCCACTATATACATACACTAATATGCTGCCATTGTTAACATAGAATTGATCTCACAAACACCTTGAAGAGTGGTGTTGTTTCCAGCATCATCACTCATGGTACTTTGTCACGTACGATTATTCTCTCTATCATATTTCATCAAACGTGATTCAACCATCCAAGGCCTTTTATTTCCCTTTTATATTTATTCCAGGTAATTAACCCAAATCTCACATTATTCGTCCTCATAATAAAATTCACTAAAATATCATTATAGGTCATTTTCCTTCTCTCGAAGACACTACGTCAAATTTAAACTTATTCGAATAATATCCTCATTTTTTAAAATGTCGTTCGAACGAAACTATAATCTCGTTCGAACGAAAAGTCCATGTCGTTCGAATGAACTTCAAACAAAATTCTTTCGGAAATCTTGTTATAGAATTCTAATTATAATTCTCATTTCAAACATATTCGTTCGAACGAATTCCCAGGTCGTTCGAACGAGAATTTCCCAGTTCGTCCCCTTCCTAAAAAAACTACGTTTTCACCATTTTTTATACTCCAATTCTCCATTCCACAACCCCAAACTCCCATCCAATTGTATCACACATCATATCAACCTATATATGTGATTTCTAAAATATTATATCCACCAAATCATCAAAGAAAATCCAATAAATTGGGTTAATTCAAGGTTGTCCTCTAAAACCCTAGTTTATAAGTTTTCATCACGAAACATCAAAAACCCAGATTAAGTCAATTTTAATTGTCAATAGTCCTACAATTTCATCTTTCAACATAAAAGTTAAATAGTACAATAAATTCTACCCAAAAATATGTTTTAAATTCCTCAAAACTATCGTAAACATTCATGCAATTAAGGTAGTAATTATCTTACACTAACATGGATATGATATTCAACTAAAATTTAGGAATATAAGCACTTGCCTCTTTTTGTAGGTCTGATACATTGAAGAAGAAGGATATGATTGTGGTCCTTTCTTCCCGATCTATAATTTGGCGGTGGTTTTGGTGCAAGATGATGACTTTTGGCCTTAAAATTCCTAGGAACTCTCTCCTTATCCCTCCTTTGCTCTCTCTTTGTTTTAGTAACTGTAAAATCTAAAGTCTCTTAGGTGATCGTAGATATAACCTCCCAATTTTTGTCTATCACTCTTCCCTAAAATTTAAAAAAGCAAAATACCCTTCCGGGGTTCCAATTTGGCATAAAAGTGCCCCAAGACCCAAATTAAACTCCCGAGTAGACTTTTCTTACCATCTCGACCCTTCTGAAAATACTGTCGCACTTGAAATTGCCATATGAAGTACCAAAAGTGAATACATTTTATTTCTCAAATTAAGTCCCGACACGACTGACACGCGCAGCCCGACTAAATTTACCGCGATCGTCGTATTTCTCCCTCAGGACAATCATAATATTTTCTTATCATTATTATTACTCCCTCACTAAGTAATATTTAGTATAAATAAATATTAGCCCTTATCTCGCTAATTAATATTTATTTAACCAATATTAATTATTTCAATTTAATCCAAATACAGAAATCATAAAAATTCGGGGTGTAATAGGCTACTTCAGTTCAGGCTCCCTTGAGACAATCCTGAAAAGCTTTTTTTCGCTGCAGCGAAGGGCTTTCAGTGGTCGCGCACCTGACCAACTATTCCCTTTATTATATCTATGACCTGGTTTTGTTGAACCTCGTAGAAACGAAGAATATTTTAATTCCAGTGAAGAACTAATGAAGGAGTGCAGATTGACATAACAAGCTTGATTTTTTCCTAGATTATGTATATATTTTCTAGGAACTCATGAAAAATGAAAGATCCTGCCACATCTTTTCTCTTTTTTCATCTTGTCACTTTGCAGGAAGTCTACACCTTACTAGCTTATTCCTCCAAGCTTCTCTTACAAACTTTACAGTATATTTATGTGGGTTAAAGAATTTTTTTTAAATGAGAGGAGTCTGAAGTATTTTTGGTGAATCTTTTTGTGAGGTATATATTTTGAAAATTCATGCTTATGCATACATGACATAACATTCATCTTTAAGGGAGAAAAATGTTTGAAAGATAAAAACTTCTTTTTGTGGTGTATCTAGGATTCTTCCAAGTTTTAATCTTATTTTTCTCCTAGCTATATTCCTGTGATATTTTAAATTTTCATTCCTTGTGAAATTTAAGATATTTTGGAGTGAATTTATTTACTTTAAAATCTTTTCAAAAACCTTGATCATTTGTTCTTGAGTTATTTTTAGATTTTATTTATCTCAAAATTATATTATTAGATTTATGAGTAACCATTATTTCAAAATAGTTTCACTTTGTATTTCTCACACCTAAAAAGTCGTACTACACTCTTTGGAGGCTTCTCAACCTTATTCCAAGATTTTGAACAAGAAAATTTTCTTCCACTTTAAAAGGAGGATTGTTGATTGTGGTTTGAAGAAGATATTAGTTGCGACCAAAATTGGTGGGGATTATGAAGCGTTCTCTAGATATTGACGCCTTCCCATGATAAAATATATGGTGTGAAAGATCATTAGGAGGAATTTATGAATTAGGATTGTAAGACATAGCTCCCCTATGTAAGTCCAACCATAGTTCATTTGTCGTTCTGTCGGACCAAGACTTTTTTTTGTTATGGATTTTTCCTCGTTTGCCTTTGTATTGTGCAATATTGTTTATCTTTTTATCACTTAGATTAAATCACCTAATATTGAAGATAAAATTTTGTGTAATATACTTGGTAAATAATTTAGCACATAGACCTCGTGTGTTTTCTTTTACCCCTAAAAAGAAATTAAAGGAAAACGTTGTCTCTTTATCGACAAGTGATTTTAATTGGGTATCCTTCGTCCATCTTGCTTTCGTTCACATGAACTGTCAACTGATATCAAAGTTAGACTTTTTTTGTTAGGTTTAATCACCTAGATGTAGATAAAGTGTGTGTGAATATGAACTTTTATGTTAATTACCAAATATGTGAAATTATGGGAATTGAAAAGGGTCATACCTTTCGCGGACTTATCACATCATTCGGTTTTATGAATCACTTTAGCATAAATATCTCTGAATCTTGTATTAGTGATTTTGAAGGTAATGATCTACATTTTTCATTTGACGCGCTTGTCTCTCAAAATAAAATTTTATTTAAAACTAATGTTAAACTTTTTATGAGAGTGAAACATTTAGAAAAAGAAAAAGCCGTCAAAGAAAACGAAGACCATAAATCTTCTCGATTACTTTTTGATAGATATAGTTTACTTGATAAAATTAAAATCTTAGAAAATAAGAAAATCGATCTTTTATATCAGCTTACTTCTTTTAATGAATATTTTTTTTAATATATAGATGCTCATGCGAATTTCCTACATCCTAAAGTTAAAGCGTTACATTTAGACTTTAATGACCTATTAGAATTTCTTAAAGAACTAATTACCTTTAATAAGGGATGATTATTTGTCCAATTTGAGAAAAGAAAGAGATGAGTTGACCATATTCATTGGAATTGTGGAAAAGGGGTTACAAAATAGTATTGACTTTAGAGGGCCAAACATTTGAACAAATTGAAGATCTTTCATTGAAACTAGATTCTAACTATCGAAACTTTTGGAGAAGAGAGACTTCGCATGTCAAACCTTCAATATCAAATCATTCGTCCCCTTTTCATCATGGTTTACAAAATTTCTATAAACAATGGAAACATAATATGACGAACAATTTATAAAAAAAAACTACTTTTTGAGACGGTGCTCCAGCGTCTCAAAAGGTACTATAGGCATCTCAAAAGACTTTTGGGATGCCATGTGGGACGGCTAGGGGGGTCATATTAGACTCCCATTTTATAACTATTTTTAGACGGCAATAACCATCTCAAAAGGGTTTTTTGAGACAAGAAAATCCTTCTCAAAAGGTCATCGTTTATAGGATCCTTTTGAGACAATAAGAAAATCATCTTTTAAATCTGTTTTTTGAGACAATAGCAGCAGTGCCAAAAAGGTGTTTTTAGACGGTAACTTAGCCATCTCAAAAGGTCCTTGCTTATGGCACCCTTTTGAGACAAAAATATAATCCTCTTTTAAAACTGGTTTTTGGGACAACAACAATAGTCCTAATAGGGTTTTTATGGGATTCTTTTAAGACGATAAAGAAGCAGTATTTAATAATTTTGGCACCATCCATCTTAAAATATATTCTATATAATTACAAACAAGACCTCTTAAAAATAATATATGACATATTTAGGATCCTATTTCAAAATATATAATATACAATTTTCTATTCAACTATAATTAGAGTTTATACATGTAAAATCTCTCTGTGCGATCAACAATTCTGACATCGTATCCACCAACCTAAATATCTGTACATAATTTCACTCATCTCACTAAAAAAATATATATATATCCCATCTAATCCTAATATAAAATTATATAAGCAAAGTAAACCAACGATTTTGAAGCATACGACCTCCAATAAAATGATTTCAATGATTTGCCTTGACCACAAAATGTTTTCACCTACAATAAGATTTATTTAGTGTCAATTACCTTAAACAAAGAAGATATTTTTAATAGTTTCTATAGATGACAATCTTTAAAAATATTGTCCAATTTGTATATCATTATATTAATTACCTTTAAAACATTTAATATTTTTAAAAAAATTTAGTAGAGTCTCCTTTATTTATTTACGAAAACTAACATGTTTTAACATAAAAATTAAGTAAAAAACAACTAAAACAATAACCATATGTGTAATTAGCAAAACATCCATATATATATACATAATAAGTAGTGCTTTCAATTCCATAATAATAATAAAAAAAATTATTACCTAGTTGATATGGGTCATTAAGGTGATGGCCTAATACTAGACATGCCCCCTGGTTCTACCACATCACTAAAATCTTATTCCTCACTGCCAGATCATTTTTCTGATACCCCCCCGGGTAGGTTGCCACATGATGATGTCATCAATATGCTCTCCTTCCTATACCTTCTAAAAAATATTACATGTATTAATATGTATACATATAACATACATAATCAGTGTCTAGCATTGAACATGGCATATCCTAAGCTTCGTGGAAATATTATTTTCAGTTGGCATCATATTAATGTCTTATTAACATTGTCTTCAGTTGTTAGTAATGTATTGCAACTACTCAAAACAGAATTTTAGCACTCAAAACTACTTAAAACATAACTATGCCATAAATGATTTTAAATGTTAAATTTTAGCATTTAAAACTACTCATAATAGAAGATCATTAAATGTTGGATTTCTAAATGTTAAATTTGATGGGCAAAGCAAAGTAAATGGGATGAGAATAGAATTAGAAGGATCACCATGATTCTCCACTTTATGAATTTGACCAAGCTTTTGCTTGAACTGCTTAGGAATAGTAAGCGGCAGCATAGGAAGAGACATAAGATGGATGTGCACAATTTTAAAAAAATAATTAAATTATAGTTTGTGTTTGTTATAGTTAATTTTAATTAAAAACTTCACATGAATCATGTTAGTCTTTGCACATTTTAAACATGACTAAACCTATAAATGGATGACACATCATATATAAAAGATATCCAAAAGAATAATCTATAAACCGTGGGGCTATCTCTTTGAGGTTTGGATTTACAAACCAACATAACTTATTTTAAAATGCCAATAAATTTAGTCATCATAACATGTATTTTGTTTCCAAGACAACAAACATTTTCAATAATTTGGTAGAGATTAAAAATTTCATCAATATTCTTAATGATTAATTCTATATTTGGCTTCTCATTATTAAATCTACACTTGTTTCTTAGGATCCACAAAATCTAATAGATATAACTGGCATAACTATTTTTATTTCCTTCTCAATAGAATTTGAAGAAGATATCCACTAGTGGACAACCCCGGTCCTAATTAAACCTGATCAATTTACAACTCCCAACATTCTGACATAGTAACTCCACACTTTTATAACTAAAACATTTTATGAGAACACATGGTCTATATTTTCCTCAGCTCAATTTGGACAACAATGACATTTTAATGGTCCTTTAAAACCTATAAAGTAAAGTTTTTCACTAATAGGAAGATTTCCTCCTAATAACATCCACGTGAGAACTGAAATTTTCCAAGGGATCATTTTATGCAAAATAATTTTTTTTGACGAGATATAAGAGCTTATCTGTCACACTTTTGTTAAAGAATTTTTAATAGAGAAGGATCCATCTTGATTTAAAGACCAGATTATTTCATTTGATTGTCCTTCCATTATCTCCTTGTGATTCAAATTTGATAGCACCATTTAGTTAGCACAACTTCTTACTTGAACTCTAAATAAAATTAGCAAATAGTATTTCTATAACTATTATAATTTTTCGAAGGATTTAAATCAGAAGAAGTATATATAGGAATATTAGAGAGAACACTCTAAATTAATAACATTTTTCCTCATGTAGATAAACTTATAGCCTTCCATTCCTGAAGATTATTCTTGATCATAAGAAGTAAGTGTTTGAAATAGATTCCTTTCTTTGTACCATCATATAAAAATAACCACAGTATAATAACGGGTATTGTTTCATCTGTATTCCAGTTCATTATTTAATTTTTATGATGTAAAAGATGCCAAATGGGAGCAAGAAGATAAAAAATCCTGTTTAAATTCTCTCAAATCAATATATCTCAAAAGGAAAGAATGCCTCAAATAAGTCTACAAAAGAGTATTTATAGGTGAGAAGTAACTTGGGCTCTAAGCTATAAAACTAATTAGAATTATGTCCCTAGGTGCCACTTGTCCTTCCCACCTCTATTTACTAACTAAAGAATAATACATGAAAAATACAATGTAAAACTAGAAAAAAATAAAAGATTAAAAATGACAAAAAGGCCTTTATGAACATCACTCTACCCTTTGAAAGACATTGTCCTCAAACTCAAAAGGGAAGGCCTTCATTGTCACCATCAAGAATAGTAATGAGGGCATGTTGGGAAGGATCCTCCTTTGTCTCCTCAAGATACTCAGGGCCGCTAAAAGCTAGGAGGGCTCGATGGCGTGGGAGTGAACAATCCGAAGCTCGATGTCCCATCACCCCATAATTGTTACATTTGAATGCTACTGGGTGAGAGGGTGCCAGAAGAGGGATAGTGCAGATCCCAACAACTGAAGTAGGATGGGCACGGGGGCACTAAAAATAACAGGGGCAAAAGGAGTAGCAGTGGAGCAGTAATGAAGTGGAGGATAAGTCTGATAGAAGGTATCTACTTTGGTGGTGTACTCAACTGCCTTCACAAAGGAAGTGACGCCATGTAAAGCAAGATCCTGCTAAATATAACTCTGCAGCCCATGAATATATTGAATATCCCGCTGTTCCTCACTCTCACCTAAATGGACATGAGTACAAAGAAGATAAAAATGTTCAATCTAGTCTAAAACTTAAGTATCCTGCTTATGAGACTGTAATTGAAGGAAAAGGTCACGCTCGTAAGTAGAAGGAAGAAAGGTAACCATCAACTATGCCGGGAGCTTGACCCACGACTGGATAGGAGGCTGACCTTCAAGGGCACGGTTGTAATACCCCGTAATTTTATTGATTTTTATTTAAGGGATTAATTGAATTAAATGGGAATTTATTTAGGAATTATTCCGGATATAAATTCTAGCGAGATGTGAGTTGGTATTTGATTTTGATGTGAAAAATTGAATAATTCTGAGTATATATGGTAATATGTGAGTATTGAAAATATTAATGTTGTCGCAAGACTGAAATACGAAAATTTGGAAAATTTAGTTGGGAAGGGCGTGTCAGTCGCGTCAGGAATGAAATTATTTAAATTAAAAAGTAAATTATATTTTTATCAACACAATGATTATTTTGAGTGCGCCAACATGTCCAGAAGGATCGAAATAGTCAGAAAAGAGTAGCCGGGGGTTTAGTTTGGGTCCCGGGGCATTTTTAGGCCAAACCGGCAACCTAGAAGGGTACTTTGGTAATTTGAAATACATGGGAATTAAAACCCACGAATTTTATGGTTAAATAATATATTACTAACGAACCCATTAAGTCCATTATCAGCATTAGGTAAGTTAGTGGGCTACGGGAGTTATAGGGAGAGTTTAAAGAGGTTCCAAAAGAAACCTCCAACCACCATCACGATCATTGGGAAAATTCTGTAGAGAAAGGGGAGAAATCAGCCTTCGTTGACCAACATCAATTCAGAAGAAACAAATCTAAGGCAAGTGTTCTGATGTCGTTATTTGCAATGAATATTTCTTTCATTTGTAGTGTAGAAAACTGTTTATATCTTGGAAATTTTGATGAAGAACACCCAATGAAAATATTGTGAAACTTGTGGTTTTGGGTAGGAATTTGCATGTAGAGTGATTACGGACGAATTCAAAATACAAAACATAACTTTTGATGATCTGAAAGCGGATTCATAAGGAGTCTTTTTATGAAATTAAAATTCTAGGTTCAAGTTCATAGGGTTTGGAACAAGAATTAGGGATTTATGATTTTGGCATGTTAATTTGTAAGATTTGACCCCAAAAGCATGTTTAAGAATGATTTAGGGTGACTAAAAATGGTCTACAAGCATTAAAACGTATTTGGATAGTCTTAGGGTGGATTTAGAGAAGAGGAGAATGAAGAAAAAAATGACTTTGGGATGTTCTAGGCGTATTATGCCATCTCGTTAGAAGACCTTCCCAGGTCGTTCGAACGACCTCGTTCGAACGAGCTTCTAAAGAGATGATAGTATCCCTTCTAATGAGTTGGTAGTATCCCTTCTCACGAGATGACAGGCCTAAGTTTTATACCCACTCCTCAACACT
Source organism: Sambucus nigra (assembly GCA_949130495.1). NCBI lineage: Eukaryota > Viridiplantae > Streptophyta > Magnoliopsida > Dipsacales > Adoxaceae > Sambucus > Sambucus nigra. The sequence goes on from OX422216.1 coordinate 640,244,322, forward strand.
CGTTCGAACGAGATTTCTAACGAGTTGACAGAATGGCCTTTCAGGCCTGATTTTTATTTTAAATGTCCCGTAGACTTAATAAATGGAGTCATAACCTTTCCATATTGACTAGTGGGTATAATTGTGAGATTGGAGTACGTTGAGGAATAAAACTTAGATTCTTGTAGTAAACTGGATGACATTTGTGGATTAGGAAACGAGTACCTAATTACGACGTGAGAAGAGTTGACAACTTTAATGAATATGAATCGGGGACTTGAAAACTTATAACATTAAATGATGGTATAAGGACGAGAAGTATACCTCTATTAATATTTTGAGATATCTAAGATGTGCGAATGCTTAGTATATGTGGTTATCTGTGTATAACATACCTACCATACTTGCTATCACGGGAGGTCGGCGTTCGATCAGGGCCATATAATCTTTGTGTGCCTACGGGGAGATTTAGATTGGTACCTTGAGGACATAGGTCAGAGAAGGACTTATTGAGAAGTTAATAAGCCTTCTGATCATGGGAGCGTAGGTATGTGCGTGACCCATGTGATGTGAACTATGTTCGCCTACATTATGTGTGATTATTGTTATTTGAGAACGATTCCTGAGAGATTCGAAATGCGTGGTCCTTATGTATGTGAAGTACCGGGATTGGATAGCAGAGTATGTGTGCACCGCAGCTTAGTCTCGGGGTGTCAGTATTGTATATTTATGATGAGAAAAATATACAGTTAATCGAAATGAATTGTCATGTATAAATGTAAGTGTGAATAATAACAACATCGTGGTAGAAGTTAAAAATGGAAGATCTTTAGTGATTAGTATTATTAATTTTGGAAATCAAGAAGAAAAGTAAAACTCTCTATTTAAATTAAGATGTCGGGAATTTAATCGTGAATCGTATAGTAATGTGAAATTGTGTATTGGACTAGTTAGATATGGGAATAACTAGAACGGGTACGGGTACAATAGGAGTGCATAATTAGTTGAGAGATGAGGAACTCATGTGAGTGCACGCACTATCATGTACTTTATATTCTCTGTTTAATGATATGAAACACTTGCTATATTTTAAACTGTTTTCACAATTGGGCTCTGACCCGTTTGTTTTCAAATCTATTTTTTTATAAAAACCTTTTTAGGTTCTTAGCCACAAGGACACCAGGCATAGGAGTTCCATTTCGGTGACGTGCTGTAGCTGCCATGGAAGTTATAGGACCTTGTCAGTAGACGCCTCCACTTTCGATCTTGATTCTACTATCAGATTTTCTTATCTGTTGGGCATGTCACCCCATTTCCTTTAGATACATTTTATCTATTCAGTTTATTTCATAGTCTGGGTTATAATTAATAAATGATTCAAACTTTGTATTTGTTTATTGTAGTATTCGGATTGTTGTGAGGAGTATTCCTCCAGATTCATTATTATTCTGTGGTTATTCTTTTGTAACTGTGTTTTGGTTGTTATATTGACATTTCAAAGTCTACTTATTGCATGATAATTGGATTCAATTAAAATTGACTACTCACTTTTTAAATATTAGGTGGCTAGTAATTATTAAAATGATTTTCGACAGTGATGCTACAAACTGAACCAACTTGACATTTTGTATTAATTTGAATAAAGGAGTAGCTACCCGGTATTTAATTAGTCGGGGTGTCACAACGGTGTTACTCGAAATCATTCCACCATACACTCGTGTATTCCTGGAACTTGGTGGTTGCTAGATAAACACATCGGTAACACTTCAGTCCCTTGTACTAAAAAATTTGCTCCATCGTGGCTAGCCAATTAATAACGACATTAGGCTAAATGTGACCATCGAATATTGGGACATCCACCTGAATATCCCCCAACATGCTCTTGGATAACATCTAGAGTGCTAAATGTGTGATGGCATCGCCAACCTGTAGGGTCAAATCACCCTGATGTAGGTCATCATCGCCTAGCGGAGGCTCATCAATTTGGGCTCTCTGTCGTTGTCTTCAAGCCAGTGGATGAGGAAGATCAGGAAGTGGTGGTGATTCCTCTAGAGGGACTGGTGGAGGGGGAGAAATTTAGGGTGGTACGGTATCCATATGTGGGGGATGAGGTGGAGAGGGAACCATAGGTTATCTATAGGGGAAGTGGTTCATCTAGTGCCCTTTTTAGTAGCACAAAAAATAATGCCTCTCTGTGGTAAGTACATATGGGGTGATCTTCGAATTTTACGAGTCAAAAGGCGACATATCAGTGTGCCAATAAGAGGGTGGTGGAGGCTCAATGTCTGGGAGAGAGTGGGGTTAGGGTGAGAGTGGACAATCAAGAGGAGGAAAACCAATCCACTCCCGTACCCTCTCAAATGAATCAATAGGGGAAGAATGGGCGAAGTATGCATCTCACACAGAATGAGGGAGGGGGACATGTCTTGGGTGTTCCATGGGTGGGAAAGTGTGTACCATAGGTGGTGCCAGAAGTGTGGGAAAGGCAATGTGATATGTATGAGGATTTATAGTGGTGGGTGAGGCCGGGGTATGGAAGGAAAATAGTGGATTTCATGGTATCTCTGAGGGTAGTGGCATGGGTAGATTGAAATGTGATAGAGTTGAGGGTCATGGTGTGTGGTGATGGAGTTTATGTGGTAATTTGGGGGGGGTAAAATAGATGATATGAGGATGCAAGGTCGTGTAAGGTGAGGAGATGGAAGATGATGGTGGTGTTATGGTAATTTGGGTGGTAGTGGAGGGTCCTTGGGTGATTCATGGTAATTTTGGAGGACGATGGTTTGTTGGTTTAGGGTTATAAGTGTCGGGACATGTGTTTGAGTGGTTCCAAATACAAGAGGATTGGTGGGGGTTCTAGGGTTTGGTTTATGGGTTCTTGGGTATGAAGGGGTTGAAACCCTAGGGATTCTTGCTCAAATAATTTATCAATGACCACTGTGGGGTAATCTAGCACAGGAATCAACACATTTGTACATGGTTATTAGGTATATGAAGGAATCCGCCCCAATGCGGGATATAATAACTTGTTGAATCTTAAAATTTGATCGAAAAACCCTTGAATAGTGTGTAGATAGTTGTTGGATCAAATTTGGCTCATTTGGGCACTGTGAAAATCTCATTCTTCCTATGTTGACTCAATCTTGAGACAAACAATTTTTATTTATATGCTCTTGAATTTTTTATTGTTATTCAAATCTATTTTTTATATCTTAAACCATATTTTTCTATATTGATTTATTATATAAATTCTTTTTTTGAGACAATCATTTTTTTATGCTCGTGCATTTTTTTCCTTTATTGAAATCTATTTTTTATATTCTGAATCATATATTCATATATTTATTTAATACAAAATTATTTTTTATAAAAATAATTTTTGTAGAGTGTACAATTTGTTTTTGTCAAAATACAATTTCTTTTATATTTTTTTCCAAACATTTTTGTAACAACCCTCGATTCTGGGAGGCTCGTTTTATACTAATTTTATCGCATAAGGTAATTATATAAAATGTGGGGACTGGAGTAAATATTAATTTATTGAATTGATAGTTGATATTTACTAGATTGATGCATATTTACTGTATGTGAAAGTAAATAACATCAGGTTGCATGTCTGTAGTGTCATGTATTTTATATGGCCTTTTAGTTTAAATGATTTTTGGAACTCGAAATAATTTATAAAATTTCCGGATGCCAGTTTAGAGGGTGTAGTTAGTCTCGGAAGGTGTGAGACCGTCAAAATAAGTGCCATATTGTATTTTTGTGTTTCGGGCACTTTTACCTGGTTTTAGCTTATTTGCGTATTTGCGAGTCATTTTAATGTGGTGTTAACCACTTAAGTTGGGAGAATTATGTTAAGCCACGATTTTAGTCTTCTAAATCCCCTATTGTTCCCCATTTTATGTCTTGAACATAGAGAGACCAAGAGAGAAGGAAGAAGAAGAGAAAAATGGAGAAATGAGAGAGAGATTGAAGATGGAGAATTTGGGATTGCTTCTTCTCCAAATAAATCTGAGATATCAACCCTAAGGCAAGTTTTCTACTTGCTAATATGTGATTTAAGATGCATAAATTTTATGATAGTTGTGTATTTACATTTATGGTTTAAATGTGGAAATTATGGGAATTAAGCCCTAATCTTAGTTTTGATGATGAAATTGTGGACTAAAATGGTTTTAAATCGTGTAGGATACACTTTGGGTAGATAAATATTGTTGGTTGTGTGTAAGATGGAAGAGATTTGGGGTTTGGAGGAATTAGGGTTCATAACCCTTCGTAGCCATTTTTGGCAATTTTGCAGGTCCGAATCGATTCGGCCCTTTGGGCGAATCGATTCGCTAAGGGAAATTGGCAGGTCTGCATAACCCGAATCGATTCGGGATTGAGGCCGAATCGATTCGGTCAATTGCAGAAGGTTGGTTTAGTTGTCCGAACCGATTCTCTTTCTGGGCGAATCGATTCGCTAGGGCGAATCGATTCGGCCCTTTGGTGAATCGATTCGTTTCCTGCTGTTTTTGAGTTAATTTTATAACTCAATTTTAATTTTTTTTTATATAGGGATTAGGAACCTTCTTGAATGAAGTAAACTTAGAGTCCTAGAGTGTGAGATGAGTTAGTCGTCTACCCCGCATTAGGAACGGGTTATGCGGGGACTTTTCCGGGGATAGGCCTATTAATGATAGGGCATTCTTTTCTTCTAGTTAATTATTATATAACTAGGAGATGTAGTGTTATGTTCGGGAGACCTTAGAAGCTTAATTAAGCTATACTAGTTTTGATGGTTTATATTTCCACCCCAAAAGAATGTTGGGAGATTTTAAAAGTTCGATTGAGCTATGTTAACCTTGGTGTCTCATAATAGTACCTTAAAGGTGAGTTTGGTGAATAAATTGAAAGTCATTTCATTCCTTCGAAAGATGATAACCTTGGGGTTTTAAAATAACCTCCTAAAATGCTTGGAGATGATGAAGAGTTTATTTACTCCTTTGAAGTTGTAGTGTTTATATAAGCTATCGTATGACTATGGATGGTAAGTTAGATTGTTTCCAAAGTAAATAGTAATGGTTTCGAATAAAATGAAACATATACGTGAAATGGAAATGAGATGGTAATGGTATTGAGATTACTAAAGGATAATTTACTTAATCATGAAACCGGTAAATAATGATTTACTTGATTTTGATAATGATAAATAAAATGGCTTAAACACACCTCTCTAAATGACATCATAAGGGAAGTCCGCACGTGAGGTGAAGCCCCCTGGCTAATGAATGCAGGGTGGATATAGTCCTAGGCCATGGGAGCGCTTATTGTTGTATATTTTTCTACGATGGGTAGGAGATTCCGGGTGTGGTCTTGACTACCCCGCAGGTTCATGGCCGCTTCCCGACGTCTTGCGATATAGGTGCCCAGGTTGTCTAATGATAGGCCCTGGAAGATGATGGTCATTTAGGGGCGCGCACAGTGGGGAAACCCGGACGGGCGGTCTTAGAATACGTTATATGTATATAATATAACAGTTCATAATCAAGTGGGACTTGATGTATTTGATATGCCATATAGAGCATGATGGAGTTCCACAAAGAGCATGTATAAATGCCACAAAGAGCATTTGAAAATGATTATTTTCCTGATAAGGAAAGGATTTTTACAAAAGGGTAAAATTGAGATAATTGCCTTAAAGAGCAAAAGATTGTGTTTATAAATATATTTCCTGCTAAGGAATAGATATATAAAATAAATGGCACATTTGATGAAGTTTTAGTTTAATGCTTCTTATTGTTATTCCTGCTTAGCTTATGTTTTAAATTGTATAGGTTGCTGCTTATTTCTCTTTCTTCATGATTTATCTTACATAACTGTCATACTCTTTATTCATCTGGTAATCATATAGAACCGGGCCCTGACCTGGTTACATTTCCTGTTGCATATTCTTCTTGTCTCTGCTCAGGTACTCCGCCGCAAGGATACCTGATTTGAATTCCTATTCCGATGTTTTCGACGAGCCGTGACGCATTGCGGGTATTACGGGATACATTTGGTATAGACGTTTTCATTTTCATTCTAGTTAAGATCAAGTCTTTTATTCGGGCAAGAGGCCCAAGCTTTTGTAAATGTCTAATGAAATGTAATAAGTAACTTATCGTACTTGTGTATTTTGGTGTATCAGTTTAGTGACCGGTTACATATTCGGTCTTTTCATGGTATTCTTGTTGTATTATTTATTTATGTCTTGGGGTTTCCCTTATCTTTCAGGAATTGGGTTGTTTGTTTTCATTTATTTACTTTCAAATCAAAAAAAAAATTTGGCAACCCGTTTTCTGAAATATTTGGTGGTTATCCTGGATACTCTATATTTTTATTATGATGCTGAGAATGATTTCCATCCATGATTCCGTTATATTGGAGTATTGGGCTGGCCACCCCTTATTTTGGTGAGCGGGTTGTCACAGATGGTATCAGAGCATCAGGTTCTAGAGTCCTTAGGAATCTGTGTGGACGCCGTAAGTTTTCAGCGTTGCTCTTGATTTGATGTAAAGCCTTAGGATTAAGATCGTTGATTTCTCTTGTGAGATTTCGTTCTTCTACCATGAGGTAGAATCTGTAAAACCTTTTGCGTATTCGTGTGAGAATAATAGGTCGATAGAAGAAGGGCGTTATGGGAAGGTTTGTGGAGAACTGTAAGTTGTGGTCGGGGAGGAGGACCGCTTTAGAGGTCGCTCCCTTTTTATAGCACTTTCTTGTCTTGCTATTACGACTACAAATTTCAATTGATGTAGTTTCCCAAGTACTGCAAGAAGTATGAAGTGGTACTGAACTTGAGAATTCACGCGATGTTATATTGAAGTGGAGAAGTGCCCTGTAGCAGAATGGGGGAAAATCCTTCACCCATAGAAGAGGTGTTGAGGTGGTGAAAATGTGGTCACTATATTCGTGGGTGCCAGAAGTTTGACCCATAGAGAAGCCCGGTGGATACTTGCAATGGCGAGTTTCTCTGGGATAACTGGACTGAGGAGAAGGTGGATTCCCGAATGTTCACAAAATGTTCGGTTAAAGACCAATGGCGAATAAGGTGTTGTACGGTTAGGGAGACGAGACCATGCACCATGAAGTGATAGGCTCCAAAATAGGTGTTGTTAACACTTCTCATGGAGTTAGAATCGTGAAACCCCATCGGTGGACACCCACCTGGGGAGGTTTCATTAAACTGAGAAAGCAAGAGGGACTGCATGGGCAATTATTGTCAGCCAGAGTCGGAGTAACGGCTAGGATGTGGAGTGTAGAACCACTCATTTTTAAACTTCGTTGAGTGGAGAGCAAGGGCAAGAGTAAAGTGCCTGGTTGGGGAGTTGGTAGAAATAATGTTGGTATGTGTAAGGCTCGAATGTGGAGTCTGAGAACCATTAGTATTGACCCGGAGTGCTTGGCACGAATTGTGGAGGGAATTCTACCTTATAGGTGGGTGGTATATTCCTTAGGATAAGATTTAGTAGTATTGTGTCTACGATAGACTCGGGTGTGTATATTAAGCTTGTAGTATTTACGCTATTATAGAAGGGTAATTATATGACTTCCGTGGTATGGAAGTTCTATCTTTTCTTCACTCGTTATAAAGCGAGTGATGATATTTTTTAAATGTATATGTGTCATATGTGTTACTTGGGTTGAGTGTTCCATTGTTTACTTGCATTGTGTGTAGATGCTATGACTTATCTCCACGACCAACAAAGTTAAGTAGTAATGCATAGGAGGGGTTCCTTGTTTGGATTCCGCTTTTGCGGGACGCTCCACGCGTGAACCTTAACGACGTTGGGAGTGGAGAGATGCCATATTTCCTTTCTCTTATTTCATGTATAGAATGCTAAGGTAAAGTCTAGAAGTAGAATCTTATTAGTAGAATTGTAGATTAAAATTGTACAGATCCCGATCATGTGTCTTAGACCGTCATATCTCGAGGACCGACGATGCGAGGTAGTAGTGTAACGGGAGGGTTCCTTGTCTGGATTTTGCTTCGGCGAGACGTCCCACGCACGAACCCGAGCAAATGTCGGAAGTTGAGTAAGGTCTTGGGCACTAGGGATATATTTAGTATTATATGCTTACGATTTAGGTAGGATATATATAGATAGACCTTAGGATTTTTATTTTGATGTATGACCTTGAGGGTAGGTGGCGTTAGCTTAGGATGGTTGTTAGAAGTTGACCACAAATAAGTCGTGGGTTAACTCAAAAAGGGATTGGATCCCTAGGAACGAGATTTATGGGGTCTCGAGAGGTTTGGTAGGTTCGGCCGAAGGAGATGAGGCATTTCTTAGAAATAATGTTACGTTGGTAACTTCATTTCCGGGGAGTTAATAAGGACGGGTGGATCCTCACTCCTGAGCCATGATTGTAAGCTCGAGAGTGAGTTTAATGAGTAAGCTCTGCCAGAATTGGGGAGTAATAATACTAGGACATAGACTCACTGTTTATGCGTCGCACAAGCTTAAACTTGTGGAAAGTAATATCCCGTGCTTGAATTAAGATTCATCGTGGTAGTGATCACCTTAAATAGATAAGGCACTATTTCCTGGGCAGGAAATTTGGTCCTTCTCGTAGGCAACAAGTTGTTGCAATATGTTGGGGGAGGAATCGAGTTGGTGCTCGGAGTTCAGAAGAACTAGTGATTGGATATTTTCTCATTCGCTAAGGAAATGCGATTGGGATAGTGGACGTGTCGAGTAGAGAACTCGTCAGAGATAATGGTGATGGTGTGTAAGGCCAAGTGGAATGAGCAGGAATAGGAAGACTCGGTAGTAAGAGCGTTTAGGTCTGTGATTGACCATTTCACCTACTCGTGTAAAGAGAGTAGTAGTGGAACGAAGAAGGGTATTCATAGACGTCTGCATGGAACTACCGGCATCGAACTGGTCATGATCCTATTTGGGAAAAATGGTAAATCGTTTGATCAGACTGTTGCATTCCCGTCCATTATGGACGGACTACTTGTAGAAGAGTATGCCCCTTTCTCGATGGAGGAATAGTAAAACCGTGGGAGGTGCTTATTATAATGGGGTGGACCGAGACTAGATATTCGTGTCGAAGGTTTAGCAAAAGTTTCCGTGAAGTAATGGGAACCGTATGGAAATGGCGTATATCCTACCACCCGAAAGTGGATGGATAAAAGGGAGAAAATTTACTTATGCCGAAAGGCATATTACGAACGTACGCCTTAGTATACCTAGTAGATGGGAGCAGTAATGGTATGGATGGAGGTTTTCGTGCAACCATTAGGTTTTGGGAGTGGTCTTAAGAATCATTTCCTAAGGCATGGTACCGTGAGTGGCCTAGCGTGGTCAGTTGAGTAATTCGTATACTCGATGGATGGAACCAATGGGTAATATGTTCCTTGGACTTGGAATGGTCTCGGAACATTTCTTTAGAGATTTGGCTTTTAAGCCATACGCCTTCATGAGATACGTTGATGCGGGGGATAGCTGAGTAGCGTTGGGGCTAAGCCACTTAGAGTCGGTATGGATGCCCCGAGGTGAGATGTAACATAATTCTGAAGATTTGGCAAATTTTGCCGAGTCACGAGGACATCGCCTTTCGCCGTAGGAAGATAGGATCCATAGTTAGTGAGGAACGCTTTGTGCTATGCTAGAGCACAAATGATGTAGATTGAGATCGATAGAGTCGATCTTAGTCCGGGTCCATTTGGGACGTTGCAATAACGAGGGGTTTGTTTAGGATGGTAGAATCCTAGTTTAGAGTAGTATGCCCTTATCAGATTTGGGTATGCCCGAATTTTGGGGGCAAAATTCCCTCTTAAGGGGGGGAGTATGTAACAACCCTCGATTCTGGGAGGCTCATTTTATACTAATTTTACCGCATAAGGTAATTATATAAAATGTGGGGACTGGAGTAAATATTAATTTATTGAATTGATAGTTGATATTTATTAGATTGATGCATATTTACTGTATGTGAAAGTAAATAACATCAGGTTGCATGTCTGTAGTGTCATGTATTTTATATGGCCTTTTAGTTTAAATGATTTTTGGAACTCGAAATAATTTATAAAATTTTTGGATGCCAGTTTAGAGGGTGTAGTTAGTCTCGGAAGGTGCGAGACAGTCAAAATAAGTGCCATATTGTATTTTTGTGTTTCGGGCACTTTTACCTGGTTTTAGCTTATTTGCGTATTTGCGAGTCATTTTAATGTGGTATTAACCACTTAAGTTGGGAGAATTATGTTAAGCCACGATTTTAGTCTTCTAAATCCCCTATTGTTCCCCATTTTATGTCTTGAACATAGAGAGACAAAGAGAGAAGGAAGAAGAAGAGAAAAATGGAGAAATGAGAGAGAGATTGAAGATGGAGGATTTGGGATTGCTTCTTCTCCAAATAAATCTGAGATATCAACCCTAAGGCAAGTTTTCTACTTGCTAATATGTGATTTAAGATGCATAAATTGTATGATAGTTGTGTATTTACATTTATGGTTTAAATGTGGAAATTATGGGAATTAAGCCCTAATCTTAGTTTTGATGATGAAATTGTGGACTAAAATGGTTTTAAATTGTGTAAGATACACTTTGGGTAGATAAATATTGTTGGTTGTGTGTAAGATGGAAGAGATTTGGGGTTTGGAGGAATTAGGGTTCAGAACCCTTCGTAGCCATTTTTGGCAATTTTGCAGGTCCGAATCGATTCGGCCCTTTGGGCGAATCGATTCGCTAAGGGAAATTGGCAGGTCTGCATAACCCGAATCGATTCGGGATTGAGGCCGAATCGATTCGGTCAATTGCAGAAGGTTGGTTTAGTTTTCCGAACCGATTCTCTTTCTGGGCGAATCGATTCGCTAGGGCGAATCGATTCGGCCCTTGGGTGAATCGATTCGTTTCCTGCTGTTTTTGAGTTAATTTTATAACTCAATTTTAATTTTTTTTTATATAGGGATTAGGAACCTTCTTGAATGAAGTAAACTTAGAGTCCTAGAGTGTGAGATGAGTTAGTCGTCTACCCCGCATTAGGAACGGGTTATGCGGGGACTTTTCCGGGGATAGGCCTATTAATGATAGGGCATTCTTTTCTTCTAGTTAATTATTATATAACTAGGAGATGTAGTGTTATGTTCGGGAGACCTTAGAAGCTTAATTAAGCTATACTAGTTTTGATGGTTTATATTTCCACCCCAAAAGAATGTTGGGAGATTTTAAAAGTTCTATTGAGCTATGTTAACCTTGGTGTCTCATAATAGTACCTTAAAGGTGAGTTTGGTGAATAAATTGAAAGTCATTTCATTCCTTCGAAAGATGATAACCTTGGGGTTTTAAAATAACCTCCTAAAATGCTTGGAGATGATGAAGAGTTTATTTACTCCTTTGAGGTTGTAGTGTTGATATAAGCTATCGTATGACTATGGATGGTAAGTTAGATTGTTTACAAAGTAAATAGTAATGGTTTCGAATAAAATGAAACATATACGTGAAATGGAAATGAGATGGTAATGGTATTGAGATTAGTAAATGATAATTTACTTAATCATGAAACCGGTAAATAATGATTTACTTGATTTTGATAATGATAAATAAAATGGCTTAAACACACCTCTCTAAATGACATCATAAGGTAAGTCCGCACGTGAGGTGAAGCCCCCTGGCTAATGAATGCAGGGTGGATATAGTCCTAGGCCATGGGAGCGCTTATTGTTGTATATTTTTCTGCGATGGGTAGGAGATTCCGGGTGTGGTCTTGACTACCCCGCAGGCTCATGGCCGCTTCCCGACGTCTTGCGATATAGGGGCCCAGGTTGTCTAATGATAGGCCCTGGAAGATGATGGTCATTTAGGGGCGCGCACAGTGGGGAAACCCGGACGGGCGGTCTTAGAATACGTTATATGTATATAATATAACAGTTCATAATCAAGTGGGACTTGATGTATTTGATATGCCATATAGAGCATGATGGAGTGCCACAAAGAGCACATATAAATGCCACAAAGAGCATTTGAAGATGATTATTTTCCTGATAAGGAAAGGATTTTTACAAAAGGGTAAAATTGAGATAATTGCCTTAAAGAGCAAAAGATTGTGTTTATAAATATATTTCCTGCTAAGGAATAGATATATAAAATAAATGGCACATTTGATAAAGTTTTAGTTTAATGCTTCTTATTGTTATTCATGCTTAGCTTATGTTTTAAATTGTATAGGTTGCTGCTTATTTCTATTTCTTCATGATTTATCTTACATAACTGTCATACTCTTTATTCATCTGGTAATCATATAGAACCGGGCCCTGACCTGGTTACATTTCCTGTTGCATATTCTTCTTGTCTCTGCTCAGGTACTCCGCCGCAAGGATACCTGATTTGAATTCCTATTCCGATGTTTTCGACGAGCCGTGACGCATTGCGGGTATTACGGGATACATTTGGTATAGACGTTTTCATTTTCATTCTAGTTAAGATCAAGTCTTTTATTCGGGCAAGAGGCCCAAGCTTTTGTAAATGTCTAATGAAATGTAATAAGTAACTTATCGTACTTGTGTATTTTGGTGTATCAGTTTAGTGACCGGTTACATATTCGGCCTTTTCATGGTATTCTTGTTGTATTATTTATTTATGTCTTGGGGTTTCCCTTATCTTTCAGGAATTGGGTTGTCTGTTTTCATTTATTTACTTTCAAATTAAAAAAAAAATTTGGCAACCCGTTTTCTGAAATATTGGGTGGTTATCCTGGATACTCTATATTTTTATTATGATGCTGAGAATGATTTCAATCAATGATTCTGTTATATTGGAGTATTGGGCTGGCCACCCCTTATTTTGGTGAGCGGGTTGTCACAATTTTGGTATTCTCATATCTGAGTCTAATATTTTTTTGGGTATCTTTTTTTTCCTATTTGACTCGTTGGATAAATTTTCAAAAAAAAAATATTCTAAATATTTTTTTATTAATTTTATAGTTTCATTTTTTTTTTGGGGGGGGGGGGGGGTATAAATTAACTCTCTCTATCTCTCCCAAACCCTCTTTTTTTTTACAGACGCCACATGCTCTCTCTCTCTCTCCCTCATTCCATTTTTATTTTCGGCCGCCTCTATCTCTCTCTCCCTCCTAGTCCCATTTTTGCTTGAGAGTTTCTTTTGGTTATCTAAACTCACATAGTTTGGACATTAGATTTTTGGGGTTCCGATTTGGGGTTTCCAGCGTGGCAAATTTCTTGGTCGTGGAGCCCTAGTCTTCAAGTGGTGGAGCTGGGTTGTACGAGTTCTACCATAGCTCATTTTTTTGAGCTTTTCGGTGAGTTTTTTTCCATATATATATATATATATATATATATATAGACATAGTCACAAGTGAGGTCCTTATGTGAGGTCCTTGAATGAGGTCCTTATGTGAGGTCCATAATAAGACAAAAGTAAGATCTTTAGTAATACTCTACTTTAGACCCCAAAACATTTAGATAACGATTTTGCATTTTAAGCTTTAAGACATTAGAAATAAGAAACTCCCCGAATTCCGACCAAACCCCAATTCTGGTATCAGAGCCATAAGACGTTCCTTTTAGACTTATAGAAAAAATACATTAATGCCCTTGGAATTTATCCATCGCATTTACCAAGATATTTTTGGAACCAACCCAGAATACCAACCTATACCCATAACTGATTTAGACTCAGAAGGTTGTTTAACCACACACATAAACGGTTGTTCACATATTGAACATATCCCAGCCAAACACGCAGACAGTAGACAAGTCACTGCTAGTGCTATTAATAGTATAATAGACCAAAATCAGTGTATACTACTTATATTAAGATATTTAATAAAAGATACTAAAACTTTAGAAACAGAGATAAAAAAATATCTCTAAAAGATTATTAGACATAGATAATCAAATCCCAATAGACTTAGTACACGTGTTACAAGAAATAAATATTAAGACTAATCATATAGAAGTCCTTAACAAAGACATTTTAGAAATTAAAACTTTAATTAAAATCAAGACATTGAGTTAATTAAACTTACTAAAGAATAAGGTAAGCTTATCCCTAGACTAGATATCTTCCTAATGGAGATAGTTAGATCAAACTGGAATGAGGAACCTAGAGACCTCTCCATTCAGACTTTATCAGAGTTTTATCAAAGAATTTTAGAAAAGATAAATGATGATAGATTTTATTACAAGATAAATGAAAATGAGATTGCCAACGTGGCTAAAGCAACTAGACTTTATATTAGAAAGATTGAATTTAATTTCTACATCCATAGCAGCTACCAAAGACTATAACAGTAGCTTTGTTAAAGACTTGCATTTAGACTTAAAGGCTAAGATAGAAGGATTAACCACCTTCCATACAGACTTTGTTAAATTTCAACAAAATTTAGCAAATTACCTTAATAATATGGAAGGCCATAACCTATCCAAAATGGATAGTATTATTAATGAACATAGACTAGACATGGCCCAAGTAGAAGAAAAATACGGTGAAATTATAAACGGAATTAAGGCCTTATATAATAAACCCTCCCAAGAAGAAATAGACTCTCCTTTTATTCTAACTAGATTAGATAAAATTGAAAAGATTGTAGAAGCCAAAGAAATTAGATCTATGCAACAACTAGAAAAAGATAATGAAGTAAAAGACTATATTACTAATATTGGTAAAACTATTGTTAATTCTCTAGCTAGACATACTGAAGAAACTTCTGAGAAGACTAGAAAAGAGAATAAGAATTTGAAAGAAGAAATCTTTAATTAGATAAAAAGACAAAAGGATTATTCAGACTTCTTAGAAAGAATTGAAAAAAGACTAGAACAAAAACAGGTAACCACCTGTAAATTTAGAGAAACCCCTTCCATAGAAACTAGAGAAAAGAATACCATAAGTAGACGAGTCGTAAATGACGGATCAGATAAGACTAGCAAGATAGTTAGCTCTATCCCAAATATTGGACAGATTAATCATATGCTCCAAAGACTTAAGGACTCATCCTCCAATGTTAGGACATGGTGGAAAGAAAGAAATTTCACCAATCCTCTCCAGTGGAAAGAGTGGGGTGAAGTTGACTGAAAGATCGTTGAAGATTCCATTCATAATGGAAAACTTCCAGCAGTTAGATACATAGACTTGTTCAAAGAAGGTGCCACTCCTAAGACTCCTAATTATAACATGAACTACCATTGTAGAAATCATGTGTTAGACAAATCCTATACTGAGCTTCAAGTATTTGACTCAGAATGGCTTAGATCTAAAGGAACTGATAGGACGTGCCAATTCTTAACCTTTGGACTCTTTCAAGCAAGAATCCAAGGATTACATAGACCTCAGAATAATATTAACATATTATGTTGTTTAGTAGACAAAAGATGGAAATATTTTGAGAAAAGCCTTATTGGGATAGCCCAATTAGAAATGTCAGACAACATAGGAAACTTTAATGTCATTCTGGCATTTATAGAAACTGTAGACACAGCCAAACATTTTAAGTTAATCTTATATGCTAGTGGCTATGAAGACTATATTATCCCAGACGCTAATATAAATATCGAATTCCAAAGCTATGTGAAGTTATCCCAAATTCCTTATGAAGGAATGCAATCGGGAATTCCTAGCGGTAGACATAATGAAGAAATCTTAGTTAGAACCAATGTTCAAGACTATAATCATACTTACAGTATTAGGAATACTGGACCTATGAAAGAAAAAGCTAAGACCCTCTGGCAATTGCCAGAATTTCAAGAAACTAAGACTATACAAAATAAACCTTTGTTTATTAATCAAGACGACGCCACCGGAAATGTTACCATCCATTTTGGTCCTCCTAAGATTGTTAATAACAATATCCAGACCGAAGAAATTAGATTTAGGAATATGGGAGAAGCCATAATCAATGATCCTACAGAAGGAGAATGTAGTAGTAACACTAGTGCTAGTTTACTAAGACAAGCCCCGATAATTAGACCTAGAAGATCATTCGAACAAAAGGACTTAGTTCAAGAAAAAGATAGGATCCAAAACTTTGGTCATGAACCCTCAGAATTGGATATGAAGACATTTAAAGATAACCTTAAGAAAAGTCATTCTGTTTGGTTTCAAGAAAGAGAAAGATTTAATATGATAGCCCAAGACCGCATATTAAAATTAAAAGAATCTAATAATACAAAGGAACTTCTTAGAAACTTAAGACTAATAGAAGAAGGAGAATAAAGATCAATGTCAGCTACACAAGTTGAACCTAGTAAACAAGAGATAGGATGTATTAGTAGGCTAGAAGATGCTCCAAGACTTTTTAGTAAACCAATAGGAATAAATATTCCTATATACTCAAGCACCGTAGTTAAGACTAAACCTGATTATATAAAAGACTTCCCAACTAGTGACAAGAGTTTCACTCCTGTTAAGACTATGGCAAGCCAAGCCATAAATCCAGTAGGTATATACCTTAACTTAGACAATGTCCAAGATAGGAAAAAAGCCTTAGATGAATGGCGTAACCAGATAAATATGTGTTTTGCATCTAATGAACAATGGGATGCAAGTTCATATGAACAATACGCTGAGCAATCCATTTGAGGTATTGCAAAAGACTACTTATATAGTTTAAGAAAGGGTACAGATGAATAATACTTAGCAAATGTTGAGACGATGAAGGAAAACCTAGAAGAAAGATTAATTGAAGAATATATTCAATTGTTCACTTCAGAATTCATTAGAGCTGGACATCTATCTCAGATCAATGAATAAGACCTAGCAAAAACTAAGTTAGCCATCCTTAGCATTTGCAAATTAGATAAGATAAATGAATATAGCAATAATTATGAGCATCTATATTACCAAATTAAAGAATTTGGAGAGACCTTAAAAGATGAATAATTTAGAAAGATACCTGCCATAGGACAAATCCTAATTAATGAATATAGGAATTTGCCAGGAGTATCTGGAGTTAAGAATAACTCCCTTGGTGAAAGAATAAATTTCGCCAAAGACTATATCATATCTAAGAGACGTGATATAACTCAAGCAAAGCTGATAGAAGAGACTTTAAAACAGATCCCTCCAATCAAAGACGAAAGAGACATCGCTCCAATCCAGTGGGGATGTGGAACTGAATCTAAGAAATTCAAAAAGAAATTAGAATGGAAACACAGAAAGTTTAAGACTAGACCTTTAGGATTACCAAAGAAATATAAATTTAGACAATCTACTAACTTTAGGGAAAAGAATCCTAAGACTAAGAAAAGTAGATTTAACCAAAGAAGATACTTTAAGAAGAATACTAGTAAGTATAAAAAGGTTCCTAATTATAGGAAAGAAAAAGACTTAGATCAATCTAAGACTTCCACTAAAGAATGTTGGACTTGCGTCAAAGAAGGACACTTTGCTAAAGACTGCCCTAATAAGAAAGATAAAAAAAGTATTAAGATTATTAATCCAATATTAGACTATGCAGATCAAGAAGAATTAGATATTTTATATGCTATATAAATATCAGACATAGAAGATGATGATAATACTAGTATGTATAGTGTATACACAGAAAGTGATTCGGAAGACTATAGTGATACTGATGAGTATGAAGACTCTTAGGATACTCTAGACTTGTATATGATGCAGACTAAGCAAGAAGACCTTGATGATGAATATATAGACTTCGAAGACGCTTGGTGTAAGTGTATATTAAGCCCCTTTTTAAAGAAAAGATGGACAGTTAGTAATCCTGAATTACTAACTTACATACCTAGATGTTATTTTGATGAAACACATTATTATACACTTGAAATGAAATGTAGTAAGAAAGACTTTAGATGCGTAGAATGTTTTGAGACTATACAAACAGAATTATTTATGGTTTGTATTGTTTGTCAATTACACAACCATGAAGACTATTGGAGAACTAGATTTAAAGCAATTTATACTAGCCAGTATGACTCCCAAATAGACTTAGATATTAAAACACATTATCAAGACTTTGATAAAAATATAGCCAAAAGATTGCAAGAAAATGAAGACTTCAAAGAAAAGGGAATTTCCTATGATTTAGAAGAATATCATTCAGATAGTAGTTCAGAAGACCAAATACCCTTAGATTTTATAGATAAACCTCAGAAAGGAATATCTATTTTAGAAAAGAACAATTTCGGAATTTCTACTAAACCACATGCTTGTTTTGTAGAAATATTTGTTCAACATAAAAATTATCCTAAAAGACTTTCAGCTTTTATAGATACATGGTGCTCTCAGAGTATTTGCAAGGCTAAAGCCTTCCCTGAAGACTATTTTTTAGAAAGTACTCAAGAAATCTATGGTAAAGTGGTTAATGGAGATCCATTTACCTTATATTTCCAGACTATTCCTAATTATTTTAAATTAGGAAATCAGACCAACAAAACCCTCAATCATCGATTTTGGATAATGGACCCTCATCCTAGTTTCACAGGAAACATTATTTTAGTACAAGACTTTATTAGTAAATATCATCCTTATACTCAGTATAATGATAAGATATTAATTAGTGATCAAGAGGAATTTAATATTAAATCCCCTCTAATAGATCATAAGACTGCCTTTGACCTTATGCAGGTCAAACCAAATTATAGACCCCTTAAAAATCAGAGTTCTTTAGCTGAGCATGGTGGACCTAGACCTACAACCCAACAAGAAGCCTTAGATATTACTAAACCCTTACAAAAAGAGTGTAAGTGTCCAGACCAAAAGTGTTATAAGCAAATAGCGCTTATACAACAAGACATTTTAGATCAAGCCCAACAGACATTATTACAGGTTCAAGCTATATCCAAACAAAGGAAAATGTATATAGAAGTAGAAAAGGAAAAGATTAGGCAACTAGCTGAGCCTACTTTAGGAGAAAATCCCATAGCTAAGTGGTATAAAGACCAAAGCTATTGTGAAATTATCCCTATAAACCCAGACGCCACTATTAATGGTGGAACCTATAAGAAAGGATAATCACAAGAAGATAAGGAAGAATTCAAGAAAGACATAGATGAAATGCTTAAGGAAAGTAAAAGTAGACATAATAGCCTAGCCTTCTATGTTCAAAATGAATCTAAACATAAAAGAGGAAAAAGATGTATGGTCATAGATCATAGACAATTAAATAGGAATTGTGAATTTGATTCTTATAAGATACCAGACAAGAATAATTTGATTAATTTAATTGAAGACAGAATTATATTCAGTAAGTTTGATTGCAAATCAGGCTTCTGGAAAATTAAGATGCACCTAGACAGTATTACTTGGACAGCCTTTAGTGTGCCCCAAAGAAAATATGAATGGCTAGTCATGCCATTTGGATACTTGAATGCTCCTCAAGTTTTCCAAAGAAGAATGGATAATATATTTAGACCTTATTTAGAATTTTGTCTTGTTTATATATATGATATTCTTGTAGCCAGTAAGACTGAGATAGAGCATGTAGACCATCTTAAAAGGATTATTTTAGAATTAGACAAACATGGTATTGTTATTTCCGAAAGGAAAATGCAATTATTATAGACTGAAATAGACTTTGTGGGAATGGACATTAATAAAGGAAAATTATCCTTGGTAGAACACATAACCAAAAAGATTCTTGAGTTTCCAGACCCACTTAAAGATAGAAAATAATTACAATCACTTTTAGGATTGCCTAATTGTGCTGCAGATTGTATTAAAGACCTTGCTTCAAAAAGACAAAGCTTAACGGCCAAATTAAAAGGAACAGACAAAACCAATCCCTTTTATTGGACTAAAGATGATTTTGAAGTCATAAGACAAATTAAAGATGCAGTCAAGAATATTCCTTTACTTGAACTGCCTAATGGAGAAGACCAGTTCATAGTAGAAACAGATGCCTCTGATAAACAATGGGGAGCAGTATACTTTGCCATTAATCATCAGACAAAAAAGAAGAAACTGTGTAGATATAGATCTGGAACCTTTACGGACCAAGAAACAAGATACACTACCCATGAAAAAGAAGTTTTAGCCATTGTAAGGGCAATAGAAAAATATATGTTGTTTTTTAGACCTAAACATTTTACTATTTATACTGACTCTTCTTATGCAGTAAAATTCAGAGATTTAGACTTGTCCAAATCAAGAACTAATAGATTAATTAGATGGAAACAATTGCTTAATGGTTATGACTTCTCTGTTATACATATTAAGGGAAGTAAAAATACCATTCCAGACATTATATCAAGAGAGCCAATGTTTGCTAACACTAATATAATTTCATGTTTTATGTTGCAAACAGAAGACCTAGAAGACATGAGTTCCTCTAGAACGAATAGACTGAACAGGGAAGACGTTGCAGACTATCTTAGACGCGTAAGACCAAATGCTGGTGTAACGCAAAGACCGACTCATATTCAAGACTCTGAAGAAAGACCAATCCTAGAGAACTTTGATGATATCTTAGTTCCTCCTGGAAAATCTAGACAAGAGCTTATTTCTCAAAATAGACTCATTGGGAAGATGTATTTTCCCCAATATAGACCCGATCAAAGATACCCAAACTTGATCAAATTTAGACGAGAATTATCAGAAGACGAAAATACCCTTATAGATGCCATATGGTGGAACGTAAAGAATAGACTTTGGATCGAGTTCAAACAAAATTTGGTAGCTATTGCCTGATTTATGAGGACTCAAAGACTTGTAGTTTCCCAACTCAGTGGTACTGCTATACCTAGACCACAGACTCAAACCTATTCTCATACTCTTAAAGAATCCTCCAAATCTAGACCCACTGATAATTTTTGTTATCAGAAAAAGATTTTTACGACTAAGATTGTTATACCATTTGGTCATAATAATCTTCCATTAACAAAAGACTATAAAAAAGAATCTAATAGCATTATTGAACATTTCAGTATGTTATTATCTGAGACTAATGGAGATGCTTTAATAGTGAAAGGTTTCTTCAAACACGTTCTAAATATTTATCTTGCTGAGAAAGAAGAAATTGTCCAAATAACCTTAGCAGACTATGGGTTCATCAGACTCATCCAAATTGAGACTATAGAAGACTCTATTGCTCTTGGAAAAATAGTCCATGAGTATGTCAAAAAGGTAGAATATTTCTTTCCTTTATTTGCTAGAATCTCTCAAATTGCTCAAAGTTCCTGCGGAGGAATGAGAGTGGAAGGATTTGGACTTGTTAGATTTTCTAATTATAAATTTGAAGATATTGAGATCCTATCAGAAGACGAGATTAAAGATTTAATTATTGATAAGTCCAAGCTCCAGATCGCTCAAGCCATGGAAGTAATTGAAATCATGGAGTTATTGACAGGAGAAGACAGGTGGTACACTTCCTACCACAATGAAGACCTAATAATCCAAGCCGATGAGCCATTCAATGGAAGGCTCAAGAAAGAATCTAAATAAATGGTAGAGATAGCTTTGCCTACCAGCGTTAGAACGGTAGGGCTAATTGATGAATTTTTCAATAACACCCTCCCAAACCAGGACATGGCATAATAAGACACAGACATGACAAAGAAGGGCCCCTCAGTGGTAGATGAATTATTAAAGATGGATGAATCATTTGCCTAGACCATGCTTTTCATAAAGCAAAGGGATGTCTGCCCCACATGGGCCATCAGACTGATGAAAAGGACAAAGACTTTTTTTGATGCCTTGAATTATTACAAAAGGGCAAGACTATGATAAAGACTTAGCACGCCTTTCTTTTTATAAAGAAAGAGGTCCCCCCAAATTATAAAAAGATGATAAAAGCCTGTAGACCCAGCTGATAAGATTCTAAAGACAATGTTGCTTTAATAATTAATGCTTTCAATCGTATTACTTTTGGTTACCGGTTACCAGTCATTTTGTAGTGCCCTTGATCTATAAAAGGGAGCGTCCATTTATGTTTTAGACATCAATTGTAGGAGTTAGAGAGAGAGAGATTTCTAGACTTCCAGTGTTAGAGAGACAGTATGCTTGTAGAGACTAATATATATATGAGTAAGTAAACCTCTCATAGTTAGGGGAGAGGGGAGAGTTGTATTTACTTATGCTATGCAATAAAAGTGTTTAATTTTCCAGAAATATCTTATGTTAAGTTGTTATTATTTTCCAAATTGTCTCCAACTTTCTGTTCATAGAGGACTATTGTGTGGAACCTCTGGTGTAGCACACAAGGTGTTATACTAGTGAACCGCCGTCAGGTGTCGATTAGCCGTGAACCGTTAGCCAGGTGGGCATTAAGCGTGAAGGCGTACAGGCAGGAAACGGGTCAATCGCCAAACTAATGGATTGAGGTGCGACACATAAAGAGAGAGTTATAGGAGGCCGAGACCGAAGAAGAATAGTGACAAGGCTGAAGAGACAATGGGAAGAAGATATAGATGTTGCAGACCAGAAGGAAGGTATAACTCGAACCAAACCCTTAACTATTTTTACATATTATTTCTTTAAGAAAAATCTTATATGAGCTTACAAATCATTAAAGACTTTTTAGAATTTATTAATCAAACAAGTTTAGACTTAACTAGAGAAATTCAAGACTGGACTCTTACAGACCCTAAAGATAAAGAGCTTATAGAATCTGCTTTAATATATGCAGGTGGTACATTTAAATGCATAGACCAGATTATTGAGTGGTTAGGAAGAGAAGTACCTAGAATATAAATAATTAGAACAGGGATCCGTGATCTCTTTAGACAAAAGTTAAGAACTGAAGATTTTGCAGAAGAACTATATAGACCTGAAAAATATCAAGAATACACTAGGATACTTGAAGACAGTATAGACGTATTAAAATTTATTAGACGTAAAAAGTTAGCTGAAACAAAGGCTACTTTAATTAGACCCGGAGGAATCCGTCATCTCCTTAAAAACGTAGAGACAATTGCCCCTAGAACATACCGAAGATTTTTGTCATCTTATGGTGATAATAAATTAGATGAATTTATAGATAACGATATAATTGACATTATTAATCAAATATATAAAGAAACTAGACAAATAAACCCACGATACCGTATAAGGTATTTAAGAATAGAATATTTTTCATCAAAACCTCTTCCAAATTCTAGACTTCCTGAAGAAATTATTTTTATAGATAATCCTCGCTATTCAGAACTTCAATACGATAGTGACGGAAGAAGCATGAGAAGTAGCAGTAGTCCTGAAACTTCTACAATTAGACTTCCAGATTAACTAAGCGTTAAAATAAGCTTAAAAGACCTTAGAAATCATTGGGGTAGAAAATTATATTCCCTAAAACTTTAGAAAAAGACGAAAGCACATAAAGACAAAAGTGGTCCCTAGGTAAGTTTTGGACTGTAGCTAGTCCGGATATTTGGTCCGCAAACTTAGTCCGCACTAGATCCACTCTCTCTCTCTCTCTCTCTCTCTCTCTCTCTCTCTATATATATATATATATATATAAATATATACACACATAAATAAATATTGTTTTTTTGTTTTTAAATCAGTGTGTGCGTGTGTTTTTGCAATCTGTGTGTGGTTTGTAAGCTGTGTGTGTGCGTGTGTTTACATATCTGTGTATGTGCGCGTGTGTTTAGAATAACAGCATGTGTGTGTGTGTGTTTTGGCTGCTATGTGTGCGTGTGTACAGTGTGTGTGCGCGCTTGTTGCTGTGTGTGTGTGTGTGTGTGCGTGTGTAATATATATATATATATATATATACATATACAAATCTGCATATATCTATATATATTTATATTTATATAATCTGCTAAACATATATATATCCTTCCACTTACACACTCGTATATATATGTATATATTGTTTGTTTGGAATTTTTTTTGAAGATAAAATTTTTGTTAACTGAAAAAAACTTACCTTGTTGGTTCAGACATTCTTAAGTGTTGTTATTCTAGTTCTAAACATTGTGTACCTATTTGTTAGCTGCTTGGGTTGAGAAATTCTTTTTTGCTGTGGTTTTACTCTTTGGACATGTTATAAAAGTTGCTTTATTGCTTGTGTCTAAAACTGTAAAGTTTTGTGTGTTAATTTTTGTGGGCAGATCAGACCCATTGTTGGAATTTTTGTCTAGATCCATTCTTACACTTTGATATTTTTAAGGGTTGTCATTTTAGTCCCAAATATTGTGTACCAACTTTTTTATCAACTGCTTGTTTTGTAACAAGTCTATTTGTTGGGTGTTTATTGTTGGACCCTATTTTTCACCCAACTCATTTAGTGTGTACGCTTAGTTTATTTGGACTGTGACCTATTTGAACTAAAATCTTTGAAGAAATTTTATTTGGATAAAAATTTATTTGGACTAAAATTTGTTGAGACTGAATTTTAGTAGGCTTATTTGGGTGTTTGGTTTGAAGAGTTATTTACACCCATTTCAGTTTGTGTGTACACTTGTTTATTGTACAACTTGTTTGTGTCACATATTTTTTATTAAAATAATATTTTATTTAAATCTGATTTAAATTTAATTTATTTGGGAATAAAGATATTTGGTTTGTGCCTCTAACTAGTATACCCTCTAAGTTGAACATTTGTGTGTTCACTTTATTTAGTTGGGTATAATTGGTGTGTGAACTTTAAATCACATAATTTTGTTTAAATTTTATTTTAGTGAAACCCATCTTATTTTAGTGAGTTGAGTCTTACACTCTTTATCTCGTACTCACTTGACTTGAATTGGACCATTTGACTCGTACACTTTTTATTCCTAAGTTGAATACTTTTTGTTGTATTCTTTTACAACTTAGATAGTGTTTGTGTGTGTATGAGTATTTGATCCAACCGTTGTCATATCATTGGTTTAAACTAAAATTGGAATTTAATATTTGTAATTTTATTTTATTTATTTTAATTAAGTCCTAATTTGTATGAGGTAAGTGCTACACATATTTATCTTTTGCTCATTTTAGTTGGACTTAATATTTTAACATAACACCTCGCTAAATTGATTCATATTCTATTTGGTGTTAAGTTAATTTTTATTTTAGTCGCGTGACACAATTATTGAAATTTTATTTCCTATTTTATTTGTGGTCATTTGCGCCAACTAAATTTATTTTTACGATTAATCTTTACTTGAATATTAAATATTAAGGAAGACATTTATTGTGTCTTGGGACTTAATATTTAAGCATTCTTTTTAGTATTGATTAATTCAATATTGTCTTACCTTTCTCTTAGTCACTGATTGGTAATTTGTCTTGTCAATTAAAATAGATTTAAACCTTGGTTGTTTGGTCTATTTTTAAATAAGATTATTTTGTTGTTTTCATTAACACAATATTTATTATTATATCTGTCTGTCTGTTGCACAACTTCACGGGATCTCCAGTTTGAGTGTGTCGTTGTGCGTGTGTAGTGAGCGAGTGATAGTCCCTATTACTGGGGTATTATTGAGTTGACTGATACTCAGTCAAGTTGGATTGTTTTAGACTAGGCTGGTTAATACGAATTTGTGTTTGTTTAGTTTAATTCGTGGTAAACTTAGAGGACTGTAATTTGTAACTCGTAATTGGTAATAGTGGACTTGGGTGCGCGTGTTGTCCTGGGACTAGAGACACGGGGCTTACCACTAAGGTGGGTTCCTCGAGAACAAATCTTGTGTCACACTCTACGTTTCCTCATCTCATTCTTAAAGGAAATTATTCTTTACATCTAGCATCATCACCTTTACTTACTAGTGTGCGTGAGTGTTTTCTCACTTAAAATTTATAATAGATTTTTAAATTACCTAATACGCATTAGCAAGTACCCTTTGGTTCTTTATAGTGACCCTCAGGTATTTTCACACTAGAGATCTCAGACTATGTGGACGATTATTGGAGAGGGTTTTTTACCACTGGAGGAGGGGTCTGCCCATGTTGTGTGGAGCAGAACATCGAAAGAGGGCAAAGATCTATCATCGATGTCGACTGACCTTCTTGAGGGTCGATTTGTTTTTTAGGGTTTTTATTTAGACCTCTTTGGCTTCTAGCCTCATGGAGGTCTAGATATGACATGCTTAGATCGATTCTTGAAGGTGTTGACTTTGTAACCAGCCCGTGTGGGCTGAAACCTTATTGTCGACCACTGGAGAAGTGGTCCGACCACAAGTGGAGGGCTCGTGAGTGGAATATGAAGGCAGAAAGGTCAATCTCTATTGATAGCCTTGGACAAAGGTGCCCTACCTAGATGGTAGCGGTGAGATGGTGATCGCGAGTGATTTTGTCCTATTTTTCGTGGGTTATCGGTGGCTAAGAAGTTTCCGTGGATGGTGATTGTGCCCCTCTACTTGAGTTGGATGGATTTTGGAGGTAGCTAATAATAGGGTTTGTAGGGTTTTAATTTTTTGAGGTAGAGGTGTGGAATGGATAGAAGATGGGGAATTAGAGTTAGAGTTTTGAGATGGTATTGGAACTGTATGATGGCGGCCGATGGTGGTTGTCGGGTGTCGAATTCATCTATTCGGGTCATTAATCACTTGATAAACTCCTCGAGATGCTCGTTAGAAGTTTCCACCAGGGCGTACTTTCTTCTTGGTCCCATCATAGTGTTGTTTATGAGTTTTTATTTTTGTACAACAATTACAATAACAACAATGGTTAGAACCAATAAGGATCTAATACCAATGGATGAAATAGATGTCAAATGGAAGCAAGAAGAAAATAACTCTCGTCTAAACTCTCTTAAATTAATATATCTTAAAACGGAAGAATGTCTCAGATGAGGCTACCAAAGAATATTTGTAGGTGAGAACTATCCTGGGCTCTAAGCTATAGAACTAATTGCAATTATGTCCCTAGATGCCATTTGTCCTTACCACCTCTAAATACTAACAAAATAAAAATCAAATGCAATACTAGAAAGAATAAAAGACTAAAAAGGTCGAAAAGACCCTTATTCACATCATTTTATAGTAGCAATAACATATAAATATTTGGATATCATAATGGATCTCTTAGACTTGTTTGCTTTCTACCAAAAAATCTTTATATATTTTTTGTAACACTCCCGTAATCTTTTGTATAGAGCTCTTAGCAATAGAACAAAATAATATTATGTCATATTCATAATATAGAGCTCCTACAACATAATATTAGAATAAAAAAATGAAGGATACCAATACGAAGCTGATTATAATTATAAAATTAAGCCTCCTACAACATTAAGAAGATTGAAACTAAGACGAACGTAATAGTGAAGAATGTAAAATTCTAAGTATATTTAGAACACAATACTCAATAGAATTAAATATTGAGAGTAAATTTGGCATTATGATTCCAATACTAATAAAAATCCTAAATGCATATATCCAAGCAACCATAAGATTTTAGCATAATGAGCCATAAAAAATATTTGTGCAAATTCAATTATATTAGGGAATCAAAGGTGTATAAAGAACTTAGGAAAATAAATGACGTGTTCAGTTGACACGCATAACAACATTAGAATATGATATCTTTATCAACCAAGCATACAACAAACAATTAAAATGTCAATTATTTATACAAGAATTTAAACAATAACATGTCAATTTTTTTTGTCAATTATTGTCAAATGCGATTACATTTATTACCTTGACTGGACCAACATGTATCAACCATTCTAATTGACCAACTCCATGAGTAAAACCCTTATAACATTGATCCAAAAACCTTAACAATCTGGAAAACAAAACATAGCAATACAAGAGAGAATATGTAATATGTAATATAGTAGATCATAAGGCATATTATTATGTAAAACCAGTTACACAGCATGATCATTAATTATGGGTATGTCCCGACCTCTCATGAAGTGGACGGGAGCCACTAATTTTGGGCCCCCAAAAATGAATGCAAATGAGTGATGGTTAATGAGCTCATGTTGACTGAAAAGTGAAGACATGAATTGATATGACTTAAGATATTAGACAGTTGACTGAACAACACGTATGCCACATGCCATTGATGGCTAATCAGGTATAACCGTGAGGAGAATGTTTTTATAGAGTAAATGATTGTTACTGCCCCCAATGGTACATAATATCCAACTATAGAGGAAATAGTGTAATGCACAAGGATCTTGTTAAATTCACACCTATATTACTTATAGTATCAAATATGAATACCTTTGTATCATATTGACTATAGTAGTTCATCTATAAGGATCCAGGTAGTAAGGCCCTTAGTGTGTCTACTAAATATCTTACTTTGAAACAAGAAACTTTTCGGTCTTGTAGATAATCTTTCGTATAGAGTAGAACCAAAAATATGAAAATTAACTTTAACATCTAGTATACCAATTCAAATAAGGAAACATGGAACTGTTAAAAGAAATTACTCTCAAAAGGCACATCCATCAATTTAATCTAATAGTTTTGGCACACTCAAAAGAATATATGTAAGTTATATGTGTCCACATATATAAAAGTATTTGTTCGTTAACTTATTGATGAGTACAATATCCAGTGAAACCTTTTGAAACCAATCAAGAAATAGAAAGACAATTAAACCCAAAATGGTTCACCAAAATGTGTTATAACTAATAGTATTTGGTAGAATCTCATTCTCAATCCATACTACATTTTTGAGTGAATATTCAACATTTAATGTTACATTTATATTAAATAAATATTCTCAATCCATAATTTATTTTTTCGTTTCATGAATATTCTATATAAATTGCACGTATTCCCACCGACATTATTTTTAATGTTTTGTACATATTATACAAAATAATACATTCCAATTGAATAAGACGTAAATGACGCCAAATAGGTAATAAAAGGAAGATATCGCACACTTCAACCCTCAATCACTAAACTCTCCAGAACATAGAATACCTAAAATAAATCTACAAATGGGCTATTTATAGGTAGGTGGCAAGTAGCATGAACTCTAAGCTATTGAACTAATTATAATTATACCCCTAGATGACACTTGTCCTTCCCACCTCTAAATACTAAACAAAAGAAAATACATTGTTTTATGAAAAGAAAAGAAAATAACAAAAATACTATAAAATCCTAAAAATGATAAAAATATCCTCAATATTCTCCACTCACATCATTCTGCCCATTTTTGAAAAATCTCGTCCTCCAGCTTTGAAAGCTGAGGATGCACAAAATCTTTAAAATATGGGGTCGAGAAGATAAGAAATACGTATGGGGTCCTAAATTTTTTTTGTCAAATATATGGGATGGCTCAAAATATATCTTCAAAATTGGAGAATCACTTGAAAAGCGTTAAAATTTGCAGAAGGGAGAAAAAAACTTGTGGTGCCAAGAGTAATTTTTTAAAAAAATTTAGGAGGAAGAGGCCATTGTTCAATTTCTTTCTTCAAGATTCATCATCTTCCTCTTGCCTCTCATATGAAACCTTAAAATTAGCTTCCACCTGGGTCAAAAACCAAGTTTGGGCAACCAAATACTAGTTCTTGATTAAATTTTTTATAGTTCTTGAGTGGAATGGGCTGTTCTAGGGTATCCTTCACAGGACAGTGCTTGTTTCTTGTCGAATCTTAGTCAATCAAATGAGTGTGGATCGTATTTACAATTGTGACAGTGATCGAAGCATGTTCAAATGTGTAGGGTACAGGAGATGGGCTAGAAGGATGGATCGATGCTGATAGTTGGGGCTCGGGATCGAGGTGCTCTGGATGCTTAGCCTTACTGGAAACTGGATACATGAAATTCGAGTGATTTCTTGATGGCCGAATGGGGTTTGGCCAAGGATTGATGTGGTGACGACAGATCTGGTAAGATCAGCAGTGAGTTTAGAAGGGTTCTGTGTTGGTGGGTGATTTTTAGGCATGGCCGAGGGATTCTCCGATGCTTAGACGGTACTTACACCCCTAGATGTTTCGTTTGGGGTGCCGAATCTGAATAGTGTAGTTTTTCGAAGATTGTCGCCCACTTTGGAGGTGCTCCATCCACATGGTGGCTATAAGGATTCTAGGCCAAGGACTGCCCTACATTGAACGGGGCTGGAAAATGGAGGATAGGTGTTCACGAGGTTGTCTGGTGGTGGACACCATGGCGACCGCTGGATGCCACTACTGGTATAGCAATTTGGTCATTAGGGTTTATTGGGTTGATTTTTTTATGGAAGGGACGTGAAATGGATTAAGGAAGCATAGGTAGAGGTGTTTTGGTGGCCAGGGTTATAGTTTCTTGAGGTAGGGTTAAGGTTAGGGTTTTGGGTGGTGCTGAAAGGGAGGCGAGCCTCAGGATCCTTAAGTTGCGTTAAGAGGTGGTCAAAGATCCTCCCGATTTGATCATTATGAGTTTTCATAGGAGCATATCTCCTCTTAAACTCCATTTGTCATTGTTTACGATTTTTGTATTTTTTTACAACAACCACAATGAGTAGAACTAGCGAGGCTCTGATATCAATTGACATAAATGATACTAAATGGGTAATAGGAGGAAGATATCACACACTTCAACCCCCAATCACTAAATTCTCCAAAATATAGAATAACTCAAATGAGGCTACAAGTGGGGTAGTTATTGGTGTGAAGTAGCTTGGGCTTTAATATATTGTACTAATTACAATTATGCCCCTATATGTCACTTGTCCTTCCCACCTCTAAATACTAAAAAAAACAAAATACATTGCCTTATCAAAATAAAAAATTAACAAAAATACTATATATGATGAAAATATCCTCAATATTCTCCATTCACATCATTATAAGTAACACGTAGTAACTAATGAAATAAGATCCATTCATTTTTATTGTTGGTCAATCCTTATTTCTTCCATTTTTAGGGCCTTTATAGGTTTAAATTCTTGTAATATTTTAGATACCCAAAAGATTTAATGATAATCTCTGTAATATAGTGTCACCACGACATGCGGTCATTAAAAGTTGCTAAGTGGTTGCAAACACAAGCACTATCTTTATATTTGTTATCATATAAAAGTGATATTGTTTTGTCACCTTCTAAAAAACATTTGCATTTATACTTAATGCATTTCCTTTAGTTATTTCATAATTATACAACTTCACCAAATTGGACAGGGTTGTTTCTCTGTGTAAAGATTAATAGAGATATCAGGAAAAGTGTAGGCATATTCTATGAGTATCAAAACAACATAGAAAAATGAACAGCCAACCATGTAACCAAATGAATGAACTCACTTCAACTACTATGAAGTACAAATTGTACTAGTTTCAACTGTTGATTGAAAAATTTAAGATAAGGTCATTTTTACTTTATGCCCTATTTTGTTTTATGTTTTGTGTTACACTACCATTGTTTTTAATTTTCTATTAGCTCATAAAGCATTTAAAAGACCCTAGTTAGCATTTAAACTGAGAGAACATATAAATATTAATTTGTTGTAGTTGAAGACAATGATATCTGAGATGATTGATGTAGGTGAGGACAAAAATGCATACATGATTGGTTTTCACCAAGAGGTTGGTCATAATAGAGTAAATAGGCCTAAATTACTCAAAGCACTCTGAGTTGTTCATTTATGTAAAGGTAATTTGTTGATTGTTAAAAAGGAACGACACCTTTCATCCTTGCCAGATGATTACAAAGAAACTCATACTTAGCTTGGTTGGAGTTACATACAACCCACTATTTTCCTTCAGTTTAGTTGAAACATTAATAGGAGAAAATTAGAGTGAAGATGCACCCATTGTTCTGTTGAACCATATTATTCAATCATCATTGATAATGAACTTGCACCTAAATAAGAAAATAGATGATTAAAGATAATACAAAAACTAATGAAAACTATTAATTACATAGTTGGTCATGTACACTAATGAAGTTAATATGGTGTGTAGCACCATGATACATTGCGATACATGTATGTGGTACAAATAACCGATTTCAATTTAAGAATCAATTTATAGTACCTGAATAATTGATAATATTCCTCATAATTTACTTAGTGTATATTATCTAAAATTATTTAGACTTTGTATTTATTAAATTATGCTAGACATTTAATTATCAAAAATCAAGAGGTTTGATGTCATTATATTAAAACAAAACTAACACCTATCAGCTGTATTGATGAAACTATCTTTTTAATGATAGACAAGAGATTCTGACAAAACTTTTATCCGTTGGTTTTTAGTTGAATTATTGTCAATTTAGTTCTAATAAGAAATCAAGACTTACATCATAAGGTATAACTAATTATATAGTCTTACTTTGATAATTACATATTTATATAGGGGTTCCTTTCAATTGTAAAATTCATCCCTCAACCCTGAAAAGAAGGTATTTTCCATTAGTTTCAAACCATAACTATTCATATATTTGGACAAGAGCGATCAACCCTTAAGTACTTGTCAAAAAATAATACCTATATAAGTATAAGTAGCAATTGAGACAATGTTAGTGGCCCTGATGGAAATGAAAAAGAAATTGGAACCCACTGAAGTGCTCCTTCCTTACTCAATTTTGGCACATTCAGTGAAACTCAATTTTGGTACAAATTTAATATCCCCAAATACTTATTTTATGTATAGGATGAGTGTGCGTGTCCCGGCTTAATACATGCGGCGTGCTAAAATAATTACGAAATAAATGAATTAATAGTTGGTACTTTTTAATTTTAAGGAAGTGCCATTATATCTTTGACAATACATCGTAAACATAAGTAATTAGTTATAGCCACAATCATAGATAATGTTGTGAGTTTGGGTAATTTACTTGTGGATTGAGGTTATCCCGTGGGCACGAGAAATTCCCCGACACCGCAACCACAAACTTTTATAGTGTTGTAAGAATGGGATTCAATGTAAACAAAGAATGTAACAAGTCAAAGTCATGGAATGAGTGATGCACAAGTTGGACACGAGAAATGAATAAACATGAAAAAAAATGGCAACTGTGTGATCAGGTTATTACTGGTGTGTGTGTGCACACGTGTATGTGTGTTTGTGGGTGTGTATATTTATATTTATATATATATATATATATATATATATATATATATATATGTGTGTGTGTGTGTGTGTGGGTGGGTGGGTGGGTGGGTATATATATATATATATATATATATATATATATATATATATATCTTGAAAATTTAAGAATAAGGAAATAGAGGATTATCGATAATAATAATGAAATTTCAAGTGTTGATGGATCTTTGAATGTAACAAATGCAGTCTTTAGTTGCCCTGCATCCCTACACCCAAAAGTCAACATTACAAAATTCTAATTCACTCCTAAAATTAAATGAGCTTTATTTTTAACTTTACCCTGAGATAATTGCATAATTTGAAGTACACCTACAAGTTCCAAAATTGGACTTTCCCGTACATACACATGTAGAAAAATTCCAAGGTATTCAAAATGTTGTTTACACGGATGCATTGCATAGCTTAACACAAATTATACCTCAGAAACATCCCCTGAAGATGGGATGTTTATGCAATAGGCACAACGTACAAATCCAAGTCATTCTCCATTTATGGATGATATTCACATCTCCTCCATTGATGGTTGTCGCATACTTTCTCACGTTAGGAGACTCCCACTGTTGGCTGAAATAGAATCCGTGCGAGCAAGCAATGGAAGCTCAGACCAGCATTAAGCTTATCCCATGAACAGGGGGCGATCGAGGAAGAAGAAAGAGTGGCCTAGGATTTAAGGTTATTTTATCGAGGTTTGAAGAAGGTAACTTCTTAGATTTTGTCTTAGGGTTTCCCTTTTTTTTGTTTTCTATGTAGAATGATAAGAGAAAAATTGAACGAGTGGGAGATGAAAATGTTAATCATGGGGATGAAATTGGTTTATCCATCTCAAAAGGTGCATTATTTGAGACTGTTGTTAATTTGTAGGCTCATTAGTATTATTTTTTAGGACGGGTAACACAAAAGGTTTTAAATAATAGTAGTTTTTAAGACGTTTATTTTTACTCGTCTCTAAAGGTATGCTTTAGAGACTCAAACTTTGGATGTTAAAAAAATTTTTGTCTTAAAAAGTATTTATTTTTCCAGTGGTAGGAGAAGAATGTTGTTTGTCAAATTTCTTCCAAAAAGCATTATTTCCATGATAAAAGACCTAATAGAGATATTACTTGTTCTTATTGTCATAAGAAAGGTTATCATAAAGATTATTTTTTTAAATTAAAGAATGTTCAACATTTTGAAAAGGTTGTTCCCAAAATTATTTTTCCCATGCCCCATCCTAGAATTTTGAAATGCGATTATTATAATAAGAAAGGTAATATGAGAGAACTTTGTTATTTTCTTAGGTCAACCTTACACTTTAGTAATGTTAGGAAGAATCAGAGATTTGGTAAGAATAACGATATTGGAAAACAGAGAGAACATTTTCATTTATTTCAAAATAAAAGGGGCAAGAAGATTGACAATATGCCCAAAGTCTAACCTAATCCCAATCTTCATGCATGAGTCAAGCGTGGATTAGGAAAGATATTTTACATAAGATAGATTTAGAGACAAAATAGGATCCGCAATTGGTTTCCCTCATTTCTACTAGATAGAAAGGTTTCTTGTTGTGCCTAGAATTGTTTAGAACATTGGTCTTGTTTGTTGTCTCATTCTAATATTATGGTGCTTTGAATTATTTTTTGATACTTTTGTTGATTATGTGCTTGTAGCAATTGCTGAATTAATTTATGAACTCCATTTGCACATAATGTTATATCTTGGCTTTGTCTATGACTATGGACTATATGCGTATAATTTAAAATCTATAAAATTATATGATCCATTGAGGTTAGATTATCTTGATTATATGTTATAACTCATTACACTTACACGATACTACTTTTTAGAATAGTCTTAAGAACTAATAAATGAAAATCGGTTAAGTTATTAAGAGTACACGTAATCTAATGGATTGATTTGTCTAACTAAATGCCAAACACAAATTTGGCTATTACCAAATTTCAATATTTCATTAATATTAGGTTTGCATACAAGATGTGTTCCCATCAAAATTAGTACACTACGCATTCAGTCGACATAGTAACTTAGGAAAGATCCCTAAAAAGGGAAAAACCTTTTACTTAGCACTATAGCACATTTTGACACATAATCGAATTAAAATTATTTAGACAATATAAGTGGGACGCGCAGAGTCTTTAACCCTCTAATAGAATATAACTCAATCCAGAGTTATCCACATGTAATGATCTACCCTTGGTATTTACCGATTAGCCTTCTTCCTTCTTCAGTAGTGAACCCTCAATTCACAAGTCAGCCATGGAGATTGCTCTCCACAAACTGTATTTAACGTATTGAAACTATTGGGTTTCACAAAGATTCAGAAATCATGTGGGGATGAAAGGATTATGGATCAAAAAGTGTTTTGTGACATAAAATATGGAAAACTTGGACACAGATATGTTGTTTGCTCCTTTTTTTCAAAAGTTCCATGAAAAAAGAGATCAAAATAGGTATTTATATGTCTCGCAAAAAATTCAAGGTGTCAGAGTTTGTTCGAACGTGAATTAAAGTTGTTCGATTGAAAAAAAGATTTTGTTCAAATGAGGAAGCATTTCGTTCTAACGAAAAGGCAATGTCATTCGAAGCATACATCAAACGAGCTTCTATTGAGAAAATTCTGCCAGACAGAGCTAACCTCGTTCGAAGGGACTTCTAACAATATGACATTTTCTTCTAACGAGATAGAATCTTATTTGAATGAGGCGCTTTTTTTATTGTTAAATCCTTTTCAAATGGCAGCCTCGGTTTTATAAAAATAGCATCCCACATACAATTAGGAAAATTTATGAATACCCATAGTTTTATACCTTCTTAAGATGGAGGGGTATCTTCGATCTTAGAGATATTGAAGTTCTATTTGATGATCAGTTGCCAAAATACAAATTAAAGCCTATGCTAAAATATTTGATCTTATAAATCTCCCCCTTTGGCTATTCCAGTACAAAATAAAATCAAAATACAAATTAGAATAAAACCCCTCTAAGACAGTGATTCCTAATGCCCTCCCATACCCTAGAAAAGGGACGACAGAAGTGAAACTTTGTCTTCTTCCTGTGTAATTCATGAATTCATCATCAACACTTAAGTAACCTACATACATGAAATAAAGAGATACCGTGATGCATAGTGTTCTAAACATAAATTTTCAAAACTCCCCATCAACTTCTTCTCCTTTTTTTTCTCTGTAATAGACAAAGGAGTCAAAACTAAGCATGAAATATTGACGGCACACGAAGAAGTACCAATAAAATTATATTCAAGTAAGAATAGGTGATGATAATCTCAAAGTCAACCAATAATTTTTGAAAAGAATTCAATTTTTTAAATAAAAATTATAAAAGGAACAAATACAACACACTATGGAATAACACTAAAATATTCGAACCGTGAATACGAAATGTAGGGATGTGACATTTGTCGTAGGTTAATTAATATATATAATCATAACATGTGTGCACGAAGTTTTGATTTACCTCTTGTAAAAGAGCTCAAAGTCTACCTTAGGTATAACACATGTGAACTCAAGTGATATTGACTCAACTTAATCGACATGTCATGAATATAAATGATTCTTACATCAATGATGCCAAAGTATGTAATATTTTTTCGATATATTTTAGTTGTGCAAATACATTTATCTTCGACTTTAATTCCCTTAAAATCTGACATATATGATCATAAACACTCAATGATTATTGAAGAAATTAATGATGATATGTACGAAGCATCAATGTACTAAAAATTGTCCTGCCACTTCTATTTTTATATGCATCAAATCTTTTTAGGCCCTTTTATGGAAATGGTGACTTTTGACACAAAATATTTTTTTTATCTTTTGTATCCCCTTTCCATTATTTAATATATAACAATATTTTCCCAAAAATTATTTCAATCTGAGCAATGGTTCCTATATGCACAACTTTATCTCGTTTTTACACTTGATTCGTTATAAAAAAAATTGAGATAAGAGCAACGTATTCGACAAGTGACAGGTAAGTGCAATATTCAAACAAGTTCGTGCACATGTTTATTGAAGGTTACTAGGAGTCAAACATGTAGAAAGTAGTCATAAAATATCAATGTAATGAAACCACACATTATTAAGCACATTATAGAAACGACGTTATGTAATACCCCGTATTTTTATCGATATCTATTTATGGGATTAATTAAATTAAATGTGAATTAATTGAGAATTAATCCGAATATAAATACTAAAGATATGTGAGTTGGTATTTGATTATAATGTGTATATATATATGAAGATATATGAATATTGAAAATATTGAAATTGTCACGAGATTGAAATACGGTAATTTGGGAAATTTAGTTGGGACGCGCGTGCCAATCGCATCAGGAATGAAAATTTTAAATTAAAAAAAGTAAATTTTATTTTTATCAACCAAATGGTCATTTTGAGTTCACCAACGTGTCCGGAAGGGTCTAAATAGTCAGAAAACACTAGCCGGGGGTTTAGTTTGGGTCCCGGGGCATTTTTAGGCCATACCGGCAACTTAAAAGGGCATTTTGGTAATTTTGAAATTTTGGGAATTAAAACCCACGAAAATTAGAGTTAATATTCATTATTATAATAGGGCCACTAAGTCCTTTACCAACAAAAGTTAAAAGAGAGGGCTACGGGAGTTTTGAAAGAAGTTGGAGAGGAGTTACAAGAGCCAAAACCACTATCTTCAACCTTGGGAGAATCTGTAGAGAAAAGGGAGAGAGAAACCTTCAACCTTCAGCATCAAATTCTGAAGATCAATCCAAGGCAAGTGGTTTAGTTACGTTAATTTCAAGCGAATGTTTCTTCCATGCTTAGAATTGAAATAATTTCATTATATTAGGTGTTTGATGAAAACCCATGAAATTGGAGATAGAAATTCATGATATGATATTGGGATTGTATGTAGAATGTTATTGGGTGATTTTCCTATACAAAATACAACTTTTTATAATGTGAAAATGCATTTATAAGGATAAATTGAAGACATTAAATTTTGGGTTCATATTCATAGGGCTTGGGGTAAAATTTGGGGATTTATTATAATTATATGTTGTTTAGGAAGATTGGACCCCAAAAATATGTTAAGATACAACCTAAGAAGGTTTAGTGATGCTTAAGAACCTTAAAATACGATTGGGATGATCTTAGGATCAGTTTAGAGAAGAGAGAAATTGAGAAAAGTGAAATGGGAAATTTCTGGGCTCAAACTGTCATCTCGTTAGAAGACCTGCCCAGGTCGTTCGAACGACCTCGTTCGAACGATCTTCTAACGAGGTGACAGTATGCCTTCTAAAGAGTTGGTGATTCATTCGAAGCCTTTCATTCGAATGAACTCGTTCGAACGAGACTTCTAACGAGTTGACAGAATGGCCTTTTTTGCCTGATTTGATTTCTAGTATCACGTAGACTTATTTAAATGATGATATAACCTTCCCTTATTAACCAGTGGGTATAGTTGTGAGATTGGGGTATATTGAGGAGTGAAACTTAGAATAGTGTCTTAAATCGGAGAACATTTGTGATATGGGAAGCGAGTGACTAATCACGAATTGAGAGTAATTGATAATTTAAATACATATAAACCGGGGAGTTAAGATTTGTATGACACTAAGTGTTGGTATAAGAACGAGAGGTATACCACTAATGAAATATTATGATATCTAAGTTGTGTGAATGCTTAGTATATGTAATTATCTGTGTATGACATACCTACCGTACTTGCTATCGTGGGAGGTTGGCGTTCATTTAGGGCCATCCAATCTTTGTGTGCCTACGGGGGGGATTTAGATTGGTACCTCGAGGATATAGGTCAGAGAAGGTTTTATTGAGAAGTTAATAAGTCTTCTAATCATGGGAGTGTAGGCATGTGCACGACCCATGTGATGTGAACTATGTTCGCCTCCATTGTATGTGATTGTTGTTTATGAAACGATTCCTGAGAGACTCGGAATACGTGATCCTTATGTACGTGATGTACCGGGATTGGATAGTAGAGTATGTGTGCACCGCAACTTAAACTTGGGGTGATAGTAATGTATATGTGTGATGATAATAATATATGGTTAATTGAAATGAATCGTCAGGTTTATATTGTGAGTATAATTATAGTAACGATCTGTAAAGATAAAAAGGGATGATCTCTAGTAAATTGTATTGCTAATAATTGGGAATCCGAGAATTAATGTAAAGCTCTCTATTTAATTAATTATGTTGGAATTAAAGCGTGAACCGAGTACAAATGTTAGAATTCATTTTGGACTAGTTAGATATGAGAATCACTAGAATGGGTACGGGTATGTTAGGAGTGCACAAAGAGTCGAGAGGTGAGTAGTTCATGTGAGAGCACGTCCTAACATGTATTTTACATTCATTGTTATATTGTCATTAAATCACTTGCTATATTTTAAACTATTTTCCACAATCGGGCTCTGACCCGTTTTCTTTCAAGTATATTTTTCTTGTAAAAACCTTTTAGGTGCCCAGCCACAAGGACACCATGCATAGGAGTTCTATTCAGGTGACGTGCTGTAGCTACGGTGGAAGTTACAAGACCTCGACAGTAGACGCTTCCATCTTCAGTCTTGCTTCCAGTATCAGTTTTATCACTTGTTGGGCATGTTTCCCATTCCTTTTAGAGACATCTTAACATTTCAGTTATTTCGGACTTTGGGTTGTAATAATTTAGTGGTGCAGAGTTAGTATTCATTTATTTTAGTATTCGGATGGTTATGAGGAGTATTCCTCCGGACTTATTAATAGTTGATGATTACATTATTGAGACTTTATTATGGAGGTTGTTTTAACTGTTCATAACTTATTTATTGCATGTTAATCGGATTTAATTAAAATGGGCAACTCACTTTTTAAATACTAGGTGGTTAGTAATTATTAAAATATTTTCGACAGTGATGCTATGAACTGAGCCAACTTGACTTTTTGTATTAATTCAATAAAGGAGTAGCTACCCGGTATTTAATTAGTCGGGGTGTCACAGGTGGTATCAGAGCATCAGGTTCTAGTGTCCTTAGGATCTGTACGGTTTGTTATATTTTTGCTGAGCTTTCTTTGATATAGAGCCCCATATTTTAGGAATGTTGTATTCTTTTGTGCATGCTACGCTCTTCAGATATTTTGAGTTAATAACTGCGAACTTATAAGACTTTAATCTTATTTCAGATGCCTCCACGACGTGCGCTGCGAGTTCCTAGGGATGCACAGCCAGAGCCACAGCCTGCACCAATTCAGGGCACTATGAATGCCGCAGAGGTTGCAGCTATTGTAGCCCAAGCGGTAAATGCCTCCCTAGCTGTCGTACAACAAGCACCACCCCAAGCGCCGGTAGTTGCACCAGTTCAGGCTCATGCATTCCCGTCTACTTGGGAATGCGTCTGTGATGCTTTTCAGAAAGTGCACCCTCCGGAGTTCGCAGGTAGCTCCGATCTTATGGTATCCAGTCAATGTAGGAAGGATATTCAGAGGCACTTAAGGATGTACGAGTGCACAAATGTTCAGAAGCAGATACTGGCTACTTTCAAGATAGTAGGATCTACATTGCAGTGGTGGGAGTCCATTACCACCGCAGAGGAGAGGGACACCCTCACTATACAGGAGTTCTGGGTGCGGTTCGATCGCAAATATTTTTCGTCAGCTGTTCACACGGAGATGAGGAGGAAATTAATGAACCTCAAGAAGCAGGGGAGGATCGTATCCGAGTATGAGGCTGAGTTTACCAATCTCTTGAACATTATTTCGGATGAGATACCGACTGAGGAGAAGAAGATTCAGAAGTTTATGCATGGATTGACTTGGAGGATCCGTCAAAATTTTTTAGGGAATCTCTCGTTGGCCACTTATCCTGATGTGGTTAACGCTGTTCTACTTCACGGCCAGGATCATTGCTTCCACATGTTTGAGAGAAAGAGATCAGGAGAGTCCAGCCATCAGGGCAGGACCGGGGGAAAAGGTGCCAGCGGGGCACAATCTTCTCAGGGACAACACCGGTAGGGAGATCAAGGTTCCCAGTTGGGGGATTCCAAGAGGTTCAGATCTGGGAGATTCAGAAGTGGACAAGGAGGTTTCAGACAGGGCCAGCAGGGTCAGAATGGTCAGCAGTAGCAGTTTCTGTAGGGCCAGGGGAGGAATGGTAACGGCCACCAAGGACGAGGGCAGCAGGGACAGCGAGGGGGAAACTTCCCAGGGAAGTGTTTTGTTTATGGCAAGACTAGCCACAAATGCCAGGATTGTCCTGATAGGGTAAGGCCCCACAGTAGCAGTAGCAGCAGCAGGGTGCTTGACATGAGCCACAGAGACCTATGTTTCTCGCTGCCCTTCTAGCACTACCACAGATGGTAGCACTACCACCCATTCCAGTGGTCCCTGTCTAGCAGGGACAGCTCCAGTATGGGAGAGTGTATCAGCTCTAGCATGCCGCAGCCCCACAAGATCCACCGGCCATTGAGGGTATGTTCTCTATTCAGGGGACTATGGGGCGTACTTTATTTGACACGGGGGCCACACATTGTTTCATTGCCATGAGATTTGCACGCACCATTGGGTTGTTAGACACCACCGAGAGTACGTTTACTTATGTAGATTCACCGTTGAATAGGGGTTCTGTGATATCCCTTATTTGTAGAGGTGTGGGTATAGATATCGGTAGGTTTACGTTACCCGCTAATATGTTAGTATTATAGATGACTGAGTACGATGCGATTATTGGTATGGATTGGCTAGTTGCATACCGAGCCATGATTGACTATTTTAGCAGGAGTATTATCTTTGCCATTCCCGGGTAGGAGATGTTTTTAGTGGCGATGCCTCACCCTGAGGGAGGATCATCCACTCACTTGTACTATATAGAGGAAGAGACCTCTAAGGAAGTGGTAATACCACTTGATGCGATTCCAGTTGTTAGAGAATTTGCCGATGTATTTCAAGATATACCTGGACTACCTCCGAGTAGAGAGATAGATTTTGTGATCGATTTGATGCTGAGCACTCGGCCTATTGCCCGTGCACCTTACCGCATGGCTCCAGCAGAGATGAGAGAGTTACGGGATCAGATTGAGAAGTTATTGGGTCAGGGGTTTATCCGGAGGAGTACTTCGTCGTGGGGAACCCCTGTGTTGTTCGTAAAGAAGAGGGATGGATCATTGAGATTGTGTGTAGATTATCGGGAATTGAATAAGATCACGATACGGAATAAGTATTTGTTGCCCCGAATCGATGACTTATTCGACCAGCTGAGAGGAGCTTCTTTCTTCTCAAAGATTGATTAGCGATCAGGATACCATCAGTTGCGTATCAGGGAACAGGACGTCTCGAAGATTGCTTTCTTGACGAGATATGGTTCCTACGAGTTTCGAGTTATGCTTTTTGGCTTGAACAATGATCCAGATGTGTTTATGGACTTGATGAATAGGGTGTTCAGAGATTTCCTAGACCAGTTCTTCATTGTCTTCAATGATGACATTCTGGTTTACTCCCAGACGGAAGAGGAGCACGCCGAGCATTTGAGACATGTTTTGTAGACGCTACGTTAGAACGAGCTGTATGCAAAGTATGAGAAGTGTGGGTTTTGGCTGAAGGAGGTTCAGTTTTTGGGATATATCATTTTAGACCGGGGGATATCGATAGATCCGGGGAAGGTATCCGCGGGGAGGGAGTGGGGACCTCCCACGACACTGATTGAAATTTGTAGTTTCTTGGGCCTAGCAGGATAATACAAGAGGTTTATTAGGGGGTTCTCAAATATAGTGGGTCCTTTGACACATTTGACTCGCAAGGGTGTGCCATTTATCTGGAGCGATGCCTGTCAGTTGGCATTCGATGAGTTGAAGGACAAGTTGACCTCAGCACCTGTGTTAGCATTGCCGAGACCAGGAGTTGAGTATCTAGTCTACACCGATGCGTCCTTACAAGGACTTGGAGGTGTGTTGCAGCAGGAGAGTCAGGCCATAGCTTATGCTTCCCGAAAGCT
Organism: Sambucus nigra; assembly: GCA_949130495.1. Lineage (NCBI taxonomy): Eukaryota > Viridiplantae > Streptophyta > Magnoliopsida > Dipsacales > Adoxaceae > Sambucus > Sambucus nigra. The sequence continues at coordinate 640,287,161 of OX422216.1, forward strand.
AAAGCCTCACGAAAATAATTACCCGACCCATGACTTGGAGTTAGCGGCATAACTATTTGCCCTTCGGATTTGGAGACATTACCTCCTGGGGGAGAATTTTTGGTTGTTCACGAATCACAAGTCTTTACAGTACCTCTTCACGCAGAAGGAGTTGAATATGTGTCAAAAACGATGGCTTGAGTTTGTGAAGGATTATCAGTTTGATATCTAATATCACCCGGGAAAGGCTAACGTGGTAGCAGACGCGTTGAGCTGTAGGCCAGTAAATGAGGTGGTTGAGGTGTGGGAAGCAAAGTGGAAGGAGATGAGACAGCAGGATGCAGTGGCCCGATCGTTCATGTCTGTGATGACAGTTGCACCGCATATTATCACGAGCATGGTAAAGGCCCAGGCAAATGACTCGTTCTGTCAGGAGCAGATAATTCAATTACTAGCAGAGGGAGCCGAGTCCTATACCATTAGTTGAGATGGGGGATTACGCTTCAATCGGAGACTAGTCGTTTCGAAACGGGAAGACTTGCGACACGAGGTGATGGCAGAGTCACACAGCTCACGGTTCGCGGTACACCCTGGTAGGGACAAAATGTACCAAGATATGAGACGTCAGTATTGGTGGAGCGGGATGAAGAGAGATATTGACGTGTTTGTATCTAAATGCGCCACTTGTCAGCTGGTAAAAGTGGATCATCAGAGACCGGCACGACTTCTACATCCATTAGAGGTTCCGATGTGGATATGGGAGAGCATATCCATGGACTTTATCACGGGGTTACCTACGTCACAGAGGGGTCACAACTCCATTTGGGTAATTGTGGACCGGTTGACCAAAGTCGCTCATTTTCTACCCGTAAGGACAGACTACACTACGGGACAGTATGCCCAGATTTTTATTGCAGAAATAGTGAGACTTCACGGTGTGCCCCTAAATATCGTGTCTGACCGAGATAAGATATTTATTTCACGGCTTTGGGAGAGTTTTCAGGAGGCCATGGGCACGAAATTGCGGTTGCGTACGGCTAATCATCCACAGACCGATGGGCAAACCGAGTGTACAAATTAGATGTTGGAGGACATGTTACTTATGTGCATCATAGACTTTGGGGGTGGATGGGAGTAGTACCTTCCACTGGTGGAGTTTGCTTATAATAACTCCTACCAGTTCACAATTGGCATGGATCCATTTGAGGTGTTGTATGTTAGATTGTAAGGACACAAATTTCCAATTGAGTCCATGTATTGTGTTGGCTCAATTCCGGACAAAAACATTTATTCATAGGATAGTATGTAATTGTAATACTCTCAAGCCTATGAAGTGTTTGTTGAAGACGTAGCGGCAAAGAGTAGAAAGCTTCATCAACTATGCCGGTTTGCGTGCCTTATTTCTACGTCATCAACTATCGTTCCATGCTCCCAAGGTATGAATGAAATTACATATATAGAGGAGCTTGGAACAAAGTTTATTGGGTGTTAGGTTTTATACAAACTGTGTTTTAATTTTCAGAAAGAATTATATAAAACTTTAAAATAAGTTTATAAAGTTTTCTGGGCTACAATCGAATTTTCCCAAATTCTGGAAGTTCGTTCCATAGGTCATTCGAACGAGTTTTTTGTTCGAACCATATGTCATTCGAACGAGTTTTGCCAACGTGGTCCCACTGAGGTATTCTGGACCGTTGTTCGAAATGTCGTTCGAACGAGATTGTTCGTTCTAACGAGATTTTCAACGAGTCTCTAACGAGTCCATACTGGAGCGTCGTTAGAAGACTCGCTCGAATGATATTTCATTTCCAATGAAATGTCGTTCGAACGAGATGCCACGCGGGAACAGTTTTTGGCAGTTTTTGGCAATTTTTTCACCCACTTTCCCACTAAGTTTTTAACCGACCTTTTCAGACTTTAATAGGTGCAGTAATCACTTTTGATAATCCGTCTTTTTCATATCATACAAACTCTTAGAGAGTTTTTTGAGAGCAAAATTAAAAAGAGAAAAAGATCAAGTTTTGAGTGAGGTTTTCAAAGAGAAATTTACTTATCACTCTAGTTTTACACCCATACTGTTTATTCCAAGTTCTTATATACTTATAAATTGCTTGGAGTTTGGCACCGGTTTTTCTCTACACCGATTTGAAGAAGAGAAGTTTCGGGGTTTGCTTCTACATACCATAAAGAAAGAAGAAGTGTTTTTATGTTGATTTACCCACTTGGAGAAAGGCTCCTAGTTCGGGTGACGGTGAGCATATCAAGTCCTATCGGTGGATTTCGAGACTGCGGTTGTGTTCCATGGTTATTCGCTAGGAAGAGGTTTCTACAAGAAGAAGCATCGGTGCTTGAGAGGGATCGAGTCGTGTGTTGTAAGTCTTTTGTCTTGTACTTGTAATTCCGTATCTAGTGAATTTGTGGCTAGGGTCGTCCGAGGTTGTTTCCCGTCTTGGGTTTTTCCTCGTACATCGCGGCGTAGTGTGATTGATTTATTTTATCATGCTTAAATAATGAACGCATGCTTAGGATAAATCAAGATAAAATTTGGTTTAAATTATCACACTCAATTTAATTTGGACTTATATTAAATATTGGGTAATTGTGTAGTTAATTCAAGTCACTCGCTAAAATTGGTTTGGCCTAACTTTGTTAAAATGAAAAATATAACTTAGGAAAATTCTAGAACATGGATTTGATTTCCCTATGTTTAAGTTCAATTTTTTTAAAGAAAATTAAAACTTGGCAATTATTTGTTTTGTTGAACCACCATCATCCTTAACGCTTCCGCATCTTGAAAAGGAAATTAAGTTTATTTTAATTGTGAAAATTACCAACACGGGGTTACGCTTTTTCAAATTGGTATCAGAGCCAAAAACGATAAATTAATTCATTAAAGATCCTTTAAATAATTTTTGGCCAAAACGGAATTTTCCCCATTTTCAAAATTTCCTATTTTCGATGGTTCAAACTACGTGTATTGGAAAGCGCGTATGAGATCGGAACTAAAATCTATCGACGAGAGATTTTGGATGTCTATTGTTAATGGGCGGTCCCCACCAACTTACTTAGTTGAAAATGAACGTGTACCCAAACCCGCCGATAGATGGACTGAACATGAGTTTAAACTTGCTAATTTTAATTCCCTAGGTTTAAATGCCTTGTTTAGCGCTATCACACCGGATGAATTTCGACGTATTATGATGTGTGAAACTGCTAAATATGCTTGGGATATTTTACAATTAACTCATGAAGGAACTAGTGTCATTAAAGCTTCAAAACTCCAAAACCTCACCACTCAATTTGAAACTATCAAAATGAATGAAAAAGAAACTTTTGATGAGTTTTATGCTAGACTCTCTGATATTGTTAGTTCATCTTTTAATTTTGGAGAGAAAATACCTGACAACCGTGTAGTAAAGAAAATTTTAAGGTCCCTACCGGATAGATTTATTCCTAAAGTGACCGTTTTAAATTCTTTACCAACTTTAGCCTCTACGAAATTAGAAGAGCTTGTAGGTGATTTGCAAACCTATGAACTAGACATGGTTTCTTCTAAAACTGAAAAGAAAATCGAAAAGGGCGTTGCTTTAAATGCCCGAAAAGAGGTCAAATAAGTAGTAGAGAGCGAAAGGGATAGTGACTCGGAAGACATGGATTTGTTTGCTCGTAAATTTAGAAAATTTCTGAAAATTAACAAAGATAAATTTAAAAATGATTTTAAGAAATTTGAATCTTCTAAGCATGACAAAGGCGAGAAGATTTCTAAAATCGAGAAGACACCTAAAGCCGAAAAGATCCCTAAATCTAGTAATGAAAATGTAGATAGGGACGACTCAAATAAGTGTTTTGGTTGTGAAGGTTATGGACATAGGGCTTATGAGTGCCCCACTAAACTAAGGAAAGAGGGTAAGTGTACCAATTTCATATAATGCGACCCTTAGTGATAGTGATACGGAAGAGAAGCCCGATTCCCCCACTGAGAAAATTTTTGTGTCTTTTATGGCTAGTCATGAGAGTGATAGTGAGAACTCATCGATTGATGAAACCTTAACACATGACACTTCCAAGGTCATTGTTTATGATTCTCTTGTTTTTGATGATAGTGAGAGTGGATAAGAAAGAGAGAGTGAAAATGAAGAAGAGGTTAATGTGAGTGAACTTCAAAATGCTTTTCAAGAGCTTTATAAAGAATCAATTAAATTGAAAAGAGCTAATTTGAAGTTAGAAGCTAGTTTAAGAGAGAGTGTCAAGGTCATTGATGAAAATGCTTTAATAGAAGACCTTAGGACACGTGAGAGGACTCTTCAAGAGAAGATTGAATATGTAGAAGGCGAAAGAGATAGCCTTATGGGTTTAATGGAATCCTTGAAAAAGGAGGTTCTTGCTTTTTAAGAGCAAAATGTTTTATTAGAGTTTAACATTTTAGAATTACAAGATAAATTAAAAGACTCCAGTAATGTCAAATTTGATTTGGAATGTCGTTCGGAAAAACTAGATAAAATCTTAGGAACGGTCCAAATTAAAAATGACACTTGTGGTTTAGTGATAACTTGATATTTTTTTTTATGTGTCGTTGATGGAACCAATCTAATCAAAATCCTCAAATACCTACAACAAATATAAAATACTAACAATATAGAGGTAAGTAAGGGATAATCGAACCAACTTGAAGGATGAAGCACATAAGAGAAAATTTTGTGCAAGTCACTTTTTCTAATTACTTTTTTTTTGTTTTATATTTTTCTATTTTTTTTATGCTTTTTCAATATTAAAACAAGTTTTGAGGATGAGTAATTATGACTAAGGCTAATAACAAAAAAATAAGAGTAATCAAACTAAAATAAAGTGTGACAAAAATACTAGTGAGTAATAGAAATTAGTGAGAGTGTAACTAAATGAGAGAAAAATATTCAAGGGAAGAGAAATCCACCCTCAATTCCCCAAATCAACTAAGCTTGTATTATTTTAATTTCGTTAATTTCCAAAACATTTAATTAATTCAAAAGCTAATTCTCATTAAACTAGTGAATTAATTAAATACTCTTTTAGAAAAGCAAATTTAATTCCCACAAGCACTACTCTAATTGAATTAAAATTAACCAAACAAATCATCCCCTAGGAAGAATTTGTCCAACTAATTTTAAATTGAAAGAAGTTAATGAAATCAAGAGTAGATGAAAATTAGATTAATATTAAAATCAAATGGTAGATCTATCTCTAGCTTAAAACACTTGATCAAATATTAATCAAATTTTCATACCTTTTTCAAGGTTGATTTTCCATTTCTCAATGTGAAAATAAAGTGGGAATCAAATGTACAACTCAAAGGAAATTATCAAAATTAAAATTACAAACTAATTTGACTTGGATTCATGAGGGTTTCAATCACCCCTTGAATGAGGTGATTAGCCCTCCATAATCATCATCCAATAGAAATTTGTATCAAATAAGAGCATACAATGAAAATTAGAGAGGAGTAATCAAACCAAATAGCCTTCAATTGCTTAATTTCTTCAATTCATCAATCATCTCCCTTAATTACAAGCACTCAAAATAATACTAAACCACTAGAAAAATTAAAATGTGTTTTTCTATCTAATTCTCTCTCTATTCTTCTCTCCAAAAGCTCTCTAGTTGATCCTCTTTCTAGCCTTCTCCTTTACAAATGGGTCTTCTTCTTCATTTAATATGCAATGGAGCAAAGGGGTACAATTGGAAATTGGTTAGGGTGTGCACATGAGGGGTGTGAGGTCATGTGGGTGAGGTTGGGGAGGATAAAATCTGATTTGTTAAATGGTGGTATAATGGGTATTGGGGTTAGAAAGGTAGTTGGGGGGTATTTTGGGTAAAAGGTGGTAAGTTAGTTTTGGCACATGTGGGTTTTGTTATTTGGATTTTGGTTTATTTGGCTTTTGGAAATTGGCAGGTGAATGAGTCGTGATGAATTACATGGGAAATGGGTATTTGGGTCTTGGTTTGGAATGGATGGGTTGTAATGGACTCGGGTTGAGAGAGAGGTCGGTTATGGGTCAGATCAGGGGGTGAATCGGAGGTCACCGGAAAGGGTTCGACGTTGCGCTGGATCGCGACCTGGTGTGGGTCGCACAGGTGAGTAAGGTCGACGCGGGAGCTGTAGAGTCCGAGCAAAGGGGGTTACGGGTTGTGTCGCCGGAGCTATAAGGGGTGGTTGTGGCTCGCGGTTGAAGGGGGAAAGGGGGCGCGGCGGTCGGACAGGGGTCTGGCGTCGGCATAGGAGAGAGAGAGAAATGTTGCGGGTTAGGGGGAAGAGCAGGTGAGGTGCCGGAGGTGAGCTGTCGGGCCGCCGGCGACGGCGGGTTAGGTGGTCGCCGGCAAGGGAGGTATAAGGCTGGCGGGGTAGGTCGCTGGGTTTAGTAAGTGGGGGGCTATGGAGGTTTTGTTGGTGAGGAGAGAGAAGGGAGTGGTGAGGAAGATGAAGTGGGTAGATTTAGGTGTAATGGGGTGTATGGTAAGGGGGTGATTATGTGGGTGAGGGTGTAGGATAGATTAGGGTGTAGGATAGTGTGTAAATGGGGTTATGTGTGTGTATTTAATTTGGACACTTAAAAATATAACAAGACTCAAATAAAATTAATAAAATAAAAACTAAAAAATAAAATCTAACTAAAAATAAAACAAAATAAAACAAATAAAAATAAAATCCTAAGTTATGAAAAAAACTAAAATAATAAAACAAAAGAAAATAAAATTTAAAAAATGAAAAATCTAATAAAAACTAAAGTCCTAAAAATATAAAATCTAATAAACTAAAAATAAACTACTAAAACTAATCCTAATAAAAATAAAATAAAACCTAGAAAATACTAAATAAATCTAAAATAAATTCTAAAAATAAAAATGGCTCAAACTAAAAATCTAAAAAATAATAAAATGACACAAACAAAACACACACGGGCTTGGGGTAGGTTTAGGGTAGGCTCAGGCTCAGGTTAGGGTACGGAAGAGGTAATTAGGACCATAAAATGCACAATTGCCTTGAAATACGCGTTTGAACACCGCAACGTGCATTTGACCTACAAGATAAACAATTAAGCACATAAGACCCATATTGTCGAGAAATAGCAACTAAAGTACGTCTATTTGGGGTATAAATTGTACAGTTTTGGGTGCTTATCATTTAGGCTTCAATACTTGTAATGAATCTACTCATAAAGCCAAAACCAATGTTTTAGGAGAATCTACTAGGAATGCATTTAAAGATCACTCCTTAGGTAAATCTTTTCGACATACTTTTACTTGCACTCATTGTGGTCGAAAAGGTCATCTTAGGAATTTTTTTTTTGATCTTAAACGAATTCCTAAAAAATCCCAACGTAATGAAACCACTGTATTTAAAATTCCTACACCCCAAGATAGTCATTCTTCATTAATTTGGGTTAGGAAATCTAAATTGGTTGCCTTGAAAAATAGGGTTTATGATTCTCATTTACTTTCACATTTACTCTCGATTGCTAAATCTAAAGGATGAATGTGTTAGTGTTTGCATACTATAGCGTTTGTACTTCATGCTATATTCACATGCTAAATGTATGCTTGTTTAATCATTTTCTAGTCTATGCTCTATGCTTATCACATGCTAGAATTATCATTGTTGTTTATCTTTTGAATTATATTTCCTTCATTTTGTTTGCATTAAATGAAAAATGCAAAAAGATTTTTTGTTTATCATTTGGATTTTATCTCTCGATAATTTAAGTTTAATGAAAAATTCAAATAATTTTTGTTTGTCTTTTGAGTATAATTTTTTTTTTCGGTTGAAAATTTTAAAAACTCAAAATGATTTTATTTTGTGTGTATTTTAGTTTGACACACTTTAAGTGGCATATACTTGTGTTTGAATTCCAACTTTTACGCTCCCACATGGCTAGAACTTTTGGTTTAGATTTTCACTCCTTATTATGTTCTTTACCATAGTTCTATGGAGTAGTTGGATTTTGTGTCGTTTAAATGAATTCTATTTTTATATGCCTCTATTCACGCATGCACGAGCTCTTTTGAAATTTTAACTTCATATGTATATTTGAGCGATGTGAGGTGTTCTCCATCCAATCTTGTCATCTACATATTTGTAACTTAGGAGGACTAGTGCATGTCAAAATCCGTTGCACGTGAGATGTGTGTGAAAAATGAAAACATGATAAATAAAAATGTGCACGGGGAAGGGCTCCGAAAGGACTAAGTGATCATTTGCGATAGTAAGCCACCGTTTGGAATGGACCTAAAAGAAATACATGGTCCAAAGGCCTAAAAACAGAATATATGGTGTTAAAAAGAAAATAATTTGCGAAGGCCTATGTTTGATTGATATATTCATTCAAATTTAATATAAATGCATATTGAGGGAGATTTGATGGTATATCAACGGTTTGCACAATGTCCGTTTATCCTAATTGCGCATTTCATGTCATGACTTTATTGGTTTGTAGAATCATCAATATGCTAGGCTTGTATGCATTGTGTATGTTTGTTCATTGAGTTCAATTTATATTGTCACATGAGGTTATATTTAAATGTGATGAAGTTTGAAATCAAATGAGAAGTCCGTGAACGTTTATTAAGTGTTTGTGTCTAAATTAAATCCTTACTAGTTCACACCCCTACACTTTCGTTTCCATATGACACATTTTTGCCATACGAGTGTGAAAGACTCCTATTATATGGTGTGTGCGTCATTTGTGTGTTTATATCTATACATATGTGCATGTACATTTTTGATATATTCATAGTACATATATATATGATATTTTGTTTTTGTTTTGCTTTTGTTGCCCATATGCTTTCATGTCATATCACTTTAAGCTTCAACATGCTTTTATGTTTTTGATTCTTTAGCCTTTGTCTATTCCTGAACAAAAAGGGGGAGAATGATGATAGGGGGAGAAATGGTATCTAATCCTATTATTATCGTATCTTAGTTTGGGGGAGATTTATCTTAGGGGGAGACGTCTTTCTAAGTATGTCATTTGTTTGATAAAGGGGAGAATTAATTTAGGGGGAGTAATTATTTAATTGTATTTAATATTTTGATATTCCCTATGCATTTGATGAGTTTGCTTAAGTGTGCAGGAATTCTTCTAAAGCAGCATCTTTCAATGGCAAAACGTTTATTTCTTGGGTTGAGTCAAGCATGGGTGGGTTATGTTTGAGTCTAGTGAGCTTGACGGACCTTCAGGATTTTTGTTTGGTTTTTGTCCCGGAATAGCCAAAGGGGGAGATTTGTAAGGACACAAATTTCCAATTGAGTCCATATATTGTGTTGGCTTAATTCCGGACAAAAACATTTATTCATACGATAGTATGTAATTGTAATACTCTCAAGCCTATGAAGTGTTTGTTGAAGACGTAGCGGCAAAGAGTATAAAGCTTCATCAACTATGCCGGTTTGCGTGCCACGTTTCTACGTCATCAACTATGGTTTCATGCTCCCAAGGTATGAATGCAATTATATATATAGAGGAGCTTGGAACAAAGTTTATTCGGTGTTAGGTTTTATACAAACTGTGTTTTAATTTTTTAGAAAGAATTATATAAAACTTTAAAATAAGTTTATAAAGTTTTCTGGGCTAAAATCGAATTTTCCAAAATTCTGGAAGTTCGTTCGATAGGTCGTTCGAACAAGTTTTTCGTTCGAACCATATGTCGTTCGAAAGAGTTTTGCCAACGAGTTCCCACTGAGGTATTCTGGAACGTCATTCGAAATGTCGTTCGAATGAGATTGTTCGTTCTAACGAGATTTCCAACAATTAAGCACATAAGACCCATATTGCCGAGAAATAGCAACTAAAGTACGTCTATTTGGGGTATAAATTGTACAGTTTTGGGTGCTTATCATACCACCCCCAAACAGAGCGTAGCTAGTCCTCGAGCAATAAGATAGAGAGAAATAGAAAGATAAGTAACCAAAAGTGTACCACTTTCGCGGGCACTTGCGATTGCACTTAGCATGTGCAACAAGCCTTTAAACCTATAGGTTGCCCTACAGGACGAGTTGTGTCTCGTGAGGGTTTGCAGGGAATATACCCACAAAATTCTTATTTGCAAAAAATTATTAAAAGGCAGTCAATCTCTTATTAGACGTAGAATAATCGCACAATCCATCACATGAGAAATATTTTCAGAAATACAAGCTAGAATTTGTAAAAAAAATTTAAGCTAAGTAAATACTCAAGGCACATCCTTCCTAGAACTCAACGTGTGTAGTGTGAATCAGTCAAAACGGGTCGAGTATCACAAGAGTAATTCCTAGATTGCCTTGTCGGAATCAACTCTTCAACTTCAAATCTCACTAGATATATCACTCTCAAACTAACTCTCGAGATATGGGTCAGTGTATCGCTCTTGTGTGTGAGGAGGTGAGTAAATGTAAGCAAGTTCAAACGTCTCACACACGTATAAGAAAGAACGAACAATTGAAAGAAAAATGATCTCATGAAAGAATGTTAATCACTATAGTGAGAACGTCGAGTTATTCACCACGTTGACTTTCATTTGCCCGAACACCTAGGAAAATATGAATGATAATGGGTGAGGGGAAATGAGATGGAAAGGATGTATGAGGTGAAGTCTGATATGATGGTGATGGATGGATGATGGATGAATGTATGATATATGAATGAATATGAAAGAAGAGTGTATACACTTTAGGATAAAAAATGTCTTTATTTTACAACTAACTACAAACTCTCTTTTTCTTTTCTTTGCTCTCTTTTTTTTCGATTTTTCTTTTCTTTTCTTTTTTTTTTCTCTTTTCTTCTATTTTTGCTATTTTTATGTTTCTCTCTCTTTTTTTTTTCTTTTTTTTCTTTTTTCTTTTTTTTTTTTGTTTTTGTTTTTCTCTCACTTTTCAAACTAACACTGAAGACATTTATATTTTGAAATCACACTCTTTTATTTGAAATGATGATGGATAATATAAATGGAGGTGATAGGTGGGTGTGTATGATGTGGGAAAATATGTAGGAAGGGTAGGATATGGTAATGTAATTGGTGAAGTGAATGGGAATATAATGGGTGAAATGAATGGAAATGTGATATGGGGGAAAAGTGTTAGGTGTATGGATGGAAACCAAGTGATCGGGACAAATTTCAAGACACGTGTTTCTTACAACTCGAAAAAGATGTCATTCTCAGTGATCAACCAAAATTTTATGAAAGAAAATGAGATCATACAATAATTTAAGTGCGGACCCAAAAGAAGTTGAATCAACTTGTGACTCGGAGATTGCGTAAAACACTCTAAAAGGGTGAAAGGCACAAATCTCACGGGCTAAAGTCTCTACTAGTGATCCTTAAGGTTCTCTTTAGAATTGTAGTACTCCTCAACTCTAACCATAGTGACGTGATACGTGCGCAAATTTTGTTGAGTCTAGAAATTCATGGTGCAAAGTGCCTTGTTATGTATTACATAAGCTATTTAGAAAAAATATTCTCTAGCTTGATTCCTAGACTTTAAAAGATGGATGATTGAAAATTCACATCAATGAGTGAGATGAAAGAAACTGCACGAAATTTTAAAAATCAGGTTCAACAATCAAAAATTTTCAAAAGAGGCACGATTTTGATAACATTCCCCACCCCCAAACAAAAAGGAACATCGTCCTCGATGTTAAGTAAAATGAGTTTTAAAATTGAGAGCATAAGGTAGGAAAGAGATTACCAGAATGAACCGCTAGTGAAGTGGACAGATGAAGCCAAGAAAAAACCTGAGTAAAAGATGTACAAGTCTATAAGCATGAGAAAGCATAGGGTGATGTGAAACACCACCCCCAAACAAGATGAGACAAGTACAAGAATCGTGGGTTGCCTCCCGGTAGCGCTAAGTTTAATGTCTTCAGCCAGACCGATGGGAACTCACCAAAAAATGATAACCGAGGATAGAACAGGGTGGCAGAAAATTCGGGGGATAAGAATCACCCCCAAACAAGACTGAACGGTCAGTCTTCATAAATGGGGTCAACAAGGTCAATAGAGTCTATGTGAGTGGAGCCTAGCTCCAAGAAGGGCTTCAAGCGTTGACCATTGACTTGAAAGAGGCTACCATCCATGGGATTTTGCACGGTGATGGCACCATACGGGGTAACTGACTCAACAATGAAGGGTCCAGACCACCTGGTTTTCAATTTCCCGGGAAAGAGATGCAACCGAGAATTATACAAAAGAACTTTTTTACCAGGGTGGAATTCTTTGCGCATGATACTTTGGTCATGGATCCACTTCATCTTGTCCTTATACTTTTTGGACAAATCATAGGCATCATTTCTTATTTCCTCCAATTCATTAAGTTGCAGCTTTCGATGTACACCCGCCTCATCAATGTCGAAATTAAGGATTTTGACGGCCCAATAAGCATGATGTTCAAGATCGACAGGAAGGTGACAAGGCTTACTAAAGACTAAGCGATAAGGAGACATGCCAATTCGAGTCTTGTAAGCAGTACGGTATGCCCACAATGCGTCGTTCAAGCGTAAGGACCAATCTTTCCTATTAGGATTGACGGTTTTTTCAAGAATTTGCTTGATCTCACGGTTAGAGACCTCAACTTGACCACTAGTCTGCGGGTGGTAAGAGAGACCAACCTTGTGGGTAACACCATACTTTTTGACAAGGTTTTCAAAGACTCGATTACAAAAATGTTTACCCCCATCACTAATGATAGCTTTGGGGGTTCCAAAACGCGTGAAGACATGCTCTTTGAGAAATTGGACCACAACTCTATGGTCATTGGTGCGGTAGGCAATGGCTTCGATCCATTTGGAAACATAGTCAACAACAACAAGAATATACTGAAAACCATGAGAGGAGGGAAATGGTCCCATGAAATCGATACCCCACACATAAAAGATTTCAACAATGAGGATGGGTGTGAGAGGCATCATATGACGACGAGAGAGACGCCCAGAGTGTTGGCAATTGGAACAAGCCTGGCAATATTGATGGGCATCGCGAAAAAGATTAGGCCAATAAAAACCACTTTGCAAAATTTTGGCAGCAGTTTTCTTGGAACCAAAGTAGCCTCCACAAGCACTATTGTGGCAAAAGGACAGAATACTGAGTTGTTCACATTCGGGAACACAGCGACGAATGACTTGATCGGGGCAATACTTGTAGAGAAACGGGTCATCCCAAGAGTAGAACTTCACATTCGCCATGAATTTGGAGCGATCCTGTTTGGACCAATGATTAGGAAGTTTATCGGTAACAAGAAAATTGACAATATCAGCATACCAAGGCGAAGTGGAGAGGGAAAATAATTGTTCATCGGGGAATGACTCAAAATGGGGATATGATCACAGTCAGACGTGACAGTAATGCGAGAGAGGTGGTCAGCAACAATATTTTCACAACCTTTCTTGTCGCGAATTTCAAGGTGAAACTCTTGGAGTAAGAGAATCCACCGTATCAATCGTGGTTTGGAATCCTTCTTATGAAGAAGGTGCTTAAGAGCAGCATGATCAGTATACACGATGATAGGGGAACCTATGAAATATGAGCGGAATTTATCAAGAGCAAACACAACAGCCAACAACTCCTTTTTGGTGGTTGTGTAATTAAGTTGAGCATCATGCAAGGTTTTGCTAGCATAAGAGATGACATGTGGGCGCTTGTCAATTTTCTAGCCAAGAACGGTACCAAGTGAAAAATCAGAAGCATCACACATGAGCTCAAAGGGGAGAGACCAATTGGAAGGTTGCATGATAGGAGCGGAAGTGAGGTCAGCTTTTAGGCGCTCAAAAGAAGCAACACATGCTTCATCAAAGACAAAAGGGATATCCTTGGATAAAAGGGTTGTCAAAGGTCGCGCGATTTTAGAAAAGTCCTTAATGAAGCGCCGATAGAAGCCCGCATGTCCTAAGAAGGAGCGAATGTCCTTAACAGACTTAGGAATGGGAAGTGAGGAAATCAAGTCAACTTTTGCTTTATCGACCTCAATACCGGAGCTGGAGACAACATGACCTAAAACAATACCCTTTTTTACCATGAAATGGCATTTCTCCCAATTGAGAACCAACTTCTTTTCTTGACAACGCTGAAGGACCATAGTGAGATGGGATAGGTATTGTTCAAAGGATGACCCAAACACAGAAAAATCATCCATAAAGACTTCGAGAAAACGCTCTACCATGTCACTGAAAATACTAGTCATACACCTTTGAAAAGTCGCAGGTGCATTACAAATGCCAAAGGGCATACGAGAGTACGCAAATGTGCCAAATGGACAGGTAAAGGTAGTTTTCTCTTGATCTTCAGGGGCAATAGGTATTTGGTTGTACCCTGAATATCCATCAAGGAAGCAGTAGTAAGCATGGCCAGCTAAACGTTCAAGCATCTGGTCAATGTATGGGAGAGGGAAGTGGTCTTTGCGAGTGACAGCATTGAGCTTTCTATAATCAATACAAACACACCAGCCGGTTTGTATGCGGGTAGGCACAAGCTCATTGTCACTATTTTTGACAACGGTGACGCCAGACTTTTTAGGCACCACATGAATGGGACTGGCCCATTGGCTATCTGAAATGGGGTAGATAATACCAGCATCAAGCAACTTTAGAATTTCAGCTCGAACGACCTCCTTCATTACCGGGTTGAGTCGGCGTTGTGGCTCACGAGAGGTCTTGGCATTTTCTTCTAAATGAATGCGGTGGCTACAGACATTGGGACTGACACCTTGAATGTCAGAAATGGTCCACCCTAAAGCAGTGCTATGTTGAGTGAGAGTGTGGACCAATTGCTCTTCTTGATTCGGTGTCAAGTCAGAAGCAATAATGACGGGGTGATGTTGGTTTGGGCCTAAGAAGGTATACTTCATCTCAGTAGGTAATGGTTTCAGATCCAAACTAGGTGGTGGCTCAGGAGAGGCATCGGACTCAGACGCAGAAACAGAGTCCGGGAGAATATCGGGACACGAGTTGACCGGGTCATCCACAGAAAGAAGAGTATCAAGAAGAAGAGGCTCAAATGGAGGAACCCAAGTGGAAGTGTCCAATAGTGGTGTAGAGTCTAACAAGGCATTGACCTCGGAGATGGAAGAATCAATATCAAAGTCGGATCCAAAGTGAGCCAAACATTGGTGGATAGGATCTTCTGGGTAGGTGGTATCCAACATTTCTTGGACTAAGGAGTCAATCATGCATACCTCATCAATGGAATCAACATCGGTCGGTTGTTGCATGAGGTGGAAAATATTGACTTCGACGGTCATATTATCGAAAGAAAGATTCATTGACCCATCTCGACAATTGATGATGGCATTGGCAGTTGCCAAAAATGGGTGACCCAAAATGATAGGAATATTGGTTGGGTCGGGAGCAGGAGTGTCTAAGATGATGAAATCCACAGGGTAGTAAAAAGCAAACACTTTCACCAAAACATCTTCAACAATTCCTTTAGGCACTTTCACAGATCGGTCCGCAAGTTGAAGAGTTACCCGTGTGGGTTTCATGTTTTGTAAACCTAACTCGAGGTAGAGAGAGTAAGGTAGCAAATTTACACTCGCTCCAAGATCAAGCAAGGCCCTAGTAGAGAATTGATCTCCTAACATTACCGAGACAGTGGGACGACCAGGGTCTTTATATTTCACAACACCATTCTCGTGGATGAGGGACGTGGCCTGTTCAGTGACAAAAGCATCACGAGGCACATTCGTCCGTCGCTTGACAGTGCACAAGTCCTTTAAGAACTTTGCATAAGAAGGAACTTGTTGGATGGCGGTGAGAAATGTAATGTTTATGTGAACATTCTGAAAAACTTGCTTGATTTCATCAAATTGTTGAGCCTTCTTCGTTGGGGCCAACCTATGAGGGAAAGGGGCTCGAGGGACAAAAGTAGTGGTGGCCTCAGTAGGTGTGGAAGCATTCTTGTCGGTGGCTTTATGGGAAGGTGGGATCTTAGGGAGTGGTTCTAATGGGCAAATCAGGGTGGGTGGGATGGGAACATCACAGGGAGCATCAACACCATTGTCAACCTGTTTACCGGATCGTAGAGTACTCACCGCTTTCATGTCCGCTTGGTATGTGGGTGGAGTAGAAGGGGATCCAACCTCATAAGCCGACTCCTTTCCATTCCCCTTAGGGTTAGGAATGGGTTGACTCGGAAAACGACCTTTCTCTCGCTCAGACTCAAACTGATTAAGACGTTGCTCAAGCCGTTGGATGGCTTGAGTCTGCACTTGGGTGGTTTTTTGTTGAGTCGTGATGAATTGAGTGAGGAGATTCTCAATAGAGGATGTGGATGATGGAGGTGGAGGGGCATAAGGGGGTTGGGGTACCAACTCTCGGTTAGAACTAAGCTGCTGAGAATACTCGTAGGACGGAGGTGGGACAGGGACAATTTGATGATTGGGGTGGGACGGTCCTCCTTGGGGGACAAAGGATGATGGATGGTTCTGTTGGTGGTAAGGAGCATGGTGATTATGGATAGGAGGGCGATGTTGCCTTTACGGGTTTTGATGAAACCCGGGTGGACCACCAACATGTTGTTGTGGTTGTGATGGAGCAAGGTGAGTGTCGTACTTATAAGAAAAATAGGTATGGTTCCTATTATTCGAATTATAAGTAAACGACGGTGGTGAGGGTTTTCGAGTGGTATAAAAGGCACATGCTTGGGCAAGAGTGGGTTCGGGATCATCGTGAATAAGGGGGCACAAATGAGATAAATGATCATGACTGAAACAGACATGGCAAGAAGGACTAGACTCGTTGACATTCATCACTTGTTTAGAAAGAGAACAACTGAGAGCATCAACAGTCTTAGTCAAAGTGTTCAATCCATGGAGAAAGGATTTAAAATCGGGATCATTTTTAACCTCATAAGTGCCACCTACTCGTGGTGGCTCGGATCTCAAAAATTCATTGGTGCCCTCCCAATCTTGGGAGTCATCGCCTAATTCAAGGAGAAAATTATAGGCGGCAGTGGGAGTTAAGTGCATGAATTTGACTTTATGCATGGACTCAATCATGGTGCGAGTGGAAGGAATGAGACCATTGTAAAAACTATGGACAAGGCGACTCTTCTCGAGACCATGATGTGGGCAACTATTGATATAATCTTGAAAACGGCCCCATGCTTCACAAAATTGCTCGGTGGGCTTTTGACGAAAATCTTGAATGGCTTGGCGAGCCTCATTGGTTTTACTTATGGGATAAAACTTAGACATGAACTTCTTCACAAGTTGTTCCCATGTATGGATAGAATCCGGTGACAAGGAATGTAACCACATGGATGCTTTATCATGGAGAGAAAATGGAAACAAGCGAAGACGAACATTTTCTTCATCTAAGTTTTGATTTTTGAAAGTAGCGCAAACCGTGAGAAATTTCTGCAAGTGAGTGTATGGAGATTCACGCTCAAAACCATGGAAATTGGGCAACATGGAAATGGTTGCCGGACGAATTTCGAATTGTTCCGCCGGGGTGGGTGGAAGAACTATGCAAGATGGTGGGGTGGCCGTTATCGGGGCAAAATAGTCCCTTAAGGCACGCTCTTCAGCCATGGTGGGTGGATGAATGATGGGATTAGAGATGTCGACTCGGGGACAACTCAAAGTGATCGGTGGAATGGAAGAAGTAAGGGGAACACTTGGTTCTCCTAAGGTGGATGAGAAGGGAGAGAGACTACGTGAACGAATTAATCGACGATTAACTCGGTTCCACGTGGGCATGCAAAGATGGATTCTTTTTGGTTTTTTGGATTTTTGCTTTGGTTTTAGAAAGAAAGAAATTTTTTTTTTTTTTTGAAGTTTTGTTTATATGAGGAAAAGAAGAAGAAAATATTTTTGAGTGTTTTTTTTTTTTTATATATAAAAATAAGAAAAGAAAATATTTTTGGATTTTTGTGGAAAAACAAGGTGGGGGGAAATTTTGGACTCGGAGAATTTGGACGAATTCACTAAAACGGACTACCGAAAAAGGAATTGGACACACACAAGTAAAGGAAAAATCCCTACTAGCACATAACCAATTTTTTATCTTGAAAATTAATGAGAGGGGTAGTCAAATTTTAATGAAATCCGCGGGCGATAAAAAACACGGAATTTATATGAGTGATCGCCTTTTGCAAAATGTGTGTTCCTACTTTAATCACAAGATGCCAAGAGGCTTGCCACAGAGATTCTCCACAAAGCTACTATGACGAAACGATCGTCCGGTACAACGCTGGGGACAGCACAAACCCGTTTTACTGGGCGGCCGCACTTAAAACCCAGTTTCCCTGGACACTTCCGTGCCGCAAAGCGAACCGTTCGACGGTTTGCCCGGTGGAGAGGACTCTATGGGTTATCCTACAAGTCAAAATGATCAAAAAGGGTCCTACGAACACCGTATCCTATGGGGCTATCTAGTTGATTGATTTTAAATTAATGATGGCAAGGGTAGCACACAAAGGATAAGTGATTGAGTTGGGTGATGAAATCCCTTCTCGTTAGTGACCGGGTGTAGGTCTTAGTCAATTTAATTCATCATTCCATTCAAAATTAAATTCAAGAATTAAATTCACACAAGAGCAAGGAGGAGCACACAAAATATGAACTCGCTAACAAGAGGGCGCGAGGGTTTAAGAAATTTACCTCCCACGGTTTTTAGGCCGTGGGGTGCCGAATATGTTGAGTCGACCGGGGGGAGAATACACCAATCTCAGTCGGCCCCGGGAGTCCTACCGACCCAAGGTAGAGAGGCTTCTAAATCCTCGCCAATGGACGCCCTCTCTCTACCTTGTCCGTTTTCCCTATCACGCTTATCTTCTTTTATTACAATTTTAATTGGAAAATAAATGGTGTCTCTAAGCACCGCAATACAAGCCAATATATAATAAGGTCCTAATACACAACTTCTAGGAAAATAAAAAGTAGTACTAAAAAAATGAAAAATATGAACTAAATGGATGGCAAGCACAATTCCTTCTCGAGTGCCTCAAAGTCCTCAAAGCGGCAACGGCGCCATTTGATAACTTGATATTTTTTTTTTATGTGTCGTTGATGGAACCAAGCTAATCAAAATCCTCAAATACCTACAACAAATATAAAATACTAACAATATAGAGGTAAGTAAGGGATAATCAAACCAACTTCAAGGATGAAGCACATAAGAGAAAAATTTGTGCAAGTCACTTTTTCTAATTACTTTTTTTTTTGTTTTATATTTTTCTATTTTTTTTATGCTTTTTCAATATTAAAACAAGTTTTGAGGATGAGTAATTATGACTAAGGCTAATAACAAAAAAATAAGAGTAATCAAACTAAAATAAAGTGTGACAAAAATACTAGTGAGTAATAGAAATTAGTGAGAGTGTAACTAAATGAGAGAAAAATATTCAAGGGAAGAGAAATCCACCCTCAATTCCCCAAATCAACTAAGCTTGTATTATTTTAATTTCGTTAATTTCCAAAACATTTAATTAATTCAAAAGCTAATTCTCATTAAACTAGTGAATTAATTAAATACTCTTTTGGAAAAGCAAATTTAATTCCCACAAGCACTACTCTAATTGAATTAAAATTAACCAAACAAATCATCCCCTAGGAAGAATTTGTCCAACTAATTTTAAATTGAAAGAAGTTAATGAAATCAAGAGTAGATGAAAATTAGATTAATATTAAAATCAAATGGTAGATCTATCTCTAGCTTAAAACACTTGATCAAATATTAATCAAATTTTCATACCTTTTTCAAGGTTGATTTTCCATTTCTCAATGTGAAAATAAAGTGGGAATCAAATGTACAACTCAAAGGAAATTATCAAAATTAAAATTACAAACTAATTTGACTTGGATTCATGAGGGTTTCAATCACCCCTTGAATGAGGTGATTAGCCCTCCATAATCATCATCCAATAGAAATTTGTATCAAATAAGAGCATACAATGAAAATTAGAGAGGAGTAATCAAACCAAATAGCCTTCAATTGCTTAATTTCTTCAATTCATCAATCATCTCCCTTAATTACAATCACTCAAAATAATACTAAACCACTAGAAAAATTAAAATGTGTTTTTCTATCTAATTCTCTCTCTATTCTTCTCTCCAAAAGCTCTCTAGTTGATCCTCTTTCTAGCCTTCTCCTTTACAAATGGGTCTTCTTCTTCATTCAATATGCAATGGAGCAAAGGGGTACAATTGGAAATTGGTTAGGGTGTGCACATGAGGGGTGTGAGGTCATGTGGGTGAGGTTGGGGAGGATAAAATCTGATTTGTTAAATGGGGGTATAATGGGTATTGGGGTTAGAAAGGTAGTTGGGGGGTATTTTGGGTAAAAGGTGGTAAGTTAGTTTTGGCACATGTGGGTTTTGTTATTTGGATTTTGGTTTATTTGGCTTTTGGAAATTGGCAGGTGAATGAGTCGTGATGAATAACATGGGAAATGGGTATTTGGGTCTTGGTTTGGAATGGATGGGTTGTAATGGACTCGGGTTGAGAGAGAGGTCGGTTATGGGTCAGATCAGGGGGTGAATCGGAGGTCACCGGAAAGGGTTCGACGTTGCGCTGGATCGCGACCTGGTGTGGGTCGCACAGGTGAGTAAGGTCGACGCGGGAGCTGTAGAGTCCGGGCAAAGGGGGTTACGGGTTGTGTCGCCGGAGCTATAAGGGGTGGTTGTGGCTCGCGGTTGAAGGGGGAAAGGGGGCGCGGCGGTCGGACAGGGGTCTGGCGTCGGCATAGGAGAGAGAGAGAAATGTTGCGGGTTAGGGGGAAGAGCAGGTGAGGTGCCGGAGGTGAGCTGTCGGGCCGCCGGCGACGGCGGGTTAGGTGGTCGCCGGCAAGGGAGGTATAAGGCTGGCGGGGTAGGTCGCTGGGTTTAGTAAGTGGGGGGCTATGGAGGTTTTGTTGGTGAGGAGAGAGAAGGGAGTGGTGAGGAAGATGAAGTGGGTAGATTTAGGTGTAATGGGGTGTATGGTAAGGGGGTGATTATGTGGGTGAGGGTGTAGGATAGATTAGGGTGTAGGATAGTGTGTAAATGGGGTTATGTGTGTGTATTTAATTTGGACACTTAAAAATATAACAAGACTCAAATAAAATTAATAAAATAAAAACTAAAAAATAAAATCTAACTAAAAATAAAACAAAATAAAACAAATAAAAATAAAATCCTAAGTTATGAAAAAAACTAAAATAATAAAACAAAAAAAAATAAAATTTAAAAAATGAAAAATCTAATAAAAACTAAAGTCCTAAAAATATAAAATCTAATAAACTAAAAATAAACTACTAAAACTAATCCTAATAAAAATAAAATAAAACCTAGAAAATACTAAATAAATCTAAAATAAATTCTAAAAATAAAAATGGCTCAAACTAAAAATATAAAAAATAATAAAATGACACAAACAAAACACACACGGGCTTGGGGTAGGTTTAGGGTAGGCTCAGGCTCAGGTTAGGGTACGGAAGAGGTAATTAGGACCATAAAATGCACAATTGCCTTGAAATACGCGTTTGAACACCGCAACGTGCATTTGACCTACAAGATAAACAATTAAGCACATAAGACCCATATTGCCGAGAAATAGCAACTAAAGTACGTCTATTTGGGGTATAAATTGTACTGTTTTGGGTGCTTATCATTTAGGCTTCAATACTTGTAATGAATCTACTCATAAAGCCAAGACCAATGTTTTAGGAGAATCTACTAGGAATGCATTTAAAGATCACTCCTTAGGTAAATCTTTTCGACATACTTTTACTTGCACTCATTGTGGTCGAAAAGGTCATCTTAGGAATTTTTTTTTTGATCTTAAACGAATTCCTAAAAAATCCCAACGTAATGCAACCACTGTATTTAAAATTCCTACACCCCAAGATAGTCATTCTTCATTAATTTGGGTTAGGAAATCTAAATTGGTTGCCTTGAAAAATAGGGTTTATGATTATCATTTACTTTCACATTTACTCTCGATTGCTAAATCTAAAGGATGAATGTGTTAGTGTTTGCATACTATAGCGTTTGTACTTCATGCTATATTCACATGCTAAATGTATGCTTGTTTAATCATTTTCTAGTCTATGCTCTATGCTTATCACATGCTAGAATTATCATTGTTGTTTATCTTTTGAATTATATTTCCTTCATTTTGTTTGCATTAAATGAAAAATGCAAAAAGATTTTTTGTTTATCATTTGGATTTTATCTCTCGATAATTTAAGTTTAATGAAAAATTCAAATGATTTTTGTTTGTCTTTTGAGTATAATTTTTTTTTCGGTTGAAAATTTTAAAAACTCAAAATGAT
Organism: Sambucus nigra; assembly: GCA_949130495.1. Taxonomy (NCBI): domain Eukaryota; kingdom Viridiplantae; phylum Streptophyta; class Magnoliopsida; order Dipsacales; family Adoxaceae; genus Sambucus; species Sambucus nigra. The sequence continues at coordinate 640,309,390 of OX422216.1, forward strand.
TTTATTTTGTGTGTATTTTAGTTTGACACACTTTAAGTGGCATATACTTGTGTTTGAATTCCAACTTTTACGCTCCCACGTGGCTAGAACTTTTGGTTTAGATTTTCACTCCTTATTATGTTCTTTACCATAGTTTTATGGAGTAGTTGGATTTTGTGTTGTTTAAATGAATTCTATTTTATATGCCTCTATTCACACATGCACGAGCTCTTTTGAAATTTTAACTTCATATGTATATTTGAGCGATGTGAGGTGTTCTCCATCCAATCTTGTCATCTACATATTTGTAACTTAGGAGGACTAGTGCATGTCAAAATCCGTTGCACGTGAGATGTGTGTGAAAAATGAAAACATGATAAATAAAAATGTGCACGGGGAAGGGCTCCGAAAGGACTAAGTGATCATTTGCGATAGTAAGCCACCGTTTGGAATGGACCTAAAAGAAATACATGGTCCAAAGGCCTAAAAACAGAATATATGGTGTTAAAAAGAAAATAATTTGCGAAGGCCTATGTTTGATTGATATATTCATTCAAATTTAATATAAATGCATATTGAGGGAGATTTGATGGTATATCAACGGTTTGCACAATGTCCGTTTATCCTAATTGCGCATTTCATGTCATGACTCTATTGGTTTGTAGAATCATCAATATGCTAGGCTTGTATGCATTGTGTATGTTTGTTCATTGAGTTCAATTTATATTGTCACATGAGGTTATATTTAAATGTGATGAAGTTTGAAATCAAATGAGAAGTCCGTGAACGTTTATTAAGTGTTTGGGTCTAAATTAAATCCTTACTAGTTCACACCCCTACACTTTCGTTTCCATATGACACATTTTTGCCATACGAGTGTGAAAGACTCCTATTATATGTTGTGTGCGTCATTTGTGTGTTTATATCTATACATATGTGCATGTACATTTTTGATATATTCATAGTACATATATATATGATATTTTGTTTTTGCCTTGCTTTTGTTGCCCATATGCTTTCATGTCTTATCTACATGCTTTTATGTTTTTGATTCTTTAGCCTTTGTCTATTCCTGAACAAAAAGGGGGAGAATGATGATAGGGGGAGAAATGGTATCTAATCCTATTATTATCGTATCTTAGTTTGGGGGAGATTTATCTTAGGGGGAGACGTCTTTCTAAGTATGTCATTTGTTTGATAAAGGGGAGAATTAATTTAGGGGGAGTAATTATTTAATTGTATTTAATATTTTGATATTCCCTATGCATTTGATGAGTTTGCTTAAGTGTGCAGGAATTCTTCTAAAGCGGCATCTTTCAATGGCAAAACGTTTATTTCTTGGGTTGAGTCAAGCATGGGTGGGTTATGTTTGAGTCTAGTGAGCTTGACGGCCCTTCAGGATTTTTGTTTGGTTTTTGTCCCGGAATAGCCAAAGGGGGAGATTTGTAAGGACACAAATTTCCAATTGAGTCCATATATTGTGTTGGCTCAATTCCGGACAAAAACATTTATTCATACGATAGTATGTAATTGTAATACTCTCAAGCCTATGAAGTGTTTGTTGAAGACGTAGCGGCAAAGAGTATAAAGCTTCATCAACTATGCCGGTTTACGTGCCACGTTTCTACGTCATCAACTATGGTTTCATGCTCCCAAGGTATGAATGCAATTATATATAGAGAGGAGCTTGGAACAAAGTTTATTTGGTGTTAGGTTTTATACAAACTGTGTTTTAATTTTTTAGAAAGAATTATATAAAACTTTAAAATAAGTTTATAAAGTTTTCTGGGCTAAAATCGAATTTTCCAAAATTCTGGAACTTCGTTCGATAGGTCGTTCGAACGAGTTTTTCGTTCGAACCATATGTCGTTCGAACGAGTTTTGCCAACGAGTTCCCACTGAGGTATTATGGAACGTCATTCGAAATGTCGTTCGAATGAGATTGTTCGTTCTAACGAGATTTCCAACGAGTTTCTAACGAGTCCATACTGGAGCGTCGTTAGAAGACTCGTTTGAACGAGATTTCGTTCGAACGAAATGTCGTTCGAACGAGATGCTAGGCGGGAACAGTTTTTGGTAGTTTTTGGCAATTTTTTCACCCACTTTCCCACTAAGTTTTTAACCAACTTTTTCAGATTTAATAGGTGCGGGAATCACTTTTGATAATCCGTATTTTTCATATCATACAAACTCTTAGAGAGTGTTTTGAGAGAAAAATTAAAAAGAGAAAAAGATCAAGTTTTGAGTGAGATTTTCAAAGAGAAATTTACTTATCACTCTAGTTTTACACCCATACTATTTATTCCAAGTTCTTATATACTTATCAATTTCTTGGAGTTTAGCACCGATTTTTCTCTACACCGATTTGAAGAAGAGAAGTTTTGGGTTTTGATTCTACATCCCATAAAGAATGAAGAAGTGTTTTTATGTTGATTTACCCACTTGGATAAAGGCTCCTAGTTCGGGTGACGGTGACCATATAAAGTCCTATCGGTGGATTCCGAGACCGCGGTGGTGTTCCAAGGTTATTCGCTAGGAAGAGGTTTCTAGAAGAAGAAGCATCGGTGCTTGAGAGGGATAGAGTCGTGTGTTGTAAGTCTTTTGTCTTGTACTTGTAATTCGGTATCTAGTGAATTTGTGGCTAGGGCCGTCCGAGGTTGTTTCCCGTCTTGGGTTTTTCCTCGTACATCGCGGCGTAGTGTGATTGATTTATTTTATCTTGCTTAAATAATGAACGCATGCTTAGGATAAATCAAGATAAAATTTTGTTTAAATTATCACACTTAATTTAATTTGGACTTATATTAAATATTGGTTAATTGTGTACTTAATTCAAGTCACTTGCTAAAATTGGTTTGGCCTAACTTTGTTGAAGTGAAAAATATGACTTAGGCAAATTCTAGAACATGGATTTGATTTCACTTGGTTTAAGTTCAATTTGTTTAAAGAAAATTAAAACTTGGTAATTGTTTGTTTTGTTGAACCATGATCATCCTTAACGCTTCTACATCTTGAGAAGGAAATTAAGTTTATTTTAATTGTGAAAATTAACAACCCGGGGTTACGCTTTTTCAAATTGGTATCAGAGCCAAAAACGATAAATTATTTCGTTAAAGATCCTTTAAATAATTTTTGGATAAAATGGAATTTTCCCCATTTTCAAAATTTCCTATTTTCGATGGTTCAAACTAAGCGTATTGGAAAGCGCGTATGAGATCGGCACTAAAATCTATCGACGAGAGAGTTTGGATGTCTGTTGTTAACGGGTGGTCCCCACCAACTTACTTAGTTGAAAATGAACGTGTACCCAAACCCGCCGATAGATGGACTGAACATGAGTTTAAACTTGCTAATTTTAATTCCCGAGGTTTAAATGCCTTGTTTAGCATTTTCACACCGGATGAATTCCGACGTATTATGACGTGTGAAACCGCTAAAGAAGCTTGGGATATTTTACAATTAACTCATGAAGGAACTAGTGTCATTAAAGCTTCAAACTCCAAAACCTCACCACTTAATTTGAAACTATCAAAATGAATGAAAAAGAAACTATTGATGAGTTTTATGCTAGACTCTCTGATATTGTTAATTCATCTTTTAATTTGGGAGAGAAAATACCTGACGACCGTGTAGTAAAGAAAATTTTAAGGTCCCTACCCGATATATTTATTCCTAAAGTGACCGTTTTAAATTCTTTACCAACTTTAGCCTCTACGAAATTAGAAGAGCTTGTAGGTGATTTACAAACCTATGAACTAGACAAGTTTTCCTCTAAAACTGAAAAGAAAATCGAAAAGGGCGTTGCTTTAAAAGCCCGAAAAGAGGTCAAACAAGTAGTTGAGAGCGAAAGTGATAGTGACTCGAAAGACATGGCTTTGTTTGCTCGTAAATTTAGAAAATTTATGAAAATTAACAAAGATAAATTTAAAAATGATTTTAAGAAATTAGAATCTTCTAAGCATGACAAAGGCGAAAAGATTTCTAAAATCGAGAAGACACCTAAAGCTGAAAAGATCCCTAAATCTAGTAATGAAAATGTAGATAGGGACGAGTCAAATAAGTGTTTTGGTTGTGAAGGTTGTGGCCATAGGGCTTATGAGTTCCCCACTAAACTAATGAAAGAGGGTAAGCGACCCATTTCATATAATTCGACCCTTAGTGATAGTGATATGGAAGAGAAGCCCGATTACCCCACTAAGAAAAATTTTGTGGCTTTTATGGCTAGTCATGAGAGTGATAGTGAGAACTCATCGATTGATGAAACCTTAACACATGACACTTCCAAGGTCATTGTTTATGATTCTCTTGTTTCTGATGATAGTGAGAGTGGAGAAGAAAGAGAGAGTGAAAATGAAGAAGAGGTTAATGTGAATGAACTTCAAAATGCTTTTCAAGAGCTTTATAAATTATCAATTAAATTGAAAAGAGCTAATTTGAAGTAAGAAGCTAGTTTAAGAGAGAGTGTCAAGGTCGTTGATGATAATGCTTTAATAGAAGACCTTAGGACACGTGAGAGGAATCTTCAAGAGAAGCTTGAATACGTAGAAGGAGAAAGAGATAGCCTTATGGGTTTAATGGAATCCTTGAAAAAGGAGCTTCTTGCTTTTGAAGAGCGAAATGTTTTATTAGAGTCTAACATTTTAGTATTACAAGATAAATTAGAAGACTCTAGTAATGTCAAATTTGATTTGGAATGTCGTTCGAAAAAACTGGATAAAATCTTAGGAACGGTCCAAATTAAAAATGACACTTGTGGTTTAGGCTTCAATACTTGTAATGAATCTACTCATAAATCCAAGACCAATGTTTTAGGAGAATCTACTAGGAATGCATTTAAAGATCACTCCTTAGGTAAATGTTTTCGACATACTTTTACTTGTGACATACTTGTAATGAATCTACTCGTGAATTTTATTTTTATCAACCAAGTTGTCATTTTGAGTGAGCCAACGTGTCCGGAAGGGTCGAAATTGTCAGAAAACACTAGTTGGGGGTTTAGTTTGGGTCCCGGGGCATTTTATGCCATACCGGCAACTTAAAAGGGCATTTTGGTAATTTTGAAATTTTGCGAATTAAAACCCACGAAAATTAGAGTTAATATTCATTATTTAAATTGGGCCACTAAGGCCATTACCAACAAAAGTTAAAAGAGAGGGCTACGGGAGTTTTGAAAGATGTTGGAGAGGAGTTACAATAGCCAAAACCACCATCTTCAACCTTGGGAGAATCTGTAGAGAAAAGGGAGAGAGCAACCTTCAACCTTCAACATCAAATTCTGAAGAACAATCCAAGGAAAGTGGTTTAGTAACGTTAATTTCAAGCGAATGTTTCTTCCATGCTTCGAATTGAAATAATTGCATTATATTAGGTGTTTGATGAAAACCCATGAAATTGGAGATAGAAATTCATGATATGATATAGGGATTGCATGTAGAATGTTATTGGGTGATTGTCCTATACAAAATACAACTTTTTATGATGTGAAAATGGATTTATAAGGATAAATTGAAGACATTAAATTATGGTTTCATATTCATAGGGTCTGGGGTAAAATTTGGGGATTTATGATAATTATATGTTATTTAGGAAGATTGGACCCCAAAAATATGTTAAGATATGACCTAAGAAGGTTTAGTGATGTTTAAGAACCTTAACATACGATTGGGATGATCTTAGGATGAGTTCAGAGAAGAGAGAAATTGAGAAAAATGAAATGGGAAATTTTTGGGCTCAAACTGCCATCTCGTTAGAAGACCTGCCCAGGTCGTTCGAACGACCTCGTTCAAACGAGCTTCTAACGAGGTGACAGTATGCCTTCTAACGAGTTGGTGGTTTGTTCGAACGAACTCGTTCGAACGGCCTCGTTCGAACGAGACTTCTAACGAGTTGATATAATGGCCTTTTTGGCCTGATTTGACTTCTAGTATCCCGCAGACTTATTTAAATGATGAGATAACCTACCCTTATTAACCAGTGGGTATAGTTGGGAGATTGGGGTACATTGAGGAGTGAAACTTAGAATAGTGTCTTAAATCGAAGAACATTTATCATATGGGAAGCGAGTGACTAATCACGAATTGAGAGCAATTGATAATTTAAATACATATAAACCGGGGAGTTGAGATTTGTATGACACTAAGTGTTGGTATAAGAACGAGAGGTATACCACTAATGAAATATTATGATATCTAAGTTGTGTGAATTCTTAGTATATGTAATTATCTGTGTATGACATACCTACCGTACTTGCTATCGTGGGAGATTGGCGTTCGTTTAGGGCCATCCAATCTTTGTGTGCCTACGGGGGGGATTTAGATTGGTACCTCGAGGATATAGGTCAGAGAAGGTCTTATTGAGAAGTTAATAAGTCTGCTGATCATGGGAGTGTTGGCATGTGCATGACCCATGTGATGTGAACTATGTTCGCCTCCATTGTATGTGATTGTTGTTTATGAAACGATTCCTAAGAGACTCGGAATACCTGATCCTTATGTACATGATGTACCGGGATTAGATAGCATAGTATGTGTGCACCACAGCTTAGACTCGGGGTGATAGTACTGTATATGTGTGATGATAATAATATATGGTTAATTGAAATGAATCGACAGGTTTATATTGTGAGTATAATTATAGTAACGATCTGTAAAGATAAAAAGGGATGATCTCTAGTAAATTGTATTGCTAATAATTGTGAATCCGAGAATTAATGTAAGGCTCTCTATTTAATTGATGATGTTGGAATTAAAGCGTGAACCGAGTAGAAATGTTAGAATTCATTTTGGACTAGTTAGATATGAGAATCACTAAATGGGTACGGGTATGTTAGGAGTGTACAAATAGTCGAGAGGTGAGTAGTTCATGTGAGAGCACGTCCTAACATGTATTTTGCATTCATTGTTATAATGTCATTAAATCACTTGCTATATTTTAAACTATTTTCCACAATCGGGCTCTGACCCGTTTGCTTTCAAATATATTTTTCTTGTAAAAACCTTTTAGGTGCCCAGCCACAAGGACACCATGCTTAGGAGTTCTATTCAGGTGACGTGCTGTAGCTACGGTGGAAGTTACAGGACCTCGACAGTAAACGCCTCCATCTTCAGTCTTGATTCCATTATCAGTTTTTATCACTTGTTGGGCATGTTGCCCATTCCTTTTAGAGACATCTTAACATTTCAGTTATTTCGGACTTTGGCTTGTAATTAATTTAGTGATGCAAACTTAGTATTCATTTATTTCAGTATCCGGATGGTTATGAGAAGTATTCCTCCGGACTTATTAATAGTTGATGGTTACATTATTGAGACTATATTGTGGTGGTTGTTTTAACTGTTCCTAACTTATTTATTCCATGTTAATCGGATTTAATTAAAATGGACAACTCACTTTTTAAATACTAGGTGGTTAGTAATTATTAAAATAATTTCGACAGTGATGCTATGAACTGAGCCAACTTGGCATTTTGTATTAATTCAATAAAGGAGTAGCTACCCAGTATTTAATTAGTCAGGGTGTCACACGTCATAAATCAAAACACTACAAAAAAAGTCATGTGGAAATATGGAATAAATTGGTGATCCAGATATCTTAAATGTTCATCCATATATGGTGACCAAAAAAATACAAAACGCTTTTTTTCTCTTTAAAAATTTTATCAAAATAAATTATGTTTGCCCTTTTCACCTTTTTCTTAAAAAGTTAAAATCTCTTTGTATTTTTCAAAAAAATTCAGAAAAAGGAAACTCCTTTTAGATTATTCAAAAAATATCAAAATGAAAAATATAAGTACAATGTTATCACAATCTTGCAATAGGGATGTAAGATATGAACATGATAAGCAACCTATTTTATAACCAAGTCTTAACCTCAATCATTAGGTCTGGAGGAGTTCTTAAAAGGAGATGACATCCTAAGAAATTCTTCTATAAAATTTTGTGAAATCTTGACTAAGTACTCTGCTTGCTCTCAAAAGCTCTCAAATTCTCTATGATGATGTGCGGGAGCATATGAAGTAACACGTGTGGTAGTGTGTGTACGAACATCTGTAGGAATTTGTGTGGTATCATACCGAGGAATACTAATACGAGACACTCTCCCTATCTTAAAACAAAACTCTCTAAGGTGGCTTCTTTATTTTCAATAGGTATAAAGATACACGATCTCCGATCGACCTTCTTCAAAACGTCTAGGACGAGCTCTCCTAGGTCAGTTAGGATGTGGTTCATAAGGATCCATCACAAATTCAGGAATCGACTCGGGTTCGACTTTGAAAGTGGATGCACAGTCATAACCTATTCCTTGTCTCTCAATATTACTTAATGCGGGACTAAGAAGCTTCTTTTTAACAATCTTAAATGTGTATCTAAAGTGACATTGACCTCCCACGCATGTTCGAGATCACTCTCGAGTTGGGATACACGAGCTTTAAGTTTCTCATGAGTCTTCAATAAAGATTTAAGATCTCTCGTAAGTCTAGCCACAATGTTGGTCAAATCGGTCTTCTCCCTACTTACAACAATCAACTGCTGACATAAAGAAATATTCATCTTGTCGAGTTGACTCACCAATGCCTCACAGTCTCTCAAGATTTTCACCTAATTTTCCAAATCACACACCCTAAGAGACAAATCTTTATTAATCTTTTTCATTTTAAAGTCTTGGTATAAAAATCACTAAAAGATTTTTGGAGACCAGTCACTTAAATTCTCATCCTCACCCTCACTCTCTCTAGAATAAATCAAACATTATCGAGTCACTCATGTTTAAACATCTACTCATCGGTGTGGGACAAACTAGAAGTAATAACATTACTAGCGATGAAGTAATACATGGTTTATGTTGTTATTCTCGGCCTAAATCAATAGACTTGACGTCACTACTACTAAGATTGGCCTTATTTACAACTTTCTTTCCATATCTCTTAAGCCTAGTGGTACACTCACGTGCCTTAAGTCCCTTTCCCTCATACTCATAGCATATTATCTCATCTCTCTCATAAACCTTCTCTCTCTCTCTCTCTCTCTCTCTCTCTCTCTCTCTCTCTCATAGCATATTATCGGATATTTGTTGTCTATTCTAACCATGAGCAAACCCTAGCTACAGTAAAAAGAAAATGATGAATCTCTCCCCTCACAATTTGAAAATTGCAACAATACTATTAAAAGCAGGCCAGGGGCACCATTTAAAAGTTTTGAGCCCAAATTGTGGCCCCCAAACTTTTAGGGGCGATTGTGGATACCATTTTTGTCAATTGAAACCCATAAATGTAGTTGGACAAAGACCAAGTAAGAATAAAAGGCACTCGGACCAAATAATGAGTTCAAAGTGACGGTCAGAATAGAAAAATGTGACCAAGTCCATCCCCAAAATATCGGATGAGATATTCAATGGATATTGGATTAATGTGTTCCCGCCAAAACTCTTTCTCTCTCCTTTTAGAACTGAATATACATTGTACCCCTGGCCCTAGGCAAAGGGAATGTGAAAAAAACATCTCAAGAGTTACTTAATAAGAACAGTAGACCTCTCCGCGGACGTAGGCAATTCGACGAACCACGTATATTCTTGTGTTGTGTGATTGCTGCTATTTCTTTTATACTAGTGATTGTTTTCTTTTCATAAATTATTTGTGTTGATATTTTCGTCACCATTTATATATATATATATATATGTGTGTGTGTGTGTGTGTGTGTGTGTCCCTACGGACTTGGTACAGACCAATTTTCTTAATTTTGAGTCGATTTGTTTTTTAATTTTTATACATTTTAGGGTACCCTTAAAAAATCATTTTTTTAACTATTTTAAACAAATCGATCAACTTGTGTCAATTTTTAAGCAGTTTAAAACCGTTATATTTTGATGGATTGTTTAAAATAGCAAAACAATTCATTGTGAGATTATTTGCTTTAGGGGTACCTCAAATCTTTTGCTTCTTCATGCATATATAAAGTGATCAGTTACACTTTTGTGGTGGCTTCCAAAACCTTCAGACAGTGGGTATAGATTATTTCCCGCAATTGAATGGGATAATAATAGAAAAGGGAGTGATGTCCGGACTCAAACGTTTAAGCATAGAGATATTGTACAATTGAAGAGGGTGCCTGATGGTATATAATACGCGCTCCTCTTAAACTATTGCAATTAGTTTCCGTTTCGAGTGAGTTGGTTGATAGAATTCGTGGAGATGGGAGTGAAGATCGTCCAAAAATTCAACATAACCCCAAATCGATCATTTCTACTATACACCATCTGGGATGAATTATGAAAGCTTATCCTGATTCTTTTCACACAAGGTAAGATTAATTTATTTTATAATTTTATCAAATTTAAAATTGAATGTTCTCGTCCTCTTAATTTTATTATTTTTTTAATATATATCATCATGATTTATGTAATATGGACCAATTTCCAATTGTTTAAACTTTTATCCATTCATCAAATTGACATATATATATATATATATATATATATATATATATATATATATATATATATATATATATATATATATATATATATAGAGAGAGAGAGAGAGAGAGAGAGAGAGAGAGAGAGAGAGAGATTTACATACTACCTATACATACTACTCATGATGACCATTTTATTTAAAATAGGATAAGAAATTGACTTGATTTTTTTATGTTGTATTTAAACATTTCACGGAGTCCCACAAAAAAATTAGCTTAAAATAATTTATTTTGATATTTTAAAAAAATCAGTCAAAATATGTCAAATTTTAAACACTCACATATTTTGATCAATTTTTTTAAAATAGCAAAATTTTTTATTTTGAATTGATTTTTTTTTGCGGTTCCCTAAAATGTTTAAATAACACATAAAGAAAATCAATCCAAAAATATTTTATTACTATTTAAAAAAAATGGTCCCAACAGAACGTTCTCACTTAAGGCCCTCATAGGAGACTATATATATATATATATATATATATATATATATATATATATATATATATATACCCTAAGTTGCGAACCAATTTTGCTCTTATAGTAAAAAAAATTGGGTTGATTTTTTTACATGATATCTAAATATTCTGCTGACACCTTGTCAAAAAATTCAGCCAAAAATAATTTTTAACTATTTATAAAAAATAGTCACTATTTGTAAGTTTTTAAAAACTGTCATATGTCACATCGTTTCTTTTTAAATAGAAAAAAAGATTTTTTTTAGCTTAATTATTTTTAGGACATACATGGAATGTTAAGATAGCGTGTAAAAACAATGAGCCCCATTTTTTTACTATTTTTTCAAAATTAGCCTGCAACTTAGGACTCAACTGATCATACTTGTATGTGTATATATACAAATACATATACACCTAATCACTAATTTAGGACTATTTTCTCATTCTCATTTCATGAATATATGGGTAATAGTTTCTCTCTCTCTCTCTCTCTCTCTCTCTCTCTCTCTCTCTCTCTCTCGCTCTCTATTTATCTATCTATCTATCTCTCTCTCTCTCTCTCTCACACACACACACACAAACAATGTCCCAACAAAAAGACCCGTATAATTTTTATAACTTATATTCTCCATTTCATGTTTCACATAATTCTGGTTGCGTTTTAAAGATGATGATTTTACTTTATAAAAAAACACAAAATCAGAATGGGGTTTGGTTTTATTCTAAAATATTTAAGGTTTTTATTGCTAGAATTTTCAGAATTGTTATCTATAGTCACAAGATTGAATTCACATATTTTCAAGGGGATAGGGAAAATGAAAGGCATGAAACAAAGAAATGGTCGATAGAGGGTGGCTAAATACCATGAAGGTAGTCCCTTTGACCTACCATCAGAAACTCAAGTACGTGACTGATCGAGAAGTAATGGAGATCCACGGAGATCAAGCAATGGCAAGAAGGTGCTTCATAGCAACCATCCTCTCGAAACTAGAGAAGAAGGTCGAGAAGACCAAAGAGAAGGTCGAAAGGCAAGACGATTTCATATCTTCAAAATAGCAGTTAAAATATGGAAGCCCTAGAGTGGAGGAAACCACGATCTTCCCCTCTGAGTGGGTCGTTGAAAACTTGGAGGAGATAATAGTCAGTGGAAGCAAGAAAGACAAGAGTTTCTTGATCAAAACTTCTCTTACAAATCAAGAGAAGAAAGAATTGACGGTGCTACTGAGAAACAACCTAGACGTTTTCACATGGGAACCATACGAGATGCTTGGCATTGATCCCAGTGTAGTTTATCATCGGTTACACGTTGACCCCACTTTTAGGCCTATCGCGCAGAAAGCATGGCGAACCGCGTCCCAAAAGGATAAGGTTGTGGAGAAAAAAGTTGAAAAGCTGCTGGATACAGGATCCATATGGGAAGTTCAATTCCCTAAATGTCTATCCAACCCAGTAGTAGTTCCAAAGAGCAGTGGGAAATAGAGAGTCTGTATAGACTTCACTGACCTTAACAGGGCGTGCCCTAAGGACAGTTTCCCTCTCCCGAAGATTGACCAATTTGTGGACACCACAACAACTCACGAAAGAATGAGTTTTTTGGAGGCATATTTAGGATATCACCAGATTCCTCTATATGCACCAGACCAAGATAAGATCGCGTTTATTACCACCATCGGTTTGTACTGCTATAAAGTTATGCCCTTTGGGCTCAAGAATACAGGAGAAACATACCAACGGATGGTCACAAAGATGTTCAAAGACTAAATGGGGGATACTATAGAAGTCTACATTAACGATATGCTCGTAAAGAGCAAGCGCACAGAGGACCATCTCTCAGACCTATCAAGAACCTTCAAAATTCTCAAGAAGTATAGAATGAAACTCAACGCGAGCAAGTGTTCTTTTGGTGTCCAGTGAGGAAAGTTTATCGGGTACTTGGTCAGTAAGAGCGGCATTGAGGCCAGTCTGGACCAGATCGATGCAATCAATATGGTACAGCCCCCTTGCACAATACGAGACGTACAAAAGCTAACGGGCATGCTCGCTAATTTGAATCGTTTCATCTCAAAGTCCTTTGAGAAGTGCAAGCCATTCTTCCAACTCTTAAAAGTAAACAAGATAGTAGAATGGTATTAAGATTGCTCACAAGCATTGGAAGAGCTCAAGGCTTACCTTAGATCACCGCCTATGCTCGTTATACCTCAAGAAGATAATCCCCTATACTTATACCTCGTTGTCTCTAGTCATGTTGTCAATTATGCACTGGTGTGCAAAAAAGCATGAGTCCAACACCCATTTTACTATGCGAGCAAGACCTTATTGAATGACGAGCAGCACTACCTACCACTAGAGAAGCTCCCTTTTGCACTAGTGATAGCTTCGAGGAAGTTGAAGCACTACTTCGAAGCTCATACTATCATCGTCCTTACATCATTCCCCCTAAAGCAGTCATATGAAAAGCGAATCTATCTGGCAGACTATTTAAATGGTCAGTTGAACTCGGATGATTTGACATCCAATTTCAACCCAGGAATGCAATCAAGGGGCAGGTCCTCACCGATTTCATCGCAAAATTCACAAGCGAACAACCTTATGACCAGTTTCAACTCATAAAGAAAATGAAAGATCACCCATCAGTTGGAGTCTGATGACTATTTGTTGACAGAACCTCTAACTCAAAGGGGGCAAGAGTAGGCGTTGTGCTCGTTACTCCAGAAGATAAAATCCTCGAGCAAGAGATCAGGCTGGGATTTGAAGCCTCTAATAATGAGGTAGAATATGAAGCTTTGATAGCCGACCTGTAGAAGGCACAGGCACTAGGGGCAAAGGAGTTGCAGGTGTTCGGAAACTCATAATTGGTCTCCAATCAGATAAATGGGGACTTCAATGCAAGAGACTAAAGAATGGCAGTCTACCTTACCTTGACAAAGAAGCTAATGTCCAACTTTGAGGTAGTCAATGTCCAACAGTTTCCTAGAGGACAGAATAGCTATGCCAATGCCCTGGTGGCCCTAAGTTATGCAATCAATTCTGACTTAAAGAGGACGATCCCCGGCGATTTCCTTGCCCATCCGAGCATGAACTAGAGCCACGAGCTGACAAACATAGAACGGATGCTCCAGATTGAGTCAGCACCAAGTTGGATAGACCATTTGAGGGACTATTTAAAAGATGGTGCACTTCCAAATGATAAGAAGGTCGCTCATCAGATAAGAGTTAAAGCTTCTCTCTTTCACTTATCTCATGAGGGTAAACTATACAAGAGATCATTCACCGTCCCTTACCTTCAATGGGTTTACCCGAAAGACGTCGAGCAAGTTCTAAACGAATTTCACAAAGGAATATATGGAAACCATATTGGAGGGAGGTCACTAGCTTTCCGAGCAATGAAAGAAGGCTACTGGTGGCCATATATGCAAAGATATTCTGCAGTATATGCTCATAAATGCGAGAAATATCAACTTCATGCTCCTATGGTCCACCAACCTGCCAATGACCTAAGATCGCTTACCAGCCCAAGGCCTTTCACCCAGTGGGGGATGGACATCGTAGGACCTCTTCCTACCGTCGTCGGCAACCATAAGTTTTTATTGGTCACAACAGATTACTTCCCCAAATGGATCGAGTCAAAGCCACTAGAAAACATTCGAGATGCAAATATGATGAGGTTCATATGGAAAAACATAATTACCCATTTTGGAATCCTCATAACCATCAGCACTGACAACGAAACACAATTTGAGAGTGGCCCTTTCCAGAACTTCTACAGAGAACACATGATCAGGCACTATTTCAGCTCGGTAGCCTACCCCCGGAGCAACGGTCAAGCCAAATCTTCCAACTAAATAGTGATAGATGGGTTAAAGAAACGACTAGAGCGAGCCAAGGGAGCATGGGTGAGTGAGGTTCCACATATTTTTTGGGCCTACCGCACTACCCACGGTGAGAAACTAGGGAAACCCCATTCTCAAAGCAATCATCCCCTTTGAAGATGGCCTACTAACCATGAGAACCACCCTTGTCGACCAAGGCCGGAATGATGCAGCATTACTCACTAAACTTGACCTAGATGACGAATGCGGCGAACTTGCCTTAGTGAGGTTGGCTAGCTATAAGCAATAGCTCGCGAAACACTATAATAAGAAGGTCAATCCAAGGGAATTCCAGGTTGGGGACTACGTCCTAAAGAAAGTCCTTAACAGTGCAGTAAAACCATCAGACGATAAACTAGGGCCGAATTGGGAGGGACCATTCAAGGTGAGAAGAGATGATCTACAAGGAGCTTATCACTTAGAAACGCTGGAGGACAGAGAGATACCCCGAGCTTGGAATGCTTCCAACCTAAAAAAATTCTATTTCTAGCTTTCCTTCATTTATCTTTTACTACCTTGATGGAATTGGCAACTCATTTCTTATTTTTTTCGATTAATAAACGATTATTTAGCAATGGCATCTTATGAAGTGTTAATTCTTTATTAGGAACTTTATAACTTGCACATATTTTCCAAGCAATAGACACCTTACTCGAAACATAAAAGCAAGGTATCACCCTCCTGAGGTCTTCATTATGAAATATGAACAACCTCCTAGCATTTCCCCGACAATATATGTAGCCCTACAGGGGACCCTTAGGAAATTAGACCAAAAATGAATTGGTCACCAAACTATATTTGGTTCAGAAAACCTAATCGGATAGAACATCCAATACCAGGTGTGTCCTCGCTATTGCCACACTTAGGCCGTAGGGAGTGTGACGACACGACCTAAAATGTAAAGTGGGGAATACTGGTATCTTATAAGCATACTGGACTGGGAGGATACTCACTCAACAAAACAACCCTACCAATCTAGTCGGCCACGAAGGGCCCAAGATAATCAAGTGGAAAATAAATGAAGTAAAAAAATATACAATGCATATTTAATCGGCAAAATCGCCGAAGACATAAATATTACATTACTTCATTACATGTAAAATGAGTTACATTCGGTAAAATCTTAATGAGGATGAGGCATCTGAAAAAGATGATCAGCTACTTGTGCTCTTCGACCATCGTACAGATGAGGAGCCAATTCCTCCTCGACCTCATTCACATCTGACTCTAACAGTTGCTTGGGGATATCATCTATAGGGACCCACTGGTCATCCCTCCTGAAATGATTAGGCCTCGGAGTTGAAGGAGAGATCTCGTGATGGTACCAGATTACTGAGTTCCTGAGGGCTTGCAGCTCCCTAAGGGCACTCAACCATCCCCTAATAAAGGACAACTCTTTAAACTCTGACAACCTCATCTGAGAATCTGTCCAGCCTTCGTCATAACCATCAGCCCACACTCGCTGAGGACCTTTCTTGAACAGATGCCTCATCCGTGTGATATCTCTTTGTAGTCTAGTAGCTATCATGTAAGCTCATTTAACATCGACACGAAGATCGTCAGCCTACCTAGATGTGCCTCCATCAACTGCGCCAGCTCGCGGACCAACCGATGAAGAAGATCACCTTAAAACTTGTGGCGCAATGCTTGGTGCATGCTCCTTGAGTCATAATACCTCTCTCTTCAGAGTCTCATTCTCCTGTTGAAGAACTTCTCCAACTTGGTTAATTTCGGAGGCATTTAGAAGCGTGAATCTTAAAGTATTCACTTCCTCTTGAACAGAGGCACTAACTTTTTCCATCTCCTAAAGTCTAACCTTCAGTTTGGCGATGAGATCTAACTGGTCCTTAAAGTTCTTATTCCTCAACCTGAGAGACTTGCAGATCCTAACAAAGTCTTTGCGATCTTGATTGCTCGGATTAGGACTAAGAATCCTTCCCAGTTGAGAGGTGGCACGTATATATTCATATATATCAATCAACTACAAACCATAAAGAGCAGTAAAGAACAAAAGAATCAGTATGCTGAAGGGAAAGTCTTTTCATTTCATTCAAAAATGGAGGATCAGAGTACATCGATAATCAGAAAAGAACAGTACAAACAAATCAAAAATACATAAGGAATCCTTGAGACAAACTAACTGGCAACCTTAGCTTGTTTAGAGGTAGCTGGCTACTTCCCCTTGTCAGCAGTAGTAGCAGCACCTCCCCTGGAGGGAACTGCTGTTCCTCGAGAACAAGGAGTATCGGTAGAGACAGACTAAGAAGTAGGAGCAACATCTCTAATGATCAGGGCAGGAGCCTCAGCAGGTGCATCCTCCATAACGGGCTTTAGACCTAGGTCATGCTCATTAAATAAAGGAGAATTTATGTCCACCCCAACAGTCAGAAGAGACTTGTTCCAGTCCTTCTTGAAGTTCAACTGGTTGATATAACCAATTTGAACATCGACATCATCATATGTGGCGGCTCAACTGGTGTTGTAAGAGATTTCCTTAAGGGTGGCTGCTTTAGACTCCACATTCTCTAACTTTGTTGTTAGCACCTAATTTTCCTCCACCACAGCTAGCTTGCTTGTCCAGACAAGGTCGTAGGACTATCTCAACTCATTCAGCTCCTTTATCGCCTGCTTCTTCCCTCTATTAGCATCAATAAAGGAGAGATCGGAGGACTTCTGGGCCTCGTTAGCAGCCTTCGAGCTGGCCTCCAGCTCAGCATTCCTCCCCTGCATCTCAATATTTTACCTTTACAGATCGACCTTCGCCCTTACCATCTCATCGCGAGTACGGTAGAGTACGACAAAATCAGTCACAAACTGCAAAGAAGAGAAATATTAAACAGAATGTTATAAGAATGGAGAAACATTAAATTATAAATTATAAACATAAAGGAGAAAAGAAGACTTACCAAGACTAGCCTTTGGTTCGCCTCCAGAGCTAACTGGTCTGTACCCATCGCCTTCTGACGATCTGTAGGAAAAATTGCTCTTTCGAGCAATGCAAGAGCTAATTACAAAGAGAGGGAAACAGATGCCCCATCGGGCAAAGCAAACATGGGCACCAGAGCATGCTTGACCTTCGTTCTCATCTCATCTCTCCTTCTCTCCTCTTCCCTCTCCTTCTTATCCCTCTTAGCCCTCCTCATGTCCTCCACTTTCCCTCTTTCCTCCACCCTTTTCCCCTTTTCCTCTCTTTTTCTCTCTTTCTCTTTCAGTAGCTCCTCCTCCTTCCTCTTCTTCTCCTGCTCATGAACAGTAGACTGAGAACCAGTGGCAACATCCCCACTGCCAGACTTTTGCTTCTTCAACCGCTGAGCAAGAAGCACATCATCATCATAATCATGGATCAGGTTCCTCCTGGGGGGAGCCATTTCCTCGCTAGAACTACTAGATGTACTTGAAGACTCTTGAGCCTCAGAGACCTCTTCCGAGCTATAAGATCCTTCACCTTTAGAGCTTGCCTCACTGGGATCACCTTCAGCACCTCAGGAATGATGTCTATAAGCCGCGCGATAAAATTGGACCTGATGTTCTTGTACTCTAGAAGAAAAGTAGCTGATCGAGGATGTTCACCATCGGCCAAAGATTCTGTAATATTCCAAGCTTTAATCAGCTCGGCTGCTCGAACCTCACTAAGGGCAGGTTCCAAGTTCTTTATCCTCGCTGAAAAGATAACAGAAGAATATCATAATAATCAAACATTAACAGAAAAACAAATGAGCAGAGCAAAGGCTAAGATTACCTATGTACTCCTCCCCATAAAGGGGACTGTGAATCTGTCAGACCTCGACCCCTCAGTATGGGGGGGGGGGGACTGCCAATTTCTAGCAAGAAAAACCTCTTGCCAGTAATCCTTGTGGGAATCAGGTAGGTTTAATACCAATACCCTATCACGACTCCTGGCCTTGAGGTAAAGAAGGCCAGAACTAGTTCGAGAGAAAGAATAACAAAAACAAATTTTAGCAAGCCCTAAATTGGTGCCATAGAGTTGGTTTATTCTATGGACCCCATTAACTATCTTCCAAATATTTGGCGAACACTGTGCAGGAACGATGTTGAAATAACCAAAGAAATGTAAAAATAAATTTCTCGGAGGGAAGGTGAGGCCCCTTTGGGACAACAAGAGGACATGAATCCAATGAGCGTCCGCTATCTCTCTGACATTTTTAGGGACAGAGGCGCACTCAATATCTACCCAGTCTGGGATACTATAGAACTTTCTAAACTCAGACAGGAATCTATTGCCTATCTTTGTCATTGGTAAACCCTAATTACAAATTCAAAGAAATCTCAACAGAAAACACACACACACACACACACACACACACACACAGAGAGAGAGAGAGAGAGAGAGAGAGAAAGGGACTTATGGAATGGAAGCTTGGCTTGGGACGACGCGAGGTCACAAGCACAAACGATGAAGAAGATTGAAAGCAAAAAATGGAGACCTCAGGACGAAAGCGCACTAGCGGAGCTTGAAGAAGATAAGAAAATATTAAGAATCTTGAAATGACAGTATGGAAATGCTACTCCAAATGACTTTTTAAACGTTTCCAATCATAATGCATAAGACACGAAGCAGGCTGCCGCCTAAATTAGTTCAGAAGTACTTCAATCTTGAAAAGAGTTACACGATTAATAAGAGAGCCATTATGATAAATCATTTAAATTTATTGAGCCCAAAATTGTGGCCCAACAACTTTAGGGGCAATTGTGGGTCCTAGATTTGTTGTTCTGACCCAAGACAGGACCAAGACGAGTAACCCAATAAAAAAGGCCCAAAGTCTAGGAGCCTTGCATCCAAATTAACTCAAGTTACGACTCATTAAACACCTGAAACCTCGGAGGGAGATATTCTCAGAATTTTGGACTGACGTGGTGGTTTGCAACACCCCACTAATGAACTAGTATATAACAAACACTAGGCCTGGGGCAAAGGCATGCATTGTATTCTCTGTAAAACACTCCCCGGGGTATATAGAAATAATACTGAGAGCACCACTGTGGACGTAGGCATTCTTGCTGAACCACGTAAATACTGTGTCGTGTGATTGGCATCTTTCATATTCTTTATTTACATTGCTGATTGCATTTTTCTCATTTATTTGCGTTGAAATTAAATGTCACCACACCAAGTATGTTAATCGCGGTGGGACAAAGTCTTTTGTCCAATACTTGTATGAAGATGGGGTAATTTTTTTAGCACATAAAATTTGTTAAATTTTAATTTATGTGGATACATGTACTTATGTATTTTACTTTCGTATGTTAATAGGAAAGTAATGCATATGAGATGTTGAAAGGAAAAATTGAAGTATTTTATGATACTCATTGGACGAAAGACAACGGGTGGATTAGTAAAGACGCAGAGTCTGACTATGTAAGTATATAACAAAAAATAATTTTACATGTTTAAACATAAAGCATTATTCCCAAGCCATGCGACCTGGATAGATTTTTATTGAAATGGGTGGATGGAAGTTGTTGGATTATTGATTTGTGTCACAACAAGTTGGACTTCATGAATAAATAAAGGAAATTTTGTCGCTTTTTAAAAAAAATAAAGTGAAATCGGTGGAAATGATGCATTGATGATTTACTTGTATTTATAGTTATTGGATTAGTGATTTGTATGTCACAGCATATTGGATTTCTTAAATAAACAAAGGAATCTATATCGATTTTTTTTTACGTTTAAAAAATAGTTAAACTGATAGCGTAACATATTTTTTTCTTCGTAGAAAAAGATGATTGAATTGCAAAAAAGCTTGGAAGACTCTGATGAAGCATCAATATGTCAAAAAGTCCTTGGATAGAGGTCCGGATACATAAAGGGTCTTGGTACCTGACCTTTGAAATCACTATGCATGAAGAATTTTGATTTGGAGAACAAAAGGTTACAAACAGAGATCGTACATTTGAAAATCCAAGTCCAAGATCTTGTGTCAGATGGCTACAATGAAGGCCACCTTACTGCTAAATAACGATGCTGCTTCCGAGGAAGATATTACTGAAGGATCTTTTGTCCCTTCGAATCAAGTTGCATGATGACAAGTGTTTGAGTTTATCATTTTGTTTGTGATGAGAAAACTAGTTTAAACTCATCTCTTAGTTACGAAGTATTATTTACTTTTGAGCTTCATTGTGACATTAATAGTAGTACATTTATATTTGGAATATTATATAACATCTTTTAATTATGTGTGTTTCACAATTTTTATTTATTTATTTCATTATTTAATATAATTTTGCAACAAACTAAATGTTGCAACGAAAAATACTATTACAAAAGACTATTAGCAACGAAGAACTGCCATTTGGAAAAAAAAAATTAATTCCCTCAAAATATTTTTCGCGAGGATATATTAGTTTCGTTTGTAATGAAATATTCATTGTAATATATTTTTAGTCGAAATACGAGAACTTTTTTGCAACTAAAAAGAGTGTTACAAAAGACTTTTAACAATGTATAATTATCATTTGGCAAGGAATTGTAATTCTCTCAAAATATCTTTTGCAAGGATTTGTTAGTATCTTTTGAAACGCAATATTCATTGTAAATGGCTTTTAGTCAAAACACAATAACTTTTTTGCAACAAAAAAAAGTGTTACAAAAGACTTTTAGCAATGTAAAATTAACATTTAGCAAAGAATTTGAATTCTCTCAAAATATCTTTTGGATTGATTTATTAGTATTTTTTGCAATGAAATATTCATTGCAAAAGCTTTTTAATCACGATATGAGAACTCTTTTGCAATGAAAAATCTTGTTTTCCCCAACGAAAAAATTTCATTAAAACAATATTTTTAGCGATGATGACAAAATTTCCTTTCAAAAGATCTATAACATGATGGCTAGTGCGAGGAACACTGCGAGTAAAAAAAATCATTGCAAAAGGTATTTTGCAACGAAATTTGTTCTTGTAGCGAGTAAAAAAAATCATTATAACTTTTGCAACGATTTTTTTTCCTTGATAAAAGCCATAATTCTTGTAGTGATTGTTCTTACGAATCGAAAATTGTAGAGCTAACATTGGCTTGACCTTGAGGAGGTCTTTGGCCTTGAGCCAGAATTTTGCCCTTTTCTTGGACACTCAACAAGGTTTGCAACTGAGATATGTTCGAATTCATCTTGGTGAACATGCGCTCAAACCGAGCATCGGTGGCATTTTGAGATTGCATAAACAGGTTAAAATTGTCCTTAGAGGTCCTTCGCGGTGGTGTTACGTATGGGCATGGGGGAGGTCTTTGCATATTATGCTGTGGAGGTGGTGCTTGCTGAAATTCAGGAGGGGGTGGAGGTAGGGAAACTTGTGAATTTGGATTCAACGCAGCTTATTATTGCCTGTAGCTAAAACCATGATAGTTTCTCCATAAAGGATTATACGTGTTCCCATGTGGGGCGTTAAAGTTTCCCCTGAATGCTCCTATAGCCTTTCAACTGCTCGGTATGCATAGCCTTGTAGGCGAAGATCATCGGACATGTCTTTGTGGAATGGCCTGCCACACATATAGCGCGCACCTTTTTTTTCACAGCACGGGTGAATCCGGGGATGTCTCTCAATCGGACGTGAAGTAGATCTCTCACACCCCTCCCAAACTGGTCAAATTAACGGTCTAATAAACAGTCTCTATCTAGTTGGTATATACCGGACGCAATTGGAGTAGTGGATACTTGTCTAGGTCGGGTTTGGTCATTAGGACCAGATGCGTCCCATGCTTGAGTAGTCTCGACGACGTTCTTAAGATGGGAATCAGCATCACTTGCATCTAATTCCCCAAATGGTCTTTCAAACATTGTCTGAACAAGTGTTTAGACGCCATTGTAAACCCAAAACTCGAAACCACAAACCTAAAACCCAAAACCATAAAACCCTAAAACCCTAAACCCTAGACCATAAACCCCAATCCCCAAACCCCAAACCCTAAACCCTAAACCCTAAAACCCTAAAACACTAAACCCTAAACCCTAAAACCCTAAAACCCTAAACCCTAAATCTAAACCCCAAAGCCCTAAACCCTAAACCCTAAACCCTAAAACTAAAACCCTAAGGCCAAAACCCTAAACCCTAACCCTAACCCTAACCCCCCCAAACCTTAAAACCCTAAACTCTAAACCCTAAACCCTAAACCTCGAAACCCTAAACCCTAAACCCCAAATCCTAAACCCTAAACCCCAACCCCAGTACCCTAAACCCAAAAACCCTAAAACCTCAAAACCCTAAACCCTAAACCCTAAACCCAAGTGTATGGAAAATCCTGCCATCTTTTTGTAAAGTTTGAAGCTAATCACAAAGCGAAACGGGGATATTCTGAGTGGGTTATTATATGCGGTTCGATAGGACCATAGCTAATCATTCATTAGAAGGGACCAATCTTTTCGATTAGGATCGATGGTCTTCTCGAAGATATTCTTGATTTCCCGATTTGCTAACTCGGACTGCCCATTCGTTTATAGGTGATAGGTCGTTCCAACCTTATGAATGACTCCATACTTTCTCATAACCTTATCGAATGGCCTATTTCAAAAATGTGGGCCATTATCACTAATTACCACCTTTGGAGTACCGAAGTGAGAGAGTATGTGTTCCTGCAGGAACTTTATCACCACTGTGTTGTCATTCGTCCGGGTAGCTATTGCCTCTACCCATTTGGAGATGTAGTCTACCACAATGAGGATGTATAGGAAACCAAATGATGGGGAAATGGGCCCATAAAATCGATACCCCAACAGTTAAAAATCTCAATAATGAGAATAAGTCTTAAAGGCATAATGTCTCATCGAGTAATCGCTCCCATTCGTGACACATATCGTAAGATTTACAAAAGTATTAACATACCGAAACATTATAGGCCTGTAGAGACCGCTTTGAAGGATTTTAGCGATCGTCTTTTTTATTGAGAAGTGACCTTCACATGCTTTTCAATGACATAATTGGATGACCTTAGGTATTTCATCATTCAGTACACATCGTCTGATGATTTGGTCTGCACAATATTGGAAGAGGAATGGATCGTAATAGAAAAACATGTATGACCAAGCAAGGAACCTCTTCTTCTCTTACGGTGTCCAATCGGGAGGGATGACTCCCGTGATGAGATAGTTAACTATATTCGTAAACCAAGGGAGAAAAGAGGTAGTAAAAAGTTACTCATCCACAAAGTATTTGTCTATGGGTATAGGATCGCTAGGTACATTAAACGAAAGCCAAGATTATGAATATAGTTAAATATGGGTATAGGATGACTCATCCATAAAGTATTCGTCTATGGGTATAGGATGACTTTTTTACTCCTTTTTTTATCTTCAATGGAGAGATTAAACTCTTGTAAGAGTAGGATCCACCTTATGAGGTGCGAATTTACATCTTTCTTTGTAAGGAGGTAATTCAGCGTCTCGTGGTCAGTGAAATAAGTAATGGGTGAACCGATGAGGTAGGAGAGAAATTTCTCCAGAGCAAATACTATCGCTAGCAATTCCTTCTATGTGGTGGAGTAATTAAGTTGAGGTTCGGTTAGCGTAGTAGATGACATGAGTTTTCTTGTCTTTCCATTGGCCCAAAACAACCCCTATCGCAAAATCACTCGCATCACACATAAGCTCGAATGGTAAGGACCAATCTGGAGCTTGCACGATGGGAGTGGAAACAAGCATGCTTTTTAATTTATCAAAAGCACATTGGCATAGATTATTCCACTCGAACGGGGTGTCCTTCACAAGAAGATTACTCAAGGTTCTAGCGATGGCGTTAAAGTCCTTGATAAACCTTCTATAAAACCTTGCATGGGCCGCGAAAGAGTGCACATCTTTTAGTGATTTCGATAGGGGTAGCTTAGTTATGACATCGATTTTTGCCCTATCTACTTCAATTCATTTGGATAAAACGACGTGGCCAAGAAATATTCCTTCGGTGACCATGAAATGGCACTTCTCCTAATTAAGAACCAAGTTCTTTTCCACACATCAGGCGAGTACTTTTTCCAGATTTGTTAGACAATGATCAAAAGAGGTGCCGAAAATGCTGAAGTCATCCATAAATACTTCAAGTCCTCTTTCAACCATGTTGCTAAAGAGACTCAACATACACCTTTAAAAAGTCGCGAGTGCATTACAAAATCCAAATGGTATATGTTTGTAGGCAAACGTACCAAAAGGACATGTGAAAGTCATCTTTTCTTGGTCAATCACACCTACCTCTATTAGGTTATATTCAGAATAACCATCAAGGAAGAAATAATATGGGTGTCCTGCTACTCTTTATAGTATTTGATTGATGAATGGTAAGGGGAAATGGTATTTCCTTATTCCCGCATTGAGTTTCTGATAATTAATGCATACCTGCCACCCGGTGGTGGTACGTTAGGTAATGAGTTCACCCTTGGCATTCTCAACCACAGACATTCCCAACCTCTTTGGGACAACTTGTATAGGACTAACCCCTTTGCTATTCGAGATTGGGTAGATGATCCCGACATCCAACAATTTAATAATTTTTACCATCACCACCTCTTTTATGGTAGGGTTCAATCTTCTTTGCATTTCCCTCTACGATTTCACGTCCCCATCGAGGTGAATTTTATAGGTACAAATCAGAGGATTTATACCCTTTAAATTTTCTATGAACCAACCAAAAGCACTTTGGTGCTTCCTCAATATTGATAAAAGTTTACCCTATTGCTCTTTGTCTAGTCTAGAGGAGACAACAATAGCAAATGTCTCATCCTCCCCTAAATACGCGTATTTGACATTGGAGGGTAGTTTCTTTAATTCGAGGTTAGGGAATTTTTCATCGGAGGGAACCATGTGTGACTCCCTTGATGGTAGTTCCTTGAATCCCGAAACCTAATTGATATCTCTCTAATCCTCGACCAACGCTCTCTTATCTAGTATGGCTTTTAAATCCTCTACTTCATGCTCAAATGCAGTGTATGGGTTCTCACTCTCAATTCCTCCCATTAAACAAGCTTCTAACGCATACCATCCCATAATTATCTCAATGTGCTTGTCTATTACCTTTTCGATGAGGTCGACCGAATGGATATCATCTTCGTCACGCACTTGGTTAGCAACGTTGAAGAAGATCATTTTGAGGGTCATGTTCCAAAAAATGAGTTGCATTTGCCCATTTCTAATATTAATCAAAGCATTGGTCGTGGCTAAGAATGGGAGACCTAGAATGATAGGAGCATGATTGCTAGAGTGAGTGGAGGGATCTATATCCCAAATGAAAGTTTTGACACCCCGCCCAATTAAATATCCGGTGATCAGTCCTTTATAAAATTTATAACAGAATGTTCGGTTGGTTCATTCTTAGCATCACTGTCGAAAAATTAAATCTAGTTAATTACGTAACATTTAATTAAGCTAGTGTCAAAACATTTTCCAATTTAACTTAAAACCAATTAATTTAATAAATTTTGAACAGGTAATTATAAAACATACACATGAATAGAATGCTGACTGAATCAATACAGAATAAATAAGATTGGATAAAACCTTCCAGTTCAAAGTTACAAACCAAACCATAATAAATACTCAATCCAAATGAAAAGAACTACTAAGTAAACAAAGTACAACCCTACTAATGAGAATGGGTGACACATGCCCGAACTGAGATATCTGAACTAGGAACTGAATGAAATGGGAGAAGAGTCTAATCTCAATGACCCGCAACCTCTACAACAGCTGCAGCTCGGAAAACCATCCAAGTATCTAGAACTGATGTCCTCGTGGCTGGGCACCTGTACTAATACACACACACACACACACACACACACACACACACACATATATATATAGCAAAAGAGAGAAGAAATGCAAGAAACGGGTCAGAGCCCGATGTATAAAAATATTTATTTTAGCAAGTATTAAAAATAGGTTCAAAAAACAAGTCTTATACGCATGTTAGTTACCGAACTCTCACATGAGTTTCTCACCTCGCATCTCTTGTGCACGCCTTACGTACATCTAATCTCCCCCTAGTTATACCACCCAGTCTAACTAGACAAAAACCATACTAATACTAACTATGATCACTAGTAGTATTCCCGTATCGCCCATACAATACGCTATTCAAATATTTTATCTCACATAAATAAGTTTCATTATTCTCCGTTCAAAAGATAAATCTTTTATCCACTAAAATTATTTTATTTCTCATTTCCACATTATCTACTAGTTTCACATAGTAGAAAGTTCCCCAAGTATACTCATATATATATAGTCTCATCAACCTTATATATATACACAAATCCTGCACCCTTAGGATAAAACCTCTTGGCGCAATGTAATGATTATTATTATTACCAAGTCTACTAATTTCACACAATAGAAATATTCACAAGTTCACACACACACACACACACACACACATATATATATATATATATATATATATATATATATATATATATATATATATATATAGTAACATCATCCCTATACATATATATATAATAACCCTGCACCCCCAGGCTAAGACCCAATAGTGCACCCATCAAGAGAATCTTGTATCCCCGGGTTAACACCCATTAATTCACCTATCAATAGAATCCTGCATCCCCGAATTAGCACCCATTAATGCACCTATCAAGAATAATCCAGCACCCCGGGGTTATCACCCATTAGCGCGCCTATAACAATAATCTTGTACCCCCGGTGTAAAGTGTGGAACCCCCTAAATTTAAAATTACTTGTTCAAAAGTAAAAGCAATTTCCTTTTTAAATATGCAGAAGCGAGATGATTGTTCAAACACAAAAACAACAAATTTTAATTTCTTGAAAATTAAAATTAAACCCAAGTGAAAAATAATGGAACACACACTTATGTTAATTTCACTTAAACAAAAATAATTAACTCCAGTCCTAGAACTTTGCCTAAGTCATATTTTCAATATTCCCAAATAGGCCAAACCAATTTTAACAAATGACTTGAATTAAATAAACATTACCCAAATTTAATTTAGCACCAAATTAAATACTTAGTGATTAAAAACCAATTTTATCTTTTTACCTAAGCATGTGTTCTAGGTGATTATGCGACAGATAAAATAAATAATGAATCCACTACGCCGCGATGTACAAGAAAAACTCACAACGGGAAAAAACCTCAGACGGCCCTAGCCACAAATCCACTAAGTATGATTTTACAAATACAAGACAGTAAAACTTACAACACTCGACTCGATCCCTTTCAAGCCCCGACGCTCCTTCTTGTATATACCTCCTCCTAGCGAATAACCACGGGGCTCCACCGCGGTCCCGAAATCCATCGATCGGACTTTATATGATCATCGCCACCCAAACTAGGAGCCTTTCTCCATGTGGGTAAATCAACGCAAACTTCTTCTTCTTTGTGGGATGTAGAAGCAAACCCAAACGAACTCTTCAATCGGTAGAGTAATAGCCGATGCCAAACACTCCAAGCAATGATATATGTATATATATATATGAAACTTGGAATAAATAATATGGGTGTAAACTAGAGTGTTAAATGATTTTTCCTTCGAAAACTTGGACACTCAAAACATGAACTTTTTCTTTTTCAATTTTACTCTTAAACTCACTCTTGGAGGTAGATGTGTATGAAAAAGTTAACTTTCCAAAGTTGGTTTCCGCACTTAGATATTCAGTCAAAAGTTAGTGGGGAAAGATAATGGGAAAGTGGGTGAAAACTATCAAAAACTCCCATTTAACTATTCCTGCCAAATCTCGTTCGAACGAGATTTTTCGTTGGAACGAAGTCTCATTCGAATGGCCTTCTAATGGCATTCTAACGAAGTTCTAGAGTCTTAAAAGATGAACTCCTTATAAATCTCGTTGAAAATCTCGTTCGAACATCCATCTTATTCGAACGACATTTCGAACGAAGTTACAGAGGCCAAACTGGGAACTCGTTGGCAAACTCGTTCGAACGACAATTGGTTCTAACAAAAAACTCGTTCGAACGAAACATCGAATGAACTTCCAAAAATCTTTATATTTCGATTTTTAGCCCATAAACTATAGTTTAAAGTTTTATTTAAAACTTTCTAAAAATAAACAACAGTTTTAAAACAAACTAACACCCAATAAAATGTTCCAAGCTCCTATATATATATGTAATGCATTTAACTTTGGAGAATGGAACCAATGTTGTTGACATAGAAATGAGACACTTTAAACTCGGCATTTTGATGAAGCTTTACACACTTGGCCGCTACGTCTTCAACAAACACGTCATAGGCTTGAAATAGGTACATAGAACACTATCCAATGACATAAATGTTTTTGTCCGGAATTGAGCCAAAATTACAATGGACTCAATTGGAAATTTGTGTCCTTACAAATCTCCCCCTTTGGCTATTCCGAGACAAAAACTAAACAAAAAATCCTAAAGGGACGTCAAGCTCACAGACTTAAAACATCCTGCCCAATACTTGACACAAGACCCAAGGACCAAAACACTTTGCTGATGAAGTTGCCACTTGAAAGATTTCCTGCACACTTAAGCAAACTATCAAATGCATAGGGAATATCAAAATATATAATGCAAGTAAAATAAGTACTCCCCATAAATTAATTATCCCATTTAGCAATGTGATCTACCTAAGAAGGTCGCGACTCCCCCTAAGATAAATCTCCCCAAACTAAGTTACGATTACAGTAGGATAGATTAATTCCCCCTATCATTCTCCCACTTTTTGTTCAGGAATAGGCAAAGGATAAGAGATTAAGAACCATTTAAAGCATATGGGCAACAAATCAACTAGTCCACATAAAGATAGGAATATCAACTATGATGCGATAACAAATGATAACAATTGATTGTAATAATCGAAGCATGTGATATCGAAACAAAATTCGTAACAAGATAGATTCCAAAAATGAAGTAAACACATAGATGGACTAGAGATCAAGGCAAAGAAACAAAAATATCATATATATACATACTCTTGATACACCTATAAATCATAAGCACACATATATAGATCTAAACACCAAGATGACAAACACAAAATATATTATTAGTCTTTTGACACTCGTATGGCAAAAATGTGTCATATGAAAACGGAAATGTAGGGGTGTGAACTAGCAACAATTAAATTTAGACCCAAACACTTAAAACATGTTCATGGAGTTCTCATTTGATTGTAAACTTTATCACATTTGAATATAACCTCATGTGACAATATAAATTGAACTCAATGAACAAACATACACAACGCATACAAGCCTAGAGTATTGATGATTCTACAAATCAAATAGAGTCATGACAATAAAAGCAACAAGGATAAATGGACGTTGTGCAAAACGTTGATATACCATCCAATCTCCCTCAATCAGCATATATATTCTTTTTATTTTGAATGAATATATCAAATAAACATAGGCCTTGGCAATGATTTTTCTTTTTAATGCCATTTTTCTATTTTTAGGACTTTGGACCACGATTTTTCTTTTAGGTCCATTCAAACGGTGGCTTACTATTCTTAAAGGATTATTATTCCTTTCGGAGCCATTCCCCATGCACATTTATATATATCATTTTTTTATCTCACAAATCTCACGTGCAACGGATTTTGACATGCATTAGTCCTCCTAGGTCACAAATATGTAGATGACAAAATTGATAGGAGAACATCTCACAAATCTCAAATATACATATGAAGTTAAATTTCAAAAGAGCTCGTGCATGTGTGAATAGAGGCATCTAACAACAGAATCCATTTAATCAATGCAAAATCCAACTACTCCATGTAAGCATGGTAAAGAACATCTTAAGAATTTAAAAATCTAAACCAAAGGTTCTAGCTGCATGGAAGCGTAAAAGAGGGGATTCAGACACAAGTATATGCCACAAAAAGTATGTCAAACAAAAATGCACACGAAATAAAAATCTTTTTGAGTTTTTGAATTTTTTTAACAAAAGTAAAAAAAATATAGACTCGAAAGACAAACAAAAATCATTTGTATTTTTCATTAAGCCCAAATTACTAAACAAATAAAACACAAATGATAAATAAAAATCTTTTTATATTTTTCAATTAAAGCAACTAAAATGAAATAAATATAATACAAAAGATAAATAAAAATCATAATTCTAGCATGTGATAAAGCATGAAGCATAGACTAGAAGATGATTAAACAAGCATACATTTAGAATAAAAATATAGCATGAAGTACAAATGCTAAAGTATGCAAACACTAACACATTCAACCTTTAGATTTAGCAAGGGAGGATGCATGTGAAATTAAAGGAGAATCAAAAGTCCTCTTTTGTAAAGTTGAAAAAATCGATTCGCCCGGAGGGTCGGTCCCCCGATTTTAATTTCTTATAAAATTATATTTCCTTTTATGTAGATCGAGATGCGGAAGCGTTAGGAGATGGTTCAACAAAACAAACAAACACCAAATTTTAATTTATATTTCAAATTAAATTTAAACACAAGTGAAAATTAATAAAACACACACAAATATTAATTTCACTTAAACCAATTAATTCAAGTCCTAGAATTTGCCTAAGTCATATTTTTCATTTAAACAAATTAGGCTAAACAAATTTTAACAAATCACTTGAATTAAATAAACAATTACCCAAATCTAATCAGCACCAAATTAAACACGTAGAGATTAAATTAAACCAATTTTATCTTCTTTACCCAAGCATGCGTTCTAGATGATATTGCATGATTAAAGAAAATAAGTAATCACTACGCCGCGATGTACGAGGAAAAACCCAAAACGAGAAACAACCTCGGACGGCCCTAGCTTCAAATCCACTAAGTACGGAATTACATTTACCAGACAAATGACTTACTTCCTCAACTCGAACCCCCTCAAGCCTTGATGTGTCTTCTTGTAACCACCTCTTCCTAGAGGATAACGACGGAGCTCCATCGCAATCTTGGACTTACCAATCGGACAATAGGTACACCGTCAACCACACGTGGTGTCTTTACCACATGAGAATGCCGCAGCAAAATGAACTCTTCTTCTTTGAGGGATATAGTAGAAAACCCAAACTTCTCTTTGAACGGAAGAGATGAACCCGGTGCCAAAACTCCAAGCAAGATGTATATATATTGAAACTTGGATAAACAAACAATTGGGTGTAAACAAGAGTGGTGTATATTTTTCTCTAAAAATCTCCCTCAAAATAAGAACGTTTTCCTTAAGAAATTTAGCTCTCAATATCTCTCTAAGAGATGGAATTGAATAGAAAAGTTAAGTTGGAAAATGTTATTCCCGCACATAATAAAATCTGAGAAAAATCAGTTAAGAAACAAGTGGGGAAGTGGGAGAAAACAGCTTAAAAACTGCCAAAAATTGTTCCTGCCTGGCATCTCGTTCGAACGACATTTCGTTCGAACGAAATCTCGTTCGAACAAGTCTTCTAACGAAGTTCCAGTATGAACTCGTTAGAAGCTCATTAGAAATCTGGTTCGAACGACATTTCAAACGAAGTTCTAGTATGCCATAATGGGAAGTCGTTGGTAATCTCATTTGAACGACAATCTCGTTCGAACGACACTTCGAACGAACTCACATAATGCTAAAAAATTCTTTTTAAGCCCAGAAACTTTTATATACTTTATATATAAGTTTTATTAGAAAACATTCTAAAAAAAACACAGTTTGAAAACCTAACACCCAATATAAACTGTTCCAAGCTCTTATATATATATACGTAATTCATTCATACCTTGGGAGCATGGAACCATTGTTGATGACGTTGAAACGAGGCACATAAACCACGACAATTTGATGAAGCTTTATACACTTGGACGCTACGTCTTCAATAAACATGTCATAGGCTTGAAAGATGATCAAAATACTCTATCCTATGACTCAAACGTTTTTGTCCGGAATTGAGTCAAAACTACAAAGGACTCAATTGGAAATTTGCGTCCTTACAAATCTCCCCCTTTGGATATTCCGGGACAAAAACTATACAAAAATCCTAAAAGGTCGTCAAGCTCTACTAGACTAATAGAAAGTCCCACCCAAAAATAAAAATACAATGCTTGACACAAACAACCCAAAGGATCAACAATCTTTACCGTTGAAAGTTTCCGCTTTATAAAATAACTCCTCCAAACTTAGGCAAACACATTGCACGCATAGGGAATATCAAAATAGTTAATGCAAGTAAAGTTAATTACTCCCCCTAAATTAAGTCTCTCCATTTATCAAATATGATCAACTTAGAAAGACGTCCCCCCTAAGATAAATCTCCCTTAAACTAAGATACGATAATAATAGGATGATACTATTTCTCCCCCTATCATTCTCCGCCTTTTTGTTCAGGAATAGACAAAATCTTAAAGAATCAAATATTGAATTATATCCCCCAAATAAATCATATACACCCTCTAAATTAATCAGGGGATAAATAGAATGGGAAAGCAAGCTAAAACATGTAAATGTGCATTTTGTGAAGAGAACATTAATGCATATGGGAAACACAATTATAACTAATACAACAAATAACAACTTAGACCAACTAGGATGCAATAAAATGATGCCAATATGATATATAAATTATTAAGCATATGACATCAACAACGAATCCAATAAGATGGATACCAAGTATGAATTAAAGCATATGGGGATTAGAAATCAAAGCAAAGATTAAACAAAAAATATCAAATACGTATACATAAGATATAACTAATAGACGTAAGTACACACACATATATATATATATATAAACACACAGATGACACACAAAAAATATAATAGGATTCTTTCACACTCGTATGGAAAAAATGTGTCATATGGAAACGAAAGTGTAGGGGTGTGAACAAGTAACAAATAAATTTCGACCCAAACACCTAAACAACGTTCACGGCGTTCTCATTTGATTTATAACTTCATCACATTTGAATATAACCTCATGTGACAATATATATTGAACTCAATGAACAAACATACACAATCCATACAAGCCTAGCATATTGATGATTCTACAAACCAATAGAGTCATGACATGAGATACGTAACTAGGATAAACGGACATTGTGCAAACCGTTGATATACCATCCAATATCCCTCAATAAGCATTTATATTAATTTAGAATGATAATATCAATCAAACATAGGCCTTGGCAATTTGTTTTTCCTTTTTAATGCCATATTTTCTGTTTTTAGGTCTTCGGACCACGTATTTCTTTTAGGTCCATTTCAAACGGTGGCTTACAATCGCAAAGGATCACTAAGTCCTTTCGGAGCCCTTCCCTGTGCACATTTATATTTATCATGTTTTCATTTTTCACACAAATCTAACGTGCAACGAATTTTGACATGCACTAGTCCTCCTAAGTCATAAATATGTAGATGACAAGATTGGAAGGAGAACACCTCACATAGCTCAAATATACATATGAAGTTAAAATTTTCAAAAAGAGCTCGTGCATGTGTTAATAGAGGCATATAAAAATACAATCCATTTAACAACACAAAATCCAACTACTCCATGTAAGCATGGTAAAGAATATAATAAGGATTGATAATCTAAACCAAAAGTTCTAACCACATGGGAGCATTAAAGGAGGGATTCAAACACATGTATATGCCACTTAAAGTGTGTCAAACCAAAATACACACAAAATAAAATCTTTTTGAGTTTTTGACATTTTTAACCAAAAATAAGAATACATACTCAAAAGACAAACAAAAATCATTTGAACTTTTCATTAAGCTTAAATTATCAAGAGATAAAAACCCAAATGATAAACATAAATGTTTTTGTATTTTTCATTTAATGCAAACAAAATGAAGAAATAAAATACAAAAGATAAAGCACGAATCATTATTCTAACATGTGATTAAGCATGGGGCATAAACTAGAAAATGATTAAACAAGCATACAATCAGCATAATGATATAACATGAGGTACAAAAGCTAATGGATGAAAATGACTAACACATTCATCCTTTAGATTTAGCAAGGTAGGAAGGATGTGATAGTAAATGAGAATCAAAAACCCTATTTTGCAAGGCAATGTAATACCCCGTAATTTTATCGATATTTATTTAAGGGATTAATTAAATTAAATGGGAATTAATCCGAATATAAATACTAACGAGATGTGAGCTGGTATTTGATTATGATGTTAAAATTTATAATTTCTGAGTATGTATGGTAATACATGAGTATTGATATTATTTAAACGAATTTGAGAAATTCAGTTGGGACGCGCGTGTCAGTCGCGTCAGGAACGTAAATTATTGAAGTAAAAAGTGAATTTTATTTTTATCAACTGAATGATCATTTTGAGTGCGCCAACGTGTCCGGAAGGGTCGAAATAGTCAGAAAACACTAGCCGGGGTTTAGTTCGGGTCCCGGGGCATTTTTAGGCCATACCGACAACTTAAAAGGGTATTTTGGTAATTTTAAAAATTAGGCAATTAAAACCCACGAAAATTAGAGTTAATATTTATTATACTAAAGGGGCCACTAAGGCCATTACCAGCAAAAAGTTTTAGAAGTGGGCTACGGGAGTTAGAGAGGAGTTACCAGAGGGTTCCAAACCTAAAACACTCACCACCATCAAATTAGAGAGGATTTGTGACTGATCAAAGGAGAGAATCAACCTCGAATCATAAACAACACATCTGGAAAATGAATCTAAGGCAAGTGATGTGATATTTTTAGTGCATTGAATATTTTTTCCATGTTTAGTGTAGGAATTATCTTATCTTGAATTTTTTTGAAGAAAACCTATGAAATTGTTGGAGAAACTTTGAATTTGGGTTAGGATGTGCATGTAGGATGATGATGGACTGATTTAATGTTCGAAAAGTTTTATATGATGATTTAAAAATGGATTTATGATGAGTAACTGGGCTTAATAAAATTATGGGTTCATGTTCATAGGGTTTTGGGAAGTATTTGGAGATTTATACAAGTTCCTTGATGATTTGTAAGATTTGACCCCTAAAATATGTTAAGGTATGTTATAGGATGATTAGAATTGGCTTATATACATTAAAACATAACTTGGATGGTCTTAGGGAGAATTTAGAGAGGAGAAGAATTGAGAAAATCGGACTTTGGAATTTCTGGGCTGAAACTGCCATCTCGTTGGAAGACCTGCCCAGGTCGTTCGAACGACCTCATTCGAATGAACTTCTAACGAGATGACAGTATCCCTTCTAACGAGTTGGTATTTCTTTTGAATCCCTTCATTTGAATGAACTCGTTCGAACGAGACTTCTAACGAGTTGACAGAATGGCCTTTTTGGCCTGAATTTATTTCTAGTATCTCATAGACTTATTTAAATGGTGAGATAAACTTCCCTTATTAACTAGTGGGTATAGTTGGGAGATTGGGGTACATTGAGGAGTAAAACATAGAATAGTGTGTTAAACCGGATGACATTTGTAGATTGGAAAGCGAGTAAATAATCATGAAGTGAGAATAATTGATAACTTAAATACTTATGAACCGGGGACTTGTGATTTGTATAACACTAAGTGTTGGTATAAGAACGAGAAGTATACCACTAATAAAATATTGTAATATCTAAGATGTGTGAATGCTTAGTGTATGAAATTATCTGTGTATAACATACCTACCGTACTTGCTATCATTGGAGGTTGACGTTCGTTTAGGGCCATCTAATCTTTGTGTGCCTACGGGGGGGGGGGGGGGGGGGGGGCTGTAGATTGGTACCTCGAGGACATATGTCAGAGAAGGGCTTATTGAGAAGTCAATAAGTCAGCTGATCATGGGAGAGTAGGTATGTGCGTGACCCATGTGATGTGAACTATGTTCGCTTCCATTATTTGTGGTTGTTGTTTAATGAAACGATTCCTGAGAGATTCGGAATACGTGGTCCTTATGTACGTGATGTACCGGGATTAGATAGCAGAGTATGTGTGCACCGCAACTTAGTCTCGGGGTGCTAGTATTTTACATTTATGGTGAGAATAATATGCTGTTAATTGAAATGAATTGTCGTGAATAAATGTGAGTATAAATAATACAAATAGTTTGTAACGTGAAAATGGAAGATCTCAGTAATTAGTAGTACTAGCATGGGAAATTGTGTAGCAAGTTATATCACTCTATTAAATAAAAGTCATTGGGAATTGAATTGGATATCGTATAGTAATGTTATAATTCGGTATCAGGACTAGTTAGATATGGGAACAACTACAATGGGTACGGGTACGATAGGAGTGCACAATTAGTTGAGAGGTGAGGAACTCATGTGAGTGCACACACTATCATGTACTTTATATTCACTGTTTAATGATATTAAACACTTGAAAATTTTTAAACTATTTTCACAATCGGGCTCTGACCCATTTGCTTTCAAATCTATTTTTGTAAAACCTTTTAGGTGCCCAGCCACAAGGACACCATGCATAGGAATACTATTCTGATAACGTGATGTAGCTGCTGTGGAAGTTACAGGACCTTGACAGTAGATGCCTCTATCTTCGATCTTGATTCCATTATCATATTTTCTTATTTTGTTGGGCATGTCGCCCCACTTTTAGAGATATTTTACATTTCAGTTATTTCAGACATTGGGTTGTAATTAATTTAGTGATACAGCCTCGGTATTTATTTATTTCAGTATTTGGATTGTTGTGAGGATTATTCCTCCAGACTCATTATTATTTTATGGTTATTCTATTGTGACTAGGTTGTGGTGGTTATGTTAGCATTTCTTACCTCCTTGCATGTTAATTTGATTTTATTAAATTTGACAACTCACTTTTTAAATATTAGGTGGCTAGTA
This sequence comes from Sambucus nigra, assembly GCA_949130495.1. NCBI lineage: Eukaryota > Viridiplantae > Streptophyta > Magnoliopsida > Dipsacales > Adoxaceae > Sambucus > Sambucus nigra. The sequence continues at coordinate 640,346,897 of OX422216.1, forward strand.
ATTGTTAAAACATTTTTCGACAGTGATGCTATTAACTGAACCAACTTGGCATTTTGTATTAATTTAATAAAGGATTAGCTACCCGGTATTTAATTAGTCGGGGTGTCACAGGCAACCAAGTCGGATTTCCTAACCCAAATTAATGAAGAATGATTAACTTGTGGTGTAGGAATGTTAAATACATTGGTTGCTTTACGTTGGGATTTTCTAGGAATTCGTTTAAGATCAAAACAAAATTTCCTAAGATGACCTTTTCGACCAAAATGTGTACAAGTAAAAACATGTCGAAAATATTTACCTACGGAGTGATCTCTAAAAGCTTTCCTAGTGGATTCTCCTAAAACATTGGTTTTGGCTTTATGAGTAGATTCATTACCACACATGTCATTTTTAATTTGGACCGTTCCTAAGATTTTATCTAATTTTTTCGAACGACACTCCAAATCAAATTTGACATTACTAGAGTCTTTTAATTTATTTTGCAATTCTAAAATGTTAGACTCTAATAGAACATTTCGCTCTTCAAAAGCAAGAAGATCCTTTTCAAGGATTCCATTAAACCCCTAAAGCTATCTCTATCGCCTTATACATATTGAAGATTCTCTTGAAGAGTCCTCTCACGTGTCCTAAGGTCTTCTACCAACATACTATCATCAATGACCTCGACACGCTTTTTTAAACTAGCTTCTAACTTCAAATTAGCTCTTTTCAATTTAATAGATTCTTTATAAAGTTCTTGAAAAGAATTTTGAAGTTCACTCACATTAACCTCTTCTTCATTTTCACTCTCTCTTTCTTCTCCACTCTCACTATCATAAAAAACAAGGGAATCAAAAACTTTGACCTTGGAAGTGTCATGAGTTTGAGTATCTTCATGAGAAGATTCACTTTCGTTGCTCACATTACTAGCCATAAACACCACAAAATTTGGCTTAGTGGGGGAATCGGGTCCCTCTTCCTTATCACTATCACTAAGGGTCGCATTATATGAAATGGGTCGTTTACCCTCTTTCCTTAGTTTAGTGGTGCACTCAGAAATCCTATGGCCATAACCCTCACAACCAAAACACCTATTAGACTCGTCCCTATTTAAATTTTCGATAATGGGTTTAGGGATCTTCTCGGTTTTGTCATACTTAGGAGTTTCAAATTTCTTAAAATCATTTTTGAATTTATCTTTGTTAAATTTAAGAAATTTTCTGAATTTCCGAGCAAACAAAGCCATGTCTTCCGAGTCACTATCACTCCCGCTCTCTACTACTTGTTTGACCTCTTTTCGGGCTTTTAAAGCAACGCCCTTTTCAATTTTCTTTTCAGTTTTAGAGGAAAACATGTCTAGTTCATAGGTTTGTAAATCACCTACAAGATCTTCTAATTTCGTAGAGGCTAAACCTGGTAAAGAATTTAAAACGGTCACTTTAGGGATAAATCTATCGGGAAGAGACCTTAAAATTTTCTTTACAACGGGGTTGTCGGGTATTTTCTCTCCCAAGTTAAAAGATGAATTAACAATGTCTGAAAGTCTAGCATAAAATTCATCAAAAGTTTCATTGTCGTTCATTTTGATGGTTTCAAATTGAGTGGTGAGGTTTTGGAGTTTAGAAGCCTTAACGATACTAGTTCCTTCATGAGTTAATTGTAAAATATCCCACGCTTCTTTAGCGGTCTCACACGTCATAATACGTCGGAATTCTTCCGGTGTGACAGCGCTAAACAAGGCATTTAAACCACAGGAATTAAAATTTCAAAGTTTAAACTCATTCTCAGTCCATCTATCGGTCGGTTTGGTAACACGTTCATTTTCCACTAAATGAGTTGGTGGAGACCACCCGTTAACTACAGACATCCAAACCCTCTCGTCGATAGACTTAAGTGCCAATTTCATACGCGCTTTCCAATACGCGTAGTTAGAACCATCGAAAATAGGAAATTTTGAAAATGGGGAAAATCCATTTTAGCCAAAAATAGTTAAAAGATCTTTAACGAAGTAAATTATCGCTTTGGCTCTGATACCAATTTGAAAAAATTGATTCTCACGGAGGGTCCCCCAATTTTAATTTCTTATAAAATTATATTTCCTTTTATATAGATCGAAATGCGGAAGCGTTAGGTGATGGTTCAACAAAACAAACAAACACCAAATTTTAATTTCTATTTCAAATTAAAATTAAACACAAGTGAAAATTAATAAAACACACACAAATATTAATTTCACTTAAACCAGTTAATTCAAGTCCTAGAATTTTCCTAAGTCATATTTTTCATTTAAACAAATTAGGCTAAACCAATTTTAACAAATCACTTGAATTAAATAAATAATTACCCAAATCTAATGAGCACCAAATTAAACACGTAGAGATTAAATTAAACCCATTTTATCTTCTTTATCTAAGCATGCGTTCTAGATGATATTGCATGATTAAATAAAATAAGTAGTCACTATGCCGTGATGTATGAGGAAAAACCCAAAACGGGAAACAACCTCGGATGACCCTAGCCTCAGATCCACTAAGTACGGAATTACATTTACAAGACAGATGACTTACTTCCTCAACTCGAACCCTCTCAAGACTTGATGCATCTTCTCGTAACCACCTCTTCCTAGCGGATAACCATGGAGCTCCACCGCAATCTTGAACTCACCAATCGGACAATAGGTACACCGTCAACCACACGTGGTGTCTTTACCACATGATAATGCCGCAGAAAAATGAACCCTTCTTATTTGAGGGATATAGAAGAAAACCCAAACTTCTCTTTGAACGGAACAGATGAACCCGGTGCCAAAACTCCAAGCAAGATGTATATGTATTGAAACTTGGATAAACAAACAATTGGGAGTAAACAAGAGTGGTGTATATTTTTCTCTAAAAATCTCACTCAAAACAAGAACATTTTCCTTAAGCAATTTAGCTCTCAAATTCTCTCTAAGAGATGGAATTGAATGGAAAAGTTAAGTTGGAAAATGTTTTTCCCGCACATAATAAAGTCTGAGAAAAATCAGTTAAGAAACAAGTGGGGAAGTGGGAGAAAACTTCCAAAAACTGTTCCCGCCTGGCGTCTCGTTCGAACGACATTTCGTTCGAACGAAATCTCGTTCGAACGAGTCTTCTAACGAAGTTCCAGTATGAACTCGTTAGAAGCTCATTAGAAATCTTGTTAGAATGACAATCTCGTTCGAATGACATTTCGAACGAAGTTCCAGTATGCCATAATGGGAAGTCGTTGGCAATCTCGTTCGAACGACTTGTGGTTCGAACGACTATCTCAGTCGAACGACACTTCGAACGAACTCACAGAATGCTCAAAAATTCTTTTTCAACCCAGAAACTTTTATATACTTTATATATAAGTTTTATTAGAAAACATTCTGAAAAACAAAACACAATTTTAAAACCTAAAACCCAATATAAACTGTTCCAAGATCCTATATATATATGTAATGCATTCATACCTTGGGAGCATGGAACCACTGTTGATAACGTTGAACCGAGGCACATAAACCACGACAATTTAATGAAGCTTTACACACTTGGCCTCTATGTCTTCAACAAACATGTCATAGGCTTGAAAGATGATCAAAATACTCTATCCTATGACTCAAACGTTTTTGTCCGGAATTGAGCCAAAACTACAAAGGACTCAATTGGAAATTTGCGTCCTTACAAAAGTTACCAAGTCGGATCTCCTAACCCAAACTAATGACGAGTGACTAACTCGGGGCATAGGAATCTTGGCTAACTCGGTTGCCTTACGAAAGGATTTTCTAGGACCTCTCTTCAGATCAAAACAAAATTTCTTAAGATGACCTTTTCGACCACAATGTGAACACTTAAACTCACGGCGAAAAGATTTACCTATGGAGTGATCTGTAAAGGTTTTCCTAGATGATTCTCCTAAGATAATGGTTTTCGCTTTTTGAGATGATTTACTACTAGTATCGAAGCCTAAACCAGACATGTCATTTTTTATTTGGACCGTGCCTAAGATTTTATCTAGATGATTTACTAGATTATTTTAGTTTATTTTCTAATTCTAAGATTTTAGACTGTAACAAAACATTTTTCTCTTCAACCTCGAGAAGCTCCTTTTTCAAGGATTCCATTAGACCTCTAAAGCTATTTCTCTCGCCTTATATATATTCTAGTTTCTCTCGAAGAGTTCTCTCTCGTGTCCTAAGGTCTTCAATTAACATACTCTCATCAACGACCTTGACATTCTCTCTTAAACACGATTCTAACTTCAAATTAGCTCTTTTCAATTTAATAGATTCTTCAAATAATTCTTGAAAAGAAAATTGAAGTTCACTCACATCAACCTCTTCATTCTCACTCTCTCTCTCTCTCTTTCACTTTCACTACCATAAAAAAGAAGGGAACAAAAACTTTGACCATGAAAGTTTCATGTGTTTGAACATCTTCATGAGAAGATTCACTATCGGAGCTCACATGACTGGCCATAAATTCCACAAAGTTCGGCTTAGTGGGGGAATCGGGTCCCTATTCCTTATCACTATCACTAAGGGTCGCATTATATGAAATGGGTCGCTTACCCTGTCTCCTTAGTTTAGTAGGGCACTTATAAGCCCTATGGCCATACCCTTTACAACTAAAACACCTATTTGACCCGTCCCTATTTAAATTTTCTTTAGAATATTTAGGGATCCTTTCGGCTTTGTCATACTTAGAAGTTTCAAATTTCTTAAGATCATTTTTATCCAACTACTCCATGTAAGCATGGTAAAGAACATAATAAGGATTGATAATCTAAACCAAAAGTTCTAGCCACATGGGAACACTAAAGGAGGGATTCAAATACAAGTATATGCCACTTAAAGTGTGTCAAACCAAAATACACACAAAATAAAATCTTTTTGAGTTTTTGACATTTTTAACCAAAAATAAGAATACATACTCAAAAGACAAACAAAAATCATTTGAACTTTTCATTAAGCTTAAATTATCAAGAGATAAAAACCCAAATGATAAACATAAATCTTTTTGTATTTTTCATTTAATGCAAACAAAATGAAGAAATAAAATACAAAATATAAAACAAGAATCATTATTCTAGCATGTGATTAAGCATGGGGCATAAACTAGAAAATGATTAAACAAGCATACCATTGGCATAATGATATAACATGAGGTATAAAAGATAATATATGAAAATTACTAACACATTAATCCTTTAGATTTAGCAAGGGAGGAAGGATGTGATAGTAAATGAGAATCAAAAACCCTATTTTGCAAGGCAATGTAATACCCCGTAATTTTATCGATATTTATTTAAGGGATTAATTAAATTAAATGGGAATTAATCCGGATATAAATACTAACAAGATGTGAGCTGGTATTTGATTATGATGTTAAAATTTATTATTTCTGAGTATGTATGGTAATACATGAGTATTGATATTATTTAAACGAATTTGGGAAATTCAGTTGGGACGCGAGTGTCAGTCGCGTCAGGAACGTAAATTATTGAAGTAAAAAGTGAATTTTATTTTTATCAACTGAATGGTCATTTTGAGTGCGCCAACGTGTTCGGAAGGGTCGAACTAGTCAGAAAACACTAGCCGGGGTTTAGTTCGGGTCCCGGGGCATTTTTAGGCCATACCGACAACTTAAAAGGGTATTTTTGTAATTTTAAAAATTAGGGAATTAAAACCCACGAAAATTAGAGTTAATATTTATTATTCTAAAGGGGCCACTAAGGCCATTACCAGCAAAAAGTTTTAGAAGTGGGATACGGGAGTTAGAGAGGAGTTACCATAGGGTTCCAAACCAAAAACACTCACCACCATCAAATTGGAGAGGATTTGTGACTGATCAAAGGAGAGAATCAACCTCGAATCATCAACAACACATCTGGAAAACGAATCTAAGGCAAGTGATTTGATATTTTTAGTGCATTGAATATTTTTTCCATGTTTAGTGTAGGAATTATCTTATCTTGAAATTTTTTGAAGAAAACCTATGAAATTGTTGGAGAAACTTTGAATTTGGGTTAGGATGTGCATGTAGGATGATGATGGACTGATTTAATGTTCGAAAAGCTTTATATGATGATTTAAAAATGGATTTATGATGAGTAATTGGGCTTAATAAAATTATGGGTTCATGTTCATAGGGTTTTGGGAAATATTTGGAGATTTATATAAATTCCTTGACGATTTGTAAGATTTTACCCCTGAAATATGTTAAGGGATGTTATAGGATGATTAGAATTGGCTTATATACATTAAAACATAACTTGGATGGTCTTAGGGAGAATTTAGAGAGGAGAAGAATTGAGAAAATCGGACTTTGGAATTTCTGGGCTGAAACTGCCATCTCGTTGGAAGACCTGCCCAGGTCGTTCGAACGACCTCATTCGAATGAACTTCTAACGAGATAACAGTATCCCTTCTAACGAGTTGGTATTTCTTTTGAATCCCTTCATTTGAACGAACTCGTTCGAACGAGACTTCTAACGAGTTGACAGAATGGCCTTTTTGGCCTGAATTTATTTCTAGTATCCCATAGACTTATTTAAATGGTGAGATAAACTTCCCTTATTAACTAGTGGGTATAGTTGGGAGATTGGGGTACATTGAGGAGTAAAACATAGAATAGTGTGTTAAACCGGATGACATTTGTGGATTGGAAAGCAAGTAAATAATCACGAAGTGAGAATAATTGATAACTTAAATACTTATGAACCAGGGACTTGTGATTTGTATAACACTAAGTGTTGGTATAAGAACGATAAGTATACCACTAATAAAATATTGTAATATCTAAGATGTGTGAATGCTTAGTATATGAAATTATCTGTGTATAACATACCTACCGTCCTTGCTATCATTGGAGGTTAACGCTCATTTAGGGCCATCTAATCTTTGTGTGCCTACGGGGGGGAGGGGGGGGGGTCTAGATTGGTACCTCAAGGACATATGTCAGAGAAGGGCTTATTGAGAAGTAAATAAGTCAGCTGATCATGGGACCGTAGGTATGTGCGTGACCCATGTGATGTGAACTATGTTCGCTTCCATTATTTGTGGTTGTTGTTTAATGAAACGATTCCTGAGAGATTCGGAATACGTGGTCCTTATGTACGTGATGTACCGGGATTAGATAGCAGAGTATGTGTACACCGCGGCTTAGTCTCGGGGTACTAGTATTGTACATTTATGGTGAGAATAATATGATGTTAATTGAAATGAATTGTCATGAATAAATGTGAGTATAAATAATACAAATAGTTTGTAAAGTGAAAATGGAAGATCTCAATAATTAGTAGTACTAGCATGGGAAATTGTGTAGCAAGTTATATCCCTCTATTAAATAAAAGTCATTGGGAATTGAATTGGACATCGTATAGTAATGTTAGAATTCGGTATCAGGACTAGTTAGATATGGGAACAACTAGAATGGGTACGGGTACGATAGGAGTGCACAATTAGTTGAGAGGTGAGGAACTCATGTGAGTGCACACACTATCATGTACTTTATATTCACTGTTTAATGATATTAAACACTTGCAAATTTTTAAACTATTTTCACAATCGGGCTCTGACCCATTTGCTTTCAAATCTATTTTTGTAAAACCTTTTAGGTGCCCAGCCACAAGGACACCATGCATAGGAATACTATTCAGGTAACGTGCTGTAGCTAGTGTGGAAGTTACAGGACCTTGGCAGTAGACGCCTCCATCTTCGAACTTGATTCCATTATCAGATTTTCTTCTTTTGTTGGGCATGTCGCCCCACTTTTAGAGATATTTTACATTTCAGTTATTTCAGACATTGGGTTGTAATTAATTTAGTGATACAGACTCGGTATTTATTTATTTCAGTATTTGGATTGTTGTGAGGAGTATTCCTTCAGACTCATTATTATTTGATGGTTATTCTATTGTGACTAGGTTGTGGTGGTTATGTTAGCATTTCTTACCTTCTTGCATGTTAATTTGATTTTATTAAATTTGATAACTCTCTTGTTTAAGTTTATTATCTGGTAGTTTCTCTCACTCCCATAAACAGATAACCTCAAAACTGAACTCTAAGAAAATTCCCAAAATTTTACTCTATTGCTCGAACCAGAAGGCATGTCATTTGAACGACTGCCACATGTCGCTCGACCAACTTCGCGCGAGATGCCATCTAGCTCGAACGACTTCTCGCGAGATTACACACTTTCATCTTCCTGCCCAGATTTTCAGCATTTTCACTATTTTTAAACCTAAAAAACTCTAAGATTCAATCCCCAACACCTCATAATCAATATCCATCAACACATAACAGATTATAAGTCATTTATGACATCCTAGGATCATTAATTCGTCCTTAATCATCACAAATATATAAAATCCCCAAATTAATTCACATGAACCCTAGTTTTCAAAATTTTAATTAAAGAACCTAATCAACCCAGATTTGTTCATCAATATATGATTAATTTTCATAATTAATCCTCTACATACATGAAGGAATATCAACAACTAATTAACCCAACCTCTAATTATCATTTAAACTCTAATTTTCATCCAATTAACATGTAAATCAATGATTAATTTCACCTACTCTAACATGAGTACGATTATTGCTAAAGAAAACAAGTAATAAACACTTGCCTTAAATCGAAGGTTTGAATCCTTTGGTGATTTGTTATAGGCGCGTTAGTCTCTTCTCGATCTACGCGTTGGTGTTCACGGTTGTGCAAGGTAATGGCAAATGAGTCTTCTCTCTTGAAATTTGGTTCTCCCTCACACCTTTTATGGCCGTCCTTTTCTTCCTACAAGTCTCAACCCTAATGGAATCTCATATATGATATAATTATTCTCTAATTTTTGTCCATTTAATTCACCCAAAATCCAAATTATAAAATTACCCCTACCGGGTGTCAGCTTGGTCTAAAAATGTCCCGGAGTCCAAATAAAATACTCGGGTAGAGTTTTCTGACCATCTCGACCAGACTCAACGGCGCACTCGAAATGATCATACGAGTTACTTAAAAATAATTTACCTTTTTATTCCACTAAATTAGTCCTGCCACGACTCACATGCGCGTCCCAACTTAATATACCACACTGTCGTATTTCTCTCTCATGACAAGATATATATAAAATCATCATTACATATTACTTATTCTCACAGAAATATTAATAATTACTAACTTCTCGTCACACTAGTAAATATTCAATTTTTATCTGGATTAATAATTAATTATCACATTTTCATTTAATTAATCCAACAATAATAATAATTCACATATTTATTTAAATCTTTGAAAATACGGGGTATTACATACTCCCCCCTAATAACGGAATTTCGTCCCGAAATTCAGAAAATAAGGCATTTTTGGTAAGGATAACTCCGGGTATTTACCTTACATCTCATGTAATATATGCAATACCGCCCATGCAGTACATTACCGAATACCCTTAATATTGAACACCTCACTGATTATTTTCTCTCCAAACCTTACCATTTAAATTTCACCACTTAACTTTTTAGTTAATTACTATCTAGCCTCCTACTACTCACACTAGTAGATTAATTGATATCCAAATATATATATTCTACACACAATACATACTATAAATGTTAACACATTTTCGCCATACTGCCTCCGCAAGGGACTATGGAACCCAAGCCCGTACGTTATCGACTCAAACTTATCAATAATAGGAAAAGATTCCACATCACTCGGTACCAATTTCCTCGTTCCAACATGCAATAATGCAGCTCTCAATAATTTCCATCCTAGCTATCGGTCCCAAAAATTTCTCTGAACCTAATCGATTATTGTCCTCCCCTTTACCCAATAAATACCAAGATGACAAGGATGGATATATATAACGCCTCAAATGGAACCCCATCAATAATGAAATGTAGGGAGTCTTCTTACACTAACTCCACCAGTGGAAGGTATTACACTAAACCTTCCCATAATTGGAAACACAACATACCTCGCATTAACTAGATCTCTCAGTCTGCCTGTCCGCCTGTGATTGTGTTAGGTCGGATACATTCGCATCTTGATATTTATGGCCTCCCGAAAACTCTTCCCAATAATAGAGTCATAACTCTCTTGACTCTATCGGACAAAAACTCTAATCAGACCCCATATAACCTTACTATCCCAGTGATGTCTTATTTCGCTTATGCCATCACTACTATGATTTTGACTCATGGTTCCTTTTATATTCCTTATAACCACAACCACATTTATGGTTCAGGCGACAGTGTCATCACTGCACGTCGCAAGTCCTTTCTCAATTCTTTAAACTTTATATTTTCGTGAAACATGTCATCTCCATGTCCTAACAAGTTGAAACTTACTTGTTAAGTCTTCCTACAACATCCTCGTGGAAAATATGGGAATTACGGTTCTAATTGCCCTAACCCATCAAACAGTTAAGTCTTGAAGTCACACTCTTCTACATTCAGTTACCTCTCGCAATACGCGTTGTCTCACAATCTTTCGCTTAAAGTTTTTTTCTATTACCCAAATATCTTGGGCGCCCATACACCCTATGCTTTGTGCATTGCAGCACCACCATACTAGACGTGTTATAAATATCAATTTATGCCCCACATACTTGGCATGACTATATGGTAAGGTTCTACTCAGCCACCCTACCTTTTCCCACCTAATAGTATCTTAGGTTGCCCCACTGGCCTACTTGTGGTGTCAACGATTGCTAACATTATCACATAATATATATATGGCCCCATCAGCCTTAATTTGTAATATAACCCTTACCTCACGATTATAACTACGAATGGGTGATCATTAGGATACTAAATCCATGAATTAAAGGCAAACTTCTCACAACTTCAAACGTTCACTAAGTTTCATGCGTGGGATGTCTCGCATAGCGAAATCCAAACAATGAACCCCCCCGATACACTACTACCTAACACTGTTGGTTGTCGGGATCCGGTAAGTCCTTAATCCATAACATATAACCCTGATTTCCCATCTACGATCATAAAAGTTTACTCGCCCCTCTTATGTTACTAAAGACAGTATAAAACTCAACGCTCTCACTATCACGAGTTATTAGCGCTATATAATTTATGAGCTATACCTTTCCACTCTAAAAAACGTTAATATACCCTGAATCACATCAGTAAAACATCCCTGATCACTGGGATCAACATAGTAAGACAACATTCTTAATGAAGTATACAATACAATACAACACATATGTAGGCTCAACCGTCTTTCAGGTGATGCCTCGCTAAAACCATATATTTAAAATTTGAAATTTTAATACGATAGTCTTATCACACAATTTATTACTGTTCAAACCCATGGTAATCAATAACCATGCCATATAGTAATATACGCTACTATCATAACGCTTAAAGGAGCACAAATCATTACAAAATACCCTATGCCAATTTCTCTTAGTGACCACACTTGCTCCTCCCCATAGGTGGCACAAAATCTCTCTACCAAATGGTAGTCATTTACATAATAAGGTTGTTGTCACCAGCATACCCACTAAATTGAATGCATACTCATGCCCTTAGTGTTAACTACTTATATATGTTGTGACACACCCATGTCACTATAAGTCATCATTTATTCACAAAGATAAAACAAAGTGGCATCAGTCTTGCCTGATCGTAGGGTCCCCGCACACACTTTTTGTGACCCATAATTATCTAAAATCGTTATACCTTTTGGATTCCACTCATTAGTCTTTAGCTTTCTCATGTAGGTACATTATTCTGTTTCATGGCTTACTTGCACGACATTGATAAATTCATCCCCATATCTCTAGGCCTCAAATATGGCCTTACTGGCCTTCCTTTTTTTCCTGGTCCCTGTCGACCCCGAAATACGGTACCCCTTCAAATTTGAGTCTCCATCTATATAGAGGGTCCACCTTATAATCTCCCCAGTTCCACCGACCACTTGGACATTCGTCCGAATAGGTTGGCCTTCTTTATCGTCGCCTTCAGAGGGAAGGGGGTCAGAACAATAATGGTGTATGCCTTAACATAATGTTTTAACTTGTGGGAGGCTATCATTAGTGCGTATGCAGATTTTTTTATCATAAGGTTCCTCTTCGTAGTGTCAAGCAAGGGTTTTCTCCTTTTTTATCACAAACTAGAGTCGAGCTAGCTGCATTACTGGACACAACCAGATACAAATGCAGGGGTTCCTTATCATCAGGAATTATCAACAACGGTGATCGATTGAAATACCCTTTTACTTCCTCAAGTGCCTGGGTGCATTCGTTATTCTATATTTCTTTTCTTTTCTTCCTCGGTATTTGGATGAAAGGTTAACACTTCTCTGAAGATTTAGATATGAATCTCTTGAGTACAACAAACATGTCCGTCAGCTTCTGCACCACATGCATGATGCTTGGAGATTTCACCTTTCTAATTGCTTCGATCTGGTCAGGTTTTGCCTCAATACCCCTTTAGCTTACCATGTATCCGAGGAACTTTCCCAATTATACCCTAAAGGATTAGTTGGCTACATTCAGCCTCATTTGGTAATAGTGAATAACTTTAAATGTTATTTCTAGGTCTGTAAGGCAGTGCTCATTCTTCCCGCTCTTTGCAAGTATATCGTCTATGTATACCTCCATTGTATCTCCCAAGTCGGTAGTACATTTGACCTTATATTGGTAAGTGGACGACACTTCCCTTATAGCATGCAACCTACCTCTGTCGAGTATAGTATTATAATGGGACTTTATATCTACCTCGAGGAACTCAATGAGTTTATAGATTCCTCCTCCTCGGACGGAGAGAATAACTTTCCCAAGGGAAAATTTTATCCTTCCTGCAAAGCCAACTACGGGCACAGTGGCTTCTTACAAGTCTTCAACGCGTATATTTAGCTAGTTGAACATAATGAGTTACATTACCTCTGAGGAGCTCCCCTAATCCACTAATATCATATTTATATCCCAGCTAGTGACACTGAAAATGATTATTAAAGCATCATAATAGGGATTTTTTACTCTGACCAGATCATCAACTGTGAATACAATGTTATTTGGATAATCAATATCATTAGGTCATCAATTTTTACCCATAATGGGCTTGGCTGGGTTGATCTGAAATGCCTCAATTACTACTATAAGTTTCTTCACTTCCATCATGAGGGAATTCCACTTGATTTGATTTGGGTTTGAGTCTCTATGAATTATTACAAATTCATAAACCATACATTTGTACAAATTATTATCTGGCTCCAGGTTGCCCACTATTCTAAGCCCCTATAGATTACTACGAAGTAGTTCTTTAAGTCTTCTTCCAGTACATTATCTGGTCTCTAATCATGAACAGGTTATGCTAGAACTTTGCTCTTTTTTACAAAATCATTGAGGTGCGCAGTCTGGGCCAGTTCCTTGAGGTGAGATTTGAGTGCCATGCATTTTTCAGTTTTTTGGCCGCGGTATTTATAGTATGAACACCTCAGTGTTATATTTCTCTTTCTATGATCGCTGTTCATCTTCTTGAGCCACTTGAAGTATTTCTGACCTCTAATCTTGTGAAATATCTTGTAGATTGGTTTGAAAGAAAATCGTATGGATGGATTGAAATTCTTTTTCAGGATCTTTCTGTAACACCCCGCTTAATTAAATACCGAGTGATCAGTCCTATACCCAATTAAAATAGAAATTACAATTTTTTCATTCTTAGCATCATTGTTGAAAAACATTTTTCTTTTTATAATTCACCTAATATCCTACTAAGCAAGTGTTTAAAAGATTATTCCAAAATTTTAACTTAATAAAATTTCATTTTACCAACAAAAGAAGTTTAACATAATAACCATTCCACAACAATGAATAATGAATAGATAACATCACCACTGAATATATATAACTGGAATTAAACGCTCCAATTTAAAGGTCTCAATAAAATAAACTCCAATAAAACCAAATGTATCAAAAACTGACATTTAACTGACTGGAATAGAATGGGAATACTTAAATCCTCTTGGGCGACATGCCCTAAATAAAAAATCAAGTACAGAGTATGAATCAATGAATATGAAAGCGTCTAAACAAAGTCCAAGACTCCATAGCATCCATAGCTCGTCAAAAATCTCAATCCTCTACGGTTGGCGTCCCTGCGGCTGGACACTTGATAAAGGAGATACAAGAGAAAAAAGAATATGCAAGAAAACGGGTCAGAGCCCGATGTAAAAATAGTTTAGAAAACATCAAGTGAATAAATGCTATATTCAGCAACTATTATATACATGTTAGATTTATCGGACTCTCTCTTGAGATCCTCACCTCTCATCTAGAGTGCACACCTAATGTACCTTAGAATCATAGTAGTTACTATTCACATGCTAACTAGTTCATATCAGTGCCAACTAACCATAGCCCATATCTTTCCCACGTATTTCCCTCGCAATACATGTAATACATATATATCTAATTTCTCTATAACATGGATAAGCCCTTTTTTAATTTAATATAATCAAGTATTCACCTACTTAATTCATGCGATAGATAATATCACAAGTATACATACGCATTCACTCTATTATATAAATACTAAAACGCACCCCGAGGCTCAACTGCGATGCATGCGTACTCTGCTATCATGTTCTGGTAAATCTCGTCACTATATAAAGGACCATAGGTTTGATATGTCCCACGAACCATAATTAACAAATCACAAACACTGGAGACGAACATAGTCCTAAGACTTTAGGCTATGCACATACCTACGCACCCAAAAGATCGTTCAATACCATTGTTCTCACTAATGGTAATCCAACCTAAGTCCTATGTTCTGAGGCAACAAGTCAAAAATCCCCCTTAAGGCTCATCAGGAAATGACTGCCCTTTATGCGTAAACCTTCCGTCGATAGCAAGTAGGCTAGGTATGGTATAAATATAAATTAAACAAACAATAGGTATACACATCAACCTATATAAAATTTAGTACTCACACGACCTATATTATATTAGGAATTCATCTTGTTGCCCAGATAATAACTCAAGAGGGGGGTGAGTTGAGTTTAACAAACTTTTGGGGTTAAATTAAAAATTCAATAAATATTTATTTTAAAACACTTAATCTGAAATTCAGATTAATATCACTTAAATTATTTGATAAAAAATTATAAATACCACCAATTAATTTAAACAAGATGAATCACAGATTTCAACACCCACTAAATAAATTATCAATTTTAGCTTTTAATATAAGTTTATATTCTGGATTTAATTTAAAGTGATTCTCACAAGCGTATTAAATAAATACAACAAATTAATTAAACACGTAATATTTCAATATTATATGACCCAAGTAATTTATAAATAACTTTCGTAAAATAAAAAATAATATTTTGTATTTAATGATTTTTTTTTACGAAAATAATTATTTTAATCATAAAATAAATTTCCCAAATTTCAGATATAAATAACTTGAAAAAAAATTAAAAATAATCACAAGCATATAAATAAATTTAAATGCAGAAAATAAATGACACCGTATTTTTAACGTGGTTTGGCCAAAGTCCGACCTATGTCCACGTGCCTAGAGTAGCACACGTCTCCTTGTGCTTCAATACTATGATCCACTATGGAAGGATCAAACCTCCAACGTACAACTTGAGCAGCTGAACCTAGCTACTTGTACAACCGAAGCTAATCACCAAGTTTCAAAAATAAATCTGAAGTTTTGAGTACAAAGATTTGATGACGAAACTCTCTTAAAATACAACTTGATCTGGATTTCTTCTTCAAAAAGACTTCCCAAAATATCTGATTTTGGCCCAAGTCTTCTCTTCAAATTTTTTGTAGCAGAATGATACTTTTTGAGTACAAAGTCTTTTCTTCAATCTTTTTCAAGGAAAGTTGAATAATGATATGTGGCTATCTCAAACTTTAAGTAGAGCTGAGTGATCTTCTTTCGTTGCTTTCTTGAATGTTTGTATAAGAGGAATGTGATTTTTGATTGCTCTCTCTTGTTGATCTCTTTGTTTTGTTCTTCGTGTCTTCAATCAAAAACTGATCTTCTATTTTGTAGGAAACAAAATGACCATTGGAGAGAAGCGCAGATGAGTTCACCTCCATAATTGATGAAAAGAAAATTCTGACTGAGAGTATGGTTCATCCCCCTAAAATCTGTAGATTGAGGGAGCATTAAATGCTCAAGATTTTGAAATACAAATCGTAACTTTCTTATTCATAATTTCTGTCTAAAAAAAATGTAGACTGATAAAGATAGAGAGATGTTAGTAGAAAAAATGGATGTATACAATGAATTTACAAGAGATAATATTTTCTTCAAAGAAAAATGATGTTCTGTAAGACATCAGCCAAGTCAATCAATGTGGCTCCCACTAGCTGATGTCACATCCCACTTATGTGGTCTTCGAAGATCTTAACACATAATATTATATGTTAGACAGAACAATATCTGAAATAGAGATATCCAAGGAGTAGATGTGTATTTAAAAAAATATTATAGATAATGACTATCACTACACGCATGGGCATAGTTGAACAAAGAACTGAGTAGCTGGCTGACAATAACTATAAGATTTCAAAATTATTCAAGGTAGACTTATACTAATATTATCATTGCCAAAGCAAGTGGGTATATGCTATGGACGGAGGAACTAACGGATTTCGATAACCGAAAATGCTAGGTAGTAGTGTATCGGGGGGATTCTTTGTTTGGATTTCCCTTCGCGAGACCTCCCACGCATGAAACTTAGCATAAGGTTGGAATTAGGGAGATGTTTAGTCATTAGTCCTTGAGTTCGGTACCTCGGTCGTACTAGGGGTAGGTAATTACATCTATAAGTTAGAAGTTGAATCATGATTTAAGGCCAGGGGAGCCGGTTATGTGGTAAGAAAGCATTGAAAGTTATCCCCACGTGTTGAGGGGTGGAACGATGATAAGGAGGAGTTAAAAATTTCGATTTCTATGGTAATTGAGAGTACCCAAGTGTTGTAACCGCGTTGAGAACACAAGGTAAATAAAGAGTTGGGATGATTTTTAACATGGAGTATCTAGAACGAATTTTATTATACAAGGAAATGACTTGTATTTATTTTGATGAATGGAGCGTTAGTAATTTATTTTGGTTGTTGTATTTATTTGGGAAAATTGTTGTACTTATCTGAAGGATTTTGAGATTTGTTGTCCCTCTTTTGTTATCATGGGATTTGAATGCCCTATTCCTTAAATTCTGTTGGATTTAGTTAGTTATACAGATAAGTAGCGCACCGTTCGCTCTCCCAGGGCAGTCGGGGGTGTTACAAAATGTGGGCATCTTGGTTAGCTGATGTTAAAATAGTCCGAGTGAAGGGACATGGTAATAGACATGTGAAATATATGTTTGTGGGACTAGCAGAATGAAGTGGAAGTGATAGAGTGGATTTAACGTCACATGAGGGGGCGATAATCCATACATAAGTGTGCAACTAGAATAGCACACCCCAATTTGACTGGAAGGCTGTGGGAAGACATTTAAGAAGGGGTATTCCTTGAATAGAGTAGAATTTAATTATTATGAAGAACACCCGGAGCGGAGTTACTATTAGTCAAGTGTGAGAGAGACTTGCGCATACAAAGAGTGATGATGTTAGAAGTGCGCATCGTGGAGAAAAAAAAATCACGGGTCGGAACTTTTAGCATACACCAAGGAAGGAATGTGAGTATTATGTGTCTCTTAATGTGAGACATTTCAAGGAAAGATCGATGTATAGCGGGACATAGTGAGTAGTCTCTACATACACCGCCCATAGGTAGGGTTCGGTTGGAAGAGGAGAACCAACCAGAGAATTTTGTGTTTATCGATAATTCCTGTAATTGGAGGAGGTCGGTAAAGTCGATAAAGTTCTTGGATGGGTTACCATCCTCAAAACAAGATCAAGGGTTCATCCAAACATGTGAATTAAGTCTCCCGAGAAGGAAGTGATTGATATTCCTTTGGGGTGGTTTACAATATTAACTAGTATGCCCCAGACTTCCTTTGAAAGGAAGGATCGCGCCAGTACATGGTACGGCACAGTATTAATATCTGAATCGGGATGAGATTTATGAATCGCACCTTTGATATGAGATTTCAGGAACCAGCGAAGATAAGGTTTCGTTCGAGTAGAATGTATCACCCTTAGCCAGGGAATAGGCGTATGGTGATTAAAGATTAGTGGAGCCACGTGAAGGAAATTTTGGGAATCTTGGTACGGTGATTTCAAGAATGCTCTGTAGAAGCACTCGTACCTATTTGTCGCGTACGAGGTGCTTATTAATGTTTTGGTATGGAATAACCTTGACTATTCTCCTTTCGTATGTTTAGAGGTGAGTGGATAATAAAAAAATTCGATCGGTCGAGAATAATCCGATAACTATGGTGGAATTCCACGACTGTTTTAGGCGAACAAGAGTGGTCAGATGTTCATATGTTTTTCTCAGAATGGGAGTTTTGTATATAAATAAATCCGAGTAGTTGTCATGTAGTGAGGTGCGGCCTCCCAATGATTGTGGGATAATGGAAATTTATAATGTATAGGCGTGACCTATATGAATATTGTCGGTTAGGAGCACCATGTGAAGTGTCTCCAATGACAATGTTAATCAAGTTTGTTGTTAGGCGGGGGCTATAGTGGTTAAATACCTTACTATGTAGATAGTTTGCTTACTGGAAAGATATCCATAATTGTTCTACCAGGTAGGCCTTACTTTCTGAATTTCGGGACAAAATCCCATTATTAGGGGGGAAGTATGTAATACCCCGTATTTTTATGGCTTTTAAATTTAGGGATTTATTAAATTTAATTGAGATAAATTAATTTAATTTTAATCCGGAAAGTTGTTTTAAATATTTACTAGCGTGACGAGAGAGTAATTATTGGAAATTTGTTGAATGTTACTGGATGATTATAGTAATACATGAGATTTATTTTATAAAAAATTTCACGTGTGAATAAAATGACAATTTTGGAATTTAAGTCGGGACGCACCCGTGTCGTGTCGGGACTAAACGTTGATTAATAAATTTGAATAAATTATAAGTTGGTTGTATGGTCATTTTGAGTGCGCCAAAGTGTCCGGAAGGGTCGATATAGTCAGAAAAGTGTACCCGGGGTTTTAGTTTGGGTCTCGGGGCATTTTTAGGCCTATTTAGTACCCCGGGAGGGCATTTTGGACATTTCGTAATTAGGGGTAATTAAACCCACGAATTTTCTAGGGTTATATCAGATGGAAAATCTTATCTTTTAGGGTTACATAACCAAAAAATAATTACGGCCATTGGAGAGGAAGAGGAGAATCTCTCCAAGGAGTTCTAGGCTAAGAACTCCTCCGTTTGCGCTGTCGTTGCCGCCAAACGATAGATCGCGTAACGAGGATCACCACAACATTGATTTCAGCACAAATCAGAGACCAAAAACTCCCAGGCAAGTATTTATCTTGCTTAATTTCGTTAATGCTTCATTCATGTTAGTTTACGATTGATTAGGATGAGTTTCATGAAAGAAAACCCATGTTGGAGATAGGAAAAATTGCATGTAGTAATGATACAAATGATAATCTAGAAATCCCCTTCATATGTAGAGGTTTATCCACGGATTTATGGTGGACTAGAAGTAAAATTTCTGGAGAAAGAATGATTTGAATTAAGTTAAAGAAATTTTTAGGGTTCATGAGAATTGTATAAATTTGGTCACTTTTAATCCATGAATCTTGATGAAAACTCGCGTGCTTTACGTTAAATATTGTCCATTTGAGTTTAGAACGTTTGTGGTATAAATTTTTGGTAGTCACGAGTGTTAGGTAATAAGTGAGAAAACCCTTCGAGTTAAGGTTAGGAATGAAACCTTATACGTAATTCTATAAATGTGAAATTAAGGATAAATGGTATAATTATGGGTGACGAGAAGAACCTATATTAATATGATAAAGTGGTATATTTATATGATTGTGTGTACATATATTATATACTTGTGAAAATCATGCCCACCCTACTTGCTATCCCTGAGGTTACCGCGCTGGGACAAGTCTTATCTCGATGGGACCTTTATGGGGGATATTGACTTGTACCCTAGAAGATAGATATCCTTGGTACAGGCTATCGATGTGATAGTTTAGACGGTCCTAAGAGACGCAGGCATGTGCCATCCTCTTAGAGACTTGGAATCTATGCTTCGCCTCAATATTTTTTGTGTATTCATGTTAATACAATTCGAGAGTGATTCCGATTGTATTCCCCTTACTATGAGTGATATGGGGTTCTGGATAGTAGAGTATGCACGCACCATAGTTTTATGAGGGGTGCTGTTATTTTATATATATTATACGAGTAGTTAATATATATATGAGATTTTGAAATTTTAAACTGCCTACTGTGATTTGATAAGTAGGACATGGTTAATGACTCTTATAGTAAATACTTGTTTGTGAAAAATAATATGTCACTGAGGAACTTTATATATTGATAAAAGCTAAAACGAGAGTTGTGCTGCTAATTGGAAGTATTCTTTGTAAACAAAAATATTGTTCGGTTTTGAAATCTCACGAGTAAGAAGATACGCTAAATTATTGGGAAGGTTAGTATAATAAAATGATAAGATAAACCATTGGGAAGGTTAGTGCGATAGGTGTGCACATTAGAAGAGAGGTGAGTATTTCTCAAGAGAGTGACGCACTAATATGTTGTTGCATTGGCCTATATCAATTTAAATACTTGCTTAACGTATTTTAAAATCAAACACACTTTCGGGCTCTGGCCCGTTTCTTTTTCTCTCTCTCTCTTGTATATATATGTATATATTTCAGGCGCCCAGCCATAGGGGCGTCTTGCTTAGGATCCCTTGAGAGGAACGTACTGCAGCTTAGGTGGGAGTTGCAGGTCACTTGCGTAGACGGCTTCTTTTATTGACTCCACTTCTAGCTTTCTCATTTATTGGGCACGTGTCGCCCTTTCCATTGTTTTATTGTTATTGGGACATTTATATTTCAGTTGTTTCCAGTATTGTTCTATGGGAATTATTCAGTTTGGATTTGTGACTTTAGTTTTCATATGTTGACATTCGATTGACGAATGTATTATACTATTTGGTTCACTGTGATGTGATTCTAAATTGTAGAAATGTTGTTTTTAAATAAATAAATATTTTTCTTTAATTAAAATTTGGAAGTATGTATGAAAATGGTTTTGACACTTAGCTTAATTATTTACGGTGTTAATTTGGAAAATATATTTTTATCGACAGTGATGTTGAGAATGAACCAACTATGTACCTTGATTTAATTTAATAAAGGAGTGATCGCCCGGTATTTAATTAGGCAGGATGTCACAGGTGGTATCAGAGCACCAGGTTCTAGTGTCCAAAGGATCTGTACGGCTTATTTCGCTTTCAGCTTAACGTTATTGCTATAGAGCCCTATTTTTAGGATTGTTGTATTCCTGCTTTTACATTAAAGTCTTCAGCTATTTGAGATTTGATGATAACTATAGACTAATAAACTTGTTCACGTTTCAGATGCCTCCGAGACCTGCTCCAAAGGATAGGCGTGCCCAGGCCGAGCAGGCAGCAGCTCCGGCACAGGGTACTATTAATGCAAACGAAGTAGCCGCCATTGTTGCTCAGGCGGTAAATGCCGCGATAGCGGTGATTCAGCAGGCTCCACCCCAGGTTCAGGCAGTGGCGCCAGTACCAGCTCAGCTTCCATCGGCATGGGAGCGGGTTCGGGATGCTTTTCAGAAAGAGCATCCCCCTGAGTTTTCTGGTAGCTCCGATATTGTTACAGTTAGCCAATGGAAGAAGGACATCCAGTGGAATCTACGTATGTATGAGTGCACTGATGTGCAAAAGCGGTTATTGGCTTCCTTTAAGCTGGTGGGAGCCGCATTGCAGTGGTGGGAGTCCACTATAACTTTGGAAGAGAGGGACACGATCCCTATTCAGTTATTCTGGGAGCGGTTTGACCGCAAATATTTTCCACCCGCAGTGCAGACTGAGATGAGGCGGAAATTTCTAAATCTGAAGCAGGAGAACCTTACTGTAGCCGAGTATGAGGAGGAGTTCACGAGACTTCTCACAATTGTGCCAGATGAGGCACCTACTGAGAGCAAGAAGATTTTGTTGTTTGTCGACGGGTTAGCTTGGAGGATCCGTCAGCACCATATTGGGAATCTATCCCTGAGTACTTTCACTGATGTACTCAATGCAGCGTTACTACATTGCCAGGATCACCGCTTCCATCTGCAGGGAAGCAAGAGAGCAGGGGAGTCCAGCCAGCAGGGCAGGACCGGGGGTAATAGTGCCAGTGGGGCACCAACTCATGGACAGACTCGTCATCACGAGCAGAGTTCCCATCAGGGGGACCCTGCTAAGCGATTCCATTCAGGTGATTCTAGGTAGGGATTCGGGGGTTTCAGGCAGGGCCATCAGGGCCAGCCTAATCAGCAGGGCCAACACCGACCACAGAGGCAGCAGCAGGGCCAGCAAGGCCAACAACGTGCACATCAGGGCCAACAGGGCCAGTGACATGGAGGTAACGGCCAGAAGGGCCGTGGACAGCAGGGTCGGAGGGGAGGTAACTTCAAAGGCCGATGCTTTGGGTGCGGTAAACATGGCCATAGGCGTCAGGATTGCCCAGAGGGCGATAGGGCCCCACAGCAGCAGGGAGCCCGAAATGAGCCGCAGAGACCACTTTTCCCACCTGCCCTCCCAGCTCCAGCCCAGGTGCCAGCCCTACCATCCATTCTAGCGGCTCCAGTACAGCAGGGGAAATTACAGTATGGACGTGTCTATAACGTCCACCAGGCAGCAGCTCCACAGGCACCACCCACGATTGAGGGTATGTTTCCTATCCATGGTACTATGGGTCGGGTTTTGTTTGATACGGGGGCAACACATTATTTTATAGATACACATTTTGTGAAGGCCTTAGGGTTGTTAGCCACAGCAGAGAGCACCGTGACGTGTGTAGACTCAGCACTGGGGAGTGGGTCACTTATTTTCTTTATATGCCGGGGAGTGGGGGTAGAGATTGGTAGCTTGGTATTACCTGCAGACATGTTAGTCTTACACATGCACGAGCATGATGTGATTATTGGTATGGATTGGCTCGCAGCTTATAGAGCCATGATTGATTGCTTCGGTGGGAGCATTATTTTTACCATTTCGGGGCAAGAGATGTTTGTAGTGGCGATGCCTCGCCCATAGGGAGGTTCGACCGCTCATTTATATTACATAGAGGAGGATACCTCTAAGGAGGTTGTGATTCCCTTAGATTCGATCCCTGTTGTCAGGGAGTATTCCGATGTGTTTCAGGAGATACCAGGCCTACCGCCCAGTCATGAGATAGACTTTGTTATAGATTTATTGCCAGATACGAGACCTATAGCATGCGCACCGTACCGTATGGCTCCGACAGAAATGCGAGAGCTACGAGATCAGATAGAGCAACTATTGGGTCAGGGCTTCATTCGTAGGAGTACCTCACCTTGGGGCACTCCAGTCTTGTTTGTGAAGAAGAGAGATGGTTCACTGAGATTGTGTGTGGATTACCTGGAGTTGAACAAGGTCACGATACGGAATAAGTACCCGTTGCCTCGAATCGATGATCTGTTCGACCAGTTGAGGGGAGCAACATTCTTTTCAAAGATAGATCTGAGGTCGGGGTACCATCAGTTACGTATTAGAGAGTAGGATGTTTCAAAGACTGCCTTCTTGTCGAGATATGGGTCCTATGAGTTCAGGGTGATGCCGTTCGGACTCACAAATGCCCCAGCCATTTTCATGGACTTAATGAACCGAGTATTCAGAGAGTTCTTGGATCATTTCGTCGTCGTCTTCATAGATGACATCTTGATATATTCACACTCTGAGGAGGATCATGCCGAACACTTGAGGCAGGTTCTTCAGACTCTACGAGAGCATCAGTTGTATGCTAAGTACGAGAAGTGTGGATTCTGGTTGTGAGAGGTACAGTTCTTGGGCCATGTTGTTTTTGAGCAAGGGATAGCAGTTGACCCGAGTAAAGTGTCAGCGGTGAGGGAGTGGGGACAGTCCACGACACCGACAGAAGTGCGTAGTTTCTTGGGATTAGCCGGATACTACAGGAGATTCATTTGGGGATTCTCCAAAATAGCGAGTCCATTGACGAATCTGACTCGCAAGGGGGTACCATATGTTTGGGATGACGCTTGTCAATTGGCTTTCGATGAGCTGAAAGACAAGCTCACTTCAGCGCCAGTCCTTGCGTTACCGAAGTCGGGTGTGGAGTACCTGGTTTACACCGATGCATCTTTACGGGTACTTGGAGGAGTACTCCAGCAGGAGGATAAGGCTATAGCTTTTTCTTCCCGCAAGCTTAAGCCGCATGAGAAGAATTACCCCACCCACGACCTGGAGTTAGCAGCGGTCGTCTTTGCATTGAGGATATGGAGGCACTATTTATTGGGGGAGAAATTATGTTTGTTCACAGACCATAAGTCACTCCAGTAGCTGTTCACTCAGCGAGAGTTGAATATGCGTCAGCGCAAATGGCTAGAGTTTGTGAAGGACTACCAGTTCGATATACAGTATCATCCGGGGAAGGCCAACGTAGTTGCTGATGCATTGAGCCGTAGACCGGTAGACGATGTAGCGGACGTCTGGAAAGCAAAGTGGAAGGAGTTGGGTCACCAAGACGCAGTGGCACGTTCTTTCATATCCGTGATTTCAGTCACACCCGAGATTGTTACGAGGATGATACAGGCACAGACCACAGACCCGTTTTGCCAGGAGCAGATTGTGAGACTTCTAGCCGAGGGTGCTGAGTCCTATTCTGTTAGTTCTGATGGAGGTTTGAGGTTTAATGGGAGATTGGTGGTTCCAGAAGGAGGAGAATTACGTCATGCAGTGATGACTCATTCTCATGGGTCCCGATTTGCAGTACATCCGGGAGGCGATAAGATGTACCAGGATATGAGGCGGAAATACTGGTGGAGTGGGATGAAGAAGGACATCGCCGAGTTCGTATCCAAGTGTTCTACCTGCCAGCTGGTAAAGGTGGACCATCAGAAACCGTCAGGATTGCTTCAGCAATTGGAAGTACCCGCGTGGAAGTGGGAGAGTATTTCCATGGATTTTATTACAGGGTTGCCTACATCACAGCGGGGCCACGATTCTATCTGGGTGATTGTAGACCGTTTGACCAAAGTGGCTCATTTTCTGCCAGTGCGGATAGATAATACTACGGGTCAGTATGCTGAGCTGTTCATCGCTGAGATTGTCAGATTACATGGGGTGCCCCTGAATATTGTGTCAGATAGAGACAAGATTTTTGTGTCACGTTTCGGGGAAAGCTTTCAGGAGGCTATGGGTACTGAGTTGAGGTTGAGTTCATCTTACCACCCACAGACAGACGGACAGACAGAGCGTACTAATCAGATGTTAGAGGATATGCTACGCATGTGTGTTCTCGATTTTGGGGGAGGATGGGAGCCACATCTTCCACTGGTAGAGTTTTCTTATAATAACTCTTATCAGTTTATGATTGGTATGGCTCCATTTGAGGCTTTGTATGGTAGGCCTTATCGTTATCCAACTTGTTGGCTCGAGGTGGGGGCTAACAAGTTGCTACGGCCAGAAGTGATTCAGGAGACCTCCGCGAGGATTGAGATAATCAGGAGTCGTATTCGGGTAGCCCAGGACAAGCAGAAGAGCTACGCCGATGCGAAACGGTTCTTCCGGGAGTTTAATGTGGGAGATCAAGTGTTATTGCGTGTATCTCCTATGAAGGGAGTGATGAGGTTCGGGAAGAAGGGGAAGTTGGCTCCGAGGTACGTGGGACCATTTCCCATCATAGAAAGGATTGGGCCGGTTGCATACAGGTTGGGATTGCCAGAACAGTTACATCGCATCCATGATGTATTCCACATCTCGTCGTTGAGACGATATCTTTGGGATGATATGGCCCATACTCACATTGCGATAGATGAGATAGACTTACAGTCTGATAGCTCTTACGAGGAGAGACCAATGGCTATTCTAGACTATAGTGAGAGGAGATTGAGGTCAAAAATAGTTCCACTTGTGCGAGTCCATTGGGAGCATCATAATAAGGAGGAATCCACTTGGGAGCGTGAGGAAGATATGCGCGACAGATATCCAGAGTTGTTTTTACCAGGTATGCCTTATTTTCCGAATTTCGGGACGAAATTACGTTATTAGCTATATTAATTTGGGGATTTATTAAATTTAACGTGAATGATTTATTTAATAAAAATCCGAAATTTAATTATGTTATAATTATTAACGTGACGAGAGTTAGTAATTATGGAAAAATTGGTTGAATATTACTAATGAGCAAAGTAATATATTATATTGGTTATATTGAATGTCATGAGTGAATTAAATGACGATTTCAGAAATTTAAGTCGGAACGTGCTCGTGTCACGTCGGGACTAATTTGGTTAAATAAAAAGTGAATATTTTATAAGTTGTCTGTATGGTCGTTTTGAGTGCTCCAACGCGTCCGGTAGGGTCGAGATAGTCAGAAAAGTGTACCCGGGGGTGTAGTTTGGGTCTCGGGGCAATTTTAGGCTAAATTAGTACTCCGGGAGGGCATTTTAGTCATTTTACATAATTGGATAATTAAACCCACGAAATTCAGCAACCTATATCTGCCATTTAGGTTAGCTTTTAGGGTTAGAATATCCAGAAATCAAGTGAAGGCCATTGGAGAAGAGAGGAGAGAGCTCCAAGGCAATTCTAGGCGAAGAAGCCACCGGTTTGCACCGCCGCCACCACCACCGCGTAGATCGCGAGACAAGGAACGCAGCCATACCAAAATCAGCCGTGAATCAAAATACCAAAAATCCCAGGCAAGTGTTTAACTTGCGTGCCTGGGTGTACCTATAACATTTTATTCCACATTCTTCCTTGTGTGCCTGGGTGTACTTATTTTTTCATGATCGTAGTCGCTCTTGGACCAAACTTAATAATAAAACTATTTGTTGTATTTTTATGGGGTATTCCTCGATATCTAAGGAGTGTTGGTGCTATAATCTTCCATCAAAATATATGTATCACTCTCTTGATATTACTTTCATGATCATGTCCCTTTTATGGTGTTGTGAGTACTTTGCAAGATCTTGACTCCCCTTCCGTTGAGGTTATGATTGACTCACCTTATAACAAAAGCAAGGCAATATTACTTGCCCTCCCTGTCATATATTTGATGAGATTCCTCATCCCACACTTTTTGAGTCATCCTTACAAGTATACTCTCGTCACCCTCGTCACCTCTGCCATCTCCTTCTCTAATCTTTGGTACTCCCTCCTCTTTACCACCTCCTGCATCTGACTTTCCTTCTCATTATCCTTCTCGTATTAGGTATCCCCTTCCCTCTATGGTCTTATTAGTAGTTCTAATCATCCCATTTCCTAACATATTTCCTATCATAGTCTTTTAGATCCATATCGAGCTTTTTGGGCCCAACTTGACTCTATCTCCATTCCCCGGTCAGTGGCTAAGGATCTTAAAAATACTAAATAGGTTGAGAAAATGAAAGTGGAAATGGATGCTTGGACCTAAATGGTACGTGAAAGATTATTTCTTTACCTCTCAGGGAGAAGACCATTGGATTTAAATGGGTCTTAAATGTGAAAAATTTAGCCGATGGCTCTATTGATTTCTATAAGACACATTTGGTGGCAAAGGGATTTACACAAATCCCTAGAAAATATTTTAGTGTTGCATTTGTGCCAATGACCATGATTACACTACATCATATGGAAACATTTGTAACGGACCTATATTTGGTTTTATAACCATTAGAGTGCGTTAGGAATTTCTAACAGTATTTAAGTGTTAGTAATTACTTATATCCGTTACAATTATTTTTTAGTGTGTTTATATTTAATTATCATATATAATTTTTTTAAATTTAATTTTTTATGCACCAAAAAAAAGTGTTAGCAAAATAAGTTGGCGCCAAAATGGGGAGAACCCTATTCGTGAGATATTTTTGTTTACCCTAACTGTTTTCTATTCTACTCCACGTAAAATACGGACACAATTTTTGACCCGTAACTGGCTTCTTCCCCTCTGTTACCATCACACTGTCATTCTCCCCCTTTGTCGTCGTTCTCAAATCGCTTTATCTCAGACTGTTTCATCTCCATCTCCGAAATGTGATCATTCTATCTCAGACCGCTCTCATAAAATAAAGAGGTACAAATTTTCATTTTTCAATTTTTATTTTCCATTGTCTAACTCGCCCCTGCTCTTGTATTGTTTTTCTTTCAATTTTTTTAGTTTATGAATGATTCTCTATCTCGTATTTTTTTCCAGTTAATGAATGATATATATTGTTTTTTTTCTCTATCTCGTATTTTTTAGTTTCTAAAAATATATTTTTCTCTCTATCTCGTATTGTTTTTTAGTTTATGAATGATATATACTTATATAGTCTAAATATATGTCACTGAATTCTTGGTCCAGCTCTCTTCTAATCCAGTATTTATATTCATCCTTCCTTCTCAATATAATCATATGTATAAATATATACACGCATTGGAATTGAAATTCTGTTGCAAAATTACAATTACTTGTATAATCAGAGTGCATTGCTCATCCATATACACAATTATGCAAAAGTTTTGAATTTATTAGTTTATGAGAGTGATATGTACGAATATATTTATTATTCTATTTTTTTAATTTTTTATTTATATATAAGATTGCAAAAAGGAAAAATATATTAAACGATGGAGACTTTGTTCATTATGATAAACCATTCTTTTATGTGCGATATTTGTTAATTCATATATATCTTTATTGGATTATAAAGGTATTAGTTCATGGTTCTGTTGTTGGCAAATTACATTCGTTAATAACCATCTTTATCTGGTTGAAATAACAAAATCATGGCTGGAATGTGATATCATGTTTGGAATCCAAGTTTGCAATCAAAGCTAGGATTTTAAGTTAGATCAAATCAAAATTTTAAAGTATGAGTTTGTTATATATCCTCCTCTTGCCACAATAATGTACCATTTCATCCTTATAGTTTTAAATGTGTTAATCTAGCATGTCTAATCTTGAATATTGTAGAGGTTTATTTCAATCGAAATACATGTTTTGTGATGATTATTTCGATGCTAGAATTATTTAAGTGTTATTGAAACTTTGAGGAAATATAATATTCCTTCAACATTAAATAATTATTTACTATTTCCATATGAATGTATTGTCTTACTATACAATATGCTCTTGTCACTTAACTCTTTTACGTTGTTGAATGTCTCGACCAATTAATAAAGGATGGATTAGTGAAAAGAATATATTTAGCTTGGTGTATAAATGAGGAGTTGAAGATTTTATTGACTTTGCGAAACTAATGATCAACCGTTTTCAACGTTTCCACGTCCATATTCGAAATGTCAGAATATGATGCAGTTTACCACGACAGAAATTCGAACACGTTTACTGAGGCATGGTATAGATCAGTCGTATACTACATGGGCTTTACATGGTGAAAAGTCTTCCATAAATTTAAAAGAGAACCCATCGATAAGAGCTGTTGAAGAAATAACTAAAAAAGAAAGCACTGACATTAAGGGACTTGGTATGGGGAACCTTGTTGATACATTTTATTGAGTGCATGAAGGTACTTATGTGGATACTGAAGGAGGTCAAAATACGTATTCAGGTAACAAAACGTACGACGAATACAATAGATTAACAAATGAGAAACTATACCTTTCATGTGAGGGCCTAAGACAACTTTTTCTACAATCGTAGAATTGCACAATATAAAGATGCAGTTTGGATGGTCAGGAAATAGTGTGAAAACATTTCTATCTATATTGAAAAGGTGGCTCCCGACAAGAAACATGGTGCCAAAAAAGTATCCTCAGTGGAGAAATTTTAAACTAAAATGGCCAGATTTCTAGTCTTCACACTTCTTAATCTCACACTTGACATCAAACTTATAGGGAAAGAAAGATCCTACCAAAAAAATTTAGCGAATAATAAGTGGATTGTGGGACACGACGATGAAAATGTGAATGTGATGGCTAACGCTAAGGTTAAATATGTGAGTATTTCATTTTTTGTCTGTGATATTATTTCTTTTCTCCTTTAGTCTCTCCTTCTTTTGTCTTTCCTCCTTTACATGTATTTATAGTTTAGCATTTTATTATTCATGCTATAGGATGAGTTGATGGCTGTCGAGAATGGGAGAAAATGTGAAAAACGTAGCCATGATGATGGAAGCATCGACATCAATGTAGTTGCTGAAGTATTTGGGAAGTACAAAAGGGGAAGTGTTCAGGCATATTCAAGCCATATCTCTAGGACATAACTACTTCATATTGGGATTGCGAGCAAGATACTTGAACGGGGGCAAAAGGAAAATACAAGAAATGCATGGAATAATTATGAACTCAACTCAATAATTCACACTGTCGAGGATACCCTCAAGGTAAATTTTCATGTTTTTAAGTTTCGTCTTGGCATGTTACAAATTCACTTTGTTATTCGTGCTCTTTATTTTTTTTTGTACATTTATGTTACAGGTTATGTGTTATATTGTATCAAACATGAAAGAAAGCGGGGCACCGTTGAACACTCCCATGAGTGATCGATCCATCTCAACTAATCACCCTTATCCTCTAATCCAAAATGTGGACAATGTTTTCGCATCACTTGGTGCATCTCAAACTCATCATCCTCCCCACGTTCCCATGAATGAACCTAAAGTCCTATTGTGTAATATATTTGGTAAAAATTTGGCAAAATGTTATGTTGTGACAGATCCATCACGGCAAATGTGTCATTTTAAGCATCCCCAAAATGGAGAAAAGATAGTTTGTATGGAGGAAGTTTTCGACTCTGACGCTCATTTATGGGATGATCCTCAAGATGGTTTCTATACCTTGGCTACCTTCGCGGGTGGGGGGATATTTCATATCGCTTGATTGTTGGTTGAAGTACATATGATTCTACTTATGGATGGATCATGACATTTATTTTTGCTTATGTGAACTTTTTTTAGTATGTTTGGATGGTTGTTCTATGCTTGTTGTGGATTATGCATATTTATGCTTTTATGGACAATGATATGATGGCTATTGATTATGTATAGTTCTCTCTCTCTCTCTCTCTCTCTCTCTCTCTCTCTCTCTCTCTCTCTCTCTCATTTTTTTCATATATGCCAACTTCATTAATTATTTGAAAATTTTAATAAGCATGAGTTTTTATGAATTTCTTTTTGGTGATTGTCTTTTATTACTATTTTGGCTTCCATTCAATGCTAGCATTGATTTTGAAATTGTGAGAAAAGATCGGTTGGTTGGTCCCCGGAACATAATATATATATATATATATATGAATTTTCTAACGGAGTAAAACTATTAGAAAGTCCCACTCTTAACGGTTTAGCCCGTTAGTAAATAAAAGGAAAAGCATAAATGTGAAAATAAGTTCTCACGTAAGTAACAGTTTTTATTATTTATAACAATTGTTTTCCATTAGAAATAACAATTTTCTAACGATTTTGATTCGTGAGAATTAATAAATTTACTAACGGGTTGTGTCCGTTAGAATCATATTCCCAACACATTATTCCTATTGGATATATCCGTTAGAAAATTGATTACTAAAACTCATTGTGTGTTAGTAAATGGTCATTGTGGTGTAGTGTTGCTTCCGTACGATTATTGATCTTTCTTGAGATTTCTTACTCGACCTCTACAACAGTTAGACATCAAGAATGCCTTCCTACAAAGGGATATATCCGAGACAATATATATGGACTTTTCTCTGGATTTTTTAGATAAGATGGAGTTTACCGAAAAAGTGTGTAGTCTTCAGAAGTCTCTTTATGTCCTTGATCAATCACCTCATGCATTGTTCAACAAATTCAATAGGGTGGTTATACCCCACTACACTAAAAAAGGAGATTTGTAACTTCTCTATGCCATTACGATTTAGGGGGTCGCAAAAAGAAAATTGTCACCCCTAGCAGCCATCACAATTTTTTATCACCCCTATGGGGGTCATGACATGGTGACAACAATTACCCCTCTCATTTTGTAACTGTTGTCAGCAGTTACAAATCTAATATTTGTAACT
Organism: Sambucus nigra; assembly: GCA_949130495.1. Lineage (NCBI taxonomy): Eukaryota > Viridiplantae > Streptophyta > Magnoliopsida > Dipsacales > Adoxaceae > Sambucus > Sambucus nigra. Next base: position 640,378,974 of record OX422216.1, read on the forward strand.
GCTATTAGCAGTTACAAATATTGAATTTGTGAATGCTTGATCGTAGTTATAAATATTATATTTGTAATTGCCAACAGCGATTACAAAATTATGATGTGAATGAAGAATTAGGGTTATTTTTTGTATTTTTAGGGATTTTTTGTATTTTTGTTATTTTTTAGTATTTCTTTTATTTTTAGTATTTCATTGTATTTTCCTTTTTTTATTAGTATTTAAATGAAGGAAGGCTAAATTGTCATTAATGGCATATTTTTAATTATATACTTATCTTAGTGGCCAAGCAACCTCCTTCCTATAAATACCCCATATGTAGACTCATTTGAGTCATTCTACCATTTTATAAGATTTGATTAGAGAGAGTTTAGAGAGATAATTATCTTTTCTTTCTCCCATTTGACGTCATTTATGTCAATTGATATCAGAGCCTAGTCGCTCCACCCGTTGTTGTTGATGTAAAAAAATATAAACTCATAAACAACATCACATGGGTTTAAGAAAGGATGAACACCTCTACAGCAAACCCTTTCGAGAAAATCTTGAAAGGCATCAATCAAATGAAGGCCCAAATGGAAGAGATGAATGCGCGACTTCCTCCACCGGCAACCACCTCACACCCCCACACCCAAAAATACCTCGAACCACCCATAATTGTTAACCCTAACCCTAATTCAAGAAACCAAAACCATAGCCCCCCAAACCCATCTAACCACGCTTCCACAACCATTCCGTAACCCTACCCTAAAAAAATCTAAATCCTAACCCTATTTCACCCACCACATAATCAATAACCACCATCCAACCTACCCCACCACTTCAAACGACTGCCCAAACAATCTAAAACCACACCCATGCTAAGGGTGGTGCCCCACCATCACAAAAAACTGACCGGACAATACTACACCCACCCAAAACTGGCCAAAGATCCTCAAAATAGTCCCTACCCCACCTGAAACACCACGTCGACCCACCCGGTACCCAAAACCCACCCGTTCCTGCTCCTATGTTGCCGCACCCTGCCGGAATCACTCTACCACTGTCTTCTGAAATATCAATCGTGATATGTTGGTCCAATAACCTTCCCGAAGAGGCAGAATCCTGCTGGAAACTTCCATAAATATTGTCAATCAACGCCCCAATCAATCCCTTTTGACACCCCGCCCAATCAAATACCGGGTAGCCAGTCCTTTATAAAATTTAAAATAGAATATCCAGTTGGTTCATTCTTAGCATCATTGTCAAAACACAATTTTCTTATTGACCACCTAATAACTAATTAAGTTAGTCTCAAAACATTTAATCCAATCGGTAAATGTTAATCAATTTAAACCATTTAAAAGATGCACCATTCTCATAGTTTAGTAACTAAATAATAAAACATCACCCAATAATAATAATTCCAATTGAAATGGAAACTAGAACAAAAGTACAATGTATCTCTTACCTAAATAAACTGAGAATGGGCTACACGTGCCCTAACTGAGGAGTCTAGATACTATAAATTGAAATGATAAATGTGGAGGCATCTATATGTGAGAACCTACAACTTTAACAATCGTTGTAGCACGTCAATAGATCGAATGGTCTAACTGTGGCGTCCCTCTGGATGGGCACCTAAAATAATACACAAGGAAAAAGAGATTTTGCAAGAGATGGGTCATAGCCCGAGTGTAAATGTTTTAAAACATTTTTTAGAAAGTATTTAAAAATTGCAGTAAGCAAATATTAAGTGTGTGTTAGCTTTTCGAGCACTCACTTTGGTTTCTCACCTCTCAACTATTGTGCATGTCTAACGTACTTCTAAATCGTTCTAATCATAGTTATCACTTAACTAGATTATAGATATAAACTATCTAACTATCATCCGTAGGAATATCTCGTATTTCCTCACGTACTATTACTATTCATTGCTCTTGTATTTGCTATCCCGAATATAAGGTTCACAAAACTGTTAATTGTTCACATACTTTAATTATTTAAGGATCAATTATCTTCTTTATCTACAAGTCTCACATAGTAGATATTATCACAAATGTATACACATAATCATCATAATTTTGTATATATATTTATACGACACCCCTAGACTCATCTTCGGTGCATGCATACTCTGCTATCAAGTCCCGTTACATTTTGTACTAAATAAGGACTAATGATTCGAAATCACTCACGAACCAAAGAAATACAAATCACACATATTGGAGGCAAACATAGTCCTAGGGCTTTGTGCTATGTACATACCTACACACCCAAATGACTGTTCAATACCATCGTTCTCACAAATGGCAATTCAATCGACGTACTATGTTCTGAGGTGCCAAATATAAAATCCCCCCAAAGGCTCATCGGGATAAGATTGTCGTCTATCATTTAAAAAAAAAACCTCCCACGATAGAAAGAAGGATAAGTATGTTATAATCATAGTAAATCAATCATATAGGTATTCACGTAACCTATTCCAACGAGTAGGTGTACACAACCTAAGTATGTTTTCATAAGTGGTATACTTCTTATTATACTCCCGATATCATTTAATTATGACTATCTTCTCTATCGTGTCGCATGTAAGGCGTTTCATAAACCCAAATATCTTTTATAGTGATTACCCCATTCTTATACTACTAATATATAATAAGGATTCACATATAATATCTCATCTCTCTCAAATTAACTATGTTGCGAAGTTTAAACATCAAACTGCAAATTTCCAAAGTTCTGAAATCTCGTTCGAAATATTGTTCGAACGAACTAATTTCTGAATTCTTGTTTGATATCTCGTTCGAACGACTTCCCCAGGTCATTCGAACGAGATTGATCTGCTTCGTCCCCTACCTCTTGAAACTTCATTTTCACCATTTTTTTACCCTAGAAACCTATACAGATTCATCCCAACCACCAATCAATCCATTCTAACCAATGATCTAACATATATATATATATATATATATATATATATATGATTTCTAACAACCTAGAATCATTAAATCATGCATAGCTCTTACTAACTTTCGAAATCCCCAAATTAATTTATCAAACCCTAGTTTTTCAGATCCACAATCAAGACTACCATAATCCTAAATTCGTTTATCATGATAAGTCCTCAATTCGTGAATTCTAATCTACATACATGAAGGTTTAACCTAATTAATTCTCAGATTCAAATTAGTTATTCCAAATCTCCAATTTCATTCAAGAATTATGAACAATACATAAACATTCTACCCTATACTAACATGAATTTGATTATTGCTAAAAGAAAGCAAGGTTTAAAAACTTTCCTCAAAAGTGAAGGTCTGATTAGTTGGTGTAGTTGGTATGGTTGCGACCCTCGTTCTTCGGTCAACACGTTGGTGGAAAAGGTGCGCTCGTGGTGGCTCTTCCCTAGAATTTCTCTTCCTCTTTCCCCTTTTTTGGTCTCTCTCTGGGTCTTACTACTTCTCACAGCAGATAACCTATTCTAACCCACGTAAGAGACCTTTTATTTCTCTAATTTTAGTTCTTTATTTTACTCCAAAAATACAAATTACCAAAACGCCCTCCCGGGATGCCAGTTCGACCTAAAGCTGCCCCGGAACCCAAACTAAACTCCCGAGTAGACTTTTTTGACTATTTAGATCCTTCCGGACACAATGGTGCACTCAAAACGACCATTGGACTTACTTATACAAAAAAATCTTATTTTCATTAATTAAATCTCGATACGACTTATACGAGCGTCCCAACTTAATTTCCATAATTGTCGTATTTTCCACACACGGCAACTTTAATATTTTCATAATCATATATTACTTTAATAAGTAATATTTTACATAATTCTCACCAATAGATACTAACTCTCATCACGCTAGTAATTATTTAATTAAATTCGGATTAATTATGAATAAATTTCCCCATTTAAATTAATTAATCCCATAATTAAAATAAGATCTTTTAAAAATGCGGGGTATTACGTCCCTCACTGTTCAGCAGTCATTCAGGAGTAGGTTTACTGACTAAACCCAACGTCGGGAAACCCAGATATGATCAACACCTATCTATAGCGGGCAGGGTCCAATTTCAGCACATTTTGACCCAATACCCTCAAGAACAAATTCAAGAACTAAACATTAAGGCCAAGAAAATGGTTTTTGACCGAGGGGTAAATAATTTTCTATGATTGGCATGCGCGGCATGAAGAAGAAGATGAAGCCGCAAGAATTTAAGAAATTTCCTCCAATTTTGGAAAATTCAAGTTTTGCCCCTCATGTTTTCCCTCATCCGAACATTTTGGGGAAATTTTTTGCAATTCGACCTCAAGTTTAAAGTTTGAGGACGAACTTTTTCGAAGGCGGAGAGAATGATGTGAATGAAGAATTAGGAGTTATTTTTAGTATTTTTAGGGCTTTATTGTATTTTTGTTATTTTTTTAGTATTTCTTCTATTTTTAGTATTTCATTGTATTTTCCTTTTTGTTAGTATTTAGAGGAAGTAAGGCTAAATTGGCACTAAAGGCATATTTGTAATTAGATACTTATCTTAGTGGCCAAGCAACCTCATTCCTATAAATATCTCTTATGTAGACTCATTTGAGTCATTTTTCCGTTTATGAGATTTGATTAGAAAGAGTTTAGAGAGAGAATTATCTTTTCTTGCTCCCATTTGACGTCATTTACCTCAAATTGGCAATAGTGACAAATTTGTGACTGTTACTAGCAGTTACAAAGGTTGATTTTGTTAAGTTTACTTCTAAGAGCAATTATAAATATCTTCGTATTGTTAAAAAATCCTGTAGAATAAAAAAGTAAGTAGATAAAATGCCAAGAACATGTAACAAATCTAAAAAAAATTGATACGAACATTGTACAAGAGTAAAAAAAATGACAAAATTTCATTTATATTTCAGGCATTCCATATATCCTATATGCATAAAATTTGTTTAAACTTAATTTAACATCAAATAAACTCATCTCGAGAGCCAAATACAAAATAAACATTGAATAAAAAAAAAACTAAAACAAATAATGGCACAACACATCCATGACATGATATGCCATGAACATGTAACAAATCATCATTAACCAAGACCAAAGGTCACCACGAGGTGGATATGCTTCGTGAAGTCTATGTATATGAATTGTGGGGGGTATTGATATGGTAACAACCTCCCTCGAGCCACATACAAGCTTATAAATCTATAATCAAAAAGATTTGATCATGAATAGAAGCACATTAATACTCCTATCACATTATGGAAAGATAGAGCTAGGGTCAATATAGATTACCTAGATAATTTGCGGGTCCATCAAGCAAAAGGATGGTGAGGTTCATGAGGAGCCACGTGCTAAATCAATCCTCATTCTCTAACAACCACTAGATAAGTCATTGGCATCCACCAGATTAAAATCATTGCACCAACTTTTTCACTGGTTGCGGTTACACTGTTAAAATCTCCTCTCACGACCCATGCTTCATTAGTGGATTTTTCTTTGGGGGTTGGGGGAGAGGTCGAAGGACGGAACCCCCACACACATAGCCTCATTAGCTATATAGTCCCACGTATGTATTCTCTCATTTCTAGTGTATTTTGCATAGACTTGAGACATTTTGAAATGGTTTTGCATGCTTGAGTGATGCACCTGAATAGTGAGACATTGATCCATTTTAGAAATGAAAGAAAAGCTAATTCCATGAGTGTAAGAGTACCATGTGTAATTTACAACATTAGATTCTTCCCTCTGAAAACTAAATAACCTTCTGAATTCTTCAATTCGTTTACCATCCACCTTAGGCTCCATACAAATCAATATAGTAAGATATGCATATTGTGAAGTCTTTTGATTCTCCTACCACCACTTTTCTTTACATTCCAAAAAAATAACTTTGATCATTAAACAGTTTTGGGATGGGTTCTAATTGTGTTTGATCTTAAGAGCTTAATTTTGGCCAGTGCTCTAAGACTTGTTTAGAAATTTGTGAGATCTCCCCTTTTTTCTGTTAATTGTTAACCAACTGTCATCTCCCATAGTAGGATTTATAGGAATTTTCCTAAGGTAAAGATTTAACCGAGTTACCATGATGCCTTCCGCTTGGCTAACTTACAGTTCTGAGTCGATTTTCGTCTTATTTTCTACTTTTGTCTCTTGTTTGTCTACTGGATCATTCTCTTGCTATGCTACTATTCCCCTTTCCACCTCGTCAATAACTTTCTCTCCTTCATCCTCTATTTCTATTTTCTCTTCTTGGTTAGCACTAGATAAATATCCCACACATTTTGGATTGCATAAATTGGTTTTTATCATTTTTGTCCCATTTTCCATTACTTCCCTTTCTTCTTGATAGTTTGTTCTTTGAGACAACTGTTAAAGTTTCTCCCTTCGGTCCATTTTCCTCATATTTTAGCTATGTTCTCTCAACATATGATTCAAGCTACTGATTAAGTGCTATAGTATCTTTATTGATTGGTTTACCATTGGATGCTTCTAAAGTTGTAGACTTCTGCTACTGAGTGACTTCAGTATCTTTCTCTTGATGTAATTGTAGCTGTGATTCCTCACTGTCATTCGCAATGTCATCTGAATTAACACCAACACTTCCTTTTTCATCATACCTGAGTTGAAGTTCCATTTGTTGCCTCATTACCCCCACCTTAGTCAAAGTGGCATTTGATCGACCGCCTACCCTACACCCAATTTATGTAGCCATGTCAATTCTAATAGCAATTAGATCTTTCCTCGTTAACTATAACAGTAGCATTACACCCAATAGTTATAAATTTTTTAGTAACCCAATTTTAGTACTTCGGTTCTTCTTCTTTTTGTTCCCCACCTCATTGGAATTTTCAGGGAATATTACACTTCAATGCGATTTACACGATCTGCGATATCATCATCTTCCCTTTCATTAATATCCACGACAATGGGAGCCTTCACATGGAATCGATTCCTCTGATATTTGTTAAACATTACCATTTTGAATACAATAAAATTTCTCCAATAAATTGTCTTTCTTCAACCAAGCAGTCTTGGGTTTTTATCCACTATATGTTGATCCCTCCTCTTTAAATAATTTGATTGGTCGTTACCAATTTTAAAACATTTACAATAGTATTCTACACTATTATCTGCAACAACCTGATATAAATAAAATTATCATCATTGTCACCATATAGGTAGCCTAAAGAGAGATAATACTACCATGAAGTTACGTGGAACAAACGAAGGGGGTGTTTGTTCGACAATATTCACCTCCTACACAAGGGTATCTCAACATGGTTTATGTAGTTAACCCTGGAAAAATAATTGGGAGTACACGCCAGTGACAGACACATTTTCTTGCTAGGTGCTCGTCTAGGTCCACCGAGATAGCAATAATAAGAAAAAAATGCGACTCGCTATAATAAGAAAGCCTATATCATCTAAATAAACCTTATACTTGGTGAACATGTCCAGCAATCATGGAAAAAACAATAAATCATTGTGGTGACTCCAAACCATCTCAAGTTAATACATATACAGTGGCTTGATTCTAGTGCCATGTATCCATCCATATATAGATATGCATATCACAAAACATGGTTCATAGGTGAGAACTTTGTTCATCTCCTGTTACATTTCCCATTCATATAACCTTCATTTGCATTGATTGTGTTACATGAACACTAGTTGAAAATGAAGTACTTATGGAATAAAAACATACTAACTCCAAAAATCCAATTCCTTCAAAACACTTTAATGACGCATGTACATTTTTAGGATAATACTTCTATATTTCCAAAAATGGCACAACTTCAAAAGATCACAGGTGTTAAATAATTCAAAATTTTCATTATACATAGCCTCCTAGGTAACTCCTAATTAAAACTCCCTCTTTTATAGAGAAGTTTAGTAAATAAATCACCTAATAAGATTCACTAAAACACTTTTTATTACAAGCATATACTAATGATTATCAAATATGAGTAGTTAGTATGAGCCAAAACATTATAGAGAATGCTTACTCAATAATGTACACATAATCCTAGATAAAAATACTCACTAACCCTCTAGATGATCTTTGTTCACAGAAATCCCCAAACACTTAAGTGGGAGGAAAATCGGGAATGTCTCACATAATTGGACCAGGAGAGAAGAATAACCCAGGACGTCCACTTCATGCAGCATTGATTAAGCAATTAGATATACCCTTTCGATAATGCTTCGAGAGACAAGATCAAAATATACCCCACAAATATGGCTTGAATTACTAATAATTCACACTTATTCTCTATCTTCAAGACGCTGGTTAAATTGGTTCCTCACGCTCCATCTTATGAATAGGGGATAATCCTCTTTGGCCATCTACTATAGTTTGTTGTGTCGTGTGGAGATTAAAGATCTATAAGCACCAGTCAAATGCTTTAAAAAACCTACATAACACTGAGTTTTAAAATTATAACAAATATTTGAACTCTAATAGTTTACAGAGTTACGTATTTTTTATTATTTATAGTTTTAAGAAAACGTTTTTTTCTGAATTGGAAATGAAACAGATGAGTGTCCTAAATAATGACATGAAAAAAAAATTGTCCTGTTTCTATTTACGTTATCAATATTTAGGATCTATTGACTATAGTACATATGAATTCATTGTATGGTTAATTGTAACAGTACTAGTCTAAGCCAAATATGTGAGCCCATGTTTGAAGAAGTTCGGTCTTTTTAGCAAGTTCAAAAAAGGTATACTTTGGTTCAATAATACCAGGATAATCCACTTTGTATTGTGTGATGGATGGCGTATTCAAAGTAGCCTCACCAATGGAAAATTGAGAAATAAGGCATGGTGGTTTTACTCTAGAATGCCAAGCAATGCTAAAGGAATTATAACAGTGTCATGAAACCATCTCTAGGCAAACAATTGGGTTCTTATGGCCATTTTTTGGTTTATTTTTTATATTTTCAATTGCTCTAATTTTATAATAGTGGCTCGCGAACATTAAGCTTGATAGAACATACAGAATTAGGGCAAAATCCATAAAAGTAGTAGGTAGTACTATCTAACCATTTAATGTAGAAAAGTGTGAAAGTCTAAACACCCGAGTATTTATTAATTAATATCCAACTTGCCTTGTATCCCCTAAATATAGCATTGGTGATGTAAACTCAGAACTCGTCCATTCAATCTATTATGGGAAAAACAGAAGTATATGATGCATTCAAATATTTAGCAAATAGCACGCCTTTTGGGTATTGTTGTTTCGGGCTCAAAATTTCTCAAGATTGATAGAATGTTTAATTTTCCATGTAAACTATGTATTTATCTGGGTAATTTAACATTTGTGTACGTGTCATCAGGGATAGAAACTTCCTGACATGATGTTCGAATCAATGCGTGGCTTTTTTGACGAATGTTTGCAATAGCTAAACAGCTTGAGACAGTTTAATTGTCAATTTCGGCCCGTTTTTTTATTTTCTGACATTTTCCTTCCGAATGTTGTGTCCGGGCTTATACTTGTTTAGACTTGAAGATGGAGGATATATTATCTTCCATTATTATATCTCGTCGTAACCTCTAACACGTCCTGGAAACAATGACAATGTGATACCTACCCACCTTATTCTCTAATTGTAGGAATAAGAAATAAAAAGTAATTCATGCTATAACACTTTCAATACAATGTCAACACTAACAGATATATTACTAAATTATGCTACAACACTTTACAGTACTTACCAAATACCTAATAAGCTTAACGACTTTCTCATAAAGGGTAGGAAGACGGCTCAGTTTGTATTAACTGATCAGACACCCGCTTCTATATGCATGCTCTACTTTAGTATATACATCATCTTACCCTGAAAAGAACAGTCAGACAAGTTGGCGAATTCCCTTATAGTAAACTAAAAAGTATGTATTGTAAATTTTTCAAAGATTGAAATTTATAATAAGTTGAAAATTTTACTTTTTTCACATGCACCCCGAACAAAAAAATAAATGACGTAATGGAATGAAACATAGCACTCATGAATAGCACGATACATATATTTATCAACCTTAATCCTCCTTGTCAGCTACCACTGCTATCATCATGGTTTAAAGTCAAAGCCGATACCATTACAATACGGCCGAGTTGACTAGGTATCGGTGCCCACCGATCCAATTCCGAGTTACAAGTTGAGTTTTCAATTATTGATGTGAATCGACCCTACATCGATAATTTCTCGGTAGTATTAGTGATATAGCGGTATAATCGGCCCATATCGACAATATCGTAGTAAAATCGGCCCATATCGACGATATCGCGATGGAATCGACCCATATCGACGATATCGCAGTAGTATCGAACCATATCGGTGATATATCGACCGAGATGGTATAAGTTACTAAGAATCAATCTCTCTCTTTCTCTGTCTCTCTCCAGTGTTGTGTTGGTAAGCGTGATTTTTTAAGGGGGTTACGAAATGCTAATTATTTTTTAATTTAGTGTGTTGCGTGGGGGAGGTTATTTGGTCATCGTGTAGGTTTAATTTAGTGCGTTGTATACATGGTTCAAAGTCTCGGTATCGGACACCCAATTTTCAACTCGATCGCGGTATCGGGCGATACGCAAAGATACACTATTTAGAGAATGCAAAAAAATCCGAAAAAATATAAATTTTTTTAAAAATATAACATTAACAATGTGGATCAATCAGATATGTTCAAAATCATTCTTTAATATGGATTGTATTGTACAATTACTTATACTAATGCTCGACGAACTTGTGAGATTCAATATTTCATAATAAAGATATATTAATATTGAAAAACAATATAATGACACGTGGTGATTTCCTCCAGTAGGGTAAGGGTAATTTTCTCAAATAAAAATGATTAATAAGAATATTTAGAAATTCCAAACAATTTTTTAAAGAGTTTTAAAAAAAATTTGTAAAAAAAATATTCTTTTTTTTAAAACATGTAAAATATTTTTGTAAAAAAATGTACAACGTTATTTTTTCACAAATAATTTTGTACAAATAAAATATTGTACATGTAAAATATTGAACAAATAAAATATTAGGTGAAATATTTTGTACAAATAAATATTTACATGTAAAATATTGTACAAGTAAAATATTAGGTGAAATATTTTGTACAAATAAACTTTATTTTGTACAACATTATTTGCATTTTTTTTCTGTTTTTAAAATTTTACAAACATTATTTTGTACAAATATTTTTTTTGTTTTTTTGAAATTATAAACAATATTTTCAACAAACATTATTTTTTTATTTTTTTAACTACTTGTACATTTTTTACGGCCTTTTTTTAAAAAATTGTACAAACACCTTTTTACTCTTTTTTTAACTCGTACATTACAGCTTTTACACCCAACACAGAATGACATCTTTTTTTACTCCAAAGCTATTTGTACAACACACAGCTTTTTTTACAGCTCATAACTAAGAATAAAAACAAAACAAAAAGACCTATTTACTTTTAACTTTTTCAAAAGGAAGCTTCTTACGCTAAACATAAAACATGAGAAAGGAAATATCTTCCTTACTTTCCTTTCATTAGGGCTTTTCAACCAACATAAAACATCATAAATGAAAAGACTAACCGACCGAAGTAAAGAAAACGCTGCTTCCTGATGATTATTTGGGGGATTCCGGCGTCTTTGAAGATGGTAAGTAACTGGTGTGAAAAGTAGGAAGCACACATCATCTTTTATTTTTGTCTTCTCTCTTTTCTTTGGGCAAACAAACATCAACTCGGGGAGATAGCGTTGAATCGACCGAGATATCATGGGAACGGCGCTATATCTGCGTTTTCATACGATTTGTATTTTTTTTGAATCGTGACTCGTAATCGTTGCGGGCCCTGAGATTCTGAGTCAACTCGGCCGATTCCGAGTTGACTCAGACGCTACTTTGAACCATGAGTTATATATGTGCCAGTTTTTTTTAAAGAATGCAAATGATCAAAATGTTATTTGTTATTATTTTTTTATAATAATGTTCCCAATGTTACATTTTAATAGGTTATTATTTAAAGAAAAGATAAATGTTATTCTTTTACAAACAAATATACAACTGTAATTATTGTAAAAATAATATTTGTGTAAAAATAATATTTGTATCCTCATTCTTTTACAGACAAATATACAACTGTATTTATTGTAAAAATAATGTTTGTGTAAAAATAATATTTGTATCCTCTAAACATTTGTAAAAATAATATTTTCATCCTTTATGTACAAATAACATTTGCAACATAAGTAAAAGAAAAATATGTGCATCCTCTTTGTAAAAAAATAACATTTTCATCAATTTAAAAAAAAACATTTGCAACCCAACAACAACAAAAAAAAATAACATTTGCATTCCTTATATAAAAAAATAACATTTGCATCATTTTTTGTAAGAAAATAACATTCGCATCCTTTTTGTAAAAAACGATTGTAAAAAAAATGTAATGTTTTGTCAAAATCACTATTTGTATCCTCTTTGTAAAAAAATAACAATACTAAAAAAGAAACATTTCTATCCTTTTTAGAAAAATATAACATACTTAAAAAACACATTTGTATCCTCTTACTAAAAATAATACTAAGAATATAATAGTTGTATCCTCTTTGTAAAAAAAAAATTATCCTCTTACTAAAAGAGTAACATTTGTTTTTCTTTGTAAAAATATAAAATTTGTATCCTTCATGAAAAAAACATTGATTAATTATGGAACATTGAATCTGGCAAGTTCGCAGCACGTCAATATAATCAATTGTACAATGTTATGCATATTAAAAGATAGTTTTAAACTTATCTAATTGGTCCACATTGTTAATCTTATTTTTTTTAAAATTTTCTAGATTTTTTTCGGAATTTTTTGCGCTTTCTAAATAGTGTATCTTTGCGTATTGCACAATACCGTGACTGATACCGCGACCAAGTTGAAAATTGAGTGGCCGATACCGTCAACACATTGTTATTTCCTAAAAAAATATATCTTTTCTTGTTAAAGGGCATACTTCTTGATGGAAGTTTGTGGCAAGTGAATGAAATTTGTTGATGGACGCATAGCCATAATTCATAACCAAGCACAAACATTTGGTGAACATGCCAATGTTGCTCATTTGAATGAGGAGAAAAATATTCTAATTGATATGTCAATTAGTGGAGTGAAGCCGAGGACATATTGACTACATTCAAGTGGCAGAACGAAGATAACTTAGAAGGCTTGACAGAGGAAATCAGAATCATGAACCAATACCAGATGAAATATAATCATGAACCAGTACCAAATGCGTCTTTGGTGTTTTATTAGGTGATTTCTTAGGGTACATGGTTACCAAGAGGGAAGTGAAGTAAATTCATAGAAAATTAGAGGCCTTGTTCAAAAGAAATCCCCAAGCACGACCAAGAAAGTTTAATGCATGGATCCTGGGTTAATATCTCTCAATGGAAACAAGAGCAATAAATAAATGCCTCTCTTTTATTATGGTTATGTGGAAGTCGACTTAGTGAATAAGGAGCGTGAGAAAGACTTCCACCATTCAAAGGAATAGTTGGAAAACCACCCTCTACTCAATGGTGTCAAACGAAGACTTGTACCGTACCTTTGCATAGTTGTGTCTTAATCAGTACTGAGCTCGGCTTTGATATGAAAAGATGCATAAGTCCAAAGGCCATTGTACTACATGAGTAACTCAAGTGGAAGTGGTTAAATACTACCCCAATACATAACAAAATATTGTGTGTTGTAATATTCTCTACTTTAAAAGGAACCACACATATTAACAGATATGCCCATGGGCAACAGTTTACGACAACGAATTAAAAATATTGCAATAAAAAAATGAACTACCAATTTTTCTTGGTAAAATCAGAAATCAGAAAATCAATTTACAAGAAAAATTATCCAATAGAAATAATTTATATTACACATTTTATAGCACGCAATCAAAACGAAAAAAGCCCTAGAAGGGCTAAACCATACGGATCGTATAGTGACAACCCTATATTAACAAACCAAGTAGATACATTAAGAAACGCATCAACTATTCTCATTAATAATAAAAAATGAACATACAGTTGATGGTGATAATGAATGACTAAAAATGGAAATAAACTTATACAATTAGAAAAAATGAACATACCTTTTGATCCACGAATTAATATAGAAGCTCACAAAAGTTATGACATCACAAACATCAATATTGATCTAATGATGAAATTATAAAGTGGTTAAAAAAACCTAGCTACGAAATCAAAGGCTAAATGTTTAAATTACAGATCAAACGCTTAACCTATAGCTACATTTGCAGATAAAAGGATAAACGTTATGAGATCTTTTCGATACGAGGTCTTACCGAATCTTGGAGAGACGATGAAGAGAGCAAGAGCACTTGGAGAGGTATTACAAATTAGTGGAAGAGGATATATGAAAATTGTGAGAGAGACGAGGGAAATGAATTTGTATTTACAAATTCCTAGCGGGTGGGATAATTTAAGGCTAGTCTTATTTATTGGGTCAAAGATGCATCAAATCTCATTAACTTTGTTTCTAATGCATCAAGTCTTTTTTACTACATATATTTAGACAAATAAACTCTTACATATACATTAAACCCATTTACTCTCTCTCTATAAAAATAAACACATAATCTCACACTTTTTGTCTCTCTAACAGCCCCACCTCCACCTCCACCCCCACCCCCACCCCATCGGAGGTTCACCGAAAACAGCTCACCGAAAAATCTCGTCGAAATGTTTTTCTCTCCTCGTTTCTCTCTCTCTCTCTCTCTCTCTTCGTGTATTTCTTTATTTTTCTGGTCCGCGCTAGCGTCATCATCCCCCGAGCTGGAGAAGAAGAGTTTTCGCCGGAAAAATTGAGTTTTCGCCAGAAAAAATGAAGGTCTTACCGAAACAGTAAATTTATCTGTTTCGATTTTTTGTCAAAAAATATCGAATATGGGTGTTGTTTGATAGATCTTGACGAGTAGATTCAAATATATAAATTTTGTGAATTTTGGATATGTAGATTAGAATTTATGGACTTTTAAAGATTTGTTTTTTTTATAAAAAACGACGTAACAATTGGTTGGATGTATTTGTCATTTTAATGTGTTGAGTTGGCAAAAATAGGACCTTTGACACCATTGACTCAGTCAAAGGATCTCTTGCCTCATTGACCAACTAAATGGCACTTGAAAATAGTTACCCCTAAATTTATCATTCACAAATTAAATCGCATGCCAATATCTGTAATTGTTTATGGCAGCTATAAATGTGTCACTGTTCATAGTAATCATAATTTAAGTCTAATGCTAAAATTTGTGACTATTAATGACTCTTCGTATTAGTAGCAAATTAATTGTATGAGAAGATTGTCACTGCCATTCGTAGTGACAAACCAATTCACTCAATTTTTCATTATCCAAAAATTTTATCATTCCTAATGGCAATTATAAATAATTTTTTATTGCTTTCGGCGCTGATAAAGTTGTCACCCTCATTAGCAGTTAGACTCAAATAGTCACAAAATCGGTGTTTTGTTGTAGTGTGATGAAGATGTAACGACCAAGCTTTAAAGATTAGATATGTTGTGCTATGTTTAGTGCCAAAAATGTCTTCACGTTTATCTAGAATATCACATGGATGAATGCGTATTCTATTTTTGATTTAAATCATGTTTCGAACTATTTTTAATATTTTTTAGAAAAAATATTTTCTGAGGTTATTTTCGTACCTCATTTGAACGAAGTGGCATTCTCGTTTGAACGAGGACCAAACGAACATCAAACAAGGACGATATGCCAAGCAGGACCAAACTTGTTTGAAGCTCGTTTGAAGATGGTTCAAATGAGATTTCATTCTCGTTCGTATGAACTCGGGTTTTCATTTAAACGAGCTGCTATTCTCATTCGAAAAACCCTAATTTCATTCGAACGACTCGTCTCCTCAAAAATCATGAAAAGTATTTAAGGTGTTTTGGACTCAAAATTTTTAAGGACTTTTGGTGAAAAACATCTCTACACTTGTGTACAAAAGTTCTAAGCCCCAAGTTTCACCCCTTCTGTTTTAAGATACAAGTTCCATAATTTCTATAATTATATCTTAAGTTTTTGCACCAAATTTTGTTTCTTTCATCTTGAGATAACTTGTTTCGTGTGTTGGACTCCAAATTTGCTAATTGTGATGTTTGACGGTTGTTGAGCCTTATAGGTGGATATCGAGGCATGCGTGGACTCGTGTGTTGTGACAGCTTGCGTGGGTGGATTCATGTGTTGCACTTTGGAGGATCTATTGAAGATAGAAGAGCGTAAAGGCTTGTGGGTGATCGAGTCATTGTGTAAGTCTATTGCCTATGCTTTGTAAAACAATATTATAGTGAACTGTCTCGCTAGGTCGTCCTAGGTTTTTCCCTTTGTGGTTTCCTCGTACATAGACATGTTGTACGATTGGTTTATTTTATCTTCTATCACCTAGATGCTTGTTTTAGGTTAAAAGGATAAGATTGGTTAAATTGGTTTCTCGCTATAAATCGGTTGAAATTGAAAAATCCAGAAATAGAATTTTTTATTGGAACCATCCTTGTTGGGTGTGTTCACACTCTTACAAGTGGTATCAGAGCGGGTTGCACTAATTAGCGTGTAGATCCTTGTTTAGTACTATATATGGTGGTCATTTATCCTTCACTCTTGGGTTTGTTTTTTTCTTCTCGATGGATTCATATAATGATAAGTTATCCGATGTGTTACGTGATGATGATTTTGATATTCGAGAGGAGTTTTACTATAATGATAAGTTATCTGATGTGTTAAGTGATGATTATTTTGATATTCGAGAGGAGTTTAATGAGCTTTGTAACCGTGCTAAAAATTTATCTCATTTGAATTTGAAGTTTGTTAAATAAATTAAAATTCTTGGAAAAAAATCATTTTAAATATGCTATGGAACTTTTGCAAACTATTCAAACTCGAAGAGATGTCTTTCGTGGAAGCTTATGGACATAGACCATGATTTTAAAATTTTAGAATTATCCAAGAAAGAAAGTGATGATAGATTCTGATTTTTAGAAAAAGAATTAGAAAACTCAAAAATTTCTAGGGTGTGTTTAAGTGTCAATGAAGATAGTGATAAATTGGTTTTACATTTTAGGGCACGCAAGAAGACTCTTAAGGATAAATTTTCTTGCATTGAGGGGGAGAGAGAGAACCTTGTAGGAATGATTGAAAATTTATAGAATGAGTCCTTAAAACTTGAAGAGTCTAATTATTTGCTTGAGTATAAAATCTTGAAGTTAAAAGATTCTAGTAGTTTTGATAGTGATGGTACTCGCTTCCATGATTTTAATTATTCCGTTGCTAAAGCTAAGATCAATGTTTATTTTAGAGTGTCAATCTCATCCTAGGGTGTTAGAAAAGGTCAAACTGAAGGTCCGATTCCTCATCGTGTCTACACGTGCACACATTGCGGTAGAAAAGGTCACCTTAGGCGTTTTTGCAATGATCTTAGAAAATACCCTAGGAAGTTGAAGTCTAGTGTCCCTTTGATTCTTAAAACCCGACGCGTTCAGTATACATCTATTTGGGTTAGAAAATCCATTTTGGAGGTGCTAAATCTTAGACTAGTTGAATCTCGCATGCTTGTACATGGCTCTTCACATTTTATATCTTATGGGTGATTGCTTGCATATTTTTGTTTGTCATATTCTAGTTGTGCTTCATGATATAGGTTTTCTAGTGTTATGACAAATTTATATTTTGTATTTTATCTTTCTTTTATTAAGTCATAATAAAAAATATAAAAAGATTTCGTTTATCTTTTGAGTTAGAGTTTTCATTTTAAAAAATTGGCATTTTCTTTTGAATTTTTTAGAAAAACTCAAAAAGATTTTTGATTATTATGTATTTTAGCTTTATACATTTGCATGGAATATTCGTGTATTTGAATCCAATTCAATCTATACTTTCCATATGTCTGGGACATTTGGTTATGATTGTAATTTTTCTTAATCATGTTTACATGGAAATGTTTCGAACTTGATTGGCTTAATGGATTTTACTTTGTATATGCCTCCGCACACACATGGATGAGATTTTTGGATTTTAACTTCATGTGTATATTTGAGCTTTGTGAGATGTTCTCCCATCAATTTTTTCATCTATAAGTTTTGTGACTATGGGTAATTTGTGTATGTAAGAACCGTAGCCCATGAGAATGTTTATATTGAATTGAAAAATATGAGGGTGCACGAAAAAGGGCTAAGAAAGGAGAAAAACTCCTTTGCGAGAAAGCCACCATTCGCAAGAGCCTAATGAAAATATTAAAGGCAATAAAAATTGAAAAATTGCCAAAGGCCAATGTAGTTTAGTTTGTGTGATCTTTCAAAAGAAAAGGCGTCAAAAGAATCGAGAAAAGAAAAGAATAAAAAATATTTTATATGTTTATCTTTGAGGGTATTTAGTTTAAGATCAACGACTTTGCATAATGAATTCTAGTTATGCTTATTTTTTCATGATGCTATTGATTGGTAGAATTATCATTATTCTAGGCTCGTGTGCATTGTAATTATTTGTTCATTAAGTTAACTTTATCACTAGAGACTAAATCTTAGTTTTCATAAAGTTTTGTGATCAATTAGAACTTCTTGAACATATTTGAGTGTTTGGGTCATAATTCATTTATCTAGTTCATGCTCATTCATTCCATTCCACATGTTTAGTCACATCGATACTATGTTAGAGTGTAAAGCTTATCTATTTTGTGTCGAGTTTTATGGTTGCTAATACCTATATATGTGTGCCAGATTTTCTTTATATATTTTGCATATGTTATGTACGATATCATGTTTTGAGTTTTTGTCATTTACATTTAGTGCCATATGCTTTATCATTTGGATCATTTGTGTTTGACTTTCCATGTTGTGCATTCTCTACATTTTACACTATTGCGTGCTTTATTCCTTTCTCCCTATATTTAAAATTGGTATCAAATTTTCTCATCTGGGTATCACTCGATCACACATTTAAGGGGAGATTTGGTTTTAGGGGAACTGATTGTTTATGCTATCTTGCTTTATCTATTCCGGGACAAAAAGGGGGAGAAATGGTAACTTTTCTTTTCATGTTTAATATCTTTGTCTTAGGGGGAGACGTTTTACCTAAATTGAGATTGTTTTAGGCATTATTAGATGTTTATTTGAGGATTTATACTTGTTGTATTCCCTTTGCATTTGAAAGTGTATTTAAGTGTCCAAGACTACATGTTTACATAAATGCGGCAAAGTTTTTAAGCAAAACAAAGATACTCATGTTTGTGTGTTTGTCGAGCATTTGTACTCTTTTTCCTTTATGTGGTTGGGAAATGATTCTTTTCAGAGGGCATGATGGAAAAATGATATTTCCTTTGCATGTTTAGTATCTTTATCTTAGGGGGAGACGTCTAACCTAAGTTGAGATTATTTTAGAAATTTTTAAATGTTTATTTATGGATTTATACTTGTTAATTCCATTTTCATTTGAAGGTGTGTTTAAGTGTGAAACACAACATATTTACATCAATGCGGCAAAGTTTTCAAGCAAAACAAAGTTACTCATGCTTATGTGTCTGTCGATTGGGTGCACTTTTTTCCTTTTAGGGTTGGCGGATGAGTCTTTTAGAGAGATTGGCGGCCTATGGGATTTTTTTATCTGGTGTTGTCTTGAAATAGCCAAAGGAGGAGATTTTTAAGGACAAGTTTCCAATCGAGTCAGTTTTTATGTAATTGGCATTATTCCGGACAAAACTATTTGAGTCGTAGGATAGACTTTGAGTTGTTGATCCCATAAGCCTATAACATTGCTTGATGAAGACGTGGCGTCCAAACTTCAAATATTGGATATGTCGTGTCGTGTTTAGTGCCAATAATGTCTTCACATTTATTGACAAACTCACAGTTATGAATGCGTATTAATTATGAGTTATTGTACATATTTTAAGGGTGTTAGTTTTTTTATTTAAAACATGTTTGGAACGGTTTTTAATATTTTTTAAGGAAAAATATTTCCTGACGTTATTTTTGTTAGAATAAGTTTTATGTATCATTCGAATGACATGGAATTTTCATTAGAATGAGGATGAAATGAACATCAAACGAGGATGTTCTGCCAAGCAGAACCAAACTCGTTAAAGGCTCATTTGAAGATGGTTTAAATGGGAATACATTCTCGTTCAAACGAGTTCAGGTTTTCTTTCAAATGAGATGCTATTCTCATTCGAATGACCCTTCGCCCCAAAAATCGTTCAAAAAATATTTAAGGTGTTTTGGACTCAGAATATTTAAGGACTTTTGGTGAAAAACGTTTCTACCCTTGTTTACAAAAGTTCCAATCCCATACTTTCACCATTTATGTTTTAAGGTCCAAGCTCCATAGTTCCTATGCTTTGAGATCTTAAGTTTTGGCAGGAAAGTTTATTTTTTTCATCTTGAGAGAACCTGTTTCGTTTGGTGGACTCCATACCTACTTATTGTAGTTCTTGATAATTGTTGAGCCTTATTGATGGATATCGAGGTGCGCATGGACTCTTATGTTGTGATACCTTACGTGGGTGGATTCCTGCGTTGCACTGTGAAGGAGCGTTTAAAGATCGAAGAGAGTCAACTCTTGTAGGTGATCGAACAGTTGTGTAAGTCTATGATCTATATTTTGTAAAACCATATCACAATGAACTGTTTGGCTAACCCGTCAACGTGATAGTGAACAGTTTTTTCCCTTTGTAGTTTTCCGCGTACATCAATGTGTTGTTTGATTGGTTTATTTTATCTGCTATAACCTGGATGCATGTTTTAGGTTAAGAAGATAAAATTGGATAAAATGGTTTATCGTTAAAACAAAGTTTAAAATTGGGTGTGTTTATTTAAAGACTTAATTGTTAAAATTAAAAATGAAAAATACAAAAATAGAATTTTTTTATTAAAACCATCCTTGTCGGTCATGTTCACGCGATTACATTATCGGCATCCTAGAGAGGTCTTGGTCGGCAATCGACCTCTTTGACTTGTAACTTTTAACATGTCACATTAAGAAGGGGTAATTTTATAAATATTTAGAAAAACATCGAACCTCCTGGGGGTACGCCGATTATTTGGGGCATCTAGGGAAATGACACATCGTCGATATCTAAAATGATGGTTCATTTAATCATTTCAAATCTGTACTTTAAGAGGCGCCATCACTCCTATAAAATGTCCCTTCCCCATAATCTCATTCCACTTTAAATTGCAAACTCCTTATTCACCGTTGAGCTTTTACTTCGCTGTTAAGAAGAGAATTGTTATTGTTGCGTTTGTCTTCACTATAAGAATCATTTCGATCCTATAATTTCCTTTTTGAGTTTTTACAATATGTGTGTGTGGATTATAAGAGATCTTTTGTGGAGTTTTGAATAAAGTGTTGGATCCCTGAATGGGTAGAAACTGAGTTAGCCGCAGGTCCCTGTGACCTGTGTGCCTTAGATGAAGGTCATTGGCTTCCCCTGATATTTATAGTAGAGTGTGTGGTAACTTTCTCACCTAATCTCTTGTTCCCTTAGTTTTATTAGTATTTTGATGTGGTCCCAACCCAAGTGGAACCAAATACTTAGAGGATAGTAAATACAGTGAATCGCATTAATGAATTATATAGAACCCGCATAGTTATAATGAAATTGAAATACTATCACAGCTCGGGGACCACTGCTAATAACATTTACTATTTGAAGACCAGATATTTTAACGGTGCTTTGGTGGTTTACTTATATGACTCCAATAAAGATTATTTGGGTTACGGCTTGATTGCTAAGAATTGACAATTTTCCCCACTTCTTGAGGGTGAAGAATATACTAGGCCACATTGCCCTCAGGAAGGGTATGACATAGGTCGTCACTTATATTATGAGCATATTTTCTGCCTGTTCTTTTTAATTTACTTATTTACTTACCACTATCCATGAATTTGTATTAGGCAGAGATGAGGAATAAGGACATTCCACTTGAATCTCAAGTAAATTTTATGGACTTAAAGCTTTTCTGGTCCATCCAGTAGAGACTTGGGGAGCATTATCCTCACTCAGCTTTAGTAGAGTTGGAATATTAGAGTTCAACCACTTCATTTGTTATAAGACCAACCGAAGACATTCCTATAGCCCTAATTGACTTAGAGGAGCCAACCTCATCATCCTCATCTTTTGGTTTAGAATCTTCTTCCAAATTATAGGGGAATATTTTTATTAGAGGTACTTAATCTTCTTTTGACATAATTTTAGTGGCGATCGTTACTCCTTCTCTAAAAAAATGGTAAAAAGAAAGCTCCCTAACCTCGTTACCCAAACTAAGTCCCCTTCGCTAGCTGAGAAGAGCAACATTGAGGAAGGGAACTACAAATGCCTTGTGGTGGTTGTACTTGAAGAAGTTAATATCCAGCATCCTTAATTTAAAAGGTTTAAGAAAAAACCTGCTAATCGCTAGAAGTTTCCAGGAAAGGGTCCAACCGATAAGGGTTCTATTAGTGCTACTTCGATGGTAATGAACCCTGAACTTGCCCGGGGTTTGATATGTTTAGGGGTTATTCTCGCTGATAAAGCTGCTGCTGTTGCCCTTTCTAGGACTAGATTATTGGAATAAGCCAATTCCAATTTGACCTTGATAAACGTCTCTTTACTCATTGTATTTCATTTGTATGTGCTTTAATTATAAGGTTTGCTGACTTTCTTGCTTCTCTTGGATTTCGTGGCTTTTAGTTGACCATGTCCAAATTTTTAGAAGGGATGACTAATTTAGGGAGTCTTCGATCGATGTTGAGGCTGCTTTCTAAGGTCTGAAGGACTCCCTAGATGATACTAAGAAGGCTCGGGTAGTGTATCAGAAAAAATGGAAAGAGGTGTTGGAGAATGTCAAGAAGGATAAAAATGATGTTGTGAACGTTATTGATAAAGTTATGAAGAAGGTCGAATTAGCTCAGAAATGTACGGCAGATGCCGATGGCAAATATCGGGGTTTAAAAGTGAAGGTAAATAAAGAGAAGGAGGATGCCTATACTAGAGATTGGGATAAGGAATTCTCCACTGCTACTGTGCAGATGGAGTTTCTAAAGAAGTCGTCCTTCAAGGAAGGATGGGATCCAGTTCTGAAGAAGGTTTGCACTGCTCCAGACTCTGAGCTCTTTCAGTAATACAACCTTGTGTGACACCCCGACTAATTAAATACCGGGTAGCTAGTCCTTTATTAAATTAATTCAAAATACCAAGTTGGCCCAGTTAATAGCATCACTGTCGAAAACATTTTAATGATTACTAACCACCTAGTATTTAAAAAGTAAGTTGTCAAATTTTAATTTAAGTCTGTTTAACATGAAACAAGTGTAATGAAGAATAATAAAACCATTCACCATAACGAAGTAATTAAAATAACCATCACATAATGTAAATAAAGTCTGGAGGAAAAACTCCTCACTACAATACCACAAACTGAAATAACTAAACTGAATACTGAATCAATGCATGCCAAAGTCTGAAAAACTGAAATGTAAAGATGTCTCTACTAGAAATGGGCAACATGCCCTACAACTGATAGATACGGAATCAGGAATCCAAATGAAAGAAGCGTCTAAAAACAAATCCCTGTAGCTTCCACAAACAGCTACAGCTCGTCACCTGAATGAGTATCCTATGCATGGTGTCCTTGTGGCTGGGCACCTAAAATGGTTTTATAAGAAAAATAGATTTGAAAGCAAGCGGGTCAGAGCCCGAATGTGGAGATATTTTAAAAACCTGCAAGTGCTTTAAAAACATTTAAAACATTAAATGCAAAGTACAAGTTAGGACGTGCACTCACATGAAATTCTCACCTCTCGTCTAACTGTGCACTCCTAACGTAAGTACCCATCTAAAATGACACAAAGCACTAGCTAAGTGACATCATATCTAGCTAGACTGTCATAGGTTCTACCCTTATACTCGGTTCCCATTAACATTATAACGATTTCAATTAAATAGGGGGCTTAACGTAAATTCAGGTTCTCATATAAAAGTAATACGACTCGTTATAGATTTTTCCCTTTTGTTATTCCATAGTTATACACACAATACCATATGAAAGTTCTCATTTTACTAAGTGTATATTTTCCACAACATAAATATACAATATAAGCACCCCGAGACTAAGCTGCGGTGCACACATACTCTGCTATCCATCCCGGTACATCACGTACATAAGGATCACGCATTCCGAATCTCTCAGGAATCGTTCTCAGATAACAACATCACAAATAATGGAGGCGAACACAGTCACATCACATGGGTCACGCACATACCTACGCTCCCACGATCAGCAGACTTATTAACATCCCAATAAGTCTTTCTCTGACCTATGTTCATCGAGGTAACCAGTCTAAATCCGGGCAACACAAGGATTAGAGGGCCTTAAGAGAACGCAAACCTCCCGTGATAGCAAGTATGGTAGGTATGTCATACACACAAATCATATATCAATACTAAGTAAACACGCATCTTAGTAATTGTCATAGTTTAATTGTAGTACATATCGCATTCTCGTACCAACCTAGTGAATATACAATTTATATAATCCCGGTCCATATTTATACGCGCCATAATTTATTCTCACGTCGTAGTAGGCACTCACGTCTCAGCTCATATTTTCCTTTAGGTTCAAACTACACTTCTAGGTTTGACTCCTCATAATATCCCAAACATCCCAAATATAACAATTACTCATCAAGGAAAGGATATCTCTACCTATACACCAGGTTATGGGGCACTCGGGATCAAAACAGGCTAAAAAGCCTAAACTGTCAACTCGTTCGAAGTCTCGTTCGAACGAGGCTGTTCGAACGAGAGTTCGTTCGAACGAACTGGGTCTTCTAACGAGATCTCGTTCGAACGAAGTTATCGAACGAAATTCCCTTTCGTTAGAAGTGACTGGTCAACTCGTTAGAAGCTCGTTCGAACGAGCTCGTTCAAACGACCTGGAGAGGTCTTCTAACGAGGGACCAGTTTCGGCCCAGATTTTCTCCAATCTCGTTTTTCATCCATTTTAACACCTCAAACCCCTTCTAAAGTTCGTCCCAACAAAGTTTTAGGGTCTCTAATTCATCCTAAACATATTAAAGTCACCTCCTAACATGTTTTAAGGAATTAATTCGTCCTAAACATCATTAAATCACAAGTCTCTACACTTTTCCTCAATTTTTCAAGAACATGAACCCTAAAATTTTTAGATCCTTAATTTATCCAGTTAAATCCGTTTTTGTGTCTTACAAGATATATCAACATCAGATTAGTCCTCTAAATATAATTCTACATGCAATCCTTTCATCAAAATTTAGTATTCTACTTCCAAACTCATGGGTTTTTCATTATCTTCCAAGAACAAACATAAATTTGAATTATCTAACATGGAAGGAACATTCTCTGAAATTAAATGGAATTAAATCACTTGCCTCGAGTGTCTCTGAATTTGGTGTTGATTTGGTAAAGCTTTTTCTGCAGAATTCCTTCTCTCTCTCCCTCTCTAAGCTTTCTTCTCCAATGGCTATGGTGGCTAGGGTTTGTTTTGGGAACAACTTAGAAAACTAATCCTAATAACCTACGTAACTTAATGGGTCATTAAGGGTTGGTTAGTGGGTTTAGTGGGTCAAATCCACATCAGATATAAACTCTTAATTTTCGTCATTATTAAATCCCCAAAAATACAATATTACCAAAATACCCTTTATGTTGTCGGTATGGCTTAAAAATACCCCGGGACCCAAACTAAACCCCCGGCTAGTATTTTCTGACTATCTCGACCCTTCTGGATGCGTTGGTGCACTCAAAACGAACATAAGGTTAATAGAATTTAAATTCACTTTTATTAATAAAATAATTATATCCTGACGCGACTGTCTCACGCGTCCCAATAAAATGTCCAAATTGCTGTATATCAATCTCACGACAAATTTCATAATTCAATATTCACATATCATCATATATACTCAAAATAGTCAAATACCAACTCACATCTCGCTAGTATTTTATCCGGATTAATTCTCATTTAATTAATAAAACCCAAAAATAAATATTGCCAAAAATACGGGCTATTACATACTTCCCCCTAATAACTTAATTTCATCCCGAAATTCGGAACTAGAAAGTACCTGATAAAAATAACTCTGGATAACGCTCTCGCATCTCATCCTCGTGCTCCCATGTGGACTCCTCGACATTATGATGTCGCCACTGAACACGCACTAACGGAACTATCTTTAACCGTAGCTTCCTCTCGCTTTGGTCCAAAATAGTAATCGGCCCCTCCTCGTAGGAGCTATCAGGCTGGAGATCGATATCCTCCAAAGCAATGTGAGAATGATCCAAATCATCTCTGAGATATTTCCTTAGCGAGGAAATATGAAACACATCGTGAATCCGGTGTAAATGTTCCGGTAACCCGAGCCTATACGCAACTGGTCCAATCCGCTCAATAATAGGAAACGGCCCCACATATCTTGGTGCCAACTTCCCCTTCTTCCCGAAATGCATCATCCCCTTCATAGGAGATACTCTGAGCAAAACCTGGTCCCCCACTTGGAACTCCCTGAAAGATCTCTTCGCATCAGCATAACTCTTTTACCGGTCTTGAGCTACCCGAATGCGACTCAGAATCAACTCAATCCTTGCCGAAGTATCCTGAATCACTTCCGGCCCAAGTAGTTTGTTGTCCCCCACCTCCAACCAACATGCTGGGGAATGACAAGGCCTACCGTACAACGCCTCAAACGGAGCCATGCTAATAGTGAACTGATAGGAGTTGTTGTAAGCAAACTCCACCAGTGGAAGGTACTGCTCCCATCCACCCCCAAAGTCAATAATGCACATGCGTAGCATGTCCTCCAACATCTGATTTGTGCACTCGGTCTGCCCATCGGTCTGCGGATGATAGGCCGTACTCAACCGCAATTCCGTGCCCATAGCCTCCTGGAAACTCTCCCAAAACCGCGAAACAAATATCTTGTCTCTGTCAGACACGATATTTAGTGGCACACCGTGGAGTCTCACAATCTCTGAAATGAAGAGCTGGGCATACTGTCCCGTAGTATAGTCAGTCCTTACGGGTAAAAAGTGGGCGACTTTGGACAACCTATCCACAATTACCCAAATGGAGTCGTGACCCCTCTGCGACGTAGGCAACCCCGTGATAAAATCCATGGATATGCTCTCCCACATCCATACTGGGACCTCCAACGGATGTAGAAGTCCTATCGGTCTCTGATGATCCACTTTTACTAGCTGACAAGTGGCTCATTTCGAAACAAACTCAGCAATATCTCTCTTCATACCGCTCCACCAATACTGCCGTCTCATGTCTTGGTACATTTTGTCCCCTCCGGGATGTACCGCAAATCGTGAGCCGTGCGACTCTGCTATCACCTCGTGTCGCAATTCTTTCCCTTCTGGAACCACCAATCTCCCATTGAAGCGTAATCCCCCGTCTGAGCTAATGGTATAGGACTCGGCTCCCTCTGCTAGTAATCGAACTATCTGCTCCTGACAGAACGAGTCATTAGCCTGTGCCCGTACTACCTTCGTGACAATCTGCTGTGTAACGGTCATCACAGACATGAAAGATTGGGCCACTGCATCCTGGTGTCCCAACTCCTTCCATTTTGCCTTCCACACCCCTGCCACCTCATCTGCTGGCCTACGGCTCAACGCGTCTGCTACCACGTTAGCCTTACCTGGGTGATACTGGATGTCGAACTGGTAGTCTTTCACAAACTCAAGCCACCTACGCTGCCGCATATTCAACTCCTTCTGCGTGAACAGGTACTGTAGGGACTTGTGGTCCGTGAACAATTGGAACTTCTCCCCCAAAAGATAGTGCCTCCAAATCCGTAGGGCAAATACCACTGCCGCCAACTCCAAATCATGCGTGGGGTAATTCTTCTCATGGGGCTTAAGCTTACGGGAAGCATAAGCTATGGCATGTCTCTCCTGCTGCAGTACACCTCCAAGTCCTTGCAAAGACGCATCGGTGTAAACCAAATACTCAACCCCTGGTCTCGGCAATGCTAACACAGGTGCTGAGGTCAATTTGTCCTTTAACTCATCAAGTGCCAACTGACAGGCATCAATCCAAATGAACGGCACACCTTTACGAGTAAGATGTGTCAAAGGACCCGCTATCTTCAAAAATCCTCGAATGAACCTCCGATAGTATCCTGCTAGGACCAAGAAACTACGAATCTCGGTCGGTGTCGTGGGCTGTCCCCACTCCCTCACCGCGGATAGCTTCCCCGGATCAACAGATATCCCCCGGTCAGAAATAATGTGTCCCAAAAACTGGACCTACTTCAACCAAAACCCGCACTTCTCAAACTTTGCATACAGCTCGTTCTGACGTAGCGTCTGTAAAACCTGCCTCAAATGCTCGGCGTGCTCCTCCTCTGTCTGGGAGTAAACCAGAATATCATCAATGAAGACAATGACAAACTGATCAAGGAACTCTCTGAACACTCTATTCATCAAGTCCATAAACACCGCTGGAGCGTTGGTCAAACCAAAAGGCATAACCCGAAACTCGTAAGATCCATATCTCATTAAGAATGCAGTCTTCGAGACATCCTCCTCCCTGATACGCAACTGATGGTATCCCGATCTCAAATCAATCTTCGAGAAGAAAGAATCTCCTCTCAACTGGTCAAATAGGTCATCGATTCGAGGCAACGGATGCTTATTCCGTATCGTGACCTTGTTCAACTCCCGGTAGTCCACACACAATCTTAGTGAACCGTCCCTCTTCTTCATAAACAAAATAGGAGCGCCCCAAGGTGAGGTACTCCTGCGAATAAAGCCCTGACCTAACAGCTGCTCTATCTGATCTCGTAGCTCTAGCATCTCTGCCGGAGCCATACGGTACGGTGCACGTGCTATAGGCCTCGTATCTGGCAATAGGTCTATAACAAAGTCTATCTCTCGGCTGGGTGGTAGGCCTGGTATCTCCTGAAACACATCTGAATACTATCTGACAACTGGGATAGAATCTAAAGGAATCACAACCTCCTTAGAGGTATCCTCCTCTATGTAATACAGATGAGCGGTCGATCCTCCCTCTGGGCGAGGCATCACCACTACAAACATCTCTTGCCCCGGAATGGCCAAAACAATGCTCCCGTTGAAGCAATCAATCAAGGCCCTATAAGCTACGAGCCAATCCATACCGATAATCACATCGTGCACATGCATATCTAAAACCAACATGTCTGCAGGTAATACCAAACCACCAATCTCTACCCCCACTCCCCGGCATATAAAGAATATAAGTGACCCATTCCCCAATGGTGAGTCGACACACGTCACTGTGCTCTCCGCTGTGGCTAACAACCCTAAACCCTTCGCGAAATGTGTAGCTATAAAACAATGTGTAGCCCCCGTATCAAACAATACCCGACCCATAGTGCCATGGATAGAAAACGTACCCTCAATCGAGGGCGGTGCCTGTGGAACTGCTGCCTGGTGGACGTTATAGACACGTCCATACTGTAGCTGCCCCTGCTGAGCTGGGACTGCTGGAATGGGTGGCAATGCTGCCAGCTGTGGCGGTGCGGGGAGAGCGGCGGGAAACATAGGCCTCTGCGGCTCCTGGCGAGCACCCTGCTGCTGCTGCTGTGGGGCCCTGCCTCTGTCAGGACAATCCTGTCGTTTATGGCCAGTCTTGCCACAAACAAAACACTTCCCTGAGAAGTTCCCTCCTCTCTTCCCCTGCTGTCCCCGGCCCTGGTGTCCGTTTCCATTCCTCCCCTGGCCCTGCTGGCCCTACTGAAACTGCTGCCCATTCTGCCCCTATTGGCCCTGATGGCCGTTTGGACCCTGATGGCCCTGACGGAAACCTCCCTGTCCGTGCCTGTAATTTCCTGATCTGAACCTCTTATTATCCCCCTGCTGGGAACCCTGCCCACCCTGTCTCGGCCCCTGAACAGATTGTACCCCACTGGCACCATGTCCTCCAGTCTTGCCCTGATGCCTAGACTCCCCCGATCTCTTGCCCTCGGCCATATGAAAACGGTGATCCTGGCAGTGTAACAGTGCAGCGTTAACCACATCAGAATAAGTGGCCAACGATAGGTTCCCTAGCAGATGCTGACGGATCCTCCATGTCAACCCGTCGGTGAATTTCTCGATCTTCTTCTTTTCTGTCGGTATCTCATCTGGAACGATATTCAACAGATTTGTGAACTCGGCCTCATACTCGGCCACGGTCTTACCCTCCTGCTTCAGATTCATCAGTTTCCTCCTCATTTCCGTGTGAACAGCTGACGGAAAGTAATTGCGGTCAAACCGCACCCAAAAGTCCTGAACAGTGAGAGTATCCCTCTCCTCCACGGTGGTAATAGACTCCCACCACTGCAGTGCAGATCCAACTAGCTTGAAAGTAGCTAGCACCTGCTTCTGAACATCCGTGCACTCATACATCCTCAAATGTCTCTGCATATCCTTCCTCCACTGGCTCGAGACTACCACATCTAAGCTACCTGCAAACTCTGGCGGATGCGCTTTCTGAAAAGTGTCACGTACACGTTCCCAAGCAGACGGGAATGCATTTGCCTGTACTGGCGCGGCAACCGGTGCCTACGGTGGTGCCTGCTGAACTACGGCAATTGCGGCATTTACCGCTTGGGCTACTATGGCTGCAACCTCAGCGGCGTTCATCATGCCCTGAACTGGAGCAGGCTGGGGTTCGGGCGTTGCATCCCTGGGAACTCGTCGTGCACGTCGTGGAGGCATCTGAAATAAGAATAAAGTTTATAAGTTCACAGTTTATAAACTTAAAATAGCTGAAGAACGAAGCATACACAAAAAGAATACAACAGTCCTAAAATATAGGGCTCTATATCAAAGAAAACTTAGCGAAAACATAATAGCCGTACAGATCCTAAAGGACACTAGAACCTGATGCTCTGATACCACCTGTGACACCCCGACTAATTAAATACCGGGTAGCTACTCCTTTATTAAAT
Source organism: Sambucus nigra (assembly GCA_949130495.1). Classification (NCBI taxonomy): domain Eukaryota; kingdom Viridiplantae; phylum Streptophyta; class Magnoliopsida; order Dipsacales; family Adoxaceae; genus Sambucus; species Sambucus nigra. The sequence goes on from OX422216.1 coordinate 640,409,942, forward strand.
TAATTCAAAATGCCAAGTTGGTCCAGTTAATAGCATCACTGTCGAAAACATTTTAATGATTACTAACCACCTAATATTTAAAAAGTAAGTTGTCAAATTTTAATTTAAGTCTGTTTAACATGCAACAAGTGTAATGAAGAATAATAACACCATTCACCATAACGAAGTAATTAAAATAACCATCACATAATGTAAATAAAGTCTGGAGGAAAAACTCCTCACTACAATACCACAAACTGAAATAACTAAACTGAATACTGAATCAATACATGCCAAAGTCTGAAAAACTGAAATGTAAAGATGTCTCTACTAGAAACTGGCAACATGCCCTACAACTGATAGATACGGAATCAGGAATCCAAATGAAAGAAGCGTCTAAAAACAAATCCCTGTAGCTTCCACAAACAGCTACAGCTCGTCACCTGAATGAGTATCCTATGCATGATGTCCTTGTGGTTGGGCACCTAAAATGGTTTTATAAGAAAAATAGATTTGAAAGCAAACGGGTCAGAGCCCGAATGCGGAGATATTTTAAAAACCTGCAAGTTCTTTAAAAACATTTAAAACATTAAATGCAAAGTACATGTTAGTAAATCACGTACATAAGGATCACGCATTCCGAATCTCTCAGGAATCGTTCTCAGATAACAACATCACAAATAATGGAGGCGAACACAGTCACATCACATGGGTCACGCACATACGTACGCTCCCACGATCAGCGGACTTATTAACATCCCAATAAGTCTTTATCTGACCTATGTTCATCGAGGTAACCAGTCTAAATCCGGGCAACACAAGGATTAGAGGGACCTAAGCGAACGCAAACCTCCCGTGATACCAAGTATGGTAGGTATGTCATACACACAAATCATATATCAATACTAAGTAAACACGCATCTTAGTAATCATCGTAGTTTAATTGTAGTACATATCGCATTCTCGTACCAACCTAGTGAATATACAATTTATATAATCCCGGTCCATATTTATACGCGCCATAATTTATTCTCACGTCGTAGTAGGCACTCACGTCTCAACTCATATTTTCCTTTAGGTTCAAACTACACTTCTAGGTTTGACTCCTCATAATATCCCAAACATCCCAAATATAACAATTACTCATCAAGGAAAGGCTATCTCTACCTATACACCAGGTTATGGGGCACTCGGGATCAAAACAGGCTAAAAAGCCTAAATTGTCAACTCGTTCGAAGTCTCGTTCGAACGAGGCTGTTCGAACGAGAGTTCGTTCGAACGAACTGGGTCTTCTAACGAGATCTTATTCGAATGAAGTTATCGAACAAAATTCCCTTTCGTTAGAAGCGACTGGTCAACTCGTTAGAAGCTCGTTCGAACGAGCTCGTTCGAACGACCTGGAGAGGTCTTCTAACGAGGGACCAGTTTCGGCCCAGATTTTCTCCAATCTCGTTTTTCATCCATTTTAACACCTCAAACCCCTTCTAAAGTTCGTCCCAACAACGTTTTAGGGTCTCTAATTCATCCTAAACATATTAAAGTCACCTCCTAACATGTTTTAAGGAATTAATTCGTCCTAAACATCATTAAATCACAAGTCTCTACACTTTTCCCCAATTTTTCAAGAACATGAACCCTAAAATTTTTAGATCCTTAATTTATCCAGTTAAATACGTTTTTGTGTCTTACAAGATATATCAACATCAGATTAGTCCTCTAAATATAATTCTACATGCAATCCTTTCATCAAAATTTAGTATTCTACTTCCAAACTCATGGGTTTTTCATTATCTTCCAAGAACAAACATAAATTTGAATTATCTAACATGGAAGGAACATTCTCTGAAATTAAATGGAATTAAATCACTTGCCTCGAGTGTCTCTGAATTTGGTGTTGATTTGGTAAATCTTTTTCTGCAGAATTCCTTCTCTCTCTCCCTCTCTAAGCTTTCTTCTCCAATAGCTATGGTGGCTAGGGTTTGTTTTGGGAACAACTTAGAAAACTAATCCTAATAACCTACGTAGCTTAATGGGTCATTAAGGGTTGGTTAGTGGGTTTAGTGGGTCAAATCCACATCAGATATAAACTCTTAATTTTCGTCATTATTAAATCCCCAAAAATACAATATTACCAAAATACCCTTTATGTTGCCGGTATGGCCTAAAAATACCCCGGGACACAAACTAAACCCCCGGCTAGTGTTTTCTGACTATCTCGACCCTTATGGACGCGTTGACGCACTCAAAACGAACATACGGTTAATATAATTTAAATTCACTTTTATTAATAAAATAATTATATCCTGACGCGACTGTCTCACGCGTCCCAATAAAATGTCCAAATTGCAGTATATCAATCTCACGACAAATTTCATAATTCAATATTCATATATCATCATATATACTCAAAATAGTAAAATACCAACTCACATCTCGCTAGTATTTTATCCGGATTAATTCCCAATTAATTCTCATTTAATTAATAAAACCCAAAAATAAATATTGCCAAAAATACGGGGTATTACACCCTGGTACTATTCTTGTGATCGGTGAGGAGATTAATGATGAGGAGGGAATGGCTGAGTCGTCGGTGCCCTCTAAGATGGTTGTTACCATTGTTCTTCTTGAGGAGGAGGAGGAGGAGGTGGAGGTGGCTCGGGATAAGGATAAGGTATAGATATTTAGGATATTTTTATCGCTTTTGGATTATAAGATTGCTTTTTTTGTAATCTAAACTTGACTCCCTTTTTTGTATTTTCCTTCAATAATTCTAATGAAGTTTCCCTTTATCATCTATAACCTTGTTGTTTGTAGTAAAATTGATTTAACTTTTCATACTTATTCCCTATTTATCGCTTTCAAGTTAACTCCGGGAAATATATTCTGGCCGATGTCGAGAGTGACCTGTATAAGAGGAGTGTTCAGATCTTTAGGGCAGGTCATGAAGATCTTAACAAGGAAGAACTAAAATAATTGCTCGACTTATATTCTTCTAGCCAAGTTATAGAGGCATATCTTCATTCACATTTACTGTTTCGTCAAGCCATGGCAACCAATGCCTCTTATTACGATTTGATACTCCAACTGCAGAAGGATCACAAGGAAGCTCTTGCTAGTTTGATAGCTGATTATGAGAAGAAGTTTGTTTGGTTAAGTAGTTGGAATGATTTTGACAAAGAGTTGCAGGACATATCATCGGCCTACGATAAACAGGAGTTTATGATGAAATGTGAGGTGAATAGTGCTCGGGAGGTAGCAAGTTTATCAGAGTAGGAGAATAACATGTTAAAGTATGAATTCCAGGGATTAAAAAATCTACAAATGTTGATCAAAGTGAAAGGGTTTCTTTTTTGGAGCAGGAGAATGACAAGTCAATGGAGGAAATTGAGAGGTGAAAGAAGTCCAAGGGTGGCCAATCATCTAAGCAGGTTATGGTTTCTCGTCCAATGTTGAAGAAGAAAGGGACAAGAAGATTTTATACGACCAGGTTAACTTGATAAAGAATAAATCGACTAGTATTAAGAGGTTGACTCAAAAGGTTGATCACCCGACTTTCCATTTTCATAAGCAACCGGCTATCATCAATCGACTATTGCAGTTGATGGGGACACTGGATTCATACCTTATCTATAGTTCAGGAAGGACTAACCTTTCCCCCAAACCCACATGTTTTAGAATTTAGTGAACGTTTACGGGTGATTCCATTTCAATATGCCCCCAGTACTTGGTCTATTGCCAATAGGGTGCACAAAATTAATGAGTTATAGGGAACGAACCTTGGTATGCCAGAGATCAAGTATTTTTACTCTTGGTCTCACACCAACGATGGTCTTTCCTACCTAAAGGTGAGGAAGTCCAATAGGGTCCTCGTAGTGAACCTTCTTGATTCTAATATAGGATATTGGGATCAGGGTTTTATTATTAGGAATTGGCAACATCTGCCCCTCCTCGAGGGCGAGGAATACACAGGGTTCCAATTCCTAACTTCGGGGGTGATATAGAGTGAAACTAATTCTTTATAGACTCCTTTTTGGATTTTCATGTTTTGAATTTTCTTTACTAGTAGAATTTCTCTTTTTTAAATCTGTACACCTCGTCGAAGAAGAAAGATCCTTATCTTGCTCATATGAACAAAGATGAATTATTGAAGGTTTGGAAGGTGAGAGAGTTTCTTACTAGCCTCATTCCTTTTTGAGTATAAAAACACTACAGGCATTTTTACCGCTCGTTCAGTAGATGACATCCCCAACCATTCTTTGTCAAACAATGAAATATATGTCTACTCTTCTTTCGAATCCCTTGACGTCGAATCTATCCTTATGGATAAGGAGGATTCAATGGCACCTAGAAAGAGAGTGTTTCTTATTGATGATGATGATGTGGAGGTTAGGTCCTCCTCCCCCAAGAAGTCCTTGAAGAGTACTGAGATTGAGGGCCTAAGGCCACTCACCTAGAGCTAGCCATCCGAGAGTAGAATAAGAAAGATATGGCCCCATTGGTCCCCCGGTCTTCCAAAAAAGGCGTCTTATTCCTTTTATGAGGAATTTATAGGGTGAATCTATAGCAAAGAATACCCCATTGGCTTATGGCCTCCTGATGGGGCTGTGCACGCAGCTGATCGCGAGCAGCTCAAGCAGTTTTCCCCTAAGCAGCTTTCCACTCATGCTTCTCAAACCCTATTACTGGTATGGAACTTTCATATTTACTTGTTATTGTTATTCTAAGTTTGATTCATCTAACACTTGCCTTGTTTCTTTGTTTGCAGTTTGTGGAAGGTTTTGTCAAACTCTTGGATGGTCGTCTGGACCAGTCCAAGATCAATGATGGGCTCAGTGAGGTTTTGATAAAATCAAAGAAGACCATCGCCAATGCCCAAAGGGTATATAAAATTATGAAGAAGTCCTCTAGTGATGCCATAAATGCACTGAAGATTGAGGTCGACCAGCTGAAGGTTGATAATACTAAATTGAAGGCCGAGCAATCTCGGTTGTCCAAGGAGGTGGTAAAATTTCTTACAAATAAGGATGCCAGTTTTGATATGGGATTTAACGAAGCATACGATGATGCCAAATGTCAGATGGAGTATATCCATAAATCCGTCTTTAAAAAAGGTTAGGACACAACCTTGGTGAGGACCAAGGTCTCAATTTAATCTCACCTCTTTAATAAGCATAAACTTAGCTTTTTAACAAGGATTTAAAAGGAGGCTAATACCAGCATCCCAACTGATCAGACTGGGGATGTGGCAACCAAAGGTAAAGCTACTGAAGTTGAGGAACAAGTGAAGATATAGGACTACTTAAAATAGGACTTTTATTTCTTGTACCATTTCCTATTTTTCTATTTTGTAAGTTTTTTGGACGTTTGAGAATTTATTAATGACAAGACTTTTCTTTATTTACAACGTTGTTTGAATATCTTTACTTAAATTTTTTTTGTGTGTGTGTTTGCTTTGTATTCTATTGCTGAAGAAGATTGGTGTTTGTTTAGTGACTTAAACATCCTTTTGGGTAGAAATGCTAGTGCTCAGGCAGCTAAGCATTTATGGTTATTCGCAAGTCACTTAAGAAAATGACTGGTGCTTATAAAGACCAGTCATCCTTAGTTGCCAAGTTGAAGGATGACTTGAAGGACATAGGGAAATTGGAGCTTTAATGCAGGAGGAGGTGAATGACCTGAAGGCTCAGCTCGTCGGGTCAAAAGATATTAGCGACATAGGTGCCCTTATCCAGTTCAAGAATGACGAGATTAGGGAGAATCTCTTTGATGAAGAAGATGTTAGCTGAAAAGCTCATATCATGGTCATAGGACTTTACCGTGATGTAAAGAAGCTTCGCTACTTAGTTAGGATGGGTCAACGAGAAGCCTAGCCGGAAGCCTACTATAAAGGTTGGGCGGATGTTCCATTCAGGTTGGAGGAGGATAAAAGTGTGACCTAAAATCATGGTTGGTAGAACTCCATGAAAGTTATGAAAGAGCCTCAAGACTTTCAACTTTGGTACATGTACCAAACGGATTGTCCAGCATACAGGTGCCTTCCCTTTGGTAGGGACGATATGTATGTCCTTTGGGATGCCATACCTCTTCAACTCACTGAGAGTTATCTGTAGGCCCATGGTAGCAATGATGAGTTCTGCCCAGATCCAAATAATCAGTGAAGAAAATAGGTTGAACAATTCGTAACTCGTCAAATTTAAATAGTTGTAATTTATATTATTTATAATTTTTTTGTAACTAACACTTTTGTAACTTATAACTGAATGTTATAGTGTAGTTAAGTTAATACCAATCTCACACATTTTCCACTCCTTTTATGCCAAGATTGTGCTATATTTGTCTTGTCTCACCTTTTAGGTGTTTTTGTCACACTACCTTAGGCCTAGGATAGACTATGGCAAAAATGCAGTTGCTATAAGTGCAGTCCACCCGTTTAGGATTTTATCCGACCAAGTCGAGTTAGTCTAATGCATGGGGATCCCTTATTAGGATTTTTCTTTTTTGAACAATTCATAAGGTCATTTGTGTGTGTACTGAGAAGGACCTGAAGTCCTTAAGTTTAATTGTAATAAGCAAGGTTGCTATTGTATTTAAGCTAAGGTTTGATCCGTGTTTGAAAATTAATGCAAATTGTGAGCCTATTACTTTGGAATAATGTAAAGCAATTTGAACAGCTAAATAATTGAGTAAATAGCCAGGGACTTTATTAATAACTTGAATATAAACTGCGAGCAACATAGGTTTTGAAATAAAAAAATTATAAAAACTAAATATGCTGGAAATAAGACTAAAAATAAAACTTCTTGACATTGTTCGCGTTCCATGCTCAAGGTAAATATGCTGGAAATAAGAGTAAAAATGAAACTTATTGAGGTTGGTCACGTTCCATGCTCGGGGTATCTCCCTGCCCTCCATTGTTTCTAAGTTATAAGCTCCATGAAAATTATCCCTGATCACTTTGAATGGACCTTCCCAGTTGGGTCCTAACTTGTCATCTAACGGCCTTTTGGCGCTATCGAGGAATTTTCTGAGGATGTAACCCCCGAACTAAAATTTTCTCAGATTGACCCCTCTATTTTATTATTTTGCCAACTGGTACTGGTAGGAATCCAACTTGATCATGGCTTATTCCCTCCGTTCTTCTGCTAGGTTAAGTTCAGTGCGAAGGGCTTTGTCGTTCAATCCTTTCTTAGCAACGTTTGTCCTCATGGTTAGCAAACCAACTTTGAGTGGAATTACATATTCCATCTGATAGGTTAGGGCAAAGGGTGTTTCCCCAGTACGTCTTCTCGATGTCGTACAATATGCTCTATGGACATGAGGGAACTCGTCTACTCAACCTCCCTTTTTTCTTTCTAACCTCTTCTTCAATCCATCGAGCATCGTCTTATTGAAGGAATATACTTTGTTTTTGCTTTGGGGGTATGACACAGAACTATAGTGATATCTGATCCCATGCTCGTCGCAAAAACCTTGAAAATACTACTCTCAAATTGTATGCCATTATTCATTATGATTGTCTTGGGCACCCCAAAACGAGTTATAATGTTTCTCCAAATGAACTTAACCATATAGGCATCTCTAATGTTCTCCAGTGGTTCTGCCTCGACCCACTAAGTGAAATAATCTATGCCGCCCAAAAAGTACTTGCGATTTCCTAGCGCAGTAGAAGTGGCCCTATGATATCCAACCCCCATTATCCAAACGACCATGAACTTGTCAAAGGCCTCGGGTCACTGGTCGGTTAGTGAAGCATGGGGGTGAATTTTTGGCACTTCTCTCACTTACGAGCATAAATAATTACGTCCTTTTGTATATATGGCCATTAGTATCCTTCCTTAATTGCTCAAAATGCCAGAGATTTTCCTCCTGCATGACTCCCATATATTCCATTATAAAGCTCATAGAGCACCTAGTCGGCATACTTTGGGTGTACGGATTGGAGGTAAGGTCCTATGAAAAGATCTCATATAATTTTTTTCCCCGGGTCCTAGGTAAAAGCAAGCAACCTCCACCCAAATTCGATGAGCTTATTTTTTATCAATAGTGCATTGCTTAATAGATCCGCGGTGACAAAATTCATTCAACTTGGGCCCTTTTCGATGGAAAGAGCGTCGTTGGAGGCCATAACTCTTTTAATGCTATGATTGGTGAGGAGCTCCATTTTGATTATTATCATGAGATTAGAATCTACTGCTGAGCTAAGGGATGCTAAAGCATTTGCATGACTGTTGTGCTCCGAGAGGAATTATTTAATGTGGACTTCCTTAAACTTTGATATCATCTCGTGAACCACCTATGGATATGCTGTCATTCGTTCATCCTTAGCGTTGAAGTCTCCACTGACTTGGTTAATGTGACACATCACCTCATTAAATACAGGATGATCAGTCCTTTATTAAATTAAAAGTGGTTTCATATTTGGTTCATTCTCAACATCACTGTCAAAAACCATATTAATTATTAACTACCTATTAGTTAATTAACTTGGTGTTAAAATTTTATCTTTCATTACACAATCGATTATAATGAACTGAAAATTGAAATTAAAACATCCACACAATAAATATCACCCAACCATCACAAGGAATAAATAAAAACTGTCTTGCCGAATAAACCATCGGCTAGAAAATCCAAATCCAAATACTATATCCCATAAATAGTAAATAAATCCTACTACAAGTCTAAAATGAATAACTGAAATAAATAAAGTTAGAATGGGGAAACCTGCCCAACTAAAATACTGAATGAGATCTTGCACCAGGAATGAAAGGTAGAAGCATCTACTCAAATCCTACAAGCCTCTACAGCGCTGCAGTAAATCATCCCTGGAATAGATTGTCAAGTCTAGCATCTCTGTGGCTAGACACCTAAAAGGTTTTGAAAAATATTTATAGCAAGGGTTAGGACCCAAAACATTTTGAAAATATTTTGCAAGTATTTATCACAATTTTAAAATCGGTTATTGATTACACATGTTAGGTTCACGTACACTCTCTTGAGTATCCTCACCTCTCAACTATTGTGCATGCCTAACTATTTCTACTTAGCCCACCTATCTATACCACCCAAGCTAAGAAAACCTAAGTATCTATCTAGACTCTCAACCCTATAAGCCCCATACCGCCCATACAGTTCGCTGTTCGAATTAACATATCTCGTACGCTGTTGATATCATAAGTAACATTCTCCATATATTTTCACTCAATAATTTAATTATGTTTCACTACTTAATTCATTATTTATATCCACACTATTAGTCTGTCTACTATCACACATAAGGAGAATCATTCCAGCGGTTATATATATTTATCCCACTAATATATATAATTACGATGTCTCTCAAAAGGGCCACCGTACAAATAGGTATACTCTGCTATCAGTTCATGTACCTCTTGTACTAAAATAAGGAATATTGGTTCGGCATGTATCCTGAAACCCAAAATCAAATAACAAGCATTGTAGGCAGACATAGTTCTAAGACTTTGGTCTACACACATACCTAACATACTCAAATGACCTGCCATTCCCACTAATACACGACACGTAGTGAGCCTCCCTAAGTTCTAGGTCCTAGGGCACAAATCTAAACCTCCCTGGAATCGATAAGTTAGGATCGTCCACTGTGCAGGAACCTCTGTATATAGCAAATCAGTAGGCATACACACAACCTAATTATCATATCACGTATGTATTATTTTCTCTTGAATACTCCCCGTACCATCAATTTATGATTTACCTCGCTATCGTTTTAATATGATTTTCATTCTCTACCTTAAGGGTCCTAGTTTCCCTTTAATAAAATTCAGTAGCTAATTCATTTACACACTACTCGTCATAAATTTACTCAAACTTCCCGTAATTCATTCTATATCTCTCGAATTAATTACCCCTTAATTTAAGTATATTAAATCTCGCCTTAATTCTCGTATTAAGACTAAATCGTCATCTCATCACAAGCTTACTATAATATAAAAAATCTCACATTATATTTCAATAAGGTCCCAAAGGTTTCCCCAATTAAATATTTGGAGTTCTCGGCTTAAATAAGAGATTTTCACATTTTCTAGGTAATCGAATCGATTCTTCAGGAGGCCAAATTGATTCTCTCATCGAATCGATTCGCCTCTCTGCTGAATCTATTCAAAATTCTGCACATCGCCTATTCTTAAACATGCAAATTCATTTTTCAACACTTTTCTCATTCAACTCTCCATGGTTCTTTACCAAACTTCAAACTAGTTATCCTAACCCTTTTTCCCATGTATTAGGATGATTTTTGACATTAAACTTTCTAATTAAATATGGATCATAACATTCATTCATCAAAACCCATAGAGTTCATGTTCTTCCACCATTTTCATCAAAAATCCAGGTTTTATTCGTGGAGATTGATTTCTATTCTCTATAAATATCAAATCAAGCTACATGTAATTCCTACCCAAATATTAGTTATAATCATCATTTTCTTTCAAGAACTTAACATTAATAAATATATTTCAAAATCCCCTCAACTTAGTGAAGCACCCTATATCTTTGACTCATTTGAGTCTGCATTATATCGGAGCTTATCTAGTTTGGAAATAGTGACAAAATTGTGTCCATCCCTAGTTGAACCAAAAAGCCTCAGAACTCTCTTATCAACCTTGATATTCTTCGACAAGTTCTTTATGGTATTTCACATACACCACACACTAGGACTGCATATGTGTTGTATTTCATTCTCATTATAACCTCGTGTGAGTTAAATTCCCTAATATGATTTTTAAATATTTTTTGTAATTTAATTAATACTTTCTAAGGATTTTAAGTAATTTCTGTAAATAAAAATTTGGAACTTATAAAAGCTTTGGGGTTGATTTACAAATATTTATTTTACCTTAAAACTGTCTTGGGTAGAATCCAAAAGCTGCAGAAACATTTGTGGGCGAAACTTGGATTTTTTTGAATTAAAAAGTACGCATTTTAGACTTGATCTTGAGCCTACACTCGTTGGTCTGGCAACGATTCGATTTATGTTTCTTCTCACTCACAAACCCGCTACTTGATCTAGACCATTGAATTGCCTTAATCAACGTTCTCGATGCGTTTAGAACTAATCCAAGTGCGATGGTTTTATCCAATCAGAGTTGATCTTTGCACCGCAATCTGTGAATCATTGGATTTTCATCGATTTAAATTCTTTGAATCTTAGCCCTTGGATTTTGGCTTTTTCCAGATCCTTCGAACGCCAATATAAATAAGAGACTTCTGTGAGGCATTTAGATACTTTTGAAAGTTACTCATTTGAGAGAAAAAAAGAGAGAAGAGAGAAAAGAGACAAAAAAGGAGAGAGAAAAGAAACCCTAAACCTAACTTTGTCAAACCCTAAATCCAGAAACACTTTTATGTGATTTTAAACCTGAGTGTTTAGATAGTGTGTTGAGAAGTTATCCTCTCTTGTTCTTGATCATTTTTCCAACTTAATCAAGTTGAGTTTTTCAATTTCTTCTTTATAGAAATTTGAGATCTCGTACCTGTGATACATCTCACTTAGATAGATTACTGTTTTGATTTCTCTTTTAGAGAAATCCTGTTTGTGGTTATTTTTAAATTTATTTCGTGTTTTTAAACCCTAAACCAACAATCTTCATTCGAATTTCATTTTACTCAACTCTATCAAACTAAGATCTAGTTTTGATATCTTGATTGGGGGAACACTTTCTATATAATATTTTCAAAACTAGAAAGTGTTAGGATTTTGGATATTTCAGAACAAGATTCCCTCTTGATCTGTGGATATTTTAAAAAGTCTAAAAGACTGTTTTGGTTTTGACTAAATTGATTTTGGAATTTCTTGCATATCTATTGATCTTGTAATATGTTAAATCATTATGTCTGAATTAAGTGTGAGTGTGTTGCATGCATATGTTATAGAGCACATCACCGCTAAACTTTCATTGTACCACACTTAAAGTGTTGGTTATATGATCTTGAACTTGTTTGAGTCGACGTAAAGACTAGAATCAAGTAAATTTACGAAAGCTTGAGAGAACATCAACAACAACAAAAACCTTCAGAGAAGTCGGATCTAATCCATAGGAGTTGGTAACGATTCTGAACTTAGTTTAGGTGTGTTTATTTGGTTTTATTTTTAAATAGCTTTTAATTTGTTAGTTTGATTTGAGTGAATTTTCATTTTGTGATGTAGAGGTCACCGTGGATGTTTCCCCAACTGTGTGGGGTTTTACCACGTTAAAAACTACTTATGTTCTTCTTCATTCTCTCATCACCTTCTCCTTAGCTGTGCTGATTTAATAGTTTAAGTTTTGTTTTTCAAAACTGGTTTACTAGATCTGAAATAAATCATTCACACTCATTCAAACTATTTTGATAAGTTGTTAAACACATCTAGTGTTAAGTTTTGTTTTGATTAAAATAATTTCTTCAACAAACATCTCAAAGCCATTTTAACAGTTTAACTTTGTATTAAACGTCTTAAGTGGCATTTTTCAATTGGTATCAGATCTTAGCTGTTTTAAAAACCTTTAGATCCCGTGTTTCTGAAATTGTTTTTCAAAAAAAAAGTATGGACGAGAAATTTGAGAGACTATGTAACCTGTCCAAATCCCCTCTCTTTGATGGAACCAATTTTCTTTACTGGAAGGTAAGGATTATTTCTTTCATTCAAGGAACTCTAGGAGGTAAAGTCTGGGAAGTTATAGAAAATGGCTATACTTTTCCTACTAAACCAACAGTTGAAGGAAGTAATGTGAGAATCATGAAGTTACTAAGTGAATTCACTAAAGACCTGACAAACAAAGGACTGATGACCACAAGAGACCTCAGAAAGACCTTAAAAATATTAAATGTTATAGATGGGGAAAATTAGGACACGTGGCTAGTGACTGTAGGGTTAACTTAGACAAGCATCCCAAGTAGAATAGGGCTCAACTATGCCAGACTTGGAATGACTCAAGTGACTCTGAAAAAAAATAACCCAAGTCATTTAACTCTTATGACCCTCGCTTGTCATTGTTTGCTAATAAGATAATCTAAAATGATGAGGAGGAAATTGATCACACCATGATTGATGTTGCTTCTATTGATATGACTGTCTTACTGCTTGAGAATGATTGTAATTCTGAGAATCGTGTGTGTGTGAGTCAAAGTGATCGTCTTATTATTGATTCCAATGGGTGTGTGAGTCCTAAAATTGAATCTATAGGGGACACAATTCACTTAGTGACTCTGATAATGAGGATATTCCTGACATTCACACATTTTACACTAAAACTCTCAAAAAAAGCGCTAGACTAAAGGAGCTTATCGAAGATCTTTCCACGAAATTAGAGTCCTTAAAACAAATAGTTAAACAAAATGCTGAAGAGTATACGTCTCGAAGTCTAACTAATGATGAGGAGATAAAAGCTTTTGAGTAAAAAGAGTGAAAGATTTGACTGAATCCAATAATTTTCTGGAAAAGAAGTATAAAGGATCATTATTAGAATTGGAACAAACAGAAGAAAAGGCATCAACAGTCTTCAAAAAATTCTCAAAATTTGAAAGCAATTCTAATTTTTTTGAGCATTGTGTTGCTGATAGCAAGATCAATTCTGATGATAAATTTGGAATAGGCTTTTGCACCAAAAATATTAAACAAACTAATTCTTTTGAAACCATAAAGCTTGTTACTGGTGGGAAAAGACCTATGGAAATTTGTCCTGACTTTCAATCTTTGAAAAATGATTTTGATAAAAATCAGTAGCAGTTAAACTTTGATGAGACAAGTACCTCTAAGCATAATGTTCAACTTAAAGCTAAGTACGTTTGTCCTCTTATTAGAAAGAGTGAGACCTCATTTCAAACTGCTCCCTCTAGAACTAATGCCAAAAGTCATAACTTAGGGAAACCTATATTCAACAACTTTCCTAAAGACTTAACCACTACGAGCAATATTTATTACTCATACTGTGATGTGTGAGGACATTCCTTAGACGGTTGCTATTACAAATGCCTATAACAAAATACTTACCCTCCTTTACCTCTCAGAACTTTAACTATTCTATGAGAAGACGTAATAATTATGTTCTTCATAAACCACCAAACAGAAACTCTAGCTATCGAAAAAGAAAGACAAGTTCTAATACTAAAAGACAATCATCGAGAAATAATCCTAGAGTCTTTTCTATACCAAATGATCAAAACGTTTATAACAACAATAAAATTTGCAAAGACAAAAAGTTGAAGCTCACAATTTTTATCAAATACGAGCTAATAAGTGCAAATTGAAAACCATAGCTATTTGGGTAAGAAAGGATGATCTAGTACCCCAGATGAAATGTAACATAGTCATCAACGCTTTGAAAGATGAACACACCACATCTGGATGGTACTTAGACCCTGGATGTTCTAAGCATATGATCGGGGTTGAATCCAAATTCTCAAACAAAAATAACTTCTCCGGAGGCAAAGTCTTGTTTGAAGATGGTGTTTCAGCCCAGATTGTAGGCAAAAGAACACTCCAAGAAGAAGGATTACCTATTCTTGAAGATGTGTTATTAGTAAAAGGTCTTAAGGATAATCAACTAAGTATTTCACAATTTTGTGACTCTAATCATACTATCACCTTTTCGAAGAACAATTGTAAAATTTTAAATAAAAAAGGTGAATGCGTAATTACAGGACTCCGTACTCTAGATAACTCTTACACAGTTAATCCTAGTACAGAGGTCTGTAACATTTCCAGAATGAATGACAATGAATTATGGCATAACGGAATGGGTCCCATAAATTATGACAACCATAGTAAATTGTCCTCTGAAGAAATTGTTAGAGGTATTCCTAAAATAAAACCCATTTCGAACATAGTCTGTAGTCCCTGTTAAGAAGGCAAAATAGTTAAGGCATCTCATAAAAGAGTTAAAGATATTCTGTCCTCTAAACCATTAGAACTTATCCATATGGACCTAATGGGTCCTTCTCATACTATTAGTCTTTGTGGAAATAATTACACTTTAGTTATGGTTAACAACTACACGAGATTCACTTGGGTTGCTTTTCTGAAACAGATGTCTAAAACCTTTAGACCATTTCAATGAAAAAAACTACCATGTAAATCGAATCTGGAGTGATAGAGGAGGAGAATTTATAGATTCAGGTGTCATCGAATATTATGACTATAATGGTTATAAACACGAGTTTAGTGCTCCCAAGACACCCTAACAAAATGGGATAACCGAACGTAAAAATATGATTATTCAGGAAATTGCAAGAGTTCTGATACATGCCCAAGACTTACCTAAATATTTTTGGGTTGAGTCAGTGCGTACTTCCTGTCACATTATCAATAAATTCTACCTTAGGAAGAATTCTAAACAGACCCCCTATGAACTTTGGTATGGCATGAATCCAAATCTTAAATATCGTTAGGCATTTAGCAGTACGTGCTATGTCTGTAAAGAGAGAGAACACTTATCTAAGTTTGAAATAAGAGGAGATAAAGCTATATTTCTAGGATATTCACCTTACAGTAGAGCCTACCGTATTTATAACTTGGGTACTAAGACCATGATGGAATCCATTAATGTGATTATGAATGACACTTTTGTAGAAAGTAAAACTACTAGACCAGCTATTGTAGAAGAGTCTGAAAGCTTTTTAAATTATAACTCTCCTGAAATAACTGAGTCTTTACCAACAGAGACCCCTGAAGTACCTAATTGGGTTTCTAAAGATCATCCCATAGATAACGTTGTTGGTAATCCTATAGAACCTTCTCGTACAAGATCCCAACTTCATAACATTGCTCATTTTGCATGTTTTGTGTATCTTATTGAGCCCAAAAATGTAAATGAAGCGTTGAATGACCCATTGTGGATTACGGCAATGCAAGAAGAGCTTCTTCAATTTGTCATTCATGATGTTTGGTATCTTGTACCCCGACCTAAAAATAAAAGGGTTATTGGCACACGTTGGATTTTTAAAAATAAGACTGACGAGTCTGGGATGATTATTAGAAATAAAGCTAAATTATTTACCCAAGGCTACTCCCAGATTGAAGGAATAGATTTACATTTGCTCCTATTACTCGACTCGAATCTCTTCGTTTAGTTTTTGCTATAGCTTGTCATTTATATTTCGCATTTTGCCAAATGGATGTAAAGTCAGCATTTCTAAATGGTATTTTAACTGAGGAGACATATGTAGAAAAATCCAAAAGGTTTATTGACCCACATCATCCTAATCATGTTTATCGTCTTAAGAAAGCTCTTTATGGGTTAAAATAATCTCCTAGAGCTTGGTATGAGCGTTTGTCCACCTTTCTTTTAGATAATGGATTTTGGAGAGGAGGAAATGATCAAACCTTGTTTGTCAAACATTTTGACAACAACATTACTATTGCTCAAGTATATGTTGACGATATCATTTTTGGATCCACTTCCCCTTCAAAAGACAAGTATTTCTCAGACATTATGCACAGAGAATTCCAAATGTTGCTTATGGGGGAGTTGCAATTTTTCTTAGGTCTTCAAGTAAAATAAAACTCAGAAGGTTTATTTGTTTTGAAATAAAAATATGCTTTAGAGATTGTAAAAAAGTTTGGCTTTGATATGGCTAAGGAAGCTAGAACGCCTATGAGTACCTCGGTCAAACTTTCCAAAGATGAAAACGGTAAATCCATTGACTTTACCTTATACCGTAGTATGATAGGAAGCTTTCTCTATCTAACTGCCTCACAACCAGATATCTTGTTCGTTGTGTGTATGTGCGCCCATTATCTGAATAATCCTAAAGAGAGCCATTTGTTATGTGTAAAAAGAATAATTAAATACATAAAAGGCACTCACAATTTAGGCGTTTGGTACACTAATGACACATCGAGCACTATAGTTGGTTACACTGACGCTGATTGGGCTGGGTGTTCCGATGATAGTAAAAGTACATTAGGCGCATGTTACTACATCGGTAACAACTTGGCTGGTTGGAACAATAAAAAATAGAACTGCACCTATTTATCCACTACAGAATATGAATATATTGTAGTTGGAAGTTATTGTGCCCAGTTATTATGGTTGCAACTAATGCTGAGAAATTATGGTATAAACGAAGATAAACTCCATCTCTATTGCGATAATCAGAGTGCGAACAACATCTCTAAGAATCCAGTTCAACATTCTCGCGCTAAACACATTAAAATTTGATATCACTTCATACGAGCATTAGTTGAATCAAAAGAAGTAAAGATTAATTACCTACCTACTGGTCTACAATTGGCGTATTTGTTTACAAAACCTTTGGAGTTTAAGCATTTTGAATCTTTACGCAAATCTATTGGCACAGTTTTAACTAAATAATTTGTATATCTACTTGATTATAACTCTTTTATTTGATTCTTGCTGCCCTTTGTCCATTTGAGACAAAATGGGGGAGAAATTTTGAGTCCACTTGGACACTTTTGTACATTTTTATCAACTAAACTTGATCTTAGGTATCTTTTTGCAGATTTCAGTACCACCTTATTGCGTCAGATTTTGATAGGGTAATGGTTTTTACATTGTTAAGTTATGTAATTTTTATTTCTAGGAGATTGGGTAGATAGATTTTTATAGGAATAGGATTCTCTTATTTCTTTTTGGTATCCCTAGGAGTCCTTTTTGACTAAAAGGAGATTTTGTCTCATATTTACAAAGGGGGAGATTGAAGCACCCTATATCTTTGACTCATTTGAGTCTGCATTATAAAGGATCATATTTAGTTTGGAAATAGTGACAAAATTGTGTCCATCCCTAGTTGAACCAAAAGCCTCAGAAGTCTCTTATCAACCTTGATATTCCTCTATAAGTTCTTGATGGTATTTCACATACACCACACACTAGGACTGCTTATATGTTGTATTTCATTCTCATTATAACCTTGTTGTGACTTAAATTCCCTAATCTGATTTTTAAATATTTTTTAGAATTTAATTAATATTTTCTAAGCATTTTAAATCATTTTTGTAAATTAAAATTTGGAACTTATAAAATCTTTGGAGTTGATTTACAAATATTTATTTTACCTTAAAACTGTCTTGGGTAGAATCCAAAAGCGGCATAAACATTTATGGGTGAAACTTGGTTTTTTTTTAAATAAAAAACGCGCATTTTAGACTTGATCTTGAGCCGACATGTGTTGCTTTGGCAACGATTCTATTTGTGTTTCTTCTCACTCACAAACCCGCGACTTGATCTAGACCATTGAATTGCCTTAATCAACGTTCTGCATGCGTTTGGAACTAATCCAAGTGTGATGGTTTTATCCAATCAGAGTTGAGCTTTGCACCGCTATCTGTGAATCATTGGATTTTCATCGATTTAAATTCTTTTAATCTCAGCCCTTGGATTGTGGCTTTGTTCCAGATCCTTAGAATGACAGTATAAATAAGAGCCTTCGGTGAGGTATTTAGAGATTTTTGAAAGTTCCTCGTTTGAGAGAAAAAGAGAAAAAAGAGAGAAAAAAGGAGAGAGAAAAGAAACCCTAAACCTAACTTCGTCAAACCCTAAATCCAGAAACACTATTATGTGATTTTAAACCTGAGTGTTTAGATCGTGTGTTGAGAAGTTATCCTCTCTTATTCTTGATCATTTTTCCAACTTAATCATGTTAAGTTTTTTAGTTTCTTCTTTATAGAAACTTGAGTTCTCGTCTCTGTGATACACCTCACATAGATAGATTACTGTTTTGATTTCTCTTTTTGATAAGTCGTGTTTGTTAGTTATTTTTAAACTGATTTCATGTTTTTAAACCCTAAACCAACAATCTTCATTCAGATTTCAGTTTACTCAACTCTATCAGACTAAAATCTAGTTTTGAGATCTTGATTGAGGGAACACTTTCAATATAATATTTTCAAAACCAGAAAGTGTTAAGATCTTGGATATTTCTCAACAAGATTCCCTCTTAATTTGTGCATATTTTGAAAGGTCTAAAGTCTGTTTTAGTTTTGACTATATTGATTTTGGAATTTCTTGCATATCTAGTGATCTTGTAATTTGTTAAATCATTATGTCTGTATTAAGTGAGAGTGTGTTGTATGCATATGTTATAGAGAACATCACCACTACACTTTCACTCTACCACACTTAAAGTGTTCGTTATATAGTCTTGAACTTGTTTGAGTCGACGTAAAGACTGGAATCAAGTAAAGTTAAGAAAGCTTGAGGGAACATCAAGAACAACAACCTTCAAAGAAGTTAGATCTAATCTAGAGGAGTTAATAATGATTCTGAACTTAGTTTAGATGTGTTTTTTTGGTTTGATTGTTAAATAGCTTGTAATTTGTTACTTTGATTTTAGTGGATTTTCATTTTTTAACGTAGAGGTCACCGTGGATGTTTCCCCAATTGGGTGGGGTTTTACCACGTTAAAAACTACTTGTGTTCTTCTTCATTTTCTCATCACCTTCTTCTTAGCTGTGCTGATTTAATAGTTTAAGTTTTATTTTTCAAAACTGGTTTACTAGATCTAATATTACTCATTCGCACTCATTCAAAATATTTTGATAAGTTTTTAAACACATCTTGTATTAAGTTTTGTTTTCATTAAAAGAGTTTCTTCAACAAACAGCTCGGAGTCATTTTAACAGATTAACTTTGTATTAAACGTCTTAAGTGGCATTTTTCACATAAATATTACAACTTAAAAGAAAACTGTAAATAAACATTTTCCTTGGCTTATGTGATCTGATTTCATGGTTTTGGTGTTGAATGAAGTATCTACTCTTCCAATCCTCACTCCAAGATCAAAGATGGGGAAATATCACACTTCAATCTCTCAAAAATTCCCTCATAGGCTTCACAAATGTACTCCCTTCTTCTCCAATAGATTCTCTGAGTTTTCTAACCTCTAAACCCTATAATCTCCCTTCTATATACTGATAAAGAAGTTATAAATTCGTAGATCTCTTAACCATCCTTTACCAAATGATTAAAACACCCCTATAAAATGCCGATTTAGTCTAAAATTGCTCGGGGACCCAATCGACACCCTCGGGTATACTATTCTGACAATTTCGACACCCTTATGGAGTCATCCGTGATCTCGAAATCATCATTCGAGTAGCTCTAAATAGTTACCCTATCTCGACCTATAATTGGTCTACGAGCGACTCCCGATTGAGATAAATTCAATTACGCCAATTTCACTCGTTATGACGTATAATAATTTCCATAACTCATTCACTATTCATTTAGTAAATTTTAACACATAATATTAATCATTATTTCATTCTCTTAATTAATATTTAATAACCACATTTTATTTAATTCCATTAAATTAATTTTCTCGCGTAATTTAAAGTAAATGAATGATCTACCGAATTAATTAAATTTCAAATACGCAAAAATACGGAGTATTACCTACTTCACCACTTACAAGGAATTTCGTCCTCGAGATTAGGTCATACCTATGGTGAATAACTCTGGATATGGATCTCGCATGTCATCCTCCCGTTCCTATGTAGACTCATCAATAATGTGGTCTCCCCACTGAACCCTAACTAATGTTATCACCTTCGACAACAACTTTCACTCACTACGATCTAGAATAGCCAATGGTCTCTCCTCATACGAGACGTCTGACTGCAAATCAATCTCCTCGAGTGGAACGTGCCAAAAATCTCTCTACCTCCTCCTAGACTTCTTGAGCGATGCCACGTGGAAGACGTCGGGTATTCGCTGAAGATGCTCTGGTAACCCTAATATATCTTCCACTTACCCCACTCTCTTAATAATAAAAAAAGGTCCCACATATCTCATCGCTAGATTACCCTTCTTGCCGAACCTCATGACCCCCTTCATGGGGGACACACGTATCAACACTTGGTCCCCAACCTCTAACTCTACGTGCCTCCGGTATGCATTTGCATAACTCTTCTACTAAACTTGAGCTTTTCAAATACGTACCAAAATTAGCTCGATCTTGGCAGTCGTTCCTATATCATCTTTGGTCCCAGTAACTTGTTGTCCCCCACCTCTAACCAGTAAGCGGGTGAACGACAAGGTCTCCTATAAAGCACCTCAATTGGTGCAATGTCGGTAGTAAATTGGTAAAAAAAATTATACGCAAACTCTACCAATGGAAGATATCGCTCATATCCTCCCCCCAAAATCCAGGATGTACATCCTCAACATGTCCTCTAGCATCTGATTTACCCTCTCAGTCCGTCCGTCTGTCAGTGGATGGTATGCGATACTCAGTCGTAAGTCAATGACCATGGCCTCCTGAAAGCTCTGCCAAAAATGAGACACAAAGATCTTGTCTCTATCAGATACAATGTTGACTGGTACCTCATGAAGCTTAACTATCTCTACTATGAACAGCTACACACACTGCATCATCTCAAAATTAGTTCAAACCGATAAGAAAAGGGCCACCTTGGTCAACCGATCCACTATCACCCAAATAGAGTCGTAACCCCTCTGTGACGTCGGTAGTCTCATAACAAAGTCCATCAAAATACTTTCCCACTTACACACGGGAATCTCCAATGGTTGTAGCATCCCTGAAGGTCTCTGGTGGTCTACCATAACTAACTGATAGGTGACACACTTTGAGACAAACTTTATTATGTCTTGCTTCATCCCGGCCCACCAATGTCTCCTCATGTCGTAGTACATCTTATCCCCGACAGGATGTACTGTAAACCTCGATCCGCGTGACTCAGTCATAATCGCATGCCTTTAGTCCTCATCCTCTAGCACAACTAGTCTCCCATTAAAATGTAAGCCTCCCTCTGAGATGATCGAGTAAGACTCTGTGCCCTCAGCTAATAATTATTGCACTCTGTCCTGATAGTATGGATCATCCGCATGTGCTTTCACTTCCCGTATGATAATCTCGAGAGAGATATCTATAACTGACATGCACACTCCGGCCACCTTATCATCGTGTCAAAGGTCACTCCACTTTGCCTTCCAAACCTCTGCCAACTCCCCAATGGGTCTCTGGATCAACGCGTTTACTACCACGTTAGCCTTACCATGATGATACTGTATATCAAACTGGTAATCCTTCATGAATTCTAGCTACTACCTTTGCCTCGTATTCAAATCCTTTTGTGTGAAAAGATACTAAAGTGACTTATGGTCCGTGAACAATGTAAATCGCTCCCCAATAAATAGTGTCTCCATATCCTTAGAGAAAATACCACTACTGCTAACTCAAGGTCGTGCGTGGGGTAATTATTCTCATGGGGCTTAAGCTTTCAATATACTTAAGTTATTGGCCTCTCCACCTGCTGCAATACACCCCTAACTCAATGTAGGGATGCATCCGTGTAGACTCGATACTCCACCCCACTCCCAGGCAATGTAAGTACTCGTGATGATGTCAGCTTATCCTTCATCTCATCAAAGGCTAACTGATAATGATCACTCCACACAAATGGTACCCCCTTGTGAGTCAGGTTAGTCAGCGGACCCGTAATCTTTCAAAATCCCTTAATGAAGCAGCAATAATATCCGACCAACCTCAAGAAGCTACAAATATCTATCGGTGTTGTGGGCTCTCCCCACTCCCTCACCGTCGATACTGTACTCGGATCCACTATAATACTCCTATCAGACACGATGTGTCCAACAAATTGTACCTCCCGTAGCCAAAATCCACACTTCTCGAATTTGGCATACAACTGGTGATCCCAGAGTGTCTGCAAGACCCTATATAAATGCTCTGCATGCTCCACCTCAGTACGAGAGTAAACCAGAATTTTGTCTATAAACACGATTATAAACGGGACCAAGAACTCCTTGAATAACCTGTTCGTGAGATCCGTGAACATTGTTGGTGCATTGGAGATCCCAAAAGGCATCACCTTGAACTCGTATATCCATTACCGCAATAGGAAAGCAGTCTTAGGAACATCCTCCTCCCAAATGCGTAACTGGTGATATCCCGATCTCAAATTAATCTTTGAGAAGTATGACTCCCCTCTCAACTTATCAAATAGGTCATCGATCCTCGATAACGGATACTTATTCCGTATTGTAACCTTGATCATCTCCCTATAATCCCCATATAAGCGAAGCGAACCATCCCTCTTCTTTACAAATAACACCGGGATGCCCCATGGCAATGTACTCTATTGAATGACACCCTGCCCCAATAACTGTTGAATCTTCTCCCTCAACTCTCGTATCTCTACAGGGGGCATGCGATATGGTTCTCAAGCAATCAGTCTCGTACCTGGTGCTAGGTCGATAACAAACTCGATCTCTCGGCTGGGTGGTAACCCCGGTATATCCTGAAATACATCCTTAAAATCCCTCACAACTAGAATCGAGTCTATCGAAATCACTACCTCCTGTGAGGTCTCCTCATCAATGTAGTATAAGTGAGTGCATGACCCTCCATCGGTAAGAGGCATCACCACCAAGAACATATCTTGACCCGAAATGGAGCACTGTGGATCTCTCGTAACAGTCTATTATTGACTTGCATCCCTCTAACCAATCCATACTTTGGATAACATCGTATCCCTCCATGTTTAGCACAAGAAGATCCACTACTAAGCTCAAACTCCTAATAATAATATCCACAACTCTATATACGGAGTGTATAAGTGGCCCACTACCCAACGGTGACTCTACACACATAAGGCATTTGGCAGTTGTCTCCAAAAGACCAATTTCTTGTGCAACTAGAGTAGAAATAAAGGAGTGTGATGCGCCCATATAAAACATAATCCTACCCTCATGCCCATGAATAGGAAACGTACCCTCAACTGATGGTGAATCATGAGGTGCTAGCGGCATAGGCATGTCCCGAACGTTATATACACGCTCGTAGTGCATTTGACCCTATTATTGTTGTGGAATTGGGGATGCTGGTGTTGGTGCTGGAGGTAATGGAGCATGCTGGCCCTGTTGGAGAAACTTGTTGTTGTGCCTGACCAACTGTGGGTAATCTTTCCTCTTATGACCCTGGTAGCCACATATAAAATATTGTCCCAAAAATGGTCTTTGCCTTTGGCCCTATCAAGGCTGGCCTTGATAACCCTGCCCTGCTGGCTACCTCATTGGTTCCCTTAGCCCTGACGGCCCTGAGGAACCTGCTGCTAATGATTAGGGACCTGCTAACCCTATTTGTATCCCTATCCCTCTGGCTAGTATCGTCCTGACCTGAACCTCTTGGCATAATCCTCCTGTCGGGAATCATGTCCCTTCTGCCTGCCTTCCTACTGTGATGGCCTGCTAAAACTACCCCCACTTACCTTGCCCGAATAGCTTGGATCATCTCCTCTTTTGCTTCCCTTCAGGTGGAAGCGATGGTCCTGGCAGTGTAATAAAGAGACATTGACGACATCTTTATATGTGACCAATGCGGGGTTGCCGATTAATTGTGCCTGATCCTCCAGGCTAATCCATCTATGAATTTGATTTCTGTCATTCCTCATTACTCACCTCGTATGGCATAAAATGAGTGAACTCCTCCTCATACTCTGTTACGGAGCGATCACTCTGTGTCACCTCATTGAATTTCCTTTGCATTTAGGTCACCACTACTAGTGAAAAGTACTTGTGATCAAACCGCACCCATAACTCATTAATCGTCATCATATATCTCTCCTCAATCGTGGTAACTGACTCCCCCACTATAGTGCCGCTCCAGCAAGTCTGAAAGTATCTAGCATCTGCTTCTATGTCTCACTACACTCCACCATGCGCAGGTGGCGTTGTTTATTCTTCTTCCACTAACACGCCTCTACCACATTAGAGCTACCTTAAAATCAGGTTGATGGCCTTTTTAAAATGTCTCTCTAACTATCTGTCAAGCAGATGGCCTTGTTTGGGCCTGAATCACTGGTGCCACTGGCTGTTGTGGCTGGATCTGTGGAAAATGGATGACCATAGCTTTTATTCATGCATTGACCATCGGGGCCATAATTTTTGCTACCTATGCCGTCGAGATCATCTCTGGTGGTGGTTGTGGCTGAGACACCTCATGTGGCTCCTAGTGATCCTCTCTCAACTTATCCCTGGTCGTTGCTCTACCTATTCCTCTCTCCTCAGTGGCATCTAAAAATAGATCGAATTATATATGTACATAATTTATACAAAGTTTAATAGCAGAAGCACATTATCTCAAATACGTAAAGATAAAAGAAACAGTCCTAATAATAGGGCTCTATATCAAAGGAACAATTTGCATAAATCGTAATAAGCCGTAAAGATCCAATGGACACTAGAACCTGATACCCTGATACCATCTGTGACACCCCACCTAATTAAATACCGGGTGTTCAATCCCTTATTAAATTAAAAGAGGCTTCTCATTTGGTTTATTCTCAGCATTACTCTTGAAAACCATATTAATTACTAACCACCTAATAGTTAATTAAGTCGGTGTCAGAATTTTATCTTTCATTACATAATTGATAATAATGAACTGAAAATTTAAATTAAAATATCCACACAATAAATATCGGCCAACCATCACAAGGAATAAATAAAAACTATTTTGCCGAATAAACCATCGGCTATAAAATCCAAATCCAAATACTATATCCAACAAATAGTAAATAAATCCTACTACAAGTCTGAAATGAACAACTGAAATAAATAAAGTCTGAATGGGGCAACCTACCCAACTAAAACACTGAATGAGATCCTATACTAGGATTGAAAGGTAGAATCATTTACTCAAATTCGGAAAACCACCACAACGCTGCAGCAAATCGTCCCTAGAATAGATCGTCAAGTCTGGCGTCCTTATGGTTGGACACCGAAAAGGTTTTGGAAAATATTTATAGCGAGGGTTAGGACCCAAAATATTTTGCAAGTATTCATCATAATTTTAAAATAAGATACATTTTACACATCTTAGGTTCATGTACACTCTCTTGAGTTTCCTCGCCTCTCAACTATTGTGCACGCCTAACGCTTTCTACTTAGCCCACCTAGCTTTACTACCCAAGATAACTAGACTTAAGTATCTATCTGGACTCTCAATCCTGTACAGTACTCTATTTGAATTAACATCTCTCATATGTTATTGATATCATAAGTAACGTTCTCCATATCTTTTCGCTCAATAATTTAATTAAGTTTCACTACTTAATTCATTATTTATATCCACATTATTAGTCTTTCTACTATCACACATAAGTAGAATCATTCCAACGGTTATATATATATATATATATATCCCACTAATATATATAATTACGATATCTCTCAAAAGGGCCACCGTACAAATAGGCATACTCTGCTATCAATCCATGTACCTCTCGTACTAAAATAAGGACTTGGTTCAGCATGTCTCCTTGAACCCAAAATCAAATAATAAGCACGGGAGGCAGACATAATTCTAAGCCTTTGGGCTATGCACATACTTAACGTACCCAAATGACCTATCAGTCTTACTAATACATGACACATAGTGAGCCTCCCTAAGTTCTATGTCCTGGGGAAAAAATCCAAACCTCCCTGGAATCGACAAGGTGGGATCTCCCACTACGCGAGAACCTCCAAGATATCAGGCAGCGTAGGTATGTTCACATGTAACATCAATCATATAATAGGTATATGCACCACCTATGTACGTAAAAAATCAATAAGTATACACACAACCTGATTATCATATCTCATACGTAGTATTTTCTCTCGAATACACCCCGTACCATCAATTTATGATTTACCTCGCTATCATTTTAATCTGAGTATCATTATCTACCTTAGGGGTCTTAGTTACCCTTTAATGAAATCTAGTAGCTAACTCCTTCACACACTACTAGTCATAAATTTACTCAAATTTCTTGTAATTCATTCTCCCTCTCTTGAATTAATTACGCCTTAATTTAAGTATATTAATTCTCACCTTAATTCTTATATTAAGACTAAATCATAATATCATCACAAGCCAACTGTAATATAACAATTCTCACATTATATTTCAATAATGTCACAAAGGTTTCCCCAACTAAAATTTTGGAGTTATAGGCTTAAACAAGAGATTTTCACATTTTCTGGGTAATCGAATTAATTCGCCAGGAGGATGAATCAATTTGCTCAACGAATCAATTCGCCTCTGTGCCTAATCGATTTGAAATTCCGTAGATCACCTTCTTCTTCGACATGCAAATTCGTTTTTCCACACTTTTCTTATTCAACTCTCTATGGTTCTTTACCAAACTTCAAACCAGTTATCCTAAGCCTTTTTCACATGTATTAGGATGATGTCCCATGTGACATAAACCTCAAAACATAAACTTTCTAATTAAACCTGAATGATAAAATTCATTCATTAAAAACCCTAGATTTCATGTTCTTCGACCATTTTCATCAAAAACCCAGGTCTAATTCGTGGAGATTACCATATTCTCTAATTTCTTATCCTCTATAGATATCAAATCAAACTACATGTAATTCCTACCCAAATATGAGTTTTAATCATAGTTTTTGTTCAAGAACTTAACTTTAATCAATATATTTCAAAACCCTGTCAACATGGGTATTATAACTTCAAAGAAAACTGTAAATAAACACTTGCCTTGGTTTATGTGATCTGATTTTGTGGTTATGGTGTTGAATTAAGTATCTTCTCTTCCAATCCTCACTCAAAGATCAAAGATGGGGCAAAATCACACTTCAATCACTCAAAAATTCTCTCTTACGCTTCACAAATGACCTCCCTTCTTTTCTAATGAATTTTCTGAGTTTTCTAACCTATAAACCCTAGCCTCTTCCATCTATATACCGATAAAGAAGTTATAAATTCGTAGGTCTCTTAACCTTCATTTACCAAATGACTAAAGCGCCCCTATACAGTGTCAGTTTAGTCTATAATTTCCCCGAGACCCAATCACGACCCCCGAGTATACTATTTTGACCCTTTTGGAGTCATCCGTAACCTAGAAATCATCATTCGAGTCACTCTAAATAATTATCCTATCTCGACCTCAATTTAGTCTACGCGCAACTCTTGATTGAGATAAATTCAATTACGCCAATTTCACTCGTTATGACGTATAATAATTTCCATAACTCATTCACTATTCACTTAGTAAATTTTAACACATAATATTAATCATTATTTCTTTATCTTGATTAATATATAATAACCACATTTTATTTAATTCCATTATATTACTTCGCTCGCGTAATTTAAAATAAATGAATAATCTACCAAATTAAGTAAATTCAAAATATGTAAAAGTACGGGGTATTAAATTTTAATACCAGCGTTGAGTCACAATACACTTCGAGGTATCTTTCCCCTAACAAGTCTACCTTATGCCACCCAGGAATAAGTGATTCTTACTCAACTTCATTATTGGAGCTTGATTCCTTGTTCGATCATGGCATTTTTTGGTGTTATAAGAACAACTCCTACTCTGCTCCTTTAGAATTAGTTACGCCATCGACATATAGTATCCACTTCTGGGATTGATCCAACTCATTATCTTTCAACTAGTCGACCACTTGTGGATCAATAGGGGTTGATAGTGCAGATATTGCACCACCTGCCGCGGACATTTAACACCATTGTTATTATCTATGGACCGCGATATAAATTCTATTGGATACATAAATGCCAGACTGCGGTCACCTATTTTATACAGGCAACGGCCCCCCGATCTCATCAACTAACTATCGTAGCCAATAAGGCACAGGATGCGGCCCCACATATTGTAGGGCACGACCTTAGTTCTTTCATCTAACGGGGCATAGCCCCTCCTTATTCATCACGAACAACTACACCTATAAATAGAGGTCCACACCTCGAGATTAGGGGGGATTTCATTATTCCAGAATCGGATTCATTTTCCTACATCAGTGTCAAGCTTAATGCTGCTTACTCTATCTATGCCACTGAGCACAGCTTGGGGGCCCCTTGTCGGCATCGTAGCCAACTATCCGGTACGCATGAATCCTCATTACTACCATGTACTCTCCTTTATTCTCTCACTCATACGCCTATTTAGTCTTGATTATATTGTGCTAAGTACCGCATATAATGATAATGGAGCAACACAGTGGACGTACGTCTATTTTAGAGGCTGAACCATGCTATATCTTGTCTTATATCTCCACTTATTTGCTTATTGTGCACTTTACTCTTGATTTGCTGGTACAAGAACGATAAGTGGACGATTTCTCGTATCATCAATTTAGCACCGTCTGTGGGAACAAGAAAGTTCAATCTTGTTTCTCTATGTTTTGAATTCTTAAACACCTTATATTATTCATAGGGATCCTTTGGATCATCATCCCATGAGTAAATTTTGGTTATTGAGCTATATTTTATATTCACACCCTTAAATGGGTATTTCGTACGTTTAGATCTACTCTTGGGTCTTTATTTTATGACCTTAGATCTATTTTACGTACCCATGTGATATCATTTCATCTAGATAATGCTGAAAAGCGTGATGGGCTTTAGCCCCGAAGAGATGAATGATTAGGGAAAGATTGTCTTTACTCCCTTTTTCCTATTCTTGACCTATGATCTAGGGTTTATCATTGAAACTGTGCCATTTTGTGCACGATGAGGGTATTCTCTCATTAATAGACCCTAGTAGGAATGCTCCCTTTTTGGTTTCTGGGTTTCTATCATGGGAGTGTTCCCTTTGTTGTTTAGAAGGGGATGAGGCCTGGTGGTTCAACTGCCTTTCTTATCGCGGCCTGAGCTAGTACGGTTGTATTACAACAGCTCCAATTCATCTGGGAAAGGACTCAGGTGGTCTTCAGATCAGCCTTGGTGAATATCATTCGAAGGCCATGATAGTACACATATGTGTCTTACTGGCCGCAACCTCAACAGTAATATCATACTGTCGTGCAAATGCTGCATCCCAATTTCCTACTTCGTTAATCCAATATTTCTATGATTACTCACTTCTGTTAGTTTTGTGTCAGATTATATATACTTTGTAAAGGGTAATAAAGCAGAAAATGGAAGCAGAATCCATCCAGAGCACAGAAGTCAAAGATGAGATTGTGCAGTTGTATAATCACCTCAACCATATCTACGACAGCCATGCCTCACTCCAAACACAGGTCAACTACTTGACCCAAAAGGTCCTCATGCTAGAGGTCGGAGCCTCATCAAATGTGGGTGTGGCACCAAGAATCATTGCCTCAACATCCTTCGTTACCGCAGCCGTGCCAGAAGTTCCATCCAGAGAAGAGGTCAGTAGGAGCCAAAAAAGAAATCAGAGAAGGCAGAGGGGAGCTCTAAGGCCTACACCCCATTGGCCTTCCTGATTAAAGACATCTTGGAGTCCATTAAGGAGGACAAGCTGCTGAGATGGCCATAGAAGCTTAAAGATCCACCCCACAAGAGGAACAAAGCCAAGTGGTGAAAATTCCATCTGGACCACGACCATGACACTGAGCAATGCTATGCATTAAAGGATGAAATTTAAAGGATGATTGGGCAAAGGATGCTGCAGAGGTTCCTCAGAGTTGTTTAAGAGATGCAACGTAGTCTGAAATATCACATGCCCATTTTTCACGCTTATTTTTAACATTTCATCTATTTCTATTTCACAATGAAACCCTTCTTACGTTATTTTAAATTAAACTTTGGATTGTCCTTACAAAGTCATATATATATATGAATAGATATATGAAATCAAGTTCACTCTTATAGTGCCATGTTTTGATTCTCATTTCCATGAAATGTTATCTTATAAATGATCGTTTTGTCTTAAATAGATCTCGATTAGAGAAAATATGTTAGATCGGGAATAACAATATCTAAATGGGCCCATAACGCTCGTGAAGACGCCTGATTGTCCAAAAGCAAGTGACAATTAAAAATGACGAAAGCAACTATCGAGAGCAGCTATTTAAATTGATCCACAACATCACTCAGAGGGGATTACAATGCCCGTTCTTAGCTTTTGGGATGCGTTAGAAGAATCTGGGGATTATAATGGCCGTTATTAGCTTTCAGGATGCATCATAAGAATCTGGAGATTATAATGCCCATTCTTATCTTTCGGGATACATCATTAGACCTGGGAGATTACTCCCTCGACAAACATCATTAATTTAGTGGATAGAGATTAAACATCATTAACTTGGTGATCTCATGTTAAGCTTGGGGAAGCTTCATAATACCTAGCCCGGGAAGGCCTGACAATGATCCACAGGGGCTGAAGACTTAATTGTCTATGAAAAACCCTATATTTGAAGGGGTCGTAGACCTAATTGTCTATGGATAATCCTATTATAGCCTGGTAAGGAATTATATATATCCAAACCTAGCTTGGGGAAGGTTTATAATACCTAGTCGAGGGGGCTGAAAATTACCCAATCAAAGCGACTAAAGGAAAGCCATGAAAGGCAATCGATACGACTAAAGGAGGCTGTGTTGCTGTGATCACGAAGCATGCCAAAGCTATAGGAGGCTGGAAAGATGCCACAACCTTATCAGTATGGTTATGGCCATTAAGTTAATTAATTCAGAAGACGCGACAGATAAAGGCAAGTAGGATTGTTAACCTTCCGCTACTATGTGCAAGATAATAAGCAACATTTGGATTAGGATCCAGTTATAAAGCTACAGCAAAGGGCATTCCAACATTCAAAGGTGCCGCGACCCTGTTCAAGAAGTACCATGGATCCATTCATAGTAAATTTGATTAAAAGAAGAGACTGGAGCCACCATCAAACATGCAAGATTGCAACAATTTACAAGAATACAAGTGTAAAGTCCAAGGTAAAGAAATCTAGTCGCAGCCTATGTGAAAAAACAATTTATAATATGGTGTCACAGTGATTATGCACATATTCTTCACATTTATCCCCTTAATTTCGGTATTTTTATGATCCCGTGCAGTGTATTTAGCTTGAATTTGTCTCGTATTTATGCTACTAACCTTTTTTGGCAAGTATTTCTTATTTTGTGTATTTCTCATGTGTTTTACAGGTATTTCATGCAAGTTAGTGCAAAGGAGAACTCAAAACAGTGAAAGAAACCAAGAAATGGGGAGTTCAAGGGCATTTTCGTAATTTATACTATGGTGTCACAGCCTTAATTTATTAGTCCTACAAGTTTATTCAATCAAGGAAACAAGAATTTAAGTTTTGAAGCATTAGAAGTATAGAGCATGAAAATGAAATACATAAACCATTGATTTCTAAAAGTGGCCGCAGCCTTAATAGTAAAGGTTGCAAAATTTTATAAGGGCAGTAACCCCTATGTTAAAGATAAAAAATTATAAATCTTGGGAAAAAATTCAAATATTTAAGTTATACAGATAAAGGCCGCAGCCTTGAATATCAAAAGTTAAATTGAAAGGGACGCATCCCCAATGATTAAGAATTAAAGGAAGCCTAAGAAGTAGCATCATCATCTTTATTTCCATCTTCTTCATTCGCATCTGTCTCAGTCTCCTGATCTGCTATCGTGGCCTCTACTTCAGCCTTTAGCCTGGCCAACTCCTTGACTGTAGCCTTCATCTCAGTATTTGCCTCGCTCTAAGATTTAATTATAGCCGCGACATCAGGGAAGTTCTTTGCCACCCTATATCTCAGCTCTTGGTAGCCTCGGATATAAGCTCTGTTATTGATAAGAAAGAAGTAATGGGAGCCTTTGTATGATGCCACAGTGTTGTCAATAGCTAATTAAAGGGATTCTCCATATTGTTTATCTTTTCTGGCAAGGGCAGCAGAATGGTCATCTTCCATCTTCTTAATTGCCGTGGCATGATCTTCCTCCATCTTCTTCATCGTCGTGGCATGGGCCCCGGCATCATTGGTAGCTTTGATCTTTAATTCCACATGATGTTTCTCAAGAAGTCCCAACTTGTCATTTGCAAGCTCCGTGGCCTTGCAAGCTTCTGCAGTCTGAGCTTGGGAAGCCATGAGAGCCTCCACAACTTGCTTAAAATTATCTTCATCTTCGTCCTTAGATTTGAGAGCGGCCTCCAGATCCACATGAGCTGCCTGGATTGCCGCGATAGAAGATTTCTTTCTATCTTTAAAAGATTCATCTCTTGCCTTCGTCAAATCAGTTGTGTGAACACCCTCCGCGGCCTCCTTAAGTCTGTAGAGACCCTCATACTGCATTGTCTGGGTCGCCACAGCTTCTGCAGCCTGTAATTGCATTGAGAGTTAGAAAATAAAATTAAAACTGCAAAGAATATCGGAATTCTATAATTACTTACCCTCAGAAGACTGTGAAGGGTGTAAGACTCCACGTCCTCGTGGTCCTCACCTACCAACCGATCTAAGTCAGCTCCATCCATTGCCTTTTTTATCCTATGGACGGCACAGCCAATATTATCCCAAGAAGACTGGGGGTCTGATCTGCACATTTGTGACCATGGATGTCTGCTTTGTGAAGGTGGCAATAGCATTTATGGCCATTATTGATGGAGGCGGAGGAGAATTTCTCTCATGTACAGGAAAAGTGTCGCGGACACCTTGATCGGATAGTGATGACATAAGAACTGTCGTGGTAAGGTTAGCCCCGATGTAATCATCAAAAGTTCCCTCAGGCCTCTCATTAGGGGCCAACCCCTCAACTTGGAGTGAGGGCGCGACAGTAGTGGTTTGGTCCACAGCTAAATTTTGAGGCGCGATAAGCTCATCTTAACCACTAGGGGAAACTGCAGCAAAAGCCTTAGACTTGGTCCTTTTTCTCTTCCTATGCCTAGTAGTGTTATTGAGGACCACCTCATCCAACTCAGCTAGCTGAGTTGCTAACCGGGACCTATCAATCTCCTCACCTGAGAAAAAATAAAAGCAAAATTAATATCCAAAGTTTTAAAAATAATTATCGCGGAACAAATTGTTGATAGAGATATTACCTTCTGTGGCCATTTATTTGGGAATAGATTTGTTGGGGAAGTAACATGCTTCAAATATAGAAGCAGAGGTTACAAGTGTTCTGAACTTCTTCTGCTCAGCAGGAACTGCTGCAGCCTTGCCAACTCTCTTTTGTTGTCGCTTACTCAGCTGCAAACTGTCAAGAACTGCAGAAAAATACAAAGGGTAGTAGAGAAGAAAAGTCAAGAATAATATGCAACTATAAAGTTGGGATGCAGCTATAATTGAATAAGTGCTAAGTTTGGAGGGACACCCCCATTACCATAGCATCCTAAATGATATATCCCTCTCAATATCTTCAGGGTGGATCTCCCACCCTTATCCAGAAATGTAGAAGTATTTTCCCTTCCAGTTCTTTATACCGGTAGGCCTCCCAGAGTAAAGGGTCTCATCCCTACCATGAACTGAAAAGTAGTAGTACCCCGCAAACTTTATAGAGTTTTCCTTTGGGCGATAGACGTGGAAAAACTCCGCGGGATTAATGTCTCTCTTAAATTGATTATCCCATAGTACAATAGCTTCAAGAATGGCCCTTCATCCCATGGGATCTAACTGAGATGGGGCAAGCCTCATTGTTTGAAAAATACTTCTAATGGGAACATGGACAGGCAGCCACAGCCCATAAATGAATGCGTATAAAGGGAAGCAGACCCCATCATCAGCAAGTGTCGTGCATAGCCTCTGTTCCGCGATAACTCCTGAGCATAATAAACCCTCAGGAAACTCGAAGGCCTCTACTACCTGATCAACCCATTATTGGGTCATAGCACTACGGATACCAAGTGCAACAAGAGGTCTCTCAGCCCTCCCTGATGTGCCAGCATTTTCATCCCTAACATTAGATTCACCCCCTGTCACGACATTCTCATCTATGTTCATTGAATGGTTGCTAGAGTTGGCCTCTTCTTCCATGGCCGTGGAGTCTGGTCTTGAATCTGTATCTAGGGCTATGCAGTTGGGGCAATCTTTTAGCCGACAAGTTCCAACTGATCTCAACGGGCGCACGGAAGGATGTTCGGGAGCAACGGATCTAAAATGTTTGTTCCAAAAGCCTCTCAGAAATTCGTCTGGGTCAAAGTTCATATGGGTGCAGGAGTACGTGAAAGGCAAAGAGTCCGAAGTTTGGTGCCACAACCAATATGGTCCTAAGGCCTCTCATAGTCCATGACATGTACAATGATATATAAAGAAGGATAAACAAAAAATGGTGGGAAAAATTGGCCAAGTATACTAAGTGTTGAGTTTTAAAGCCCTAGAAATTGATTATCACTGTGACATATTGTTTTGGGGAAAGATGTATATGGTCTTCTTGCAGGCCGTAGTTATTAAACCATGGGCTAAAACGCCGCGAACTCTAATTTGAGAACCCTAGGAAATAGTTGATATAGGCCACAACTAAATATTTACATGATGCATTCTTTGCTCACTACAGGCTGCAGAAGATTATTAAACCAATTGAAGCATTGATATAGGATAGCCTTGAGTTACTAAAGGGATTTTTCCACGCCACGGCCACTCACTTAAATAGTTTAGTATTAATCCTGGGTAAATTCAAAGATCAAAAGACCTAAAATACGAAGAGTCACTCTCAAGAGCAACAAGAACAAAATGGGTTACCTAGTTCAGAAACCCTAAAGTCTAATCCTAACCAACAAAATTCATGTATTGGGCCAACATTGAAGATTGATTCAAGATCGATTACCTAGTTCAAATCCAAATAACTACGTATTATCATATAGGTTCGATCAGTTGAGAAATTGGAAGAAACATATATAGAAGATATAATTCGGAAAAGTCTAGTTCAAAAAGCAACAAACATGATTCAAGTAAGTTCAATTCAAGAATAGGAGATTCACGAATGTAGAATTCAGAAGTTCAGATTGATAAATGCAGAGATTCACATGTTCAAATAGCTATTAAAGAGGTCATTAGTTGAAAAAATTACCTGGAAATGAAGAAACCAATGGTGCTCAACCTCAAACCACCACACGCACCTCTCGAAAGTCGCTGAAAAAAGTAAAACGATGAACGAATAGAGTTTGGCTATTGATATGCTCTCAAAGATTTGGGAAACGTAATGACATCCACAATCGAAAAAAGTTATATAAGAGGGTGTGGGAAGATGAAGCGTCGCCTTGGAGGTACCGCGCCACCTTAAGAGGACTTGACTACTCAGTCACAATCCTAATCGCAATCTCTTGGCACTCCGACTTGGGGGCTTATTGATAGTGCAGAAATTGAACCACCTACCGGGGACATTTAACACTAGTGTTATCATCTATGGACTTCGACCCAAATTCTATTAGATACATAAATGCTAGACTGCGACCACCTATTTTATACAGGTAGCGACCTCCTGGCCTTATCAACCAACTTTTGCGGACAGTAAGGCACAGGATGAGGCCCCACATATTGTAGGGCGCGACCCTAGTTCTTTCATCTAATGGGCCGCAGCCCCTCCTTATTCATCACCAATAACTACACCTATAAATAGAGGTTCACACCTCAATATTGGGGGGAATTCATTATTCCAGAGTCGAATTCATTTTCCTACATTAGTGTCAAGCTAAACACTGCTTACTCTCTCTACGCCATTAAGAACAGCTTGGGGGCCACTCACCGGCATCACAGCCAACTATTCGGTACACCAGAATCCTCATTACTACCATGTACTCTCCTTTATTCTCGCACTCATACGCCTCTTTAGGCTTGATTATATTGTACTAAGCAATGCATATAATGAGAATGGAGCAACACAATGGACGTACGTCTATTTTAGAGGTTGAATCACTCTATATCTTGTTTTATATCTCCCCTTATTTTCTCTATTTGCTTATTGTGCACTTTACTCTTAATTTGTTGGTACGAGAACGATAAGTGGATGATTTCTCGTATCATCAGGGGTCCCTTCACCTATGAATTCTGCTATGAAGTCAGTCAACACCTACCCCTTGCTTACTGTTGTTGGTTAGTAGTGTATGTCATATCTCCCGAGCTCTACAGAGCACTTGGACATGCGTCCAGACATGTCGACTCTATGAAGAATAGATTTAAGAGGGAAGGATGTGATTATTGTGATGGAATGGGACTCAAAGTAATGTTTCATCTTTCGGTAGGCTATCACCAGTGCGCAGGCTAATTTTTCTAGTGGTATGTAACGTTGCTCGGCCTCCAAAAGTGTTTTGTTGGCATAGTAAATGGGGAACTATTTTGCCTCTTTTTCATATACTAAGGTTGATATAACTGCATGGATTGAGACTGTAAGGTAAAGGTAGAAAGGGTCCCCTTAATCACGAATTTGTAGTAGTGGGGGTTTGCTCAGGTAGGGTTTGATCTCCTCAAGTGTAATACCCCGTATTTTTCGTGATATTTATTTTTGGGATTAATTAAATTAAATGCGTATTAATTGGAAATTAATACGGATTAAAATACTAGCGAGATGCAAGTTGGTATTTGAATATAATGTGCATATATGATTATATATGAATATTGAATTGTGGAACTTGTCGTGAGATTGAAATACGGCAATTTAGAAATTTTGTTGAGACGCGTGTGACAGTCGCATCAGGAATATAATTATGTTAATTAAAAAGTGAATTTTATTTCTAGTAACCGTATGGTCGTATTGAGTGTGCCAACGCGTTCGGAAGGGTCGAAATAGTCAGAAAACACTAGCCGGGGGTTTGGTTCGGGTTCCGGGGTATTTTTAGGCCATACCGGCAACCAAAAAGGGCAGTATGGTAATTTTAGAATTTTGGGATTTTTAATTAACGAATTTTAGGAGTTTTAATTGGAAAATTAAAACACCCACTAACCCATTACCAGCCATTTACTAATTAGAGGGCTACGGGGGTTACTAGAATTAGCCCCAAAAAGTTCCTAAGACAAACCCTAGCCTCCATTACCACCATTAGAGAAGAGCTTGAAGAAGGAGAGAAAGAGGAGATTCTGCAGAGAGAGAGAGAGTACCATTCATCAAATTCGTCATCAAATCAGAGATACATATAAGGCAAGTGATTTAATTTCGTTTTCTTACAAAGAATGCTTCTTCCATGCGTAGGAATTTATAAAATTTTATTGTGGTTGGGAGATTGATGAAAACCCATTATATTGGAATTTAAAACTAGTATTTTGATGAAGAATTGCATGTAGGATTGTATGTAGGTGATTTATCTGATGATATTACATATTTGGATGAAAAAAAACGGATTTATCATGCCCATTGATGATCATAGAAATTTCTAGGGTTCATGTTCTTGAGATTGGGGAAAAGTGTAGAGAATTGATAATTGGATGATGTTTAGGTTGGATTAAACCCACAAAACGTGTTAGTATATGACCTAAATATGTTTAAGAATGATTAGGAACCTTGAACAAGTGTTGGATTGATGTTTAGAGGGGATTAGAGAGGAAGAAAAGTTTGAAAAACGAAATAAGGATTTCTGGGCTCGAATCTGGTCGATCGTTAGAAGACCTGCCCAGGTAGTTCGAACGAGCTTCTAATGAGTTGACCATTGACTTCTAACGAGGCTGAAGTTCGTTCGATGAGTTCGTTCGAACGAGATCTCGTTAGAAAGCCCACTTCGTTCGAACGAGATCTCGTTAGAAGACTCAGTTCGTTCGAACGAAGTCTCGTTCGAACAGCCTCGTTCGAACGAAACTTCGAACGAGTTGACAGTTTAGGCTATTTAGCCTATTTTGATCCCGAGTGTCCCGTAACCTCGTGTATACATAGAGATAACCTTTCCTTATTGATTAATTGGTATATTTGGGATGTTTGGGGATATAATGAGGAGTCAAACCTAGTAGTGTAGTTTGAACCTAAGGGTAAATGTGAAGCAGGACGTGAGTGTTTATTACGATGTGAGAACTATTGACGGCCTAATTTATTATATTAACCGGGAACATATAAATTGTGTAGTATTATATGTCGGTACGAGAATGAGAAGTGTACCACCAATATATTATGGGGATTACTAAGACGTGTGCATACTTAGTATATGTATTGATTTTATGTGTATGACATACCTACCATACTTGCTATCACGGGAGGTTTGCGTTCTCTTAGGGCCCTCTAATCCTTGTGTTGCCCGAATTTAGACTAGTTACCTTGATGAACATAGGTCAGAGAAGGACTTATTGGGATGTTAATAAGTCTGCTGATCGTGGGAGCGTAGGTATGTGCGTGACCCATGTGATGTGACTGTGTTCGCCTCCATTATTTGTGATGTTGTTATCTGAGAACGATTCCTGAGAGATTCGTAATGCGTGATCCTTATGTACGTGATGTACCGGGATGGATAGCAGAGTATGTGTGCACCACAACTTGGTCTCGGGGTGCTTATATTGTATATTTGTGACGTGATTAATATACAATAAGTTAATGAA
Source organism: Sambucus nigra (assembly GCA_949130495.1). NCBI lineage: Eukaryota > Viridiplantae > Streptophyta > Magnoliopsida > Dipsacales > Adoxaceae > Sambucus > Sambucus nigra. The sequence continues at coordinate 640,449,109 of OX422216.1, forward strand.
GAACTTTTATGTGGAGTTGTGTGATGTTATGGAAACGTTGTGAGTATATATATATAAAGGGATAACCTAAATGAATTGTGTTGCTTAATTGAGAATCGGAATTTAAGTAAAGCCCTCTATTTTATTGATAACGCTAGAATATGAAGAAATTTTTTAATGTTCGGTAAGATAGTTTTCCAATCATAAAAAAGAATGGGCCACAAGGACAAAATAGTAAACTTGAACACCAGAGTACTTCCTCAAATTGTTCTAACGTCGCACGAGAAAAGTAGAAAAGGTTGCGCGAGTGTACGCCACCCCACATGTAGTTCAAATACAAAGAGAATCAATATCAAATGGTTGGGATATGAAATGGTAAAGCAACTTGTTATTTGGTTTTTCTGGTGTAGCATAATGGTTTTCCTACTAAGGGTGTCCGAGCGGGAAATACGTCTATTGAAGATAAAAAAAAAAGTATAAGATGGCCATTGAACAAGAGAGTGAAGTAACGCAATAAGGATTATACTAAACTATATTACAAGTTTCATGACAATATCAACTTCTCCATTTGCCTTCTGGTAACAAAAAGACATCACACACTATCAAATTCCTTAGCGAGAATGCTACAATCTTTGAGTATTTGCTAAAGGATTGGATCGGAAGTTTGGAATCGGCTTATCATTTTAAAAGTAGAGATATAATCCTAGGATATAGGATTAACGCCAAAAAAACTATACTTTATCACAAGGTAGGTATTTTTATAATATACTCTTAATAAAAGTTATTTTTTCACTTTAATATATTACTAATTTTTAATTTTTAATTTAAACATATTTTAATTTGAAAATTTGAGTTTGCTAAAAAACAAATTTCATTTTCTTATATTTTTATTATTTTAATTAAAAAAACAACGTGTTGGTTAAATTGAACTATTTTTTAAAATTTGTGGGCAAAGTCTAATTTTTGAATTTAATTATATTTAGGTAAAAAAAGTAAGGTTTATGTATGAGTTATTTGTTGGATTAGGTCTCTAGTTATTTTCTCAATAAATAAGCAGCCACCATATTCAACAAAATTATGAATACTTAGGTCGATAACTAGAATATCACGCCATAAAAATTAGTGAAAGATATCAAACTCAAAACAGGTTAATTATGAACTTACTAAAGAAAAAAAACATTATTATATATTTCATTTTGAATGCTCATTCTATCCATGTTGCTAGATGGGGAAATATCCCATTTATTTGTTCTTCTATGTATGTTTTCCTAAAACCTCTTAGCCAAATTATAACAATTATTATTGTACATAATTTAAGCTCTTCTAGGATTATTATAAATAATTGCCTTTATAATTTATTTGTTGGGCTTGAGATAATTGTGTGGTACTTCTATATGCCAAATGGTTGTGAAGTTGGATGGAACTTTTGTAGTTTGATGCTAAGAATTGTGACTTTTGAGTTTGCTTAACTTGTTATGGACAAATTGTGAGTTGACATCTTATTTATAAAAAATGATTATTTGGTACTTGGTTCATATATTTGCTTTTGTTTATATATGGATAATAAATATTTGATTATTGATGTTTTCAAAATTTGAGTTCTATGTGTTGTTTTTTTCGTGAAATATTGTGTTTATTATCATTGGTACAAATGTTTATTGTGTCAATGAAAAAATTGCATTTTCTTTATATTCATAAGAGTATTGTTTAATTAATTAGATATTTTTGTTGTAGAATATACAATAGTTTAAATTTTCTGGGCCTATAGTAATTTTTGTACTATAAATATATTCATATTCCTTTATCCATATTGACTTCAAATTGAGGGTCATGGTTTAAAAAGATATCACACCATATGTAATAATGTTATAAATATTTCGTATATAATACATGGAGATAATTATAGTTAAAATATAATAGTTCGCTCAATTTATTTTAGATAAGGGGATGTTGTTTGTGGTGTATTGTATAATTTAGATGTCCCTTGGTCCAGTTTCTCTTAAATTACTTTGAAAATATGTATATATTTTAGTGCTTTTATGATATGCTTTTTAAAAAAATATATTAAGCAAAAACAAACCTAAACTATTTAATTCTTTAATATATTATATTGTATTAACACTCGGTTACCTTTATTATAATTTATTTCACAGAAGATAACGGACATGACAAACATCATACAATCCCAATTGAGCTTCAATATCATTTTCACATATATTTCTTACATTTTCTATAAAAAAAAATTACAAATTTGGAAAATTCTACGAGTTATGAAAATATGAATTTTACAAATTTCCTATAAACATTTTATATGAATTTTACATTTTTAATAAACATTTTACAAATTTTCTATAAGCATCCTACACTCATGTGATATAAGATATAGTGTCGCTTAAGATCAATAATGACATATCAAACAAAGTATATAAAAACCATCATCAAGATTTTATGAGGGAACAGTCACTATATACTAAACATAATGTATAATACATATAAGTTATGAGAATATGAAGCACAAAAAGTTGGTAGCGACTTATTCACATGTCGATCCTAAAACTCATAATTTGTAAACATAATTTCTAGACACCTACATATATTAGAAGGTAAGTATCTAGAAATATGTTCACAACACCCAATGGCGAAGTGTGGTTAATATCATGAATATTAACGACCAAGGATATAAGATATATTAAGAGATAAATCGTTTAAATATAACATTGAATCAAATAAGATCAACACAAGTGAATATCAAACATATTTGGATAACGTAGCATGTTTATCCTAATGTAATGACTATGATATCAACATATATGATTTTTTTTTGTTTTAATATCAAGATAAATATCAACACAATCGACACTAGAGCATGAGTAAATAACATCAAGTCTAAAGTCAATCAATGACTATATACATGCAAATATGCATCAACAAATTTTTTACCACTTAACAAAGGTGATATCCCCAATCATGCATTTTTAACTAAATCCTTGTAAGAAACTTGCAAAATATACTACATGGGGAAAAGAATAAGATGCAAAGTAACTGATAGAAATTTTATCTCCTATGAAATTATCTCAAGTAAGGAGTTTTAATGGAATAGTCAACATTTATGCAATAATAGAAAAACGCAAAGAACCATTTATTATAAGTACAAATATCGGCAATATTATCACACTTAAAATATTTTGAGTTTTATGTCCAATGTTATTAATCAAGAAAAGTTTATCCATAACACGAGGAAAGATTTAACCAAGAAAATAAGATCATAGCTCGATTATGCAACACGAAAACAAATGAACATCATTGAGAGAACGGTCCAAGCTCAAGTTCAATTAAGATAATGAATCATAAAACAAAGAATACAAAGCTTCAACTCATGTGAAATTTCTAACATCCTATTTAGGATATTTTTCAACTCCATTCCATAATGAAATTTGGTGCCTTTGTCCTCCTCGTCAGATACGAAACAAGATGAAAATCGATACAAATCTATAAATTTAGCTTCATACTCCCCGTGCGTCATAGTCCTCGAGTCAAATTCTCCTAGATTTTCCTTTCGATACAAGCTAGAGAAATACTTTTCATATAAAGCTTTAATAAAGGAATACCAAGTGATTACCTCACCTCAACCCTGAGGGAGTAAGCAATAACTGTTTGGATGACTTCCACCTTAACCTGGAGTAAGATTTAATAAAAAAATAAATGAATTTTCACTGACATGATAAAAACTAAAAATATTAGTGGCTTAAACAAAAAAATTTTGTTGATAACCCGAGACTAATCAATCGAATATTTATTAATACATAAAATCATTGTGACTTACTCATGGGTCCAATTGTTCATGCTATAATTGAGGTCTTAGAATAATGGTCTCTTGATGTAGCAACATTTGGAGAGCATTGACGGTCCTCTTCTTCTAGTTTAGTGTCCCTTGGAGCAATCTCAACAACAATTAGGAAGGGATTTGGATAGATGTTGTCAAAGGGAACGCTAGCATGTCCAAGATAAATTTTCAACGAGCACGTTCAAGTGGAACTCGACCGAGCCTTGATTATAGGCAGAAGTCCCTCGGCATGCCTTAAGACCTCAATAGCCCATGTGAAGTTTTTAAAGGAAGCGTATGTGTGAATGATGGTAAAGAGGAAATGGGAGAAAGCATGCAACAGCTCCAGAGCATGCACTTGAGTGGAAGGATAGGTGAACCACGTAGAGGTAGTTGGAGTTCCACTGTAAGAATAAGACCTCAAGTAGGGGTGGGTTGTTGGCAATTTTAAAAAGGATACGAAAACACGATACGAAATTATACGAAATTGACCAAAAATTGACACGATATGTCGTGTTCGCATCGTGTGTTTTTTACACAAACTCGTGTCGTGTCATGTTCGTGTCAAAATTATAAGTCGTGTTAGTCATGTTATCGTGTCTTGTCATGTTTTTATTTGAATTTTGTGCGTATATATGTTTAATTTAGCGTGAAATTTTAAGAACTCGTATTATTTGTGTTGTGTCTTGTTATGTCGTTTTTATTTGGATCGTGTTCGAGTCAATTAAAAAAAACATGATTTCATGTTGTGTCGTGTTCATTTTCGAAAAACTCTTATTGTATCGTCTAGGCTCGAAACAGGACCCAAATATACGAATCGACACCCTTTGTGGAATAGAAACATGAACAAGGGATTTTCGTGTTGAATCTCATCAAAACAAGAGTATTTAAAAGAGGCGGAGAGCTTGAACAAAACTAAGGAGATTGACCTCCGTACTACTAGGCAGAAAAAGGGTATTTTATATTTCGTCAACGTTGGAGGAGGGCATAATATACTTTTTGCCTTAAAGAAGTCATTCGCTGGGTTAAAGATATACAAGGCGTGGTGAAGGAGAGTGCAACTAACTTGAAAGGTTAGGGTTTTATGAGTGTAAATTATCGAAACACGACGTTTTGAATAAGTTAAATTCTCGATACCCACTAACCCTAACCCAACAGGAAAGAAAAAGTGGAGAATAATGAGGAAGAAAGTGGACGAACGAATCAGAAGCGTAATAAAAAAACAGTGTCAAAACGAGACATCGTTCAATATTCCTCATCATCGGCGACAACTCTGGAGACCAGGAACTCATTTACATATTCATATGCAGACATATGGAATCATTTACATGTCTACGTACATACACGACAGTCGGTGATCGACTGTGACTAATAATAAGTAGCGTGTATTTTATTTTTACAGGTCATCAACCTTTCGCACATGATAAACAAATCGCTGCTCAAGTCTAGGCCCTCTCTTCTATGGTGCTACTACCAACTTTCCAAATTCTTACGGTAATAAATCTAATGTTTTAATGTTAGAATGAAAAATATCTTATGTAAACATGACTTATCTATCAACCTCCCACTTAATTTTTCTGAGCATTATTTACCTCAGTCTATCAAAATCAAAATTAAAATTTGCCTGCTTGATTATGTTTGCAGTCCTAAGAAGCGAAAAAGTAAACGCTCCCAGCAAATTAGAATGCTTATCCATACACCACTTGTGGATCCTCTGGGCTTCGATCCTTTTACCCTTAGCCGAATGACGTTTTACCTCTTTAAAGACTTGGAAAGAATTCTTGGGAATACCTTTGACATGTGTATACTAGAGGTTCATTCGTGTTAAATTGTAGCATCAATAGATTGCAGATTATTCATGTTTCAAGTTGTCGCGCGTCTCTTTCTTGATTTAACGTGGTAAATATTTTTGTGCAAGTAGATTACAATGACACAAGAAAGAGCACGAGATTTAATGAGAATTAACTTGATTCATTTCCATCATGTTTCAGGATTTTGAAGCTTTGACACCAAATCTTGTCACTAGAGTGATTGAAATGGTGGAGGGCGACGGATTGATTATATTGCTGCTCCCTTCTCTGTCCTCACTGACCAGCCTGTCTTCCATGATTATGGTATATGATTATTAATGAAAATTTTGGATTTTTGTCACAGCTAGGGATTCACTTTCATTATGTTTGATTTTTAAGTTCTTAGTATGTCTTCTACACTCGATCGTCTATTTACTTATCCTCACCCGGCCATTGAGGAGTTACAGACATTGTTTTTTTAGTCTCTAGGGAGGATTGATGAAGTCTCTCCACATCCAACCCATTATCTTGAGAATACGCGATGTTAATGTGTGAATACGCCGTTCAAGCACGAGGATTTCCGGGAGATTGTCAAGAGTTGGTGGAGTGAGAGTAGAGCATTTGGCTGCTGAGACGGTTTTAAATTATGAACGAATCCATCTCATTGAGACAAAAGGCCAAAGTTAAGTGTGGGTGAAATAGTGAGATGACAATTTAAAATTTTTTGTGGGGGAAACAAGCCTGCCAAGCCTTGTACTAGTTTCCTAGAGAGGGTGGTGTGTAAGTAGTTGCAAGCACCCCATGATAACTAGTTTTCGAGAGAGGGTGGTGTGTAAGTAGTTGCAAAATTAATATATATACAAGTGAGGAGTTGCTCCAAGTTAATTCTATTATCCATGACGATCGCGGAATTTATTTATTCGTAGATCTACCTAAACTTGATTCAACATATGCGGTAGATTACGATCTTATCTCGAATGATGTAAATTCTACTGCGAAAAATGATAATTTGAACGTCGTCCGCAAGCGAACGCGTTCAAGAAATCGTAAGACCTAAATGCTTTTTAATTTGGTTTTAGATTGTTGTTTATTTTTTGCAAGAGTCCTGTTTTCCTCGCTTGTAATTGCCCTTGGAAAGGCTTTTTCTCCATCTAATAATAAAATATTTTTCCTTTGAAAAAAAAAAAGAGAAAAAACGATGCCCCCCAACTTGCCAATTGAAGGTGGACATCACAAATTTTTTAAACGATAACACCCAATTCTCCCCCCCCCCCTCCCCTTTTTATGTCAAAAAATTACTTTTTAGTTTCTTGCAAAAGAAAAATATCATGTTTTCCTTTGCAAAAGAACAATTGATGGTAGGCATTACCAATTCTTTTTTTGTTCTTGCAAACGAAAAAAATTTCTTTTTTTACCTCCCTCATTCCATTTTTTACTTCCATTCATCACCACGGGCCATCCCCACTAGAACATAGACCAATGATCCATCATGATATTCGGGATGAGTATTGTGATTTGACTCAGTATTGATATTCTCGGACTCAGATTCAGCTCTCTACAAGCTTAAATCAGAAGTTGGATTATCGGAGAACACACTAAATTTTCTTTGGCCAAGTATCTTTCTTATCTTCCTCCTATGTTCTTCTCTTTTTATTAAGGTTTGATATATGAGATGATCAAACCTTCAAAATAAAAGAAGATGGAGAGAGAGAGAGAGAGAGAGAGAGATCATCCTTAGATCTCATTCTATAATTAGTATAAATAAGACAAATAAGTCCCTCGCAACGACAGTACGTACGTGGGCCCCTTAAATCAACACAGTTTCCGGAATCATATTACTAACCTTAAAAATAGAGCTTCAAAGCGATTACAACACTCCTTAGGTTAACACGTGGCATCCAATTTAACATATATATTCTCCCCCTCCTAAGATAACTCGAAGCTCGTGTTATGACATGTGTCAAACCCCAAAATCTGATCCTCTAATCTTCCACCCCCAATCCTTCCTTTTTTTTCTCTTCATTACACCATCCCTTCCCTCAACATCTCCTCTAACTCTCTCTTCCATACCTATAAAGTTACTATGTGATCTCGATGTTTTACACACTTCTCTCTCTTCCATACATATACATTTACTCTATTTCATTGTAATCTTCTATGCGCATCCCTCTATGTCTCTTTATCTCTCCCTCCGATTCCTCATATTCCTTTGTTTCTTCTTGCCTTATTTAAATTTTGTCTCAAAATGATATGACGAAGATGAGGCCTAAAAATATTCATTGGCGATGAAGATTTGGTTGGTGTATTTGAAAAATTAGTTGGTTCTTCATCTAGAGAGGATTATCAATGTTCCACATCTGAAGGTTTTGGATTGTATTATAGAGATATGGTTTGGCCTCGAGTCATTGCTGGTATTCATGAGAAAAGGTTTAGTAGTTCACCTTTTTTTAGCAACATTATTGCGTGAAGAATCTACGCAGTTGATTCTTAAAGAATACCTAGACAAATTATTTATCGGATCATATTACACTAAAAGGTGTGCCAAGGCTTGGGAGCAACGCCCCGCCTTACTCTTGGTAAAAGGCTTAAGACACAACTTTTGGGAGAAAAAATGCTTTAGTGAAACGATATCCCCTTTTAAAGACTTTTTTTAGAAACCAAACCAATAACTCGTTTAAAACAATTAAGAGACAAACATTATCCCAAACCTTTTATTTTTGTTAAAAAAAAATCCTAACATTACCGACCGACTTCCGATTAAAAGTCAATTTGTTTCATTTGAAAGGTGAAAAATACATTTTTATATTGAATCGTTTTTTACTGATTATTTATATCGATTATTGAATGGTTATTGATATTGATTATAGAATGATGAAAAATACATTTTGTATATTGCTTATTAAATGTTAAGATAAACATTTTGTATATTGATGATGGCTACCAAGCGTACGACTATATTTTCAAAATTCAAGGTACGTATTATTTTATTATATTCCTAGCCTTAGAATAATTAAAATAATATAAAAGGGAAAATGCCTTTTTACGTCTAGGCTTCCCCTAGGCAATGTATGCATGTGTGACAATTGGGTTTCTTGTAAAATGCAAGTTATTGCAATTTGATTGCTAATAGCGAAGGAAAACACTCGGTTGTAAGGCACTCAATTTTTGTTATTTTTTATTGTTAATTTTTATTGTTAATTATGAACAAATTTTATTATTTTTTATTGTTAATTTTCTACTATATTCCAGAAAACTAACTAATAGGTGTACACAATTTATACTCTCACTATCATCTGCACCCCGTGATTCTAATTGTAAATGATGTTTTGCTTGATTGGCAGGGTACACTTAAGAGAACAAAACATGGAGAAATTTAGTTGTCCAAATTTGGAAACCAAAGACGACCGTTCGACAAATCGAAATCTACAAAACAAACTTATTGCTTACTACCTTGTGCACTCCATGCCCAATGAGAGTAAAAAATGGTGTAATCTCATATATAATATTTTAAAACATAGTTTCCAAAGTTATCATAGCACAATCTACGATAGCCCATAATTCATGGTACAGTCCCAGATGGGCTTCCTCAACATGCTGGAAATTAATTTTATTTCATTTAAAAAATATCTTTTTTATTTTGAAAATTAATTTTAAATAGAATTACATGTGTATCCTTTACATAGTGGAGATCATGAATCATACACTCAAAGAGGTAAAATCAATGGTGAGTTCAACATGCTGGAAAAAGACTGAATTAGAAACACCTACACATAGTTATGTCAAACCAAAAACTCATGATATACAACCCAAAGTTTTGGCTTATAGCATTTGCATCTGTAAAAAAAAAAAAAAAAAAAAAAAAACACTATCTTTGTCAATATGAACTGTTGTAAAAAACCTCGATTAAATAATAGGCATTTCAAAGATGTAAACGCAAGTTAAGGATGTCATGTGAAACACCAAGTATGCATTTTAGATGCAAAATCTCCCAACACGTGTTCACAGCAGAGAGTCAATAAAACAGTCTCGGATGGATGATTGTGCAATTAGTATTCTATTTCCAGTACTCCATCAATAAGGCAAAACTCCATAGCCTCAAAAATGAAAACGGATAATAAACGTATCGCATGCCTTTTCTCCACCAGCAAGAAGAAGTGCACCTTGGCTCGCAATCACTCTAAAACACAGTCTTCCAACCATAGGCTTTATCCAAGACAGACAATCATAAATTGCCAACATAAAGTACATGCTCCTGTCGAGGTAGTTCAGATGAACCAAGATATCTCCATTCTCATCTATACTTAATTAATTTATGTTCCAACAGTTGGATCTGCAAACCATAAACATAAATAGTTGAGAGATCTAAAGAAAAAATACCAGCTATAAGGTCTACAATAATTACCAATAACCCCAATATTTAATTTATTAGTTTTCAATCTTTTAAATTAGTATGGTCTAAAGGAATGCAGATAAAGACTTGTAGAAAACATAAGTAATCAAGTTTGAGCATAAAAATCTTCAATCACAGGTTGAACAACCAATGGTATCCTTACTAAATGCACCTTATCTTCCCAAAATAGATTTCCAAATGAATGTCTTCCTCGCACTCTTAGTAGAGAGCATAAGGTTACCTTGAAATTTAACTTCTTTTCAGTATGGAGCATAAGATTACCAAATGATGGTTGCACTCTCATAGTTATGCCTAGTGGATCTTTAACACATGCCACGTAGATAGATTGCACCTGGCCCACGTTCGTCAATGTTCTCGATATTATCACGCACTTCTTGAATTAGGGAATGGGGATGGAAGCCAGACTGAAGTTTGATAGTAAGTGGTTTATTTTATGGTGATGGCATGGGCATTAACTGCTACTCATCTGTAATAACCCTCTCTTCCGATAGCCCATTTTATCCTTAATTACCATGTGTAGTAATTAGTTATTATCTGATAAGACGCTGAGTAGATATTAAATTGTTATGTCAAGTCAATATTTACTATTATGTTGTGTAGTTACCTCATGAGTAGAGAAATGTTCATGTGGTAATTTATTATGTTATAAGGATTTAAAATGACATTTTGGTTTATTATGAAACCGGAAGTAAAATGAGTTATAAAATTCCCAAATGATAATTTGGATAGTGTAGTTAGTCCCGGTAGGTGTGAGACAGTCAAAATATGTGTCATATTGTATTTTGGCATTTTGGGGACTTTTGACTGGTTTTGGCTTAAATAGTGTAGTCGCGTATATTCTTATCGCGTATTAGTCACTTAAGTGGGCTTAGAGGACTTAAGCCCCGTTTTAATTTCCCACCCCTATTCCCATTCTTCCATTTTACACAATTGAGCCCTAGAGAGAGTAGAGAGAGGAAGAGAACTTGGGAGAGAAAGAGAGATTTGGAGCTTGGATTGTTGCCTCCTTCTTCATCAAATCAGATTCTTACCTTGAGGCAAGTAATCTACTTGCAAGTTTATGGTTTAAGTAGAATAAATTGCATTGATATTTATGATTTAGAATTGTTAGGGTTTTGATTGGATTTTTGGGTATTAACCACTAAAAATGGATTTGGATGATAAATGATGTTTAAGGTTGGTAGTTAGATGTATGTAGGATGTAGAAATTGCAGCAAATGATTTCGGTTGGGCTTGGTTTTGGAGTTGGGTAAATTTTGGAGTTCAAAACTCCATAGCCATTCTTGGCCATTCCGCAGGGGCGAATCGATTCGCATAGATGCAGAGTCCCAGGTCTTGTTGCCCGAATCAATTCGGATTGAAGACCGAATCGATTCGGCATTTGCAGAAACCAAATTCTATTGTCCGAACCGATTCGCTTTCAGAGCGAATCGATTCGCTGGGGCGAATCGACTCGGCCCTTAGGGCCAATCGATTCGGTTCCTGCAGTTTTTGGGGGTCTTTTTCTTTTAATTTTCCTCCTTATTCTTTAGGATTAGGGCCTAGGAAACTTCTTTAAAGAAGTAAACTTAGAGTCCTAGAGTAGTTTTGGAGTTTGGTCGTTACCCTGGACTAGAAATGGGTTCATCTGGGGTTTATCTCGGGGAGGTCTAAAGTAATGTTAAGGCATTACTTCTTTTATTCAAACTCTTAGAAGTTTGGAAGTTAGGTACCCTAACTTGGAGACTAGAAGGGCTTGTCAATTTACATAGGCCTTGGAGACTTGTAGGATCATAGTGATCATTTGTAGATTTAAATCGGGGATTGTAATTTGAGGAGTTAAATGATAATATTCGATGGGAATTAGGTTCGCATAATATGAGCCCATATGAGTTTAATGATAATAGGTTCAACTAGAATGAACCCCGTTGTTTAAATGATATTAGGTTTAATAAAAAGAACCAATCTCATGATTAATGGAAATGGATTTTTGGAAATAAAATGATGATTAATGTAAATGTTAATTTACTGTTACACACCTCTCTAAATGACATCATAAGGGAAGTTCGCTCGTGAGGTGAAGCCCCCTGGCTAATGAATGCAGGGTGGATATAGTCCTAGGCCATGGGAGCGCTTATGGTTATATATTTTCTGCGGGGGTAGGGAGATTCCAGGTGTGGTCTTGGCTACCACGCAGGCTCATGGCCACTTCCCGACGTGTTCCGTTAGGTGCCCAGGTTGTCTTGGAGGCCCTGGAAGATGATGGTCATTTAGGGGCGCGCTCAGTGGGGAAACCCGGACGGGCGGTCTTAGATATCGTTATATATATTTGAGTATAACTATATTTTCATCAAGTTGGACTTGATGGTTGTTAAATGCCACAGAGAGCATAATTATGTGCCCGAAAGAGCACGGGAATAATATATGTGCCATAAAGAGCACTTGATGTAAATGATATTCCTAATAAGGAATGGAAAGAATAAAATGGGAAGTTTTAATTAATGAATAGAAATTATAACTTCTTGACTTAACCAAATATATGGTTTTATTCCTAATAAGGAATGTATGAAGGAAAGATGGAAATTGCATTTTATAAAGTAGGGTTTTAACTTAAAATGCCTTACCTTTAATTCTTGCTTTTATTATAGATAGCATGTCATATTATTATCCTCATTTATGTATAACTGTTCATATCTATCATGCTTTTTATTCTTCTAGAAATCATATAGAACCCGGCCCTGACCGGTTTACTTCCTTGTTGTATATATATTATTGTATCCGCTCAGGTGCTCCACCGCAAGGACGCCCGGCTTGACTTTCCCTCGTTCCTTGCACTTTCGACGAGCTGTAAGACTTTGCGGGTTATTACAGGATGTTGTATTAGACGCTTTCATTTTTGTCATTCTAGTTATGATCGGGTCTTGTCCCTCGGGCGTGTGGCCCAAACATTTGTATTTGATTAATGGTTGTTCTAAGTAAGATATTTTACATTGTTGTACGTTGTCTTATGTAGCTGTGGACCGACAGCTTATTCGGTCCATTTGTATACATTCGCTTTAGTTACTTTATATTTTATCTTTTGGAATTCCACTTGCTTGTCAGATTGGGTTGTCTAGTTTAAATTTTCATAACCGCATTGTTTTAAAATTTTACATTTTCTGGCAACCCGTTTTCTGATTTATTGGGTGGTTTTCCCGTATACTCAGTTTATTTTTGTGATGCTGAGAATGATATCCATCCATGATCCCTGTTACGTTTGAGTATCGGGCTGGCCACCCCTTACCTCGAATTGCGGGTTGTCACAGATGGTATCAGAGCATCAGGTTCTAGAGTACTAGGATTTGTGTGGACTTCTCTCGTTCTACCGTAGCGTTCTTTGATGTAGGGCCTAATGCTAGGACTTCTTGTTTCTTATGTTTGCGATCTTCTGTAAGATAGATTGTTTTAACTAGCATTCTAATACTATTGTTCTTCCATCTCAGATGCCGTCTAAGAGAGGTCGCCCGGCGAGACGTGTTAAGGTCGTAGAGAAGGAAGTAGGTCCTCCACCGCCGCCACAAGGGACTGTTAATGTTGCGGATGTAGCAAGCATAGTGGCTGGAGCGGTTCATGCCGCCATGTCCGTAGTGATCCAACAATTGCCATGGGCTCCAGGTGTTCAAGCTCCTACGGGACTTACTCCGTGGGAAAGGGTTAGGGAGTCCTTTCTAAGGGGCAATCCCCCTGAATTCGAGGGAGGTGCGGATGTTATTAAAGCCAATCAATGGAAGAAAGACATGCAACGCCACCTTCGAATGATAGAATGCAGTGAGGATAAGAAATAGGTCCTTACCACCTTTAAGCTTGTCGGATCTGCGTTACACTGGTGGGAGACGATGATCACCCCAGAGCAAAGAGACACCATGTCAATCACTGAGTTCTGGGCTTTGTTTGATCTTCAGTATTTTCCTCCCGCTGTTCAGAGGGAGATGAAGAGGAAGTTGCAAGATGTAGAGCAAGGGGAGAGGTCTGTAGCGGAGTATGAAGAGGAGTTCACCCGGCTAGCAAGTTTTGTACCAGATGAGGTGACTCCGGAAGAGAGGAAGATCTCGAAGTTTATGGGAGGTCTGAACTGGAGAATCCGAAAACACTTATTGGGTAACCCAGCTTTCCAGACTTTTGGAGAGGTTATGAATGCAGCATTACTCCATTGCCAGGAACATCGAGTATATATGCAGGGTAGCAAGAAGGCTACTGAAAAGAGGCAGGTAGGGAAGCTTGGGAAGTTTATTGCGAGGGGCAATAATAGGCACGGACAAGGTGCTTTACATCCGGCAGATCAGGGTGGCCCTGGGGGTAGAGGTCGTCCGGGACGAGGCTTTTCTCAGTTTAGGAATATCGGAGGTCGAGGTCGGGCGGACATGAAGGGACGGTGCTTCCATTGTGGGGAGGCCGGTCATTACAAGAAGGAGTGTCCTCAGATGGTTGGGGGTCAGTTTCCTCGGGTTCCGCAACAGCCGCATGTTCTGTTTCCACCTCTGGTACCTATTATGGTTGTTCCTCCTCAGCAGGGGCAACTACAGTATGGACGTGCTTGTCATGATCGGGAGGCTATGTTTCCTCCAGCCCTGCCGGCTCTGCCCGTTATTGAGGGTAAGTTTTTCTCAGAGATTCGTGAATTATATGTCATTCGATGCGGGTGTTACGCGCTCACTTGTTTTATGAGTTTTTCTCAGATTACAGATTTCATAATATCTGCTGAGAGTATTTCCATTAGTATCGAGTTCTATGGGTAATGGTTCGCTCATTTCTTTTGTTTGTATGGATATACGAAGTTCTCTTATTTAATTTGTGTTTGAGGTCGATTTACTCGTCCTTAACATGGTCGAGTATGATGTGATATTGGTATGTAATTGCTATGCCTTATCTCCACGACCAACAAGTTGAGTGGTAGCGTATAGGAGGGATTCCTTGTTTGGATTGCGCTTCTGCGGGACGCTCCACGCGCGAACCTTAACGACGTTGGTAGTGGGGATATACCACTTTTCCTTTCTCTCATTTATGTGTATTACGCTCCATCTCCATGATCAACTAGTTAAGTAGGCATGTGACGGAGGGGTTCCTTGTTTGGATTTCTCTTTGTGAGACACTCCGTCGCATGAACACTTAACGATGTTGTGAGTGAAGATATGCTATTCTTCCCTTTTATTTCATTTTGTTTTATTAAATTATTGTCAGAAGTGGGATTGGAAAGTAGCCGAGAATCACGTGCAAGAGTGATGAATGGCTATTAGAGTGCGACTTAGGAGCACTGCATATAGTTCTCTCCTCTGATGGATATGAGGGAGACTGGAGTACGAAGTCGAATTGAGACTTCGGGTTATGCCTTGTTATAGAAGGCTATTTATTGAGATGCATATATTATAGGGTATATAACCCTAGGGTTTCACGAAGAGTGAACGTTGCAATTTTTCTTTAGTTATTTAATTGTTAGTGTGTAGCTGTAGGATCTTTCGGTCCCGAACATGTGCCTTAGACCTGTACCCCTCGATGACTGACAACGCGAAGTAGTAGTGTAACGGGAGGGTTCCTTGTTTGGATTTCTCTTCGGCGAGACGTCCCACGCACGAAACTGAGCAAATGTCGGAAGTTGAGAAGGGTCTTGGGCACTAGGGATATACTTAGTATTAGGTGTATACGACTTAGATAGGGTATAGGTAGATAGACTTTAGGATTGTTAAGACGTAGGGCCTTTTAGTATGGGACGTCAGTTTAGGAGGGTTGTTGGGAGTTGACCATGACTAAGTCATGCGTAAACTCATGCCGAGCGATTTGGTTTCATGTTATGAGAAGTGGGAGGATTTCGAGAAGTAAGTGGTTAAGGCCGAAGGAGACGAGGCCTCACGTAGTGGAGTGTTACAGAGGTAACGAAAGGGTGAATTAACTCGTACCCTGAGCCACGTGGATAAGCTCGAAGGTAGATTCCATTAGCGAGTCTATGCCATGACGGGGAGTGATAATACTGGAGTATCGATTTATTGTGGATGCGCCTCACAAGTTTAAACTTGTAAGGAGTGTTATCCCCTATTTAAGTTGAAGACCATCTTAGGGGTGATCGCTGTATAGGAAGAGAGATGCTACTTCCTGGGCAGAATTTAATCTTTCGTACAAACAACGTCTTATCTCAAGATAAGCTGTTGATTTAGGAAACAGAACTCTGCTCTTTTGACATTGAGGGTGGGGTGCTTTTTACTTAAGAGAATTTTGTCCCGAACGGAAGGGACTTAAGTTAAGCAGATATGGAGGAATCACGCGGTTCTAACATTTCGGTGCATCAAGGAAATGAAGAATCGTGCCAAGTTGTACGTCGCTAGTGTTTTTGGCTGGGCATAGAAAGGTTGTTGTACTGCATGGGGTGCCTTGATTTTAGTCCTGACTAGAATAAGACTTCCGTTTCTCATTCTTGGCAAGTTTCCAAGAAGTCATGGGAATCGACTTATGGTTGATCACTTCTTGTCATTTCCTAGATGGCCAGACCAATAGAATAAACCATATGCTGAGGCATATACTCCTTATATACGTGCCTAACTTTAAGAGTAGTTGGGAACAATGCTTTCCGCTCGTTGAATTCGCCTATATAGAATTGGTGTCGATTCACTATTAGGACGGCGCTTTAGAAAAAGCCTTGTATGTTAGGCCTTGTTTTTCCCCTTGTTGGTTGGAAGTACGAGATGATGAGTCTCTCGTATAACCAAGACCGAAGAAAGAGCTCAGTCGATGCGAGAAAAAGGCATCTAGAGTTTGAGGTCATTAGACCACATGTTGTGGTGAGTATCGCCTGTGAAAAGCATTATGCGTTTCGAGGAGAAAGGGAAAACTTGCACCGCATGATGTTGTACCTTTCCTAGAAATGTCGCGGTGGGTCCGGTAAACTATTCGCTCGCTCTCTCGAAGCATTTTTGCGGCAAGTTCATAATTTGTTCCTTGTCTCTCATGCAAGGGAGTACGAAGGATATGACGGTGCCTTTAGGCACATTCTTTTCGAAGTAGATGCAACGTGACGGTTTTTATTAGATGTAGTCGGTTGCTATCTTAAAGTGTAGAGTTACGTTGGTGTCGCTGGTAGTACCTTGGGGGATGAGTTCTATGCATTAAACAGAGTGTCGAGAAATCGACATAGGGTCGCGGGGATGACTTGCGGGAATAGTATCCGCACTTCTTCTTGCGACGTATATCCGAATTTTGGGGGCAAAATTCCCTCTTAAGGGGGGGAGTATGTAATAACCCTCTCTTCCGATAGCCCATTTTATCCTTAATTACCATGTGTAGTAATTAGTTATTATCTGATAAGACGCTGAGTAGATATTAAACTGTTATGTCAAGTCAATATTTACTATTATGTTGTGTAGTTACCTCATGAGTAGAGAAATGTTCATGTGGTAATTTATTATGTTATAAGGATTTAAAATGACATTTTGGTTTATTATGAAACCGAAAGTAAAATGAGTTATAAAATTCCCAAATGATAATTTGGATAGTGTAGTTAGTCCCGGTAGGTGTGAGACAGTCAAAATATGTGCCATATTGTATTTTGGCATTTTGGGGACTTTTGACTGGTTTTGGCTTAAACAGTGTAGTCGCGTATATTCTTATCGCGTATTAGTCACTTAAGTGGGCTTAGAGGACTTAAGCCCCGTTTTAATTTCCCACCCCTATTCCCATTCTTCCATTTTACACAATTGAGCCCTAGAGAGAGTAGAGAGAGAAAGAGAACTTGGGAGAGAAAGAGAGATTTGGAGCTTGGATTGTTGCCTCCTTCTTCATCAAATCAGATTCTTACCTTGAGGCAAGTAATCTACTTGCAAGTTTATGGTTTAAGTAGAATAAATTGCATTGATATTTATGATTTAGAATTTTTAGGGTTTTGATTGGATTTTTGGGTATTAACCACTAAAAATGGATTTGGATGATAAATGATGTTTAAGGTTGGTAGTTAGATGTATGTAGGATGTAGAAATTGCAGCAAATGATTTCGGTTGGGCTTGGTTTTGGAGTTGGGTAAATTTTGGAGTTCAAAACTCCATAGCCATTCTTGGCCATTCCGCAGGGGCGAATCGATTCGGCCCCTTGGGCGAATCGATTCGCATAGATGCAGAGTCCCAGGTCTTGTTGCCCGAATCGATTCGGATTGAAGACCGAAACGATTCGGCATTTGCAGAAACCAAATTCTATTGTCCGAACCGATTCGCTTTCAGAGCGAATCGATTCGCTGGGGCGAATCGATTCGGCCCTTAGGGCGAATCTATTCGGTTCCTGCAGTTTTTGGGGGTCTTTTTCTTTTAATTTTCCTCCTTATTCTTTAGGATTAGGGCCTAGGAAACTTCTTTAAAGAAGTAAACTTAGAGTCCTAGAGTAGTTTTGGAGTTTGGTCGTTACCCTGGACTAGAAATGGGTTCATCTGGGGTTTATCTCGGGGAGGTCTAAAGTAATGTTAAGGCATTACTTCTTTTATTCAAACTCTTAGAAGTTTGGAAGTTAGGTACCCTAACTTGGAGACTAGAAGGGCTTGTCAATTTACATAGGCCTTGGAGACTTGTAGGATCATAGTGATCATTTGGAGATTTAAATCGGGGATTGTAATTTGAGGAGTTAAATGATAATATTCGATGGGAATTAGGTTCGCATAATATGAGCCCATATGAGTTTAATGATAATAGGTTCAACTAGAATGAACCCCGTTGTTTAAATGATATTAAGTTTAATAAAAAGAACCAATCTCATGATTAATGGAAATGGATTTTTGGAAATAAAATGATGATTAATGTAAATGTTAATTTACTGTTACACACCTCTCTAAATGACATCATAAGGGAAGTTCGCTCGTGAGGTGAAGCCCCCTGGCTAATGAATGCAGGGTGGATATAGTCCTAGGCCATGGGAGCGCTTATGGTTATATATTTTCTGCGGGGGTAGGGAGATTCCAGGTGTGGTCTTGGCTACCACGCAGGCTCATGGCCGCTTCCCGACGTGTTCCGTTAGGTGCCCAGGTTGTCTTGGAGGCCCTGGAAGATGATGGTCATTTAGGGGCGCGCTCAGTGGGGAAACCCGGACGGGCGGTCTTAGATATCGTTATATATATTTGAGTATAACTATATTTTCATCAAGTTGGACTTGATGGTTGTTAAATGCCACAGAGAGCATAATTATGTGCCCGAAAGAGCACGGGAATAATATATGTGCCATAAAGAGCACTTGATGTAAATGATATTCCTAATAAGGAATGGAAAGAATAAAATGGGAAGTTTTAATTAATGAATAGAAATTATAACTTCTTGACTTAACCAAATATATGGTTTTATTCCTAATAAGGAATGTATGAAGGAAAGATGGAAATTGCATTTTATAAAGTAGGGTTTTAACTTAAAATGCCTTACCTTTAATTCTTGCTTTTATTATAGATAGCATGTCATATTATTATCCTCATTTATGTATAACTGTTCATATCTATCATGCTTTTTATTCTTCTAGAAATCATATAGAACCCGACCCTGACCGGTTTACTTCCTTGTTGTATATATATTATTGTATCCGCTCAGGTGCTCCACCGCAAGGACGCCCGGCTTGACTTTCCCTCGTTCCTTGCACTTTCGACGAGCTGTAAGACTTTGCGGGTTATTACAGGATGTTGTATTAGACGCTTTCATTTTTGTCATTCTAGTTATGATCGGGTCTTGTCCCTCGGGCGTGTGGCCCAAACATTTGTATTTGATTAATGGTTGTTCTAAGTAAGATATTTTACATTGTTGTACGTTGTCTTATGTAGCTGTGGACCGACAGCTTATTCGGTCCATTTGTATACATTCGCTTTAGTTACTTTATATTTTATCTTTTGGAATTCCACTTGCTTGTCAGATTGGGTTGTCTAGTTTAAATTTTCATAACCGCATTGTTTTAAAATTTTACATTTTCTGGCAACCCGTTTTCTGATTTATTGGGTGGTTTTCCCGTATACTCAGTTTATTTTTGTGATGCTGAGAATGATATCCATCCATGATCCCTGTTACGTTTGAGTATCGGGCTGGCCACCCCTTACCTCGAATTGCGGGTTGTCACAGATGGTATCAGAGCATCAGGTTCTAGAGTACTAGGATCTGTGTGGACTTGTCTCGTTCTACCGTAGCGTTCTTTGATGTAGGGCCTAATGCTAGGACTTCTTGTTGCTTATGTTTGCGATCTTCTGCAAGATAGATTGTTTTAACTAGCATTCTAATACTATTGTTCTTCCATCTCAGATGCCGTCTAAGAGAGGTCGCCCGGCGAGACGTGTTAAGGTCGTAGAGAAGGAAGTAGGTCCTCCACCGCCGCCACAAGGGACTGTTAATGTTGCGGATGTAGCAAGCATAGTGGCTGGAGCGGTTCATGCCGCCATGTCCGTAGTGATCCAACAATTGCCATGGGCTCCAGGTGTTCAAGCTCCTACGGGACTTACTCCGTGGGAAAGGGTTAGGGAGTACTTTCTAAGGGGCAATCCCCCGGAATTCGAGGGAGGTGCGGATGTTATTAAAGCCAATCAATGGAAGAAAGACATGCAACGCCACCTTCGAATGATAGAATGCAGTGAGGATAAGAAACAGGTCCTTACCACCTTTAAGCTTGTCGGATCTGCGTTACACTGGTGGGAGACGATGACCACCCCAGAGCAAAGAGACACCATGTCAATCACTGAGTTCTGGGCTTTGTTTGATCTTCAGTATTTTCCTCCCGCTGTTCAGAGGGAGATGAAGAGGAAGTTGCAAGATGTAGAGCAAGGGGAGAGGTCTGTAGCGGAGTATGAAGAGGAGTTCACCCGGCTAGCAAGTTTTGTACCAGATGAGGTGACTCCGGAAGAGAGGAAGATCTCGAAGTTTATGGGAGGTCTCAACTGGAGAATCCGAAAACACTTATTGGGTAACCCAGCTTTCCAGACTTTTGGAGAGGTTATGAATGCAGCCTTACTCCATTGCCAGGAACATCGAGTATATATGCAGGGTAGCAAGAAGGCTACTGAAAAGAGGCAGGTAGGGAATCTTGGGAAGTTTATTGCGAGGGGCAATAATAGGCACGGACAAGGTGCTTTACATCCGGCAGATCAGGGTGGCCCTGGGGGTAGAGGTCGTCCGGGCCGAGGCTTTTCTCAGTTTAGGAATATCGGAGGTCGAGGTCGGGAGGACATGAAGGGACGGTGCTTCCATTGTGGGGAGGCCGGTCATTACAAGAAGGAGTGTCCTCAGATGGTTGGGGGTTAGTTTCCTCGGGTTCTGCAACAGCCGCATGTTCTGTTTCCACCTCCGGTACCTATTATGGTTGTTCCTCCGCAGCAGGGGCAACTACAGTATGGACGTGCTTGTCATGATCGGGAGGCTATGTTTCCTCCAGCCCTACCGGCTCCGCCCGTTATTGAGGGTAAGTTTTTCTCAGAGATTCGTGAATTATATGTCATTCGATGCGGGTGTTACGCGCTCACTTGTTTTACGAGTTTTTCTCAGATTACAGATTTCATAATATCTGCTGAGAGTATTTCCATTAGTATCGAGTTCTATGGGTAATGGTTCGCTCATTTCTTTTGTTTGTATGGATATACGAAGTTCTCTTATTTAATTTGTGTTTGAGGTCGATTTACTCGTCCTTAACATGGTCGAGTATGATGTGATATTGGTATGTAATTGCTATGCCTTATCTCCACGACCAACAAGTTGAGTGGTAGCGTATAGGAGGGATTCCTTGTTTGGATTCCGCTTCTGCGGGACGCTCCACGCGCGAACCTTAACGACGTTGGTAGTGGGGATATACCACTTTTCCTCTCTCTCATTTATGTGTATTACGCTCTATCTCCATGATCAACTAGTTAAGTAGGCATGTGACGGAGGGGTTCCTTGTTTGGATTTCGCTTTGTGAGACACTTCGCCGCATGAACACTTAACGATGTTGTGAGTGAAGATATGCTATTCTTCCCTTTTATTTCATTTTGTTTTATTAAATTATTGTCAGAAGTGGGATTGGAAAGTAGCCGAGAATCACGTGCAAGAGTGATGAATGGCTATTAGAGTGCGACTTAGGAGCACTGCATATAGTTCTCTCCTCTGATGGATATGAGGGAGACTCGAGTACGAAGTCGAATTGAGACTTCGGGTTATGCCTTGTTATAGAAGGCTATTTATTGAGATGCATATGTTATAGGGTATATAACCCTAGGGTTTCACGAAGAGTGAACGTTGCAATTTTTCTTTAGTTATTTAATTGTTAGTGTGTAGCTGTAGGATCTTTCGGTCCCGAACATGTGCCTTAGACCTGTACCCCTCGATGACTGACAACGCGAAGTAGTAGTGTAACGGGAGGGTTCCTTGTTTGGATTTCGATTCGGCGAGACGTCCCACGCACGAAACTGAGCAAATTTCGGAAGTTGAGAAGGGTCTTTTCTTCAGCATTTTTCTTGGAAATCAATTGCACCGCTAAGGTGGAATCTGTCAAAACTGTGGATCCAGACCAACCTCTTTCTTTTATGAGTTTTAAATCGTGATAGATCATTTTCAAGTCAGCTTGGAGAATAGTCACTTTATTCTTCATATTGCCGTAGAATTCGTCCACCCAAGCTCCTTGATCATTCCTATTGATGCCTCCATAACTGCCTCGTCCCGTGATATTATTACGTCATCCATCTGTATTTACTTTCATAGTACCTGCAATAGGAAACTTCCACGCTATTAGAGTTATATTCAACTACTAAATGAAGTCTATAAGAAAAAATAAATATGTATATATATACACACACATTTTATCTAACAACATAAATTTGGTGGAACAAAGGAAGCCCCACAGTTACAAATCGATAACATACAAAATAAGGATTTAATAGATTTAAAGACTATGGTGGTAGTTTACCTACATAAATTTTCAATTGTAGCAGATGTCCATTAATAAAAAAACCTCGAGCGATTTCTGAAATGAAAATAACAAACAAACAAACAAACTGAAGAGCGAGAGATTAAAGCTATAAGATCCATTCTAAGGGTAACATATATTCAAGAATGCCCTCCACTTTTAGCAGCCAAGCATGTTTCAGGTCTTGGATTAAAGCCCCCTGCATCATGTTAGCACGGTTAGCTGCTGTGCCATTTGGACAGTTAAAAATAGTAAATGAACTAATATGCATTGAACCTCTCATAGATTGTGTGCATACAAAAAAGATCCCAAAAGAGGAGAAAATAAACAATTATACAAATATCAACGGCAATAATATGAAATTTTATACCATCTCCTGCCTAGTCTATAATAAAGGTTAATTTGCAAAAAAATAAATTGGATCAAAGACCCAAGTCTAGGGAGAGAGCAGGTGCCTTCATCTTTGATTCTACCTAAGGATCACAAAGTCCTAAACCTTAAGGTTGTTCAATATTAAAAAAATATTTTTCTTCGGCATATTTAATATACTCAACAATCAATATCAAACTCATTAAATATCATGACATGTGGT
The DNA here is from genome assembly GCA_949130495.1 of Sambucus nigra. Classification (NCBI taxonomy): domain Eukaryota; kingdom Viridiplantae; phylum Streptophyta; class Magnoliopsida; order Dipsacales; family Adoxaceae; genus Sambucus; species Sambucus nigra. The sequence goes on from OX422216.1 coordinate 640,472,580, forward strand.
ACCTTAATTTTCAAACTCATTAAATAGAAGCGATACCTCAATATGTCTTCAGCTGATGCTAGTCGTGATATTGGAAGCAGTGTATTAGAAATCATGTGGGGTCAACTCTTATTTAAGAGTCCATAAATGTACTAACTAAAGCTTTGACAACTTCCTCAATTGAAGATACACTTCTTCGAATATCACGACCTGCATCAGCTGAAGATATACAGCCTTCAATCTTGGTTTGATAAATAAGAGGGCTTCGTAGAGAAAAACCTATATGTGCCGCCACCATGAGTTGCGCAGCATCCTCATTCTGCACCACCATAAGCTGGGCGGCGCCGCATCCCCATTCAGCATAGATACTCTTTAAAAAATTTAATGTGAAGGATGTTTGTACACAATCACATCATTTTCAATTGGAAAGTTACCTCTGAGTAAATGCATATGGGAAGTTAGTACACAATCACGTCGTTTCGAATTTGGGCATTTCTTGTGAAGGAAGAAAAAGAAAAAAAATTGAAACATAAAGTGAACACGCATCAAAATATCAGATATCAGAAAATTTTATAAATGTTAAATGGACTCAAAAGCTACAATGCCTCATGTACCTTTGTGTCCAATGTAAGGAAAACTAATATGATGAAAATGAGCAGAGGAGCTAGTGTCCATCCAAAGAACATACTAAAAAAAAATACAACATTCATACACACTTCTTCAAGTGCCTACCATATGCAAATAGCAACTGCAAATAACCATTGTTTTTCTGCAAATTGGCAAATCAGCAATGGACACTGTAAGAATTGTAAGAATTGAAAATTGCCACATCAGTAACTGCAAATACCATACACTATTTTTCTGCAAATGTCTACCTTACAACATTCATACACATTTCTGTAAGAATATGCACCAATATTTGACTAATGGCCAAGGTTTTTCTGCACATAGCAACTGCGACAGCCCAATCGATGTATCCAATGCAAAAGATTTATGACCGTCCTCTTTTACCCAGTCGAAAGCTAAAGTTATAGATCTCGCAGAACTTTTGAAAATAATCCACTCACTGAAATACCAGGTATGATAGTTTGAAAATGAAAAAGATGAAGATTTAAAAACAATTTGTTAAATCAACCAGATCATTAAAGTTGTAGCAATCATACTTTGCATTTTAATGATTTGGAGTAAAAAGCAGGGGATGATTATGCATAATCAGTATTTAGGTACTTATATTTCATGGTGATAAAAGATCAAATTTAATTTATGGACAAAAACTGGATCAACTGATTATGCATAATCAATTAGCAGATTACCAAATTATGCATAATCCATTAGCAGAGTCACTAAGAGACCTTAGACCAAAGTCATTACAATTATGTCCATAAAAATTGTTGTACTTGAACCAACTGTAGCCATTGTAATACCTGAAGCATCTATTCTAAGTGTTGTGCCTGAACCATACGTTCTAAGTGTTTTACCTGGACCAAATCTAGAGTATGCCATTCAAGATGCACATTAGATATTATAATAGACGTACATTAGATATTATAGTTTTAGTAATAAAAAATAAGGAGCAGTAATTGTTCATTAAGGCTGACTGTAAATATTTGAACAGTTCAATCTTCATTGTACTTAGTCAATGTTGGTAATAGGTGACTTTCATTCACCATTTTCTTAGGATAATATATAGTTATGCAGCTATGCCAATGGAAAACTATATCAAGAGAATCAAACGTGATTCCACATGGCATTTTCTTATAATTCCACAATTAATAGCAGGTGAGGATCATAATAATTCAAACATAAAATAAAAAAAAGGTCCTATAACTGATTCATTTATGAGTTCATACCCTTAAAAATCTAATATTAGAAGATCCATTTCAGGTAAATAAGAAAAAAAACTACAAAACCATAAATGAAGAAAACTTTAGCAAAGAACTTTGAACCCTTCTGCTTAAATAATCATTGATACCATCCCTCAAAAATGAATAGCTGCCATTGATTTAGATAAAACATGAATTACAGGCCTGAAATTACTGTGAGATTAAAATTATCACTAAGGAAATCAACTTGACTATAATAGAGAATCACAAATTCATTAAAAGCAGAGAAATTCAGAAGGAAGCAAGTGTATAGACCAAAAAAATGCAACACTCTGTTCAGTTTTGAGTAAACTATAAACACCATTACTACGTTCGTTCTTTAACGGCACAAAAATATTTTTAAAACATCCATGTATTAATTTCGAGTTGTGCATAAAAGGAACTCTTGTGTCGCACTGAAAATTGTGCATACATATTTATCGAGTAATGCATAAAGAACACTTACAAACTGAAAGTGATAGATACCATATATACCTGTGCAAGGGTCAGATTCTTCCAAACAACCTAAAATCAGTAAAACATAAGCCCTAAAATCGATATACCCTAAAACCTAAAACAATTTGCAACATTAAAATTCAAAATTTGCATCACTACTCATGAATGTTTCAAGAAATACCAAACTTCATGAATGTTATTAGGAAATACAAAATTGAAATGTGCATACCTTGTGTTGGAAGAAAAAAATCTACATATTAGCACTACAAAAGTGTAAATGAATTATTAGAAAAGTAAAATAAAAACATAAACATAAAGATTAAATTCGATAGAGATTGTACTTGTGTTTCAAATGATCAGGACCAAAATCGAAGTTTGAGACCTAATAACAAATAAATAATATAATTAAAATCAAACCCAATATTAAAAATTAAATATCATAAAAAATTGATCCTTCTCAAACCCACAAATGAACCCTAATTGAACCGCGTGGATCTGCTTAAGCCCTCAAATCCGTACCCTAAAATCCTTAACAAAAAGAAATTAAAACCTGCATGAATTGACATAAGAAACCACACGGATCTAAAAAAATTGTCTGTGAGTGTGCGCGTCTGTAAGAGTGGGGAAGAAATTAAGGCGGTGTTATGTGCGTAAGAGAGAGGGTAAAACATGAGACCAATGGTTACCTGAGGGAGGCAGCAACAACAGTATGAGGTGTGTGAGGATGCGGAAAGAGAAAGGAATAGGGTTTCTATTGAGGAAACATAAGACAATGAAGGGAGCATCATGAGAAGGTGTGTATTTTGGCATGTGTTTACCAAAATAACCTTCTCTTTGAATTAAAGTGAAAGGGGGGAATTAAGTAGTGAGAAAGAAAAGAGGAGGAAACCAAAATTTTCAAGGGCAAAATAGGTATTGCATGATAAAATTATACTGATGACATCATTTTTTGATCTTATGACATATATAAGTTTTATACTTTATTATATACATATATATAACTAAATGGCGCGTGTTTGATAAAAATAATTAAATTTGTTCAGAGTATAAGTAACTACTAATAATTTGCAACAGTTAATTAAGTTCTATACGTGAGCACCTTATGCATGCTTGATTTCAAAGTTGATTTTTTTTAAAAACAATTCATTTTCATTAAAAAAAAAAGGAAAAAATAGGGTAGGAATAAAGATTTTTGTTTCCATCCACAACTTTAGTATCAAATTTATTTTGACAACACAATTTAGATTCATTGTTTTAATTCTTCAGTATTTGGTTTAATCGTGTCATGTTGGGTTGGTTCTTATCGGTCCTATCAAATCGTATTTACTTATCGTGTAAATGTATCATGTCGTGTCCGGGTTAAGAAAAAAAACATGTTATCATCTCATGTCAGGTCATGTGAGAAACTACCCGTTGACCCGATTTTCCAGCCCTAAGATAGACATATGAAAATTTCCCAATGTTTTAAAATTGTTTACAATTATGTGGTGTTAAAAAATAATTTGAAAAATATTTATCTGTTGCAAACTAAATACGATATATGGTCCTATCAATGACATAAACTTTCAAAAATTTGCGTCATGCCTTCAGGCACGAGCATACCCTAGTATATATATATATATATATATAACTGGCTACGATTATACTTTTTGGTCAAATTTACCTACTTGCAACTTAATGTTTATTCTTTCATATCCTTGCTTGTACAAGATAGTAGACCTGGCAACGTGTCGATTTGGGTCGGGTCTTAACGAATTCATGTGAAATTTTGCTTAGCCTGAACATGATTCGTTAATTTAACGGATCATGAATCTAATATCGTTTAACCAGTTTAACCCGATATGAACCGATAGATCCGTTACCTACCAATAAGACCCGTTAGCTTTGCATAATTACATATTTTTAATGGGTATATCTTGTTAACCCTATAGTGATCCATACCCGATAAGCCTTGACCCATTAACTGTTAATTTTGTGTCGTGTCGTGTCGTGTCACAATTTGCCAGGGCTACAAGATAGTGTGTTAAGCAGCGAAGTTCCTTTTTTGGGGGTTTTGCACTTGCCTTGGGGTTTCTTGAGTTCTGGGCTTTTCTGTGGGTGGTTTGTTGCCTAGTGGGCCGTTTTATGTTCATGATGTGAGTGATGATATACTTGGGAGTCAATTTTGATCGGTGTTCGTGTCTTCATTGATATCCAAATGCTTTGAAATTTTTATTTGTAAACATTTTGTTTGCTTATATTGCACGATCCTAAAGTTTTAATTTCAAAAAATGTTTATTGCAAGAGTTTTAATCGATTACGACTAACTATTTTTTTTAAGAATTTATATGTATTCGACACACCACATGTTTTGCTTAGTTTATAAACAATTCAATGATGTAATTACTTTTAAAAGTGCCATAATATTTGAAAGTTGAAATATTTTTGGATTTTTTGTCATTTATTATGGGTCATAATAGTATTGAAATTATTATTTTTTAGCATATTATTTAAATAATTTTTTAATGTTGGATCGAAATAAAATATTTGATGAATGTAAAAATCATTATGTTGTCATTTAATTTTAAATGATCTTTAAACTCTTAAAATATCGGTATGGCTTCGGAGATACCACAATTCAAAGACACAAATTGTAGTATAAATCATAACATAATTGGTGGGGTGTTTTGCATGTAAGGTTGGGAGGTTTTTAAAGATGAATAGGTAAATAATATATTTTACATCAAAATTGTAGAATACAATTGCTCTTGCTCCCCCCCCCCCCTCCCCCCCCCCCCCCCCCCCACACACCTCAAACCACCTTAATATCTACAAAATGTGAGCCTGACATAGGAGTGTCTCTCTTAACAACAAACACAACATACTCAACTGTAAGGACAAAAATTTCCAATTGAGTACATATATTGTTTTGGCTCAATTTCGGACAAAAATTTCCAATTGAGTACATCATAGGATTGTATTTAATTATAATATTCTCAAGCCTAAAGTATAAAGCTTCATCATCGTGTCGGTTTCGTGCCTCGTTTATACGTCATCAAACCATAGTTCCGTGCTCCCAAGGTATGAATGCAATTATATATATATAGGAGCTTGGAACTTGTTTATTCGGTTTTAGGTTTATCTAAAACTGGGTTTTTATTTTCAGAAAGATTTCTAATTAAAACTTTAAATAAGTTTATAAAGTTTTCTGTGCTAAAATTAAATTTTCCTACTTTCTGTTTTTTCGTTCGATAGAGTCGTTCGAATGAGTTTGTCGTTCGAACAAAAATGTCGTTCAAACGAACTTACCAACGACTTCCCATTATGGCATACTGGAACTTCGTTCGAAATGTCGTTCTAACGAGATTTCTAACGATCTTCTAACGAGTTCATACTTGAACTTGTTTAGAAGACTCGTTCGAACGAGATGTCGTTCGAACGAGTTTCCAACGGGAACAGTTTTCTGGCAGTTTTCACCCACTTCCACACTTGATTCTTAACTTACTATTTTTAGACTTTAATATGTGCGGGAATCACTTTTGTTAATTAATCTTTTTCATATCCTACTAACTCCTAGAGAGTGTTTTGAGAGTAAAATCAAAGAGGGAAAAAGATCATGTTTTGAGTGTGTTTTTTATCAAAGAGAAAAATATACACCACTATAGTTTACACCCAAATTAGTTTCTTCCAAGTTCCCATATTCGTATATCTTGCTTGGAGTTTGGCACCGGGTTCATCTCTTCCGTTCAAAGAGAAGTTTCGAGTTTTCTTCTACATCCCATAAATAAAGAAGAAGAGGTTGTTGCGACATTACCCACTTGGAGAAAGTCTCCTTGCTTGGGTGACGGTGACCATATAAAGTCCAATCGATGGATTTCGAGACTGCGGTGGAGCTCCAAGGTTATCCGCTAGGAAGAGGTATCTACAAGAAGAAGCATCGGGGCTTGAGAGGGATCGAGTCGTGTGTTGTAAGCCTTTCTGTCTTGTATTTTTAAATTCCGTACTTAGTGGATTTGAGGCTAGGGCCGTCCGAGGTTGTTTCCCGTTGTGGGTTTTTCCTCGTACATCGCGGCGTAGTGATTTATTGTTTATTTTATCTTTGGTAAAATCACCTAGAACACATGCTTAGGTAAAAAGATAAAAGATGGTTTAATTTAATCTCTATGTGTTTAATTTGGGTAATGTGTGGTTAACTTGGTTTAAGGGAAAATGATTTTAATGCGTTAATTTAATTTCACTCGGTTTAATTTTAATTTGTTTAAGAAAATTAAAATTTGGTAATTCGTTTGTTTTGTTCAACCATCCTAACGCTTCCGCATCTCGATATATATATAAAAGGAAATAATATTTTAATTGAGAAAATTAAAATCGGGGCCTATTCTTTTCATCAACATAACGAACCTAAACTTGCCCACACATCTTTCACTTCTTCAAAACATCTATTCTCTTTTTTCGACATCATGTTTTCCTTTTTTTTCTTGTTTCTTAGTATTGTTGTATATATCTATGTGTGTTTATAAAGAGAGCTTAATTTTAGAAAACAAAACAAATATTATGTTACGATTTTTCTCCCCCCCCCCCCCACCCCCCACCCACACAAAAAAAAATGAAGGGAAAAAGGAAAAAGAAATATTGAAAATTGAAGGCAAATCCAGAGTCCTCCAATTTCACAAAATTTCGAAGGATCTATGGATACCGGAATCTCTCTATAATATGAACCTGCCCCGCCCAACAAAAGGTGGCGATGGGAAATAATGGTTGACAAATTATGTATGAGAGAAAATGTATAAGATAAAAAAGATATTGCATGACTTTTATAGATTATTCAGTTAATAGGCTTGACTTGGCACTTTCATAACCATTTGGTAGAATATGTTGCATTGCAGTCCCTTTAGATGATGCGTTGGGATTTGCTTTCTAATTATCTTTTAACGCTTTACATCCTTTTCGGAGATAGGATGTGATGTTACAATATATGCTTAGTTAAATTTATAGTGCTATGCATGTGCGATGACCGATTTTTGTATTTCTGTTTGTGCTCAAACTGTTTATATGATAGATGGTTTGATAATTGCAGGATGTTCAGCAGAGATTTCATACAGAATCTCACTCTGAGACTGGACGATTTGATGAACTTTTCTTACTATCACTTGCACCGTGCACATCCTGTCTGGTTATGGATGATATGCTAAACATTTTGTCGACATCTTCTCATATGGAGTCAATTACACCAGTTCAAGTCGAAGAGGTAACTTTGTTATTTTATGAACTTTGAGATTGGTTTAAAGATGAGAATTTATTATGAAGAGAAAGGTAGGGTAAACGTATATCATTTTCCAAAAATATTTTATAGTGTATTTAACATCATAATATATGCTTAATTTACTCCCTCTGGACAGAATTTATAGTCCTGCTTTCCTTTTTAGTTCTTCCTAAGAACCGTGCTGCCAAAGTGGTTTTCGGGTAAAAATTTACGATTCAAAATGTACCTTTTTGAAGATTTTACATTTCGAAGCTCATAACTATTCAGGCTTTCAAAAACCTAGTGGCAAATGAAGGAGTCCCGTCTTTAATTATAAAAATAAGATCAACAGAAAGAACTAGATTTAGGTGGTTATTTCTAACTATGCATTATCAATAAGGGTTAAGGTAGAATGTTCATAAAATTATTTCCTTGTTTGAAAGAAAATAATAGAAAGAAAAAGAAAAAAAAACATGGAAAAGTGTAAAAATGTGATCTATAAACTTCTAGTTAGAAAATGGTTGGAAAACTCTAAACTAAAGCAATCAACACATGCTAAGAGTAATTTTGAAGAAATTAGGTGGCATATCTGAAGTAAATTAAAAGTGCCTTGAATAGTCGCACATTATCTCGTCCACTTTCATTACACTCCAACTGGGACCTGTAATACCCCGTATTTTCGTGATACTTATTTTTGGGATTAATTAAATAAATGTGAATTAATTGGAAATTAATCCGGATAAAATACTAATGAGATGTGAGTTGGTATTTGAATATAATGTGTATATATGACTATATATGGATATTGAATTATGAAAATTGTCGTGAGATTGAAATACGGCAATTTGGGAATTTTGTTGAGACGCGTGTGACAGTCGCGTCAGGAATATAATTATGTTAATTAAAAAGTGAATTTTATTTCTATTAACCGTATGGTCGTTTTGAGTGCGCCAACGCGTCCGGAAGTGTCGAAATAGTCAGAAAACACTAGTCGGGGGTTAAGTTTGGGTCCCGGGGCATTTTTGGGCCATATCGGTAACTTATAAGGGCATTTTGGTAATTTCGAAAATTGGGTAATTAAAACCCACGAAAATTAGAGTTAAAAATCTGACTTAGTATTAACCCACTAAGCCATTTTCCAACCCCAATTTAGGTAGTGAGCTACGGGAGAAGTTAGAAACCTTAAAGCTTGGCAAAAACCAACCCCACCTCCATTAACACCTTGAGAAGAACTTGTAGAGAGAGAGATATAGAGAAGAATTCTGCAGAGAGAGAGAAGGCAACTCAACCTTCAAGATTCAACCTCAAATTCAGAGAAAGATTAGAGGCAATTGGTTTAATTACAATTGATTCAATGCTATGCTTTTCCATGTTTAGGGATTATCGAATTTATCTGTGAAGATGATATAGACCCATGAATTGGAAGTTTAAAACTATGAATTATGTTAGGGACTGCATGTAGTAACATTCTGGGCGAATTATGAATTCAAAATTATGACCCTTGATGATCTAAAAACGGATTTAAGAAGAGGTTTATTAATGTTCTTGAAAGAAGTAGAAAACAAGGGTTCTTGATGAAGATTGATCCAAATATAGCCCTTGGTTGATGAATTATTGGTTTTAGAACGTTAATAATGTTGTAGGATGGTTGTATGATGATACTATAACGTTATATTAGAATTTCATGCATTAAAATTATGTTTTGGGATGATTTGAAAACTGCAAAACGAAGCAGTCCGTAGCCATACCTGCTGTAAGGACCTTAGGAATAATGATGTTATATGGGGGAATAATAGGAACTTAATAATCTATTTAAGATAGGTTTTAAGTATAAGAAACTATGACGTGTGACGTGTCGACAGAAGTAAGGACCTTAGGAATAATGATGTTATATGGGGGAATAATAGGAACTTAATAATCTATTTAAGATAGGTTTTAAGTATAAGAAACTATGACGTGTGACGTGTCGACAATTTAAATGTTATATTATCGGGAGACTTAAAATATATAAATTTGGGATAATGGTATAAGGATATAGAGTATACCTTTATTATTATTGAGATATCTAAGATGTGTGAATGCTTAGCATATGATCTTATGTGTATGACATACCTACCATACTTGCTATCACAGGAGGTTTACGTTCGCTTAGGGCCTTCTTATCCTTGTGTTTCCCGGATTTAGATTGGTACCTCGATGAACATAGGTCAGAGAAGGACTTAATGGGATGTTAATAAGTCTGCTGATCGTGGGAGCGTAGGTATGTGCGTGACCCATGTGATGTGACTGTGTTTGCCTCCATTGTTTGTGATGTTGTTATCTGAGATCGATTCCTGAGAGATTCGAAATGCGTGATCCTTATGTACGTGATGTACCGGGATGGATAGCAGAGTATGTGTGCACCGCAGCTTAGCCTCGGGGTGTTTGTATTGTATATTTATGATGTGAATAATATACGGTTAAATGAAAAGGAATGTGTTATGTTAAATTGTGAGTATAGTTATTGTAACGTTATGAAAAGATAAAAAGGGGGCAGATATTAATAAATGGTTTTGTTAATAATTGGGAATCCGAGAATTAAAGTAGAACTCTCTATTTAATTGTTAAGGTTGGTATTTAAAATGTGAACCGAGTAGAAGTGTTAGAAACTCTGTTGAACTAGTTAGTTATGAGAAAACATATGAATGGGTATAGGAACGTTAGGAGTGCACAGTTAGACGAGAGGTGAGTATTTCATGTGAGAGCACGTCCTAACATGTATTTTGCATTTATTGTTTTAAATGTTATTAAATCACTTGTTGTTTTCAAAATACTCTCCACTTTCGGGCTCTGACCCGTTTGCTTTCAAATCTATTTTTTTTGTTAAAACCATTTTAGGTGCCCAGCCACAAGGACACCATGCTTAGGATCCTCATTCAGGTGACGAGCTGTAGCTGTTTGTGGAAGTTACAGGACTTTGCTTATAGACGCTTCATATCTTGACTCTATGTTTAGCATTTATCAGTTATAGGGCATGTCGCCCATTTCTTTTAGAGATATTTCATTTATTTCAGTTATTCAGATTTTGGTTTGTAATTAATTCAGGAACCAGACTTGTCATATTATTTTTGGTTGTGGGATTGTTGTGAGGAGTTTTCCTCCGGACTTATTACTATTTGTGGTTATTTCATTACTTCGTTATGGTGAATGGATTCATGTTGTTCTTCCATTATTCTTTTATTGCATGTTAATCAGACTTAACTTAAAATTTGGCAACTTAGTTTTTAAATACTAGGTGGTTAGTAATCATTAAAATGTTTTCGACAGTGATGCTATTAACTGGACCAACTTGGAATTTTGTATTAATTTAATAAAGGAGTAGCTACCCGGTATTTAATTAGTCGGGGTGTCACAGGTGGTATCAGAGCATCAGGTTCTAGTGTCCTTTAGGATCTGAACGGCTTATTATGTTTCCGCTGAGCATTCTTTGATGTAGAGCCCTATATTTTAGGAATGTTGTATTCTTTTGTATATGCTACGTTCTTCAGCTATTTTGAGTTTATAACTGGGAACTTATAAACTTTATTCTTGTTTCAGAATGCCTCCACGACGTGCACAACGGGTTCCCAGGGATGTAACGCCAGAACCACAGCCCGCACCAGTTCAGGGCACGATGAATGCCGCCGAGGTTGCAGCCATTGTGGCCCAGGCGGTAAATGCCGCACTTACCGTAGTTCAGCAGGCACTACCTCAGGCGCCAGTAGCCGCGCCAGTTCAGGAACATGCATTCCCGTCTGCTTGGGAACGTGTACGTGATGCTTTTCAGAAAGCACACCCTCCGAAGTTCGTAGGTAGCTCCGATGTAGTGATTTCTAGTCAGTGGAGGAAGGACATTCAGCGGCACCTGAGGATGTATGAGTGCACCGATGTCCAAAAGCAGATACTAGCTACCTTTAAGCTAGTGGGGTCTGCACTGCAGTGGTGGGAGTCTATTACCATCGTGGAGGAGAGAGATACTCTCACTATTCAGGAGTTTTAGGTGCGGTTTGACCGCAAATACTTTCCGTCAGCTGTTCACACGGAGATGAGGAGGAAATTGATGAGCCTTAAACAGGAGGGTAAGACTGTGGCCGAGTATGAGGCCGAATTCAATGATCTTCTGAACATAGTTCCGGATGAGATACCGAGAGAGGAGAAGAAGATACATAAATTCACAGACGGGTTGACATGGAGGATTCGTCAGCACTTGTTAGGGAACCTCTCGTTAGCCACTTATTCTGATGTGGTTAACGCTGCATTGCTACATTGCCAGGATCATCGCTTCCATATGGCTGAGGGCAAGCGATCGGGAGAGTCCAGCCATCAGGGCAGGACTGGAGGAAATGGTGCCAGTGGGGCACAATCTGTTCAGGGGTAGAGACAGGGTGATCAGGGTACCCAGCAGGGGGATCACAAGAGGTTCAGGTCGGGAAATTTTAGGCCCGGACAGGGAGGTTTCCGGAAGGGCCATCAGGGTCCGAACGTCCATCAGAACCAGCAGGGTCAGAATGGTCAACAGTAGTTTCAGTAGGGCTAGCAGGGCCAGTGGAGGAACAATAACGGCCACCAGGGCCGGGGGCAGCAGGGACAGAGAGGGGGGAACTTCCCGGGGAAGTGTTTCGTTTGTGGCAAGACTGGCCATAAACGCCAGGACTGTCCGGATAGGGGCAGGGCCCCGCAGCAGCAGTAGGGTGCTAGACATGAGCCACAGAGGCCACTTTTTCCACCTGCTCTTCCAGCTCCAGCCCAGGTGCCAGCACTACCAGCCATTCCAGCAGTTCCTGTGCAGCAGGGGCAGTTACAGTATGGACGTGTCTATAACGTCCACCAGGCAGCAGCTCCACAGGCACCACCCGCGATTGAGGGTATGTTTCCTATCCATGGTACTATGGGTCGGGTTTTGTTTGATACGGGGGTAATGCACTGTTTTATAGCTACACATTTTGCGAAATCCTTAGGGTTGTTAGCCACAGCAGAGAGCACAGTGACGTGTGTAGACTCACCATTGGGGAGTGGGTCACTTATTTTCTTTATATGCCGGGGAGTGGGGGTAGAGATTGGTGGTTTGGTATTACCTGCCGATATGTTGGTATTAGATATGCATGTGCATGATGTGATTATCGGTATGGATTGGCTCGCAGACTATAGAGCCATGATTGATTGCTTCGGTGGGAGCATTATTTTTGCCATTCCGGGGCAAGAGATGTTTGTAGTGGCGATGCCTCGCCCAGAGGGAGGCTCGACCGCTCATTTATATTACATAGAGGAGGATACCTCTAAAGAGGTTGTGATTCCTTTAGATTCGATCCCAGTTGTCAGGGAGTATTCCGATGTGTTTCAGGAGATACCAGGCCTACCCCCCAGTCGAGAGATAGACTTTGTCATAGACTTGTTGCCAGATACGAGACCTATAGCACGCGCACCGTACCGTATGGCTCCGGTAGAGATGCGAGAGCTACGGGATCAGATTGAGCAGTTGTTGGGTCAGGGGTTTATACCGAGGAGTACTTCACCGTGGGGTGCCCCTGTGTTGTTCGTGAATAAGAGAGATGGTTCACTGAGATTGTGTGTGGACTACCGGGAGTTGAACAAGGTCACGATACGGAATAAGTATCCGTTGCCTCGAATCGATGACCTATTCGACCAGTTGAGAGGAGCTTATTTCTTCTCGAAGATTAATTTGCGGTCGGGATACCATCAGTTGCGTATCAGGGAAGAGGATGTCTCGAAGACTGCGTTCTTAACGAGATACGGTTCTTACGAGTTTCGGGTTATGCCTTTTGGTTTGACCAATGCTCCAGCCGTGTTTATGGACTTGATGAATAGGGTATTCAAAGATTTCCTAGATCAGTTTGTCATTGTCTTTATTGATGACATTCTGGTTTACTCCCAGACAGAGGAGGAGCACGCCGAGCACTTGAGGCAAGTTTTGCAGACACTGCGTCAGAATGAGTTGTATGCAAAATATGAAAAGTATGGGTTTTGGCTGAAGGAGGTTCAGTTTTTGGGGCATATTATTTCCGACCGGGGAATATCTGTTGATCCGGGGAAGGTATCCGCGGTGAGGGAGTGGGGATAGCCCACGACACCGACTGAGATCCATATTTTCTTGGGCCTAGCGGGATACTACAGGAGGTTTATTTGTGGATTTTCGAAGATAGCAGGTCCTTTGACACATCTGACTCATAAAGGTGTGCCGTACATTTGGAGTGATGCCTGTCAATTGGCATTCGATGAGTTGAAGGACAAGTTGACCTCAGCACCTGTGTTAGCATTGCCGAGACCGGGAGTTGAGTATCTAGTTTACACCGATGCGTCCTTACAAGGACTTGGAGGTGTATTGCAGCAGGAGAATCAGGCCATAGCTTATTCTTCTCGTAAGCTTAAGCCTCACGAGAAGAATCACCCCACTCATGACTTGGAGTTGGTGGCAGTTGTATTTTCCCTTCGTATTTGGAGACATTACCTTTTGGGGGAAAAGTTTCGATTGTTCACGGACCACAAGTCCCTACAGTACCTATTCACGCAGAAAGAGTTGAATATGCGGCAGTGAAGGTGGCTTGAGTTTGTAAAGGACTATCAGTTTGATATCCAGTATCACCCGGGGAAGGCTAACGTGGTAGCAGACGCGTTGAGCCATAGGCCAGCAGATGAGGTGGCAGGAGTATGGAAGGCCAAATGGAAGGAGTTGGGACACCAGGATGCAGTGGCTCGATCGTTCATGTCTGTGATGACCGTTACACCGCAGATTGTCACGAAGGTGGTAAAGGCACAGGCAAATGACTCGTTCTATCAGGAGAAGATAGTTCGATTACTAGCAGAGGGAGTCGAGTCCTATACCGTTAGTTCAGACGGGGGATTATGCTTCAATGGGAGATTAGTGGTTCTGGAAGGGGAGGAATTGTGGCATGAGGTGATGGAAGAGTCGCACGGCTCACGGTTTGCAGTACATCTCGGAGGGGACAAAATGTATCAAGACATGAGACGACAGTATTGGTGGAGCGGTATGAAGAGAGATATTGCCGTGTTTGTTTCTAGATGCGCCACGTGTCAGCTAGTAAAAGTGGACCATCAGAGATTGACAGGACTTCTACAGCCATTGGAGGTCCCGATGTGGATGTGGAAGATCATATCCATGGATTTCATCACGGGGTTGCCCACGTCACAGAGGGGTCACGACTCCGTTTGGGTAATTATGGACAGGTTGTCCAAAGTCGCTCATTTTCTACCCGTAAGGACCGACTATGCTACGGGACAGTATGCCCTGCTTTTTATCGCAGAGATAGTGAGACTTCACGGTGTGCCCCTAAATATCGTGTCTGACAGAGACAAGATATTTGTTTCACGGTTTTGGGAGAGTTTTCAGGAGGCCATGGGCACGAAATTGCGGTTGAGTACGGCTTATCATCCGCAGACTGATGGGCAAATCGAGCGTACAAATTATATGTTGGAGGACATGCTACGTATGTGCATCATTGACTTCGGGGGTGGATGGGAGAAGTATCTTCCACTGGTGGAGTTTGCTTACAACAACTCCTACCAGTTCACCATTGGCATGGCTCCATTTGAGGCGTTGTACGGTAGACCTTGTCGTTCCCCAGCGTGTTGGTTGGAGGTGGGGGACAACAAACTACTTGGGCCGGAAGTGATTCAGGATACTTCGACGAGGATAGAATTAATTCGGAGTCGCATTCGGGTAGATCAGGATCGGCAGAAGAGCTATGTGGACGCGAAGAGATCCTTCAGGGAATTTGAAGTGGGGGACCAGGTTTTGCTCAGAGTATCTCCTATGAAGGGGATTATGCATTTCGGGAAGAAAGGGAAGTTGTCATCGAGATATGTGGGACCATTCCTATTATTGAGCGGATTGGACCGGTTGCGTATAGGCTTGGGTTACCGGAGCATTTGCATCGGATTCACGATGTGTTTCATATTTCCTCACTAAGGAAATATCTTAGAGACGATTTGGCTCATTCACATATTGCTTTGGAGGATATCGATCTCCAGCCTGATAGCTCCTACGAGGAGGGGCCGATTGCTATTTTGGACCGAAGTGAGCGGAAACTGCGGTCAAAGATAGTTCCGTTAGTGCGTGTTCAGTGGCGACATCATAATGTCGAGGAGTCCACCTGGGAGCACGAGGATGAGATGCGCGAATGTTATCCAGATTTATTCTTACCAGGTACTTTCTAGTTCCGAATTTCGGGACGAAATTCAGTTATTAGGGGGGAAGTATGTAATGCCCCGTATTTTCGTGATACTTATATTTGGGATTAATTAAATTAAAAGTGAATTAATTGGAAATTAATCCGGATAAAATACTAATGAGATGTGAGTTGGTATTTGAATATAATGTGTATATATGACTATATATGGATATTGAATTATGAAAATTGTCGTGAGATTGAAATACGGCAATTTGGGAATTTTGTTGAGACGCGTGTGACAGTCGCGTCAGGAATATAATTATGTTAATTAAAAAGTGAATTTTATTTCTATTAACCGTATGGTCGTTTTGAGTGCGCCAACGCGTTCGGAAGTGTCGAAATAGTCAGAAAACACTAGTCGGGGGTTAAGTTTGGGTCCAGGGGCATTTTTGGGCCATATCGGTAACTTATAAGGGCATTTTGGTAATTTCGAAAATTGGGTAATTAAAACCCACGAAAATTAGAGTTAAAAATCTGACTTAGTATTAACCCACTAAGCCATTTTCCAACCCCAATTTAGGTAGTGAGCTACGGGAGAAGTTAGAAACCTTAAAGCTTGGCAAAAACCAACCCCACCTCCATTAACACCTTGAGAAGAACTTATAGAGAGAGAGAGAGAGAGAGAGAAAAGAATTCTGCAGAGAGAGAGAGAAGGCAACTCAACCTTCAAGATTCAACCTCAAATTCAGAAAAAGATTAGAGGCAAGTGGTTTAATTACAATTGATATAATGCTATGATTTTCCATGTTTAGGGATTATCGAATTTATCTTGGAAGATGATATAGACCCATGAATTGGAAGTTTAAAACTATGAATTATGTTAGGGACTGCATGTAGTAACATTCTGGGCGAATTATGAATTCAAAATTATGACCCTTGATGATCTAAAAACAGATTTAAGAAGAGGTTTATTAATGTTCTTGAAAGAAGTAGAAAACTAGGGTTCTTGATGAAGATTGATCCAAATATAGCCCTTGGTTGATGAATTATTGGTTTTAGAACGTTAATAATGTTGTAGGATGGTTGTATGATGATACTATAACGTTATATTAGAGTTTCATGCATTAAAAGTATGTTTTGGGATGATTTGAAAACTGCAAAACGAAGCAGTCCGTATCCATACCTGGTGCGTTCGATCGATCGATGTTCATCAGTCGATCGATCGACCACCATCGATCGATCGAAGGTATAGGTCGATCGATCGACCTTCCCAGAATGAGTAAAGTTTTTCCCTATTTATATTTTAATGGTGGTAACCCTTGGAAAATATTATTGGAGACCTTATGAATACCCTTAAACTTAAGGAAGACCAATAGGCATGACTATGAAATTTGGACCTTAATTAGAATGCAATTTGAGGAATTATTCTAATCTAAGGAAATTCGATAAGTGAGAAAATATTTGTGTTAAAAGTAAAAAAATTGGAATAATTTGATGAAATGAGGTTTGGGGCAGAAGTAAGGACCTTAGGAATAATGATGTTATATGGGGGAATAATAGGAACTTAATAATCTATTTAAGATAGGTTTTAAGTATAAGAAACTATGACGTGTGACGTGTCGACAATTTAAATGTTATATTATCGGGAGACTTAAAATATATAAATTTGGGATAATGGTATAAGGATATAGAGTATACCTTTATTATTATTGAGATATCTAAGATGTGTGAATGCTTAGCATATGATCTTATGTGTATGACATACCTACCATACTTGCTATCACGGGAGGTTTACGTTCGCTTAGGGCCTTCTTATCCTTGTGTTGCCCGAATTTAGATTGGTACCTCGATGAACATAGGTCAGAGAAGGACTTATTGGGATGTTAGTAAGTCTGCTGATCGTAGGAGAGTAGGTATGTGCGTGACCCATGTGATGTGACTGTGTTCGCCTCCATTGTTTGTGATGTTGTTATCTGAGATCGATTCCTGAGAGATTCAGAATGCGTGATCCTTATGTACGTGATGTACCAGGATGGATAGCAGAGTATGTGTGCACCGCAGCTTAGCCTCGGGTTGTTTGTATTGTATATTTATGATATGAATAATATACGGTTAAATGAAAAGGAATGTGCTATGTTAAATTGTGAGTATAGTTATTGTAACGTTATGAAAAGATAAAAAGGGGGCAGATATTAATAAATGGTTTTGTTAATAATTGGGAATCCGAGAATTAAAGTAGAACTCTCTATTTAATTGTTAAGGTTGGAATTTAAAATGTGAACCGAGTAGAAGTGTTAGAAACTCTGTTGAACTAGTTAGTTATGAGAAAACATATGAATGGGTACAGGAACGTTAGGAGTGCACAGTTAGACGAGAGGTGAGTATTTCATGTGAGAGCACGTCCTAACATGTATTTTGCATTTATTGTTTTAAATGTTATTAAAGCACTTGTTGTTTTCAAAATACTCTCCACTTTCGGGCTCTGACCCGTTTGCTTTCAAATCTATTTTTTTTGTAAAAATCATTTTAGGTGCCCAGCCACAAGGACACCATGGTTAGGATCCTCATTCAGGTGATGAGTTGTAGCTGTTTGTGGAAGTTACGGGACTTTGCTTATAGACGCTTCATATCTTGACTCTATGTTTAGCATTTATCATTTATAGGGCATGTCGCCCATTTCTTTTAGAGATATTTCATTTATTTCAGTTATTCAGATTTTGGTTTGTAATTAATTCAGGAACCAGACTTGTCATATTATTTTCGGTTGTGGGATTATTGTGAGGAGTTTTCCTCCGGACTTATTACTATTTCTGGTTATTTCATTACTTCGTTATGGTGAATGGATTATTGTTGTTCTTCCATTATTCTTTTATTGCATGTTAATCAGACTTAACTTAAAATTTGGCAACTTACTTTTTAAATACTAGGTGGTTAGTAATCATTAAAATGTTTTCGACAGTGATGATATTAACTGGACCAACTTGGCATTTTGTATTAATTTAATAAAGGAGTAGCTACCCGGTATTTAACTAGTCGGGGTGTCACAGGACCCTTCAATTCTTTTTTAAACTCCTTTATTAGGTACTCAACCATGTTCAAGTCAATATTTGTCTTAAGCTTCATCCTAACGTTTCAAAAAGCAAAAGGCAGATTTGAGTTTTTTTAACCATGTTATTTGTGATGTAGTTCGACAAAATTACTGTTGCCTACTTCCACAATGAGAGAAACCTTTCAGTATACGAGAATACTAATTATAATCGGCACACTTGCCTAAACCCTAATATACCCAAATTCCTAGGAATCAAGTTGAATTACCTTCAACTTCCCTCACCTTTGATTCTCTCTCACCTTAAGAGTTTAGAAACATGTGTGTTATAGTTGTGCAACATTTCTAACATTTTGTACATCTTTTGCCTTATTATGTGCAACCAGACATTATTCGCATTATATATCTTTTGATCGTTTACGATGCTCTGCATTAGTCTGTAATCCTCTCTCAGAAGCCTTGAAACCTAATGTGTGTAACCTTCCATTATTCTCATCCAACCTTTTATTTTAACCAAAACTTGCGCAACCTTCCCTTATGTGTTAGTTTGCTCCCTTTTTTTTGTCCAGCAACAATTAAAAATTCTCGTAAAACTTTTTAATATAAATTGCACTAAGAGGAAGTCTTGATAATTTAAATTGGATATCCAGTTCATATACATTATGTTGTAGTGACAAATGGAGAAGGGGGGCTTATTTTTAAATATTATTTGGCTCATCTAATTAAGGAAGAGAAACCAATTAATTAAATACTGATTGATTTCCTTAGGAAAATAATAAATCAAAAAAATAATAAATAATATGTTTTTTCTTGACTCGGTTATCACATCCTAAAGGTCCACTGTACACATCACTTTACCTTCTTTAGAGAACAAACCTCTCCTCGATCTTGAGGGGAAACTTGAATGTGTCCTTGCCACACTGTGCCTAAGACCTGGTGTTGACTTTTGGTGGAAGATACAAGGCTTGGGTGGGTTTGTTGGGCTACTAGGGCGTCTCTGTTTTCCCCGACTTCTTTCTCACCATCATTAATGATGTTACTTCATAAAGGTTCCAATCTCCCCTCTTTGACGTCATTCCTCACCCATCCCTAAATGCAGTCAATTTCATTGGCGCTGGAGAGAACATAAATGAATTCTCTTCATAAAGGTTCCAATCTCCCTTCTTTGAGGAGATGTGCAATGGTGTGCGTCCTCCAGGGACGTGTGATCCGCTAGGGTTAACGACAAAATAATGGATTGTATGAAGGGAAACACAATATTGATATTCATACCACATACTTTGGTATTTTGCATGAAGCACCTTTCATTATTTTTTGAATATTTTGCTTAAAGTTGTGAGATTTGACCTTTGATAGATGTCAATGAAATTGTCACCCTAATGGGAACATTTGTTCCTCCATGATTGGGTTCCCTTAACTATTCAATGGTTTTATAAAGCTAGTTTATCCTTGATTAACGATGCTTCGTTGATACACACGCCATACACACACATACACATGAAGACTAAAAGGTAGTAGGAGGCCTTATTTGTAATATTATTTAGCTTCTCTAATAAGGGAAGATAATCAATTTGATCTATTTTCTCTTAAAGAAAATAATTCCTAATAACAATTGATAATATATTTTCTAAATTCGTAATAGTTTGAAAGAAATAAGAGATAAGATTTCTTTTGGCTTAGCTGTCATGTCCTAAAGGTTCATCACACATATCACCTAAGAGACCAAACTGACACACCGACACGAACAATCTAAAAAAAATGTGATATGTCGATAAATAAAGAACATGAAATGAAACAGAACAAGGAAATGTAAAATTTTAAGATAATTACTTCTCTAGAGAACCATTTTAGTAATGTTTTGTGTCATTGGGGCATATTCTGTAATAGATGAGGCCCAAAATTTTGCCACCAATTTAATCTATATTATTATATACATATTCATTAAGTATAGAACATGCCAACCAGTGACATACACATGAAATAAACTGTCCAGCGTGCTAATTTTATATTGGAGTTATGGACACATTCCCGACAGTGACAGTGTCCGACACATGTCCAATTTAATATATATTGTTATATACATATACATTAAGTATAGAACATGCAAACAAGTGATGGACATATGAAATAAAGTGTCCACGCTAATTTTATATAGGTTTTTACGGTCTAGTCCTTGGACTAACAATTTTGGACAAAAAAACCGGTGAACCAAATTTTAAACGATTAGATCTAACATATAAATACCCCAAATTTAAGAAAATCACAAACCTAATCGGCTATTGGAGTTTTCTCTGCAACTAACGACTATTCTCCGAAATCGAAAATAACATCAATCTTATGCTTTGATCGTCTGTCCTATAATCGATTAAAGTGTTCTTATTCGATTCTACCTGTATCACTTGGCTCTATCATTTTTAAGTTTATCTTTATCAGCACTTGATTTTTCTATTTTCGATCGATTACAATAAGTATATGTCCTTTGTTTTAATTCAAGAGACTCATTGTAATATTCATTCATGTGATTGAATAGCTTTTTATACGTTATATATGTATATGTTTTAATTTGTGTTTTTTATGCATTTATGTTTGGATTCTTAATAAATAAGTTATATTTATCAATATTGGTAATTGTTAGTTGAATGTGCTGAATGAATATTATTGATGTTTCATTCTAATTTTAAGAGACCTTGATTTTGATTTGGTATTGAATCACTTATTGATATAGGTCCGCGCCAGCGGAAATAACCAGTTCGATATCAGTTTTTAAAGTACAAGCAGTGTTTATAAAGTACACGTGATTGATTATTTGATAATATGTGTGTGGTTTATTGCTTTATGTATAGGTTTTTAAAAAGTTCCTGTAAGTTTATATTAATTATAAATAAATATTTTGATATTTCATGCATTAAATTATTGCACACATTTTTAGAATTGTTGACCTTGAAGTAAATGTTTTTCGTCTCTGTTTTACTGCAGGACATTATGGTAAGTAGTGTAATAGAAAGGTGTTGTTATTTGGATAATATGGCTTGTATTGAAATATTTGAAGATAGCTCATTAGATTTCATATGCAATGAGTTGTGTATTAGGTTTACTAATTTGAGAAGTGGGAGTTTTTCATTGAGGTATTCATTTGGTGATGAATGTCGGTTCATGTTGGTTTGTGACAACGATGTTTGTTGTATGTTGCGGTCCCAATTGATCGTGAAAGCTAATTTCATTTGGATATATGTCATTGATTCATTACCATTTCCATGTAATACATGTCGTGAACGGGTTGACTGCTCTAATTGAATTTTGAAGGGGTTGACTGCAGTAATACAAGGTCTGAGAGGTTTGACAGTGGTGATACAAATACACAGAGGTTAGAGTCTTTATCATCAGGCACTAAAAATGATTTTACTAGTTGCATTGAAAATGAATTTTATCTTGGAGGTGTGGAGTCAAGTAAGTCGAAAGTCTATCTTTCGAATGATTGGAAGACTTATATAAGTCATGAGCAGCAGTGTTTTGAAGGATGTGTAGTGAAATTTCGGGATAAATTGTGAAAGTATGCCGTTGAGGTTGGGTTCAAGTATGTGTATTTGAAGAATGATAAAACTCGAGTGACGGCTGAATGCTCTAAAAAGACTACTGAGAATTGCATGTGGAGAATTCATGCTTCATTATCTACAATAAATGGATACTTTTACATACGTTCAATGAATAATGAGCATACATGTAGAGGTGTCTTTTGTAGTCCATCAGCCAAAATGATAGCCTCCCAGTTGGTTTCAACATTGGTAGTTGATGATCTTAGAGATAACCCGCTATTGAGACCAATTAATGTAGTTAGAGATATGAGGAAGAATTATGGTCTTGATATAGCTTATCAACATGCATGGCGTGCGAAAGAGATGACTGTTGTTGATATACATGGTGATGAAAAGGTTTCTTATGCATTAATGAATAATTATCGTGACCTTCTATTGCAGTATAATCCTGGGTCGCATTGCATCCTTGACGTGGAACATGAGAGTAAAAAATTCAAGAGAATATTTGTAATGTTTAGAGGATGTATTTATGGATTTCAATACTGCAGACCTGTTTTATTTCTTGATGGTGCCTTTTTGAAGAGCCGTTACCATGGAACAATACTATCAGCTACTGCAAGGAATGGTAACATTGGTAAATGAATTTTAAGTATTTTATTTTTTGTATTGCTTGGAAATTTTGTTTGTTCCATTCCATAACATCAAAATACAAGCATAAAAATATAAAATACCTTTGAAGGTCTTTGTTCTAGTTCACGTGTACTTTTCATTTTTTTGCGTGTATTGTCATGATATTTCTTATTATGTGTAATACTAAGTAAAGTACACGCATAGTTTGTGAAAAGTACACGTGAATGTTTTTGTTAATGTCATGTGTACTTTTTATTTTTATGCGTGTACTTTGATGATGATGACTTTATGTGTAGTAATAAGTAAAGTACACGCATTTTACATGTCAAGTACACGTGAATGTTTTTGTTGTCACGTGTACTTTTCATTTTTATGCATGTACTTTGATGATGATGACTTTATGTGTAGTAATAAGTAAAGTACACGCATTTTACATGCCAAGTACACGTGAATGTTTTTCTTAATTTCACGTGTATTTTCATTTTTATGCGTGTACTTTGATGATGATGTTATGTTGAATACAAACTAAAGTACACGCATTTTACATGTCAAGTACACGTGAATGTTTTTCTTTATTTCATGTGTACTTTTCATTTTTATGCGTGTACTTTGATGATACGTGTTGTTATTTAGAAATAATAAATCAAAGTAAATGTTAAAAATGTAAAGTACCTTTGAATATTTTTGTTTAGTTCACCTGTACTTTACATTTTTATGCGTGTATGTTGATTTTAGTCTTGTTAATAATAAATCCAAGCAAAAGATTGGAAAGTAAACGTGCATTTTATCATGTGTACGGTGCATTTTTATGCTTTGTCTTGTTATTTACAAACAATTTAAATTTAACACAATATATTTCCCATGTGTTTTAGGGTCTGCGCCAGCAGCATCAATATACAAAGTGTTGTACATGGATATGTTATTTATTTTAATTTTAATATATTTTTATATTTCAAGACTTTTTCCTGTTGCATATGCTATTGTTGATTCTGAAACCGAAGATAACTGGATGTGGTTTCTAGTCAATTTGCATAGTGCAGTAGTTGAGCAATATCGAAACATAACATTTATATCAGATCGAAACAATGGATTACTTAAAGCTGTTTCGAGGGCCTTCCCATTGTCTGCACATTCCTACTGTATACATCATTTACAAGGGAATATAAAAAAGAAAATTCGTGGGAATTGTGCTGGATTTCGAAAGAAAATTATTAAAGATTTTTTGTCTTGTGCATATGTTGTCTCAGTAGATGTATTTCACAAGAATATTGAAGCATTGAAGAAGGAAGGAGGAGCTGCTATTGCTGATTTCATTGATAGTTTGCCTCCCGAGAATTGGTCCTGTGCATATTTCCCTGGTAAACGGTATGGTGACATGGCATCTAGTGTTGCGGAGTCATTCAATTCATGGATATTGGAGGAAAGGCATTTACCAGTAATGAATATGCTTGATAAATTGAGAGTGAAGATTATGAATTTTAATGAAAACAAACTTGTTGAGTCTTACACTTGGACAAATGAGCTATCCTTTTTTTCAAAAGTTATTGAATGAAATTTGGAATAAAATCCGACATTGGACTATTAGTCGCTCAAGTCAAAATGTATTTGAAGTTCATTCAGAAGTGCGAGCAGCAGTTGACTTAGGAGAAAGGACTTGTTCTTGTAAGAGTTGGCAGATTAGATGTTTTCCATGTTCTCATGATGTTTGTGTTGTGCGGAGGAAAGGGACCAGTATATATGATTATATTGAGGAGTACTATAAGGTATCTTTCTACAGAAAATCATACTCGATACCTATAGTTCCTCTTCCTGATTTGATTTCCTTAAATATTCCTATTCCTGAAAATCCGTTTATCCTTCCAGCAATGACTAAGAGACCGACAGGCAGGCCAAGAAATAAGAGAATAAAGTCTTCTGGTGAGATCACAGTAAGGGAAGTTACTTGCTCGAGGTGTAGTAAAACGGGTCATTACAGGTCTACTTGTAAGGAACCCATTTGACTATTTTTAAAATTGTTGAATTCATTCATTTTAACTATTTGATTGAATAACCATTTGTTTCACATAAATGAATGTAATTTATTTGTAAGTCTCATTCTTTAGTTTTTTTATTATTCCTTGTGTTCACGTGTACTTTACCTTTGTATACGTG
Organism: Sambucus nigra; assembly: GCA_949130495.1. Taxonomy (NCBI): domain Eukaryota; kingdom Viridiplantae; phylum Streptophyta; class Magnoliopsida; order Dipsacales; family Adoxaceae; genus Sambucus; species Sambucus nigra. The sequence goes on from OX422216.1 coordinate 640,497,623, forward strand.
TACTTTATAAAAGCATGCGTGTACTTTACTTAATGTACATGCATGAAGTACATGCATAATATAAATATAATGTGCGTGTACTTGATGAAATGTGCGTGTAATTTATGAAGTACACGCATTGATAATTAAAGTACACGCATTTAAATATAATTGTACATGCATGTTTTAGAAAACTACATGCATATTGATATGCCAAAAATATAATTCAATATACGTGTATTTTATGTATTCTGCATGTTATTTTATCAAGTAGACGTATATAAATGCATGTACTATTTGGAAAATGGTTTTTGACATTAGAATCTGCTTGTACTTTATAAAAGATATTTGGGTCACTCATATTCTTAAACTCCTATGGGTATTATGGTCTGCGCCAGCGTCATTATTATACAAGTATTTCAATCTGCTTGTACTTTATAGACTATGCATGTACTTTATAAAGTACACGTGTAATATATAGAGTACACGCATTTATATAATGTCTTGAGTACACGCATTATTATACAAGTATTTCAATAGGCGTGTACTTTATAAACTATGCGTGTACTTTATATATTACACGTGTACTTTATAAAGTACACGCATTTATATAATTTTTTTGATGAAATGTTATTAATGTTAAAATTTTTAACAAAACACGTGATCATGTTTATAAGTGTTCACGTGTACTTTACTATATTGGGTGTATGACATAACTCAAAACACATTCATGAAAGAAATAAAGTTTTTATTAAAAACAAAAAAATAAAGTACAATTTTTTCAAATAAAGAAAGCTGAAAAAACTAAACAGGGCTTCTAGTAGGGATGTTTGTCAAAGGCATCCAGGGTGTCAGGGAGAGAGTCAATGAAATTCGACCAGTGTCGAATTTCTTCTTCTATGACAGCTACAAGGCCTTCATGGAGAGCCTTCTTCTCCTTCAGCTTTGCGATTTTCAGGGGAAATTCTTGTGTATAGAAAGACATGAGTTCTTCATGTGTTTGAGGAGGGTCCTCATCCACATCAAATAAATCTATGGGATTGGGTGGAAGTCCAGAATAGCCTTCCCTCACATATGTTTGAAACTGCTCAAAGGCAGTTTCATATGAGGAAATATTTTTCTCAATTTGCCTTATTTTTTTTTATTTCTTTCATCTCTCTCAAGAGTTTCTCGCAAGTTTTCTGCTGGAATAGCCATTATGTAATCTTTACCCTAGATGTAATGGCTAAGAAAGGAACAAATATTACTCTTTTATAGGAAAAGTGAAAGTTATTTATTTCTTGACCAGAAGTAGTTGGGAAGTGAGTAGTTGAGCTTAATAAATTGATTTTGGTTATTGTGTCCTTAATGAATTCTTCAAAGTAGTTTTCAATTAAAATAATAAATAATTATTATATTAACCACTGCGTGTACTTTAGTGAAAATGCGTGTACTTTGAAGAATTAATTGGTGTACTTAGTAATTATGACTTGTATTTTTCGTGAAAACTAATTGTACATTGTTTCATAACAATCAGATGCATTGTTTGTCTAAACCTTACATGGATTGTGGTTCGCGCCAGCGGGAAAAAACCATTTTGGTGTAATAAATATTGTAAACAATAACCAATATAACACAAAACAAATTACAAATATATCATTTGAATTTGAATCACAATTTATAGATGTTTTTTCCCATTTCGGGGGAAGAAATATTTTGACAGAAGAATTTCCCTGAGTACATATGCTCTTTGTTTTAGCATGTCAGGGTCTTGAAAGAATTTTTGCATTTCTTTGTTTCTGCTTATTTGTTCAATATAGTACATGCAGAACACCCCACAGTCAACCCTGAAATTACAAAAAAACAAATATAAAAATTAGAATGATGTGATGAAATTTTTTTAAAGGATACAAATTAGTAATTTTTAGAAATGAAGTTTTTCTTACCCATTATATTGTTTAGGGCATTCGTGATCTCTTATTAGTTCAAATATGAGATCACTTTGCAGCAAGAAATCTACAGTCCTTCTTTCTTGCACTGTCAATGGATCATCATCCATTGTAAACTCATTTGGGGTGCCTTCCTCAAATTTCCTCTGAATTTTGTAACCATTAGTTTTCATTGTTTCTGCTTCAGTCTTCAATTCGGACAGTGTTTTTTGGAAGACAGAAAACTGTTAAGAAGACAAATATTTAGTGTATACAAATAAAAGAGTATATGAAGATGAAAGAGTGAAAAGTACATGCATAATATAAAGTACACGCATATTTTATTTTTTCATATCACGTGTATTTTAAAATATGATGCGTGTACTTTGCCTAATGTGTTAAAAGTACACGCATAATATTAAAGTACACGCATATTTTATTTTAAAATATCACGTGTATTTTATTATATGATGCGTGTACTTTGCCTAATGAGTTAAAAGTACACGCATAATATTAAAGTACACGTAACTTGTATTGGTTCATTTCACGTGTATTTTAAAATATGATGCGTGTACTTTGATAATCTAGGTAATTATGTACAACTAATACAATGTACACGCATTATATAATGCACGTGTACAAGTGTATAATATAAGTACAAGTAACATTACTAATTAAGTTTAGGCACTAACCAATTTTTTTGCATCATCGAAGAATGTTGTGTTCTTTTCCGTGTCATTCGGTCGGAGGGGATCCATGTGGACCACTTTATTTTCTTTAGTGTATATCACAAATAATGTGAAATGTCCTATACTATGTCTAAGTACAACGAACAAATTATTACAACTGCCAAAGTATTCAAATAAATCCTTGTATAATTCCCCTTTCTTATTGACTCCGTTTGTTCTACAAGCTTCAATCTGAATAAAAATTAGAGACATAGTGTTAATAAAAAAAACTGAAATTTTGTTTATCAAAACTTTCGTTTTATTTGTACTTACCTAACAATAATCAGAAAAAGTGTGGGAGTAGGAGAGACCTTCCTCTGACAATTTTAATCTCAATACTTCGCAAAAGGCAAGTATTATCTGTTTCACACAATATAAAATGGTGAGGAAATAATAATGTTGAAATTTAATGGATGTCTAATATTTGGACTACATACTTGGCTTGAAATTTCTTGATTTTTGAGGACTTCAAGTAAATCTTCCCATGGGACATACGAAACCATCCCTTGGAAAATAAACTCCCTGCATTTTATATAATCAATAAGAATTGTATAATAATAATAACCTTATTCTTTTTCACCAAAAAAAATATAAATTAGCGAAGTGATAAATCATAAAACAACAAACTTTACCCTGGCTCAGCAATTTTAATAAACTCTTCAATCTTTTTCTTCGAAGCTTCATCGAGATATTTATATGCTTCGATTGCTTCAAGCTTGACGCGAGTTTCCCTCATTTTTTCAGCTATTGTTGTAGGGCCTTTTCTAAGCTTTGACTCTTTTAGTTTCTTAATTGGATCAAGCTTTTCTGTTTCGCCGTCAGCTTTTCTTTTCTTCTGACCTCTAGTAAGAGGTCCTTTGCTTTTGGATATTTTGGGGCTGCCCTCAACTTTCTTTGAGGCTACTTCAATCTTTAAACTCGAAATTTCGTCAAGGAGTTGTTTATTAATGTTTTCCTGATATATTTAACAAGGAATGTTGGATTGTAAGCATTTTTTGAACAATGATTGATTTTCTCTTACGTGTATTTTATATAATACACGCGTGTATTATATAAAAGTGCGTGTATTTTATAAAGTACACGCGTGTATTTTATAAAGTACACGCGTGTATTATAAAATACGTGTACTTTATAAAATTTATAATATACATAAAATTTATAATAAAATTAAGAAAGTGTAGCGTGTAATAAATATCTATTGTATTTTATAGATACCTGGTCAGTTTTTTTCAATTCTGATTCTTCAAGCATTTTCTTCAACTCCGAAATTTCGTCATTAAGGATTTTATTATTGTTTTCCTGTAATACAAAAAAAAATGTTACATTTTAAACAATGCATTATTTTTAATAAAATAATGCATGTACTCTTCATTATATCTAATATCAAATAAAACTGCATTAAAATACTATGAAATAAAACTGCGTGTACTTTGAGAAAACTGCGTGTATTTTAAACGTGTACGTTAGGAAAACTGTGTGTACTTTAGGAAAACTGCGTGTACTCTGCATTCAAAAGTACCTGTTGAGTTCTTTTCCACTCTGACTCCTCAAGATTCTGCCTCAAAGTTATCTTTTCTAAGTCAGCATCTTTCCATTGTTGCAATGTATCATCATACTTTCTTTTTAGATCTTCATTAGTCAGAGACAGATATCCATTCTTTTGTTCCAAAATTCGTGTTGATTCTGCCTGTTTTTTCAATGATTCATCTAATTCTTTAATTCTATCTGAGTCACTCATTGTGACTTGATCAAGCTTTTCTTTTAAAGAATTGTTTAACTCAACTAGTTGGGCATTTTCTACCTCCAACTTATTTAATAACTCTTTTTCCTTCAAAAGGTTGGAATTATCCACCTTTAAGTTCTTCATTTCCTCATGGGCTTCAAAAAGTGAATCATGATCTACCTGCAACTGTACATTCAAAATGGCACTCTCCACTTCCTAAGAGGTCACCTTCTCAAGTGCAACATTAATGTCTTCAGCTGCTTTAGATAGTTGGTTATTTTTTTCCAACAATTCCCTTTTCAAAACAACAATTTTTTCCTCCAAATTAACCTTTGGTTGATCTTTTCCCTTCTTTTTCTTTGGAGTCACAATGTTTTTAAGGGGAATATTCCAACCATGTGAAAACTCATTGTCATCAATATCTTCAGCAACATTGTTTGATGATGAATCAGCATGTATAGGACTTTCTGTAGACATGTTCAAAGAGTAACTTGGCCCTTCAAACTAAGATTCCTTTCGTACAGGACAGTCCTTAGAAGCTAGTTTACTTGTAGCCTGTTTCAAAGTTGTTGTTGCGATGTCATTCTTCACAAACCATTGTTTCAAAGACGACAACCTTTAGGAATTTTGGAGTATTTTCTTTATATTCTTCAACATGAGAAATGATTTCAAATTTCTCACATGCCCAATACTGAGATCATACAAAAAACAAAATGAATTTAATACGTGTACTTTCTAAAGTACATTTATAATATTGACAGAAGATATAACAAGAGTATTTTGAGAGTACACTGGTTATATTTACAAAACATAGTACACGTGTACTTTGTAAAATACAAGTGTCTTTCATATGATATAAGACGTGTATTTTCAAAATACAATTGATATTTAACGTGTATTTTCAAAATAAACGTGATATAAGACGTGTATTTTGAAAATACACGTTAAATATCAATTGTATTTTGAAAGAACAAGAGAAAATATCACATGTATTTTGAAAATACACGTAATATTTTGAAAGTACAGGTAAGTATTGGTATGTAAATTTTGAAATATCAGGAATATCAAGTGTATTTTAAAATACATGTGAAAATAAACGTGTACTTTCAAAATACACGTTTATTTTCACGTGTATTTTGAAAGTACACGTTTATTTTCAAAATACACGTGAAAAATTCACGTGTATTTCGAAAGTACACGTGAGTATTGCTATGTAAATTTTGAAATATCAAAATTTTTTTTTGCTCACCAGTAGGAAAATGACACATCCAGTAACTGTGCTAGGTTTTGAACTTGCTGATTTGTCAAGTGAATTTATAAGAAACTCTTGCACAGCAGATGCCCAATCATATTTATTCATTTCCTCAATATTTTCAATGTATTTCATCCAAAATTCTCCAAGGGTGAAGTTTGAGTTGGAGAAAAATAACGTGTTCAAGAAGTGGAGACACACAATTTTAACAAAATCAACAATTCCTTCATCTATCTCCAATTCAACTGATTTTTTCAAACCATTCAAAATTTCGGACTTTCCTATTCTTTTTTAGAAGTATCGTGCTTGTAATCCAGATTTTTGAGCAGTATTCGGTCGCTTTTTCAGTTCTATTGATATTAAACCCTCAACCAGGATATGCCAAATATTTCACTTATATCTATTGGCATTATTGGAATACTACTCTTCATACGGAAACTTTTGGTTTTCGTATTGTACAGCTCGATAATTGACAAAATATTTTTATCCGTCTTCTTGTGGTCCACTTCTACTACTTTCTCACTGTAGTAGGCATTGAAAAGCTCCCAAAATGGAGTCTTCTTAAGAAGTTCAATATGGCTATTGTTTATTTTATCTTTAATCTGATGCAAATCATGGAGAAAGCTAATAATATTTGACCGATATTGGTCATTCTTCTTTGCAGGACGTTTAGCTTTCAATGCCACCCTAGAACTTGAACTGGATGAAGAACTATCATCAGAATTGCTCTTTTTTTGTTTCTTTCCTCTTCTTGCCTTCATCTTCATCCCCATTATATTGATCTATGAACAAAATTTAAATTATTAACCTAGAATGATATGTACAAAAAATAAATAAATGCGAATTAGAATAAAACATAGACTAAAACAATAAAATACAAGCATATTTAACAAAAGTACATGCAATATTCTCACAAATAATTTATACAAGTCTCATCAAAATACATGCTAAAGGCGATAATATATATCGTCAGTTTCATGGTAATACCTAACAGAGGTTGTTCGACAAGTCAAAAACCAAGATTCTCTACTCCTAACATATTCAGTAAAGAAGTGATACAATAGCTGAATGCTAAAAGCTCCAACATTATCAAAACCCCTTAAGCAATACTGCTCAATTCCTTTAGCTAAATCCTTCGCTTTGGATTCAGTTACTTGAAGCTGTTGCACATCAAAAGTGCAGTAAATGTCTTCATAGTAGTAGTAGAAACCAAGTAACCTTTTAGCTCTATCATTGATGTGAAGGAAAAAATGAATTTCGTCATCATTAGTACTGTTGATGTAAAAAATTAGATCGCTCTAATTATTCAATCATAGATAAATAAATAAGACAAAGAATTTTAAAGTGGCTTAGCCTTATATGAATGGCCTACGTCCACTGTTATGTTATTGCTGAGTGTTTTGGGAATTCTTGATTACAAGTTCTCTCAAGAAATTCCGGTCCCCTTGAATGAGGGTGATACAATGTATTTATAGCCCTGAGGCTCACATCTGAAAGGGTGATACATTAAATGATATACATATAAAAGGGTAATACATTTAATGCCCTTTAAGCGTGTGCATCAAATGATAAGCATTCAATGAATAATTGAACTGTTGGTTATCTGGCAATCAATGCTGTGGCCGAGATGCAGCTCGGACCGCCTTAGTTGCTTGTCGTTCAGGAGTTCCTCAGAGAACTGGAATTCCTCAGAGCGATGGAGTTCCTCGGACAATCCTTGTTGCTCGGAACGAACATGACTTGGTCGGGGAAATGAACTTCCTCATTGCTATTGTGCCACGTGTCTTCTTATTATTCGTCTATATCAGCATATTAATTTTGGTATCAACAGAAGCCCCCAATGTTTCATATTTCGAACTTTGAGGAGTATGGAACATTCTTTCTCGGTATATGGCAATATTAAATGACTTTCCTGGTTTTTAGGAACATTTCTCCGTATTTGAATTTCCATCCAAATTCGCAGAATCCGCCTTTTTGCATTTTTATAAGCGCTTCGATGTTCGTGCACTTTTTGTCCTCTTAGCTGCCGGTAGCGTAATAATTTCCTTTTTGTAATCATTTCTTTCGTCATTTCCCAAGGTAAAGTATTTAAGCTTCATAGACAATATCACCATCTTCTACCTTTTCCAATTTCTGCTTTCGAGTTTTCCATAGTCTTTCTCTCTCTTGTGCCTTCGTCCTTTTCTTCGTTCGTTGTCAACGGATCTCCCTTTTTCCTATAAGATCTTCTTCCTTCTTCTTCATTTATTTTATTCACCATGGTTTATGTTATTGAATCTATTGACAAATTTCGTTCTGATTTCTCTATTCCGTCTTGGGTAACTTTGGAGGATCTTTCTGAGCCTTCAAATTACTTTCGTTTGGCTGAGGGACATTGGTTCCCCGGCCTTTTTATTACTGAATGTGGATTTTCTTTTCCACCAAACCCTTTATGCTTAGAGTTCTGTCAATACTTCGATGTTGTTCCTGCAAAAATAGCCCCCAACACATGGAGAATAGTTAATGGGGTGCATAGGTTAAATCAAACTCATGGAACTCGCATAGGAATTCCTGAGATTATGTATTGTTATAGATGGGCTGTCTTAGATAATGTTTTATTATTTAAAAACTAAATTTTTGAATAGGGCTTTAGTAGTCAACCTCCCTGATGCCAACAGGGATTATTTTGAACATGGGGTAGTTATCAAAAATTGGCAACATGCCCCTTTGGTTGGAGACGAAGTATATGAAGGTCCCAAATGCCCTCCATATGGCAATGGGATAGGTTATTTTCATTTTATTTTATTTCTGAAATTATGATTTCATTATATTTGAATAATTGCGTGATTGACATTTCAATATGTATTTGTTTGCAGTTGATAGCAAAAGAAAAACTCCAAAAGAATCAGAAGTAAATATCAAGCATTTGAAACATATCCGGAGTTTGCATCAGAAAGTTGCATACGAGCACATCAGGTCTGCTTCATACTTGTTGCAGTATAGGAGATATACATCATCATTTACTGCTCGTCATGTGGTCAGCATTAGTAAACCAGTGCCAGTTTCTGAGGATTCTTCACCAGACTCTCATATTCCTTTAAGTCAGAAGATGGGCAAAAAAAGAGTTCTTGCTATCTTCGAGGAGACTTCCTCTGCTGGAGATGGAAAAAGAAACAAGAATGATGTCCCAAAGGGGACAAAGAAAGTGGATGCTTCCCCTTCTGTTGCTTCCCAGAAGGCTGCCGAGAAGCCCCAGTGGCGCCTAGTAAGAAGGATGCACCTGTGGAAGTGATCACCATTTCCCCAACCAAGAGATCTTCCTTGGTTGAGACTGTTGAATTGGCATCGAGGAGACTGAAGAAATCCTCCTCGATCAGTGTTTCTGAAATCATTCCCCAGCTTCAAGCTAGTGGAGCTGGTGTTCCAACCATTATTCCCCCGAGTTCTGCAATGAGCTCGGTAAAGACTTGGACCATTCCTGAAGTCCAAGGAATTGAAGAAAACATGTCTAGGGATATGATGACATCCCTACCTACTCGTCACATCGCTTCAGTAAGTTTATCTTATCTTGAATTTTTCTTTCTTTATATCAATACAAGTATCTCGGCACTGACTTATCATTACTTTCCTTTTCAGCTGGTGAGTTGCTTTAACACCATAGGGAAGAAAGATGAAGCAATCAAGGCTTCTAGCTCCTCGTCTGGAGTAGAGGATGATTTACAGGGCTTGGCCCAATCTTTGAAGGATTCCCATCAAAAATATGACGAGGATATGGGTGAATGGAAGAAGAAATTGGCTGCATCTGAGGCAGAGAAGGAGCAGTTCGGAAATAAGGTGAAAGACTTGAAGAGAGAGAATATAACATATGCCGAGAAGCTCACAAGCTTTGGGGAGCTTGAAAATAAATTGAAATCGGCCGAGGAAGAGCTGACCCTTCTGCGAGAAGTCAATCGCCAGAAGGAGGAGGTGGAGGCCAAGTTGAAAGCCTCTGAGGATCTTCTATCCGAGAAGCTCTCCTCAGAGAAAATGAAAAGAAAGATGGCTGTGAAAAAATCCTTTCGTACTGGTTGGGATAAAGGATGGGACAGGGGAGTAGCAGCGATGATGACCCAGGTGCAGTATGGGAGTTTGAAATACTTTCGGGATGGTTGGGTTGCTGCCCTGCAAGAGTTGAAGGTCAGCGAGGACTCTGAACTATTTTAACAACATCTTCCTGGACCCCCTCCTAGAATTGAAGATAAGGAAGAAGACGAAGCTGTATCTGAGGAGTTTTCAATGACAGTGGGGGATCAAGTCCTTGCCTCCCAACCTACCGAGGAGATTTCATCTTTGCCTTCTCCTCCTGAACAAGTCCCCATTTCTTCCAACCAACTCATTATTCCCACCGAGCAACCAAGATCCTCGTCCCAGCCTCCCGAGAAAGTCTTGGGAGACAAGGAAAAGGTGTGAAGTTATTCGGTATTTTCTTTTCTGTTTTTCTTTTACTTGTACTTATGTATTCTGAACGCTGTACTCCCTTTGATGATGTAATAAAATTACCTTTTTTGTTCTTCTACATTGTTGATGCTCTGTCTGATTCTTTTATTAACTATGGCCTTCTCTTCTTTACTAGTTTATGGCTAGAATGGAATTGCTGTCTGACAATGATACAAAACTGATGCAGCAATGCCATGAATATTTTAAGGTTGGTCACACAGAATTAAGTGCATCAGAAGTTGCCGACATCCTTGGCCATGATGCTTCAGAGAAGGCAGTGGAGGCATATCAATACTTGAAATGTATTCTTGACCGAGCTGTGGCCAATAATGTGGCGTAGTACGAAATGATCGAGGAGCTTCAATGTACCATAAAAGATCTCCAGAATCAGTACAAGGAATCAACTGCCCTGTTGCATGAGGGGTATGAGAAGAAGTATCAACAGCTTTCTGTCGAGAAGGGCTACGACAAACTCCTGGCTGGGTACGATGTCAGGGAGAGAACCCTAAAGGGTGAAGTTGAAGCTTGTAGACAGATTTCCGAGCTTCTAGAGCAAGAAAATAACAATTTGCAGAAAGAGCTTGCACAGTATAAGTCTGCAGCCTCTTCTTCAACAGCTGTAATCCCAGTGACTGACGAGGGATTTTCATTTCTAGAGATTAAAAATGCCAAATTAAGGCAAGAGTTGGACATCTTGAGAAGGCCTGGTACTTCTACTGTTACTCGGGGACGAGGAAGAGGTTCTCGTGGACGAGGAAGAGTTGCACAGAATGTTGCCGAGGAACAAAGTACTCCACCTGCTCGAGGTCGATCAAGAATTCTTCATCGTATGGTTGATGAAGCTCATACTCAATCAGCGTTGGAAAACCAAGCATTACAATTGATGGAAAATGATCAAGCCTTGTCTGAACTGTCCAAGAAAGTTAGAGAATTGGAACTACAAATCTCTACAAAGTAATCAGCGTTGGAGACTAACAAACTTTTCATCCAGAGTCTTCATGAGAAGCTTGAGAGGTTAACATTTCAATTCCATAAACAGCCCAGGGAATTTTGGATGGCTGGATACAACGAGGCACTATTCCATTTAGATGCTTGTATCCAGAATGCCAATAATGAGGGCTACAAACAAGGCTGGCTGAATGCCTTATGTGTGTTGAAACTCGAGCAGGGACACTATCTGTGGGACTACTATGAGCCCGGATTGCTTGACTTGCCTGTGCCATCGTTCAATTTGGACATGGAATGGATCCCAGCTCGTGCCATTCCTCAGAGCTTAATTGCAAAGTATCTCGGTGACTATAGTTTGCATTCTCAATCTGAAGTTTCTCATCCCGATCATCTTCTAGATCGTCCTTCTGTGATGAATGTTAGAATGCTAAAGGATTTGAACTTCATTAACTCTCCTCAAACTTTAAATGATCCGCCTGCTGGCGAGGAACCTATTTCAAAAGCTGCGCGGAAAAAACTAATAGAATAGGAATTTTTGATGTAACAGTTAGTACACATATGTAACTTGTAATTTGTTTTGAATTTTAATGAAAGACTTTCATTTTCTGTTTGCAAATCTGTATTGCTATTGTCTTGTGCTTGTCAAACATTTTATATTTATGCTTGCATAACAATATTGTGTGGTTCATCGACCAACTTAATAATAAAAAGTTACAAGTATCAGAAATGTTGCTCGATCACTTAATAATAAAGTAATGAGTATAAAAATGTTTAAAAATTTTCCAACCAACCAAGGTTGTTAAATTATGCTTGTCGACCAACTATGGTTAGTGAGAGTTTATCCCCGACTAATCATACTTGGTAAATTTTTGTCTTTAAAATGTGTCCGACCAACCAAGGTCGATAACTTCTCCTCGTCGACCAACTACAGTTAGTGGGTTTTTATCCCCGACCAACTACACTTGATTCAGTTTGGAATATTTTGTTCTTCGAGGAACTTATTGTATTTTCTGTAATAATCTTACCTCCCGACCAGCATTGTTGTTCTGAATGTCCACTTGCCCTTTTACCAAAATTGGTCTGAGCCAGTGTCAGCCTCCTAATCAAAGGAGTATTGTTTGTTCTCGTCCTTTTACCAACCGGAGTTGGTCTGGGTTCGAACTATCAGGTTCTTTCGAACTATCGTGTTCTCGCTCTTTTACCAACCGGAGTTGGTCTGAGTTCAAACTATCATGTCCACTAACTCTTTTACCAACCAGAGTTGGTCTGAGCTAATGTACGTCTCCTAACTAAAGGAGTATAGTATAGTTTGTTCTCGCCCTTTTACCAACCGAAGTTGATCTGGGTTTGAACTATCGGTGTTGCTGAGCAAGCGTAGTGTAGTGTTGCACACTAATATTCCCCAAAAAACTTTCAATAAAAGAAAGAAGATGGTGAAACATCATTGTTTTATTCATATTGATGGAACTGGTTTACATTTTACATCACTGATAATACTTGCATAGGTGTTCAGCATTCCATGTATTCTTAAATTCTTCTCCTTCTAAAGTTGCTATACGGTAAGTTCCTGGTCGAACAACTTCTGTAACTCGGTAAGGTCCATGCCAGTTTGCATCCAGTTTATTGTGCTTCTGAATGACCTTCTTTAGCACGTAATCTCCTTCTTTTAAGTCGCATTTCTTCACCCTCTTGTTGTAGAACAGAGTTGTTCGTTGTTGGTATGCAGCATTCCTAATGGATGCCTCTTCTCTAACCTCCTCGAGCATATCCAAATCCAATCTTATCATTAAGTCGCTGACTGGGGAATTGAAATTCAGCACTCTATGTGTTGGAAGACCCAACTCGGCAGGTATTACAGCCTCACTTCCAAATGCCAGCATATATGGTGATTCGCCAGTTGCTGCTCGGGGAGTTATTCGGTAAGCCCACAATACTGACTGTAGCTCATTGATCCAATTAGCTTTAGCCTCACTTAGCCTCTTCTTCAAACCATTTAGTATTGTTCTGTTCATCACTTCAGTCTATCCATTGCTTTGAGGATGGCCATGCGCTGAATGAACCTTCAAAATGTTAGATTGATGACAATAGGCAGTAAACTCCTCGTTATCAAATTGTGTTCCATGGTCTGTGATGAAGGCATGAGGGAGACCATATAGGCAGATGATGTTCTTCCAAACAAACTGGTACACCTTCTCGTATGTCATATCAATAAGTGGCTCAGCTTCTACCCACTTGGTAAAATAATCTACAGCAACGACGAGGTACTTGAACCTTCCTCGGGTCGTCGGCAGTGGTCCAACCAAATCAATCCCCCACATGGAAAATGGCCAAGGGGAAGTGATGGGTGTTAACAATGATTGTGGAGTTCTTTGGATGGAGGAAAAACGTTGGCACTTGTCACATTTCTTGGCATAGGCTATACAATCAGCCCTCATCGTCGGCCAGTAGTATCCTTACGTCATCACCCTTTGCAAAAGTGTCCGACCTGCTACATGAGCTCCACATGACCCTTCATGGATCTCTTCAATCAATTCTTTCACCTCAGAGGGATGTACACATCTCTGCAAACCTGCCATAATTCCTCGTCTATACAAAACACCATTAGTTAGTACATACCGAGCAGCTTTAAACTTCAATTTCTTGGCAGCGAGCTTGTCCTCCGGTAACTCTCCCTCCTCAATATATGCCCTGATGGGATCTATCCAAGATGGTCCTAAATCAAGGGTAATAATATTCATCGTCAGGTCTTCATCTATGCTCCGACTTTCTAGTACTTCAATTGGTATCATTCTTTGCAGCTCGGTACGAGTAGCTGATGCTAGTCGTGCTAGTGCGTCTACTTGTGCATTTTCCATTCTTGATATTCTGATCAACTGAATGGCATCAAATTCTGCCAACAACTCCATCACCTTGGCATGATACTTGACCATTAATTCTCCTTTAACTGCATATGTTCCCATCATGTGATTCACAATTAATTGAGAATCACTGAATACCATTACCTGTTGCGCTTCCATAATCTTTGCTAAATTAAGACCTGCTATCATGGCTTCATATTCAGCCTCATTATTGGAGGCTTTGAATTGGAATCGCAGAGCATATTCTATGTCAATCTCGTCTGGGGTGTTCAAAACAATCCCTGCTCCACAACCCGTTGTGCAAGATGACCCATTTACATACAATCTCCATGTAGGTAACTCGTCTTCAAATTTCTTATCTGACAGAGTTCCTCGGTGAAATATCTACTGTTTCCTTTCATCCTCCCCTGGTATTTTTCGCTCTTGGTCGACCATCTCTTCTCATCCTTTTACCAACCGGAGTTGGTCTGGGTTTGAATTTGATGATCTTTCTACATCCACATGTCCTTTTACCAATCGGAGTTGGTCTGAACTTATGTCTGTTGATCCTGTAACATCCATAGGTTAGTCAGCGAGTAACTTTTATTCCTCGGGGGTATCAGGGTATGTAAACTCTGCTATAAAGTCTGCTACAGCCTGCCCTTTTATTGATGATCTGGGTTCATACACAATATCATATTCACCGAGCTCTATTGCCCAGTACATCAGTCTCCCTGACTTTTCTGGCTTATGAAGGGCTTGTCGTAATGGCATGTCGGTATACACGACAATGATATGGGCCTAGAAATATGGCCTCATTCTTCTACTTGCTTCAATTAATGCCAATGCCAATTTTTCCAGCTTTGGGTACCTGATCTCTGCACCTCGGAAAGCCTTACTTGTGTAATAAATTGGTTTCTGGACTCCATTCTCCATTCTGATCAATGCCGAGCTGACTGCATTCTCTGATACTGCCAGGTACAAGTACAACTTTTCTCCCATTATTGGTCTGTACAACAGTGGAGGTGCTCCCAGATATTTCTTCAAGTCTTGAAAGGCTTTTTCACATTCATCATTCCACTCGAAAGTTTTTCAGAGTGTTTTGAAGAATGAAAGGCATCTGTCAGTTGCTCGAGATACAAATCTGTTGAGCGCTGCAACTCGTCCTGTAAGACTCTGTACTTCTTTCTTCATCGTTGGAGATCGCAGCCCTAAAAGAGCTTTGATCTTTTCTGGATTCGCCTCAATGCCTCGCTGGTTGATGATGTATCCAAGGAACATTCCTTCTCGTACTCCAAATGTGAACTTCATCGGGTTGAGTTTCATTTGATACTTATCCAGTTGATCAAAGGTCTAACCTAAGTCAACTAGATGATCAACAGCTTTCTTGCTCTTTGTCAGCATATCATCGACATAGACTTCCATATTGCAACTGATTTGTTCGGCAAAAACCTTGTTCATCAGCCGCTGGTATGTCGCTCCTGCATTTTTCAAACCAAAAGGCATAACAGTATAACAATAAGTTCCCCTAGGGGTAATAAAAGAAGTACTTTCCCTTTCTTCAGGTTTTATTTTGATCTTGTTGTAGCCAGAGTAAGCGTCCATGAAGCTGAGCAGCTCGTGTCCTGAGGTAGCATCCACTAGTTGATCAATTCTGGGCAATGGAAAGTGATCCTTTGGGCATGCCTTGTTGAGATCGGTGAAATCAACACACATTCTCCGTTTATTGTTTTTCTTCTATACCATCACCACATTTGCTAACCAGTCTGGATACTTCACATCTTCAATGAATTGAGCTTTGTGGAGCTTCTCGACCTCCTCTTGTATAGCTTGATTCTTCTCAGGACTAAATACTCTTCTTCTCTGCTTTACAGGGTTGATCTCCTTATTCACATTGAGCTCATGACATAAGAAGTTTGGATCTATTCCTGGCATGTCTTCATGACTCCATGCAAAAGTTTTCTTCCTGTTTCTCAAGAAAGTTATCAACTCCTGTTTTATTGAAACATCCAACGTCGAACCTATCTGGGTTATTCGTTCAAGGTGCTCGTCGTCCAGAATAACATTTTCTGTAGATTCCACCACCTGTCCTTTTACAAGTTGGGATTCATCTCTGGGATCAATTGTTTCAATTTCTATACCTCCTCCACCTGGTAGGTAGTAGTCTTTTTCCTTGACTCTTCAAGCTCCTCTTGCTCGACAGATGAATAATAGCATTCCCGAGCTACTTTTTGATCACCTTTCACAACACCTACTCCAAAATTTGTTGGGAATTTTAAGCACTGATGTACTGTAGATGGAACTGCTTCGAACTTCTTCAAACTAACTCTTCCCATGATGATGTTGTAAGCTGACTGCACGTTCTTATCCATCACAAATAAGTGTATTCTTTCTGTTCGACAAGCTAGCCAAGTTCCAATGAATATATCCAACTTGATCGTCCCAAGTGGAAAAACTTTATCACCAGTAAAACCCAGAAGAGGTCTGTCATAAGGTTCCAATTGAGATAATTTTAAATTCAAACTGTCAAAGCATGAGTAGTACATGATGTCCGCCAAACTACCATTATCTACCAGAACCCTTGAAATCATTACTTCTTTCATCCTCATTTTGATCACCAAAGGGTCGTCGTGAGGGTAAAGAACACCTGCAAGGTCATTTTTTGAAAAACCAATGACCAGCTTCTCTTTGTTTACCTTCCTCGGGCGATCCTCCTCAGCCAAATTTATTCGCTGAATGTACGAGCAATCTTGAACTTCTCCGAGGTAAGCTTTTCTTTCTGCAGTAAGGTTTCCTCCTCCTGTATCTCCTCCTATAATGACATTACAATCAAATGACCCAAAATGTATTGAAAATACCTCTCGTTCTGGCTGCCTTGGCTTCTTGGGAAGATCGGGGTCATCATCTGGATCATCTTCATGGTTTCTCTTCTTTTTCTCCTCTGTTCGACGAGGAGATCTGGACCGCTCTCTAGTTCGATCATTGGTTCTTCTTTCACCTCCCCGATCAACATACTTTGCTAGCTTTCCTCTTCGGATGAGTGTTTCAATCTCGTTTTGAAGAGCTATGCAATTTTTGGTTATATGGCCATGATCCTTATGGAACTCGCAGTACTTCTCCCTATTCCTCGTATCAGGGTCTGACCTCAGTTTCTTTGGCCACTTTATTTCCTCATTATTCTTGATTTCTTCCAAGACATGATTAATACCCATTTTCAAAGGAGTATAATTATCGAATTTCTTCAGGACTTCCCATGACGACCTGTTATTCTTGGAGTGTTTGTCACCGCTATTACCCTTATGCTCTTTCTTCTTAGATTTGTCGACTTCCACCTTAGTTTCTTTATCCATATTCTTCTTCGTAGCCATAGCCTCCTCGGTATTAATGATTTTGGCCGATTTTGCCATCAACTCTGACATAGTTGTAGGTGGATCTTTGGCCAAAGTGTAATACAACTTGTTAGGCAACAAGCCACTCATCAAGGCGGTGATTGTTGTCTTTTATTCATAATCTATGACTTCCAGCTTCTCGTTATTGAAACGAGTTATGTAATCTCTAGTACTCTCACCAGATTTTTGTCTAACACTTAACAAGTGTGCTACTAGTTTTTACTGGCTTTGCTCCAAAATAGAAATTGCCAATGAACAACTCGGCCAACTAAAAGAAAGTTGAAATCTTACCCCGAGGAAGATTGTTGTACCATATCTGGGCAGATCAAGTAAGAGTTCCCGAGAATGCTCTGCATCTCATCTCGTCGGGGATGGCATAGATGTCGGCAGCAGCTTGATATTGCTCTATATGAAGAACAGGATCTGTCTTTCCATCATATTTGGGGGTCACCACGGGTGTTTTAAATTTCGACAGTGTAGGAAAATCCACAATGGCCTGTACAAAAGGTGTCCCTTAAACAAAAGTTCGTTGTAGGGGGTTCTTAGCCTTAGCCGTTTCTCCCAATCTATCTTCCAACCGCTGAATGGATCCTTTCCACGCATCATTTCCTTCCTCGGGCCTATTAGTTCAAGCAATTGATTGTTCTGACGTAGCTTCCTGAGATCTATCTCGACGAGCAAATGGTCATGATTATGCTGATCCTTCTCTTAGATCTGATGGTTGTCGAAAACTCCTCGACATGGATTTAGGTGGACTCCTATTCTTCCTAGGGCCTAATCGACTGAAAGGAGATTCCCTGCTCAGTCTTTCCAAGGCACTGGTCCTCTCTGGAGAGAGAGTAACACGTTGCTCAGTATCTGTGGCCCGTATCGATGAAGTTTGCCCAGGTTGATATGAGAAATCATTAGATTCCTCATTACGATACGTCTCCGTACATTTGGATCATGAAGAAGGTAAATAAGTTTTCCTCTGACCACTTCGCTGCACTGATTGTGCAGGTGCAACGCCGTGAAGGGTTTGTATGAGTTACCGCATGGTTTCCTGCATGGCGGTTTGTCCTTGAGCCAAATTCGTCATGATTCCATCCAGATCTGGAGATGCAGAAGGATTTAGAATATTTCTAGCATTTCCAGCGTTTCGATTGCTAGATTCTGGATTATCTGCCATTGATGATGAATGATTTTTGGTGAAAAACGAAAACAACAGTCGTTTCCCACAGACGGCGCCAATCTGTTGATGTAAAAAATTAGATCGCTCTAATTATTCAATCACGGATAAATAAATAAGACAAAGAATTTTAAAGTGGTTCAGCCTTATATGAATGGCCTACGTCCACTGTTATGTTATTGCTGAGTGTTTTGGGAATTCTTGATTACAAGTTCTCTCAAGAAATTCCGGTCCCCTTGAATGAGGGTGATACAATGTATTTATAGCCCCGAGGCTCACATCTGAAAGGGTGATACATTAAATGATATACATATGAAAGGGTAATACATTTAATGCCCTTTAAGCGTGTGCGTCAAATGATAAGCATTCAATGAATAGTTGAACTTTGGTTATCTGGCAATCAATGTTGTGGCCGATATGCAGCTCGGACCGCCTTAGTTGCTTGTCGTTCAGGAGTTCCTCAGAGAATTGGAATTCCTCGGAGCGCTGGAGTTCCTCGGACAATCCTTGTTGCTCGGAACGAACATGACTTGGTCGAGGAAATGAACTTCCTCGTTGCTATTGTGCCACGTGTCTTCTTATTATTCGTCTATATCAGCATATTAATTTTGGTATCAACAAGTACTATTCACTGTCAATGTGAAATATTTTGTATTGTTAAGATCTTCGAACGTGCAAGCAGCAGTTTTGTAGTTGAACATGCTTGATCATACGATTCCTAAACAATAACACAACAATACAAAATAGTACACTCATAATACACATTAGTATATGGACATTGGATTGAACAAATTGAATTTCAATGTGCGTGTACTTTCGGAATTTTTTGCGTGTACTTTCAACAAAATACACGCAAAAAATGATTAAAGTACACGCAATAAAACTAATTATTACCTAATAACATATCATTCAAATGCAACTGGCTATTGGACAAAAAACACTCCTCAATATTAACAAAACAATAATACTTCCTAAAAACTCATGGAATATCATTAAAATGCCGCTGGCGCGGACCAAAATAACATAGGATTGATCAAATATGGATTTGAAATTAATATTTTATAGAGTACACGTATAAAACATAAAAGTACACGCATAATGAATTGAGAAATACAATTTCAATGTGCGTGTACTCTGTGTATTTTGCGTGTACTTTTGAAAAGTACACGCAAAATACATAGAGTACACGCAACACAGGGCTTGTACATGTACATATTCTATAGAGTACACGTATAAAACATAAAAGTAAATGCATAATGAATTAAGTAATTCATTTTCAATGTGCGTGTACTCTGTTTATTTTGCGTGTACTTTTGAAAAGTAGACGTAAAATACACAGAGTACACGCAACACAGGGCTTGTAGATGTACATATTCCAATCATGTATATATTATCCTAGTCCTTGATAAATCCTCAATAAATGATGTATACAAGAGGAAAAGTACAATGATGAAATACATATATCTAACATGGAAAAAGTGTGTTTTGGAATTAAAATGAGGGAAACAAATATATGATGAAATACATATCATGAAAAAGAAGAATGTGATTTCATCAGTCAATATGTCTACAAATTTATACGTACGAGAACACAAAATACACAAGGAAAAAAAGGTGATAATAGAATGTATACATACTTGTTAGTGTTGTTTGGAAGAATTTGATTTGGAATGTAAAATGTAGAACTTCAACGATTAGGGTGTGAAAGAAGAGAGTTAGGGTTTTGATCGAAGAGAGTTAGGGTTTTGATCGAACAAAGTTTCTAGAGCTTCGATAGAATACAGTGTTTTTGGCGCTTCGATTTCTGAATAGTGTGTGTTTGTTTTAATTTCGGGGTATTTATATGTTGGACCTAATCGTTTAAAATTAGTTGGGTCGGGTTTTTTTGTCCAAAATTGCCAGTCCAAGGACTAGACCGTTAAAGCCCCAATTTTATATTGGAGTTATGGATACGTGGCGGAGAGTGTATTTCCTATGCCATCAGGTCTTCAATAACTGCAGTTGTTGATGCCCAAGTATTGCTAGGAGGCTTTCCTGATCTTCCATTACTTTGATGCCCATGATCTTTGAGAACTTCTTTCCGCTATATTCTTGGGATTCCTTAATTAAGTCTCTCCAGCCCACCATCCTTCCACACCATGATTTGATTGATTTGCTCTAGGGGTAAAAACGCAGAGTAGTTTTTTTTCCCATGAGGGTTGAGTTAGTGGAGGTACTACCATCACTTTAAGGCTTTCCACCACCATTTTCGATCTAATCTTGAACTTCCGCGTGTATAATTTCTGAACAATAAAATGGGTTTCCCCATGATTTCGCAACACTTCTTTCGGATCTATTCTTTGGATTTTGTGCCCCGTGTACAATGATAATTAAAACATAATATTAGTCTAATGTTGGGTCAACTAAAATTGAATTCATCCCTTCCCAGTTCATTTAGAGCTCTTAAATGTTTGGAAACCCCCGTAGTTGAACCATTGTAAAAAAGGTACATCTTCGGTAGCGACAGTGAGGAAAAGTTTCCTCAGTTAGAAATTTTATTCCCGATGGGGAAAGAGAGAGATGTTTACGTCTTAGCATGTCACTCTGTATCTTTTCTTTTATTGATACTCGATATCAAGTACTAGGCATAAGGGCTTATTGGAATTGCAAATTTAATAAACTAATGCGTCGTTTGATGCGCCGTGTAAGTGGCTCGGATAGGATATTATAAAAAACAGATTGGATTTCACTACTGTGTTTGGAATAGTTTTGGATAAGAAGACAGGATGGGATATAATAATATAATAATGTGTTTGAAATGCTCTAGATATGATTAATTTGTCTCCAATTTTCCAAGAATACTCTTATTTTGTATTTAATATTTTAAAAAATACAAAAATATATTGTTATCACTTATTTTAACTCAGCATATTTTTTAGTACCGCCATAATCAAGCAAACTAAAATTTAAATTGAAAAATCAATATAGCAACCCAACTATATCACATGCAACAAGAAAGAATCCCGTTACGAATTACGATAAATAATAACCATTTAAACTTCAAACAATACCAACATATAGTCATCCAAATTAGTCTTAAAGATGAAATAAGCAATTACTGAAATTAATCCATCAAAAACATAGGTTTGCATAACAAAGCTTTATTAATTTAAAAACCCTCCTCAAGTAGTTGCGCTACAAACTCCATACGGTCTTCGTTTGACATCGAAAGAAATTTGTTCGCATAATCCGTTCGCTCGACAATTTTTCTGGCTAGATAAACGCAATACTTTGCATTCGGAGTGGAGCATTTTTTTCTATTTCTTCCAACTTTATCTTCATCAAACTTTTCACTAAGTGCTTCAAAATTTTTGTTCGGATGAGTAAAAAAAGTATCTTTCTCAATTTTTTGTTTGGGAACTACTTTTTTTCCTTTCTAAAACTTCCCTATATATATATATATATTGGAAGTTTTAGAATAAAAAAGTAGTTCCCAAACATTAAAAAAAACTATATATTAGATATATTAGATGTGAAGGTTATGTTCCGAAAAAAAAAAGAGCAGTTCCATCCAAAAAACACAGTTCCAGAACAGGTAAAAAAAACTCTACTGGTGAGGTTCAGGTAGCAGGTTTTTTCGGGTAACATATATATATACAAGCGAAATACCCGTGCCTGAAGGCACGACGAAAATTTTCAAAGTACGTAATCGCAAAACGATAAAAAATTCAAAGTTCGTAAATGCAAAGCGGCAAAACTTTCGTTACCCAACAAAACAAAGTGTAATTTTTAAAAAATTATCCATAATCTTTATTGTTTATGAGATTATCCATTATGCGAAAGCCTAAAAGCACGGCGAAAATTTCGAAAGCACGTAATTACAAAACGATTAAAATTTTCGAAGTACATAATTGCAAAACGGCAAAAAAGAGTAATTTATAACAAAGTGTCAGTTTTAAAAAAATTGGACAGAGTCTCCTTTGTTTATTGGACTATCCACCCTTCTCAAGGGATAACGACAAATCCAACAACATAGAAAAAACAAATTCCCCTAACAAAAGATTCAATGTTCCACAATAATTACAACAGTAGAGGTGTTTATTATAATAGTAGAGGTGTTTTATAACAGTAGATACCTCTACAATAATTACAACATGTGGTATTAGTTCAAATAATAGTAACCCATAAGAATATAAACACTAAAAAAGGCCATACCTTATTATTCAAAAAAGGCCGAGACAAATGAGGAATTGATGAAGCAAGTTGAGCGTGGCAATCGAAGTGTATACCCAGACAAATATTACTGCAGATATACCAAAGGGAAAACAACCTAAAGTGAAAATGCAGAAGTATTAAATATGGATATATATGTAAGGTTGATCAAGCTTGGATATGTGCATAAGTAATCATGATAATGGACTTCCTTAAATTTCATAATCCAAATAAGGATTAGACTCGTCTATATTATTGTGAGCAAAGGTAAAATAAAGGTGTGTATGATTATGAGCAAAGGTAAAATAGGAAAATAGAAATGTATCTCAAATTTTCGAAAAATGGGGAATAACATAAAAGTTGGAGTTTGGGGGGGGGGGGGGGGGGGCAATTAAGTAATACCTCGGATTTGACAAATTTTCATCAAAGCAAATGAGACTTCAATGAAATATAAACTTATGTTTGGATTTTGTTAAAGTAACCCAACGCATCCAAATGCGCTCATATCTTCCATATTTCGGGAGAAAAAAAAACGCAGATCAGTAAATAAATTGGACATTTTTATTTATCTTTACAAAAACAAAAGAAAACACAAATCCCATGTATTTGGGGGCATTGTTTAGAATTAGATTACATAAAACGTGATATGTAGGGAATATATGCATATTGTCTAAATTCATCCAAATCGTCTAAATTCATCAAGCAAATTTACATATAAAATGAAAACAAAGTGTCAATTTTAAAAAAAAATGGGCATAGTCTCCTTTTATTATTGGACTATCCACCCTGTTTAAGGGAAAACAACAAATCCAACAATATTAAAAATGTCCCAAATTGGATGTAATCCAATAATATAAAAACATCCACAAACATTATTCATAAAAAAAAACTGTACCTGAATACGTGTTATTTATGCAAAATAACTGCTTAAATGAATTAAGCTTTCACCTGAGATGTATAAAAAAATAATAAGCCAATAACTAAAATACACACCAAATAAATTAAATTAGAGCATATAGCAGAATAATGTTTAGATCCGTGCAAAAAAACACCCAATAACACATAGTCCAACAATTGAAATAAAAATTGTATTTTTTGTTTATTTACAATTGAACCAAAATAATACACACTAAACAATAATAATAAACAATAAACTACAAAAAAAAAATCAGATTCTGAATACCCGTTGCGGATCTGATTCAAAACGATTCAAAATGATATGCGTGTGTGCGTGTGTGGACATTTTTATTTATCTTTACAAAAACAAAAGAAAAAACAAATCCCATGTATTTGGGGGCATTGTTTAGAATTAGATTACATAAAAAGTGATATGTAGGGAATATATGCATATTGTCTAAATTCATCCAAATTGTCTAAATTCATCAAGCAAATTTACATATAAAATGAAAACAAAGTGTCAATTTTAAAAAAAAATGGGCATAGTCTCCTTTTATTATTGGACTATCCACCCTGTTTAAGGGAAAACAACAAATCCAACAATATTAAAAATGTCCCAAATTGGATGTAATCCAATAATATAAAAACATCCACAAACATTATTCATAAAAAAAAACTGTACCTGAATACGTGTTATTTATGCAAAATAACTGCTTAAATGAATTAAGCTTTCACCTGAGATGTATAAAAAAATAATAAGCCAATAACTAAAATACACACCAAATAAATTAAATTAGAGCATATAGCAGAATAATGTTTAGATCCGTGCAAAAAAACACCCAATAACACATAGTCCAACAATTGAAATAAAAATTGTATTTTTTGTTTATTTACAATTGAACCAAAATAATACACACTAAACAATAATAATAAACAATAAACTACAAAAAAAAAATCAGATTCTGAATACCCGTTGCGGATCTGATTCAAAACGATTCAAAATGATATGCGTGTGTGCGTGTGTGGACATTTTTATTTATCTTTACAAAAACAAAAGAAAAAACAAATCCCATGTATTTGGGGGCATTGTTTAGAATTAGATTACATAAAAAGTGATATGTAGGGAATATATGCATATTGTCTAAATTCATCCAAATTGTCTAAATTCATCAAGCAAATTTACATATAAAATGAAAACAAAGTGTCAATTTTTAAAAAAAATTGGGCATAGTCGCCTTTGTTTGTTGGACTATCCACCCTGTTTAAGGGAAAACAACAAATCCAACAATATAAAAAATGTCCCAAATTGGATGTAATCCAATAATATAAAAACATCCACAAACATTATTCATAAAAAAAAAAAACTGTACCTGAATACGTGTTATTTATGCAAAATAAGTGCTTAAATGAATCAAGCTTCCACCTGAGATGTATAAAAAAAATAATAAGCCAATAACTAAAATACACACCAAATAAATTAAATTAGAGCATATAGCAGAATAATGTTTAGATCCGTGCAAAAAAAACACCTAAAACAGAATCAAGCAAAAGTAGATTTACAAAAAAAAAACTAAAACAGAATAATGTTTGGATCTAAAACAAAAAACACCTAAAACAAAAAAAAAACTAAATACCCCAACATAGCATGGGATTTGGATCTTCAAAAAAAAAATTAATCTAAAAAATTCATCAACACAACATGTGTGTGTGTGAGAGAGCTGTGTGTGGGTTCCTGTGCGTGTGAGTGATAGCTGTGCGCGTGTGTGTGTGAGAGCTGTGTGTGTGTGCATGTGTGGGTTCCTGTGCGTGTGTGAGAGCTGTGCATGTGTGTGTCGTGTGCGTGAGTGGGGGAGGGGGGAGGGTGGAGGGGGTAGGGCGGAGGGAGGATGTTTGGACCGGAGAAGGACAGGGTGTGTGCGTGTGTGGGTGTGTGCGTGTGTGAGATGTGTGCGTGAGTGGGGGACGAGGAGAAGGAGGGGGAGGGGGAGGAGGGAGATTACCTGGAGGGGGAGACCGGAGAGGGAGAAATCGGAGAGGGACTGTGAGAGAGAGGGAGAGGTTGCGGCTGATAGAGGGAGAGAATGAAAGAGTCGGGGTAGGGTTTGAGATCGAATGAGTTAGTATCTCATTTTCCACGTCACAATGGGTATAATCCTACGTGGCATAATCTCAAACCCTTAGATTACCTGGAGGGGGAGACCGGAGAGGGAGAAATCGGAGAGGGACTGTGAGAGAGAGGGAGAGGTTGCGGCTGATAGAGGGAGAGAATGAAAGAGTCGGGGTAGGGTTTGAGATCGAATGAGTTAGTATCTCATTTGCCACGTCACAATGGGTATAATCCTACGTGGCACAATCTCATACCCTTAGATTACCTGGAGGGGGAGATCGGAGAGGGAGAAATCGGAGAGGGACTGTGAGAGAGAGGGAGAGGTTGCGGCTGATAGAGGGAGAGAATGAAAGAGTCGGGGTAGGGTTTGAGATCGAATGAGTTAGTATCTCATTTGCCACGTCACAATGGGTATAATCCTACGTGGCACAATCTCAGACCCTTAGATGGCCACAAAAAATTTATTCTCAACCGTAGATTTTTTGGAACAGTAAAACACCCCCCTCTCATATAATATAGATATATATTTTCGTGAAAGACAAGTCAGAGTAAAAAATGAGAAAGGCATACCGGATGGTGGTGATGAAAGATACCCAGTATTATTGTTGTCAATGGAAGAAACATAAGTATATTGATAATGTTGAGAATCCAGAATGTTTTGGTCTCTATAGTTTAATAAGGGCACTCTAGTAAATTTATTTGAACGATTGACACTGGATAATTTTATATCACCTTGGAGGTGGGATTTTTTTATCCCACTCCTTATGGGATACGAAGCTCACTTGTGATAACTTATCTCATCTCTTATACCATCCTAAACTACACCAAACATTGTATAGGATAATTTAATGAGGCCAAAATGTTTTTGTATCAAAGGTGGGGTTTTCTCATCATTATCTTTCTTCATTAAATACCCTTTAGTTTTTTCTGGGATTTTCTTTTCCTTCCTCTTCTTTCACAATCTGGCAAAAATAAATTGAACTATATATATATATATATATATATGAAAAAGGTCTTGAATTTTTAAATAACTATTCAGAACGAGATAATTTGAAGGTTGTGCATTCAAATTTCACGAGAACCTAAGAAATTCACCGAGAGGCATTTCTCAGATATCATTTTTTTGCAGGTACAGGAGTTAGATTAGAACTATGGAGGATGGACGTGCAGAGCCTGTAAGAAGAAAGGAAACATATTGAAACTCTTAATGGAGTCATGGAAGAGCTGCGGACCATGGTTTGATGGTATCATTACTCAGATAGTTTGAATTATATTCTTACTTTTGTAACTCCTATGAGGTAAAAAGATGTCGTTAGTCACGTATACATGTTGTTGGAGGTAATCTCTTATGATGGGGAAATTACCAAATGCATTAGATTTTTAAAAGTAATTGTATTGTAGCCAATTGTACAAATTGCTTTCACATTTGCACATTACCTTAACAAAAGCCAAATTTGCGTAGGCAATGGCCCATCCTTTTTTCCTTCTTATGGTAGAATGGTAGGGATGGTATTAAAGATGAAATTCTTAAACATTTTACCATCCAAAACAGCTTTGTGGTTCACAAAACCAATTATTTTGATGAAGCTAACGGAAGGGACATTTTGACAATGCCCTAGTTTGATCATATGATATTTAGATTTCACTGCAATTTTGTTCAATAATTATGCATCACACTGATTTCATGTAAATCAATACTCATTTCATGTATATCGACACCATTTAATGCAAACCAACTACTATAAACACATATTTTTTTTAAATCTACTGAAATTTTTGCATTATTAAATTCCACGAATATTTTTATTTTTTGATAAATACAAGTTTCATAAATGACCGCCAAGGGTGAGGTACCCGTACACATGAGGTATACAAAAAGGGATGGATCATGAAAGTTTTTACCTTTCGGAGGTAAGCTAATACGCAACCCCCACCGAGGATCCAATTTCATCTCTCTCTCTCTCTCTCTCTCTCTCTCTCTCTCTCTCTCTCTCTCTCTCTCCCCTTCCCCCACCAACTCCCTCCGTCATCCCCAAACCTCCTCACCCCCACTTGGAAGCTAGATCTGATCGGGGAACCCTCCCCTTAATTTTGTTCCAACCCCTAAATAATATAAATTTCTATGAAGTCCATTATGCACATCTTTTGGGCTGTCACCCTTTGCTATTCATTCAGGTCATAGGCAAAATGTAGTAATTTGAACTACGATAACCTAGTCAATAATGAGTACCGGGTGTTCTAGGTATACAATGAAGTGGTACTACAAGGCAATGGGATACTAATACGGACTCATCACACCCTGCCCAATGCGAGAAGTGTTGTTTAAAGGCTTAGGAGTGAGACAATGTCTATGAGGCGAATGGACTTGATCGTAGGACATAATTGTTTGAAATACTTACATTCATCGCTATTGTGGGACTTATGGCTAGTCGTCTGCCTTTTAGTGTGCCATTATTGTGGGCTCCTGACGACTGTCTCCACACCTCTATCTCTTCTTCAAATGACATCCCGAATGTTGTGGCTGCTTTTTCGAAAACGATGAACGTGAAATACCACCAATGTTTAAAAAGTTCTGAGGCGAGGCGAGACTAGGTGAGGCATAAGCTTCGAGGTGTAGTGAGGCTTAAGCCTCATGCAAAAAAAAGAGAAAAAAATATAAAATGATTAATAAATTTACACAAAAATAACCCAATGCATTAAATGATGCAAAATGGTCCATAATCATTCAATCCATCAACCAGTCAAACTTAAAGTTCATCTCTATTACATCATTACCAGGTAAGTTTGAGATTAACATATTGTTCATCACAAAAACATTAAAAAAATGCATCCTCAAGTTTACTACTAATACGTTCCTTGATTTTTCTTTGGGACTCATCTTTTTAAAAGATTTTATTTTTTAAGAAATCCTCCATTTCCTATCTCACATCCGAAGGAACTCTATCACATTCTTGAACATTTTTTTCGTTCCCGCAAGATGATCTTTCATTCGTTTGACACCCCCTTTTATAACCTTATTGCAAAAATTACATTGGATATAGACATATTCTTTCCCATTATCAACCTCCATAACACATTTTCAGTCGGGATCCTTTTTAGACATAATCCAACTAGAAAAAAATAAATAAATTATAAAACTAAGTTATTACAAAAAACCAAGGTTCTAAAAAATGCGGAGCGTGATTGAGGCGTAGAGGCCAAGCCTTAAGCCTTAGAAGCCTAGACAGGCCTAGGCGTAAAAAGGCGTGAAAAGGCGTTTAGGCCTTCTTAATATATTTTAATATTTTTTAACCATAACAAGGCTATTAAAATACAAAAATTGCATAGATCATAAAAATATGTCTGAATATATGCAAATTAAAATACTATTTGATTATTTTGGATGAGATAATGGTCCGATTTGTAAACAAATTCTTTAAAAGGCGACATCGTTTCCCTAAATCATTGTTGTTTTTAGAAAAAAGTGCGCCTTAAGGATTTTACCAAGAATAAGGCGTGAAAATCGGCGAGGCATTTCTCCCAAGCCTTAAGCCTAGGTGGGTTTTTTAGAACAGTGCAAAAAACAGTGGATAAAACATAATTTTTGTAAAAAAAACTACTTTATTAGGAAAAATTAAAAGAATAGAAACCTTTTTAAATTATTTTAACAAATTAGTAGCCCCTTTTAAGTTATTTCAACAAATTAGTAACCTTTTTAAGTTAAAAAACAACTTTTTTAGACAAATAGTGAGTAAAACTCAAATATAGTGAAAAACAGTGAAAAAAATCAAATAACAATTATTTAAAACTAAATATATAATAAAAATATAGTTTCAAACAGTTATTTCAAACAAATTAGTAACAAAAAACAAATTAAGAAGCAAACGATGTCCGAAGTTCTTACCTAGGGCCAGACGAAGGCCGGAATATGAGAAACGATGGTCGAAATGGAAGAAATCAATGCTGGAGTGAACAAATCAACACCGGGATGATCAAATCAAGTCCGGAATGAAGAAACGATGGTCGGATGTAAGGGTTTTTTTTTTGAGTTGGGGCTTACGATAAAATGAGGCGATGTGATATTTTTTTAAGTTAAAGTCTCGGTTTTAAATTTTTACATAACTTAACTTTTTTTTTAATCCCCATCACAGAGGCGTACCCCTCACAGCCACAAGGTACACATCCTAAAGGCGCAATGCCTCACCTAACAAAGGCGGTAGCCTCAACTTTCCCCCATAAGGATTAAGCCCCGAGGCTTATTTCCTCCGCCTCGCCTTTTTAAACATTGAATACGACTACTTTTGAAGTTCCCGTTACGCTATTCTCTTGTAGTTTTATGAAAACCCCGCTTATTAAGATAACGGGTGGTCAACCCTCTACTGAAATAAAACAAGAATCTATTTGGCTCATTCTTAGTATCACTATCGAAAATCTAATTAATTACTAATCACCTAGTATTTTGTGGTGTCAAAAAATATGGGATATGGGGGATGCTCATGTACCACGATGTATGCACAATTATTAATATGAGAGAGACAAAGATTTACGTGGTTCGACCATGAATGGCCTACATCCACGAGGTTGCTGCTACTGTGTTCACAATGGGGGGTGTCCCCTTTATATTGAGTTAGGGATTACATTAGGGTTACAAATATGGATGAGTCCTATCTTCATGGAGTTTGATTCCAATCATATACTGCTCCTCGGTCTTCTAGTTTATCAAGGACTCTAGTCGTCCCTATCTTGTTGGAGCGTTTGTTGCTCGCCATCTTGATCGGGGTGCTCGGCACGTGTAATGCTATTATGTAGGCATATTGTTCCCCCACAATAGCCCCACAGGTCGCAGTTCAGCTAAGTTGATTCTGAGATGAGCTGGGAGCTGGTCCATAATCTCTTTAAACATATGCATTTGTTGATGTGAACTGGACTGGGGTTCTTTGAGCTGTTGTTCAACTTTTAGCCTTCTTTGGTTATTCTTCTTTATAAGTTTTTTGGATGAATAATTGGCTTGAGTTGAGAGATGTTCAGTTGATATGGGAACCGAACTCGAGAGTGTCGAGCTGCCTACACACCCTCATGGGATCAGGTCAAACGTAGTTCATTGTTCAGTTTTATTGCATGGACCAATTCGTGAGGCTTACCACAAGCCTGTTCAGAATTCATTTGTTGAGGCTTTCTCGAGCGTGCATTAAGTTTAGGACATCTCCCTGTATTTTAATCTTGTATGGTCCATTTGTTGAGGCCGACCACAGGCCTATGTGCCGAGCCTTGCTCGAGCATGAACTTAGTCGGGGTATGACCCTGCATTTGGATTTTTATATGGTCCAATTAGGGAGGCTGACCAAAAGCCTATGCGTTGAGCCTTGCTCGAGCATATACCAAGTAGGGGTAAGACCCTACATTAGGTTTTTCATATGGTCCAATTGGAGAGGCCGACCAGAAGCCTATGTGTTGATCCTTGCTCGAGCATGTACCTAGTAGGGGTAAGACCCTGCACTAGGTTTTTCATATAGTCCAATTGGAGAGGCCGACCAGAAGCCTGTGCGTTGAGCCTTGCTCGAGCATGTACCTAGTAGGGGTAAGACCTTGCATTAGGTTTTTCATATGGTCTAATTGGAGAGGCTGACCAGAAGCCTATGTGTCGAGCCTTGCTCGAGCATGTCTTTAGTAGGGGTAAGACCCTGCACTAGGTTTTTTATATGGTCTAATTAGAGAGGCCGACCAAAAACCTATGTGTAGAGCCTTGATTGAGCATGTACATAGTAGGGGTAAGACCCTGCACTAGGTTTTTCATATAGTCCAATTGGAGAGGCCAACCACAGGCCTATGTGTTGAGTCTTACTCGAGCACGTACCTAGTCGGGGTAATACTCTGCATAAGGTTTTTCATATAGTTCAGTTGGAGAGGCAGACCAGAAGCCTATGCATCGAGCCTTTCTCGAGCACGTACCTAGTCAAGGTAAGACTCTGCATTAGGTTTTTCATATGGTCCAATTGGAGAGGCCGACCACAGGCTTATGTGTCGAGTTTTGTTCGATCACGTACCTAGTTGGGGTAAGACCCTGCATTAGGTTTTTCATATTTGATATGTAATCAGTTTGTTTATTATACTTAGGCCTTTCCCGCAAGTCAATGTAATACCAATTTTGTTCACATTTTTCCATTTTTTAATGCCTCGCATGTAAATATCCGCATGTTTTACCTTTTAGGTTGTACCATCACACCTCCTTAGGCCTAAAAGACGATGACAAAAATGCACCTGGTTTAAGCGCCATCCACCCGTTCAGGATTTTAGCCGACCAACATAGTTGGAGACCAACCTGAGTTGGCTTTTTGCCTGGGGATATCCCGTAGGACTTTTATTATTATCGGGGCAACTCGTGAGGCCATTTGTGTTGGGAGATAACAAAGGCCTATGGACTTACTTAATTTAATGGGAACAAGCAATAAGGCTGTTGTAATTAAATCAAGATTAGTCTTTATCGTCATTTGAAAGACTAATTCCGGTGTTAACCATGTTGGCATCCATCCTGAGTTGACCACTTCTATTTTTCTTTAAATGTTGCAGTGAATCTATTCACGTGTCGTCATTACCATGGTACCCCTAATCGGGTTGTGAAGAGAAGACTGCCTGACCATCCATCGAGTTATTTGATATATATAGTCGAGATGATAAGCGTGCCCGATCGTTCCTTATGGCTTTGTTCTATTGAAGAGTGTCACGTTAATCGTTCGTTGAGCTGGATATAATTAAGGATTATCTCGCTCATATAGTTCCATGTAATGTATCATTCCTCGGGGCCCACTTATTCACTGACTATGCATGGTGGTTCCTGGATGCTGTGGAAAACTCCATGTAGCTCGTACATCTGAAGAAATTGATATGAGTTCAAAGCATCTTCATGCATAAATGCATTAATTTGATATGGCTTTCAAGAAACGTCGTTCCTCTGGAGTGGATATCTTAGTGATGATGATGCCCTTTCGATGTCGACAAGCGAATGGGTTTTTCGACGATATTACTGATACATTCAGGGGGTCTAGTTGTTATTATCAACATGTTTTGCTCGTTGACTGTGATCTTGCTTGATATGTGACTTCTTACATGTTGGATTCGTCCTTGTTTGGTAAATGTAGTTGACCGTTGCTCCTCATACAGCTTTATGTGTCATTCGATCTTTGTTATATAGATCGCTCAACTTCTCATTCGTCGTGGTTGAATTAAATAAGAATTGTATTACCCAACTGTCCATTGGAGCTTGAAACGTGATCACATAATGTCGACTATCCTTCGAAGTTGAGGGTCCATCGAGGTAAAATTGCAAAGGACCTAGTAGGTGTTGTGAATGATCCATCCTTGAGCATCTATCGGAGCATTGATAAGATAAATGATGCCTGAATGCATGACGAGGCAAAAATTATAGAGGATCTGGTAGATATTGCGAGTGATTCATGCTCGAACATCCGTCGAGGGCAAAAAGGACCGAGAAAGTATTACGAACGATCCTGCAGCGTTAGTGAAAACTAAATTTCTAAACCATTTATTAGGGTTGAATATCAATAATAAATGTGGCATTGATCATTAATCAATTGTGCCATCCATTTGTCGGGACTGAATATAAGAATTATCCCGATCAACCATTTGTTGGGGATAAAATGTCACGTGTGTGGCAAATATCTTCGGGAGTAAATATATAGAAATATTTTGCCGATCATTTACCGAGATGAACCTTGAATATTCCTGATCATCCTTCACATCAAGAATCATAGAGTCGGGTCATAAATACTAAAATTTAAGAAATATCAACCTCTGAGCATTCGTCAGTTATCATAAATAATATTGCCCGAGTATTTGTTGGGTCCAAAGTGGTGTAAAGTGCTTGACTATTCGTCGGAGCATTAACAAAATAAGTGGTGCCAGGCTGGTTTGCTAGGGCAAAGTTGTATAGGTCCGAGTAGAAATAGAGAGCGATCCGTGCTCAACCATCTATCGGTGCATTAATAAGATTTCCAAGAGCTTAAGATTGTGGCCGAGCATTCGTCGGGACTAAATCTTGTACCTGTGGAAGTTAATGAGTTGCTCGACCATTTGTCGAGGCTAAATCAAATAGAATTTACCATGCAATTCGTTTATTCAGTTAAGGAATATATAATGTGCATATGCTCGAACACGTGTCGAGGAAAAGATTCATAGTATTGAATGAATGACATGAATGATTATTATGATAAAACTCATGAGGATGGTCGCGCCCGAGCATCTGTCGGTGCCATGCTAAGATATTACACCATCGATTCATTGGAATAACCAATAGTATCTAGACGACAATATTGAAAATTAAATAAACGAATAAATGACATGAGTGCTCTATAGGTGCACCCCAATATTTATGTGAGGAAAATAATTGTAATAAAGTCGAATGAAAGATGCAAAATTTATCAAATATATCCAGATGTATGACATAGGAGTTAATTTGGAATTTCTGCGAATAACTCTAAGCAAATACTTGATATTAAGTTGGTTTTAAAAAATTGTTTTCACAGAAAATTTGTGTAGTGACAATTATGAAGTATGTAGTATAGATAGCCCCATGCTAACAAATTTATGATGATAAAAATCGTGAGCATAATTTGTAAGAAAATAAAATATTATGAGACAGAAATGAACGATGGACAAATAAATGTGTGCATCCATTAATAGGGGTTGTGCTAAATATAAGAATTATCCTAACCAGCTATCCACTGGGGATAAAATAAGACTTCGCGGTAGATGTCTTCGGGATTAAATATATAAAAATATTTTGATGATCATCTGCCGAGATGAATGTTGAATGTGCCTGACCATCCTTCAGGTTATGAATCATAGAATCCCAGCTTCAGTCGGAGTAATAATAATTTTGCCCAGGCATTTCATTGGGTCTAAAATGCTATAGTGTGCTCGACTATCCGTCGGAGCATTAATAAAATGAATGGTGCCCAGATAGTCCAACGGGGCAAAGTTATAGAATGCCGAGTAGATAAAGCGAGAAATTCGTGCTCGAGCATCTGTCGAAACATTGATGAGATCTCCAAGGACTTGAGATTCTTGTCGAGCATCCGTCGGGACTGAATCTTGTACCTGTGGAAATTAGTAAATTTCTCAACCACATGTTGAGGCTAAATCAAAATAGAAGTTATCATGAAAATGATATGTTCAACAAAGTATATAATATATGCATTCTCTCGGCCATTTGTCGGGGAAAAAATTCATAGTAGCGTATGAATGTAATAAATGATCCAATGATTTTTATGATAAAAATTCCACTGAGATAACCATGCCCGAGCACCCATCGGGGCTGAGGTAAATAACCAATAACCTCCTTCTGGATAGATTAAATTGTTTTAGTTGAATGACAATATTGAAAATTAAAATGTTCAAATAAAATGACATGAGTGCTATATAATTGTGCCCCACTTATTTAGGTGAACAAAATAATTTGTAATAAGGTCGCATAAAAAAGTGCCAACTAAAATCATTGTAACAAAATCACACGGTCCCTTAAAATAATTTTATTTTTAGTGGGAACCGAGCAATACAAAAATTGGTTAAATATAACTCAAATGTAAGAGGTAGGTTTGACATAGAATTCCTGCAAAAATATTTGGACTTCAAGCAAATATCCAATTATGAATTTTAAAAATATGTTTCCTCATAAAGCCACGCAAGGCTATCAAGGAAGAAGCAAGTAGCAGATGTTAATACAGTAAAAGTGGTGAGAAACAACCAGTGGGTTTCATCATTATCGCACAATGGCCACGAGATGGTGGCGATCAGTGTATTTGTTGTTGTCCTCCAAAGTGCGCACTCCTATAATAAAGTTAAATGGGTCTGGAATCCCAAGCCCTAAAATAATCTTATCCGTTCTCGTCAACGCCTCAGGCGTGCTCGCCGTCGACCAGTGGTTTGGTCTAGTGGCACTGTTCATCGAGCTCATCGCTGTGGCTCTCTACTCATCGAGATCTTCGCTGTGGCGCAGTGGTCATCGACCAGGAAGTGTGGTCGGGCGACGTCATTAACGTGTGGATCATCATGTGTACTGTGGCTCGGTGACTGCGAATGGAGGTCTGGAGACCAGAAAGATATTCTGTAGACCTCATTCTAAGGACCGACGACCTCATTCTAGGTCAGGTGATCTCATTCTAGGGTCTGGAGACAAAGGAAGTTCAGTGCTGCTGCCGGCGTACTCCGTTTGTCGAATGTCGACCAGCTATGGTCCTCGACAGATTTCCATATGGGTTTTCCACCGTAAACGAAAAAACCATCCAGCGTATTCTTGTAAACCTTGAGTTTCTTCGTGGTATAGAATGTGATCCATGTTCTTGATGGTGCTCGACTGATGGTCAACCCCAAATCACAGATCGGGGGTGACGTCAGGG
Source organism: Sambucus nigra (assembly GCA_949130495.1). NCBI lineage: Eukaryota > Viridiplantae > Streptophyta > Magnoliopsida > Dipsacales > Adoxaceae > Sambucus > Sambucus nigra. The sequence continues at coordinate 640,533,595 of OX422216.1, forward strand.
CGCAGCTTGGAAATGACCAAAAGAGATGATCGAAATACCGTTAGTTCCTTCTTAATTTCCTTCTGGTCGTGCTGAATATGTAGAGAAATATGCATAACCCATAGGTTGGTGGAGGGATTTTCTTTGGGTCTGCCATTGATTTTTGTTTTTTGTGCTACCACAAATTTCTTGACATGAGAAAATCTTGTATTCAGCACAAATTGTGGAAATGGAGATCAAAATTGATGAATTATTGGCGTGCCCAGGATCTGTACATCTTTATGAAAACATGTCTTGCTGAAAGAAAATCATCTGATGTACTCGTAAAGATGATGTCAATGATCTGATGAGCAAGGACAAGTTTTCTCTATCTCCCCCATGCCAAAGCAATTATAAATATGGGAGTCTTATGATGCAACCTAAAAAATCGTCGTGTTTGACTAGGAGTTTTTTCCAGGAACTCCAAATATTTAGGGAGTCGTTGAAGACTTCTGATAGTTAAATCCATCATGAATAAACAATGAAAATTGCTTAGAATCAACACCGTTGTGCAGATTTGCAGATAAAGATTGAATATAGAATTTGTAAATACAACTGTACGTAAAATCATGTATGAATGAAATGATATTTGTTCAAAACAAATAATTATATACGAAACATATAACTGCTCGTGCATAGATTAAAAAGGAAAACTTATCTTTTGATTATGTTCATAGCGTAGGTACCATTGTTCTTGAACGTAAACCTAGATCTCTTCTAGCAAGAAAGGGAAGGCCTTTTGTGCCGATTCCCATAGACGACACTAATTGTGGTGTCAAAAAGTCTGGGATATGGGGGGTGCCCATGTACCATGATGTATGCAAAATTATTTATACGAGAGATAAAGATTTACGTGGTTCGACCATGAATGGCCTACGTCCATGGGGCTGCTGATGTGTTCCATTAAAATGATGAGAGAGTTATACATGAGAGTGTTTCCCTAACTTCTAAGCCCCCTTTCACAATGGGGGGTGTCCCATTTATATAGAGTTAGTGGTTACATTAGGGTTACAAATATGGATGAGTAACAAATATGGATGAGTCCTATCTTCATGGAGTTTGATTCCAATCAGATACTGCTCCTCGGTCTTCTAGTTTATCAAGGACTCTAGTCGTCCCTATCTTGTTGGAGCGTTTGTTGCCCGCCATCTTGATCGGGGTGCTCGACACGTGTCATGCTGTTATGTAGCCATATTTTTTTCCCACACATATTTAATCAATCCCGTGTCAATTTTACTCTTTCTTAAATTGTCGTAAATAAAGACCATTCACCATAAACCATTTAGATAAATAATCTGTATACTGAATTCAATATAATCAAACTAATCGAATAAAACATCGGTTTACAATCCAATAAAACTGAATTAAATAAAAACATACATTGGGCGACATGCTCGAAGTAACTCTGAAGTATCTCATATCTATATCTGAAGAATATAAGCATCTAATCAATCCCTTCAAGCATCGTCTGATTAGAAGGATAATTATGTCAGGCATCCCTATAGCTCAATACTTAAAAGTTTTGAAAATACTTTGCAAGTGTTTAAAGTACATTAATTAATGTCTTGCAATCTTTCATATTTAAACCCATGTTTGAATCCCTTGAGATACCCCTTGCCCCTCATCCATCGACCTAACGCATGCATTCTAAACACTTTGGTTACGCTACCCACTCTAACTAGTATCACTGCTCCTCTTAATCCCGTACGCTGCCTTATGCCCCACGTAATGTTCTAAAAAGTTCTCCTGGGCTTGAGGCTTGGGAGAAACGCCCCGCCTTAAGCCTTTTACGCCTTATTCTTCATAAAATCCATAAGGCTCACTTTTTTTAAAACAAAAATGCTTTAGTGAAACGATATTGCCTTTTAAAGAATTTTTTACAAACATGACCAATATCTCGTCCAAAAAAAAATCAAATAGTGTTTTAATTTGCATATATTCAGACATATTTGTAATGAATGTACAATTTTAGTATTTTTAATTGCATTTTTATCGTTAAAAATATTAAAATATATTAAAAAAAGGCCTAAATGCCTTTTCACGCATTTTTACGCCTAAGGCCCGCCTAGGCTTCTAAGGCATAAGACTTAGTCTCCACGCCTCGATAACGCCCCCCGTTTTTTAGAACCTTGCCACGTATACTTTTATTTAACTTGGAATTTACATTAAGCTTTCAAATCTACCTATTCATTACAAATCTCATTTATAATCCTATCAATTCATTTCACATAACTTCAACAGTTATTAATTCAATGTTCACACAATAGTGTCATATACCCGTATATATATTTCTTCACATTTATATACGTATTTTCAAATCACATCAAGTATCTATACATATATATCACTTGCTATATACGTATAACCTCAATCCCTCATAGCATTAACTCACAGGATGTGAATCTCTAGTATGCTATCATGCTCCAGGTCATACACACATCATCCCGGGCTACCGAGTCAGAATCTCACCACCGAGCCCAAATCGTAAAGGTAATTGAGGGCGGTCATAGTCTTAAGTCAGTGGGTCATAATCGTACGACATTGCTCCACTTGGACTCATAGAATTGCCATCCACATACCTTTGACCCCGGGGACCGATACTACACCTGGTGGGATTAGACATGAGAGGTCGCTCACGGCGCGCAACCTCCATTGATAGCATCCCATTAGAGTGGTATGTTTACTATATATATATATATATAAATTTGGCTAACCATGCATGTCACTTGTAGCACTAGCCTATATTCTCCGAGTCTAAATCCGACCCCAAATTCGTAAGTAGTCACTTATTTATATATCACTATTATATTTTATTCTGGACACTAAGCTTATCTCAATCCAACCCATATCCCAATTCCTTTCGAAATTCCCATTCGAATCCATTAATATATTTTCGAGTGTCGTTCATCCTAAAAACTCCTAAATCCATACCCTGATTTTATTCCCACTAACCTCATGGAAATACTATATTCCAAAAAATACCAGAAGTCCCGGGGACCGATACTACACCTGGTGGGATTCGCCAGGAGAGGTCGCTCACGGCGTGCAACCTCCATTGATAGGATGCCATTAGAGTGGTATGTTTACTATATATACATATATGGATAGATAGATAGATAGATATATAGATAGATAGATAGATAGATAGATAGAGAGAGAGAGAGAGAGAGAGAGAGAGAGAGAGAGAGAGAGAGAGAGAGAGAGAGAGAGAGAGAGAGAGAAGCCCTCTCCTGTAAGGACTCCTTATGATGCAGACTCCAGTACATACCATTTTTTTAAAATAGTAAAAAAATGAATTTTTTGATGAAACTTCATGGATATGATCTCCATGGTAGTAAGATAATATCCAATTTTTTTCATCAAAAAATTCAATAGAAAACCCGTTGAGATGAAGTGATATATAAAAAAATGGTCTATATATGCATTTTCAACCGTCGAAATGTTGGCGATCATCTCACCCACTTTTTGATTGAATTTTTTGATGAAACTTAATGGATATGATCTTGATAGTGAGAATATCATATCCATGAAGTTTCATTAAAAAATTCAATCAATAAAGTGACTGGCACCGACCCAACATTTCAACGGTTGAAAATGCATATTTATACTATTTTTTTACATATCAGCTCATCTCCACGGTTTTTTTATTGAGTTTTTTGACGAAAAAAATTGAAGATGATTTTATCACCATGAACATCATATCCATGACATTTCATCAAAAAATTCGTTTTTTTACTATTTTAAAAAAATGGTATATGCCGGGGTCTGCACCATAAGGAGTCCTTACATGAGACTTTCTGTGTGTGTGTATATATATATATATGTGTGTGTGTGTATATATAAATTTGGCTAATCGTGCATGTCACTTGTAGCACCAGCCCAAGTCTAAATTCAACTCCCAAATTCATAAGTAGTCACTTATTTATATATCACGATTATATTTTATTCTGGACACTAAGCCTATCTCAATACAACCCCTATCCCAATTCCTTTCGAAATTCCCATTTGAATCCATTAATATATTTTCGAGTGTCGTTCATCCTAAACACTCCTAAATCCATACCCCAATTTTATTCCCACTAACCTCATGGTAATACTATATTCCAAAAAATACTAGAAGTCCCTAGGGACCGATACTACACCTGGTGGGATTCTCCAGGAGAGGTCACTCACGGCGCGCAACCTCCATTGATAGCATCCCATTAGAGTGGTATGTTTACTATATATATATATATATATATATATATATATATATATATATATATATATATATATATATATATATATATATATATATATATATATATTTGGCTAACCGTGCATGCCACTTGTCGCACCAGCCTATATTCTCTGAGTTTAAAGCCGACTCCCAAGTTCATAAGTAGTCACTTATTTATATGTCACGATTATATTTTATTCTGGACACTAACACTATCTCAATCCAATCCATATCCCAATTCCTTTCGAAATTCCCATTCGAATCCATTAATATATTTTCGAGTGTCGTTCATCCTAAACACTCCTAAATCCATACCCCAGTTTTATTCCCATTAACCTCATGGTAATACTATATTCCAAAAAATACCAGAAGTCCTAAATACCCTCTACGGACCTCCTAACATAACATAAATCCCAACCGAATCAATAATACATCAAAACACAACCTTGACTGAGTAGGACAACCGAACATAGGTAAAATCCGCAATTGTATACTTGTTTTAAAAACATAGAAAAATCATATTCAAACACTATCCAAATCACCGATCTGACTTCAGTTTTGGATTCTACACAAACAATTGATTTAGGTAAGTGTTTTGAGTTTTTCTCAAATATCTTCCAAAAGCACTCTTAAAAGTAAGTCTTCTCATTCCTCTCGTTTTTGCCTCTGAGTTTCATTTTTGGCCTCTCTATTTTCTCTTCTTACACTCAAAATTAGTCCTAATATTATTTATCATCAATATACATGTTTTCACATATTAAATGATCCAATAAATCATCTACAACATGCGACCCAACATCAATTATCCAGAATTAATCCACCTTAATTCTAATACCCCCTTTTTACTATGTTTCCAGATTTATAATTTTAAGATCACATCTATTCATCACAATTCAATTTCAAATTTCTCATCAAGATTTCACCTTTTATATGATGAACTAAATTCAGATTTTATATGAGATGAATAATCACTTTTATTTCTATAGATTCATCTCTAAAAATCCATTTTTGTCATGTGAATTTCACCCAAAAGTTTATATTTGTTTTTCACCAATCATGATATGAACTAAAACACAACATATAATATCAAATCAAGTTAAACATTTTCCCTTAATTGTAGAAATCTGATCTTTCTCTTTGATATCCTCAACCCGCAATGATCCAAGCCCCGAAATTATTTAATCTCTTCCTGACATGGTGTTCTTGAATTTTCTCTTGAATTCCCCATCTCTTTTTGTATCCCTCTCATGCTAAGATGATTTATAAGGATATATGGTTGCCTCTCTTCTCTAAAAACCCTTTATCTTCCCCTAATATCAAAATTAGGTTAAATAATAACATTAAAATGACTCAAATACCCCCGTACGAGTCACGTATAGCTTAAAAAGTCCCTGGAACCCGATTACACTTCCGAGTACCTAATTCTGACTATATTGACCCAACCCGGATCATTCGTGAACTCGAAATGACCATACGAGTCACCTATCATCGATTTACCATCTTATTCCTAACACGAATCCACACATGCGTCCTGAATAAGATCCTGTCAACCTGCCGCTTTTACCCACATACGTCGTAATATAAAATAATCTACTTTCATTTAATTATCACACAAGTAAATATAATAACACATAAATATGAATCCAATATTCACTAATTAATATTTATTCAATTCTCTTTATTTCTCTATTTAATTAAGTTACTATGACACATGCAATTTAAATATTCTAAAAAATACGAGGTGTTACAGAAATAAGGAAAACATGGGATTTAATTAGTTAATTATCATTGAATGTTGATGGGGGTAAATGATGATCAATACCCAAATGAGAAATAACCTTGGCTACGTGAGCGATTCCAATATAAGAAATCAAACATGATGATGAGTACCTTATTGGAGATTTCTTTGATATCTTCACGGAGGATTGTTGTGCAACTCGTACTAGGCTCGGAGATGTGGAATCTTTCTGCATTTGTAACTTCTTCCTAATACTTAGGATAGAAGATGAAATTCCTCTGAACATGTATTTCTGGATCCGATTCTCTACGTGTTTGAATTCCGTGCTACGTTGGCCTTACAATGCATCTCGTTGACATTGCGCGTTGAGATTGCGGCATTTCAAAGAACAACTTTTTCCAAGAAGTTAGATTGGGGTTTTGTTAGCCAATATGCATAAGAAGTTCGATTTTATCTTTTTATTCGAATAAAGGTTGATGACCCGTAGATGTTCATATGTTTTGAGATCGAGGTAAAATCCCGTAGGTAGGGCCCAATTAAGAGAGCGAGAATAAATTTGTTTTTTATTTTATTTTATTTTTGCTATTATCTTTAGGCATTATGAACCTATTAGGATTAGTATTTATATTCATTGTTTATCTAAGATTATTTATTACTGGTTCACTATTTAGGGTTTTTATATAATTTAGGCTTTTGGTTCCTCATTTGTAATCACTAAAAAACAGCAACACAACTTCAACTTCCAGGAATTTCCATACTTTTTAACATCATAACATTGCATGATATTCCACCCAATATCCATAAACACATCGAATAATACAAAATTAATGTTTAATATCTTTTAGGGTTCATTTGATATGTCGAGCAAAACGTCAAACACCTGGTATGCATACTTACTCCTTTGGGGAAGATTTTATACCAGAACTTCAAACTATCACCAAAGGTTCATTTCTTAGTATTTTTACACAATGTTCGTATACATATTATACATATATGAGTCAATTTTGATCACCAACTGGAATTACTGAATTTTAATATGTATTCCATGATTTATACCATTTTTAGCATAACTAGGTCGGAATAGAACATTAAAGCATAACATAACATTTTCAAGCAAACATAACCTCTAACTTGGGTATCAATAATGGAAACATATAATAACATGTTCTAACATATACACACATTATAAATATGAATTTTCTATATCAAAAAGCTTCACGAGAAGGAAATTCAAATCTGGGACTTTAAAGTTAGCATTTACGATCCTAATACGCGTTCTTACATAGGTTTTTAAACCATCTTTGTTTTAACATAATTTGGAAAAATGTGTATGAAAATATTTATTCAAATTAGAAACAAAAATATACCAAGTTTAGAACTCATCCATGTGATCGACTTTAATAAGGAAGTAATTACCTCATGAGGATTCCTCGATTTATAGAAAATTTTCAAACGATTTCTTCCTTAACTTTCTTCTCTCTCTCTCTCTCTCTCCGTAGGCAAAACTAATTTTCATGGCTGAATTGACTGAACAAGGGGGTTGTTTAAAAAGTTTAAGTCGGACAAACCATCACCCATTGCCTAACCAATCAAAAAATAGCACATGTTGTGCTAATAAGACAAATATCACTTAAGGGGTGGATAAATTTGCCCTTGTTTTGTACTTTTGGTATAACTTCTTGTTCAGACCTCCGTTTAACATACCTTTTGTTGCGTTACAGCCCTAATTTATATATATACAACTTTCATGTTTTGTGTTTTCCCAAAATCATAAAACTAGTACGCCTAATTTGGGCTCAAAACAAGAAAATAGCAATTTACCGAAAATCTCAAAACTTTCACATTTGGCGACCAAACATTGCCAATTTCATACCAACACCCTAGTTTAATTTTATAAACATAAAAATGCATTAAAAACATATTTTATGATGCATTTAACCACATAGCTAATCATATGCTCTAAATATGTTATCCCAGTCATAAACTCGATAAGCATCTAATATAAACCACAAATATATCACATGAGCATGCATCCCCTAAACATGATAATTAACATGTTTAACACACATAACCAATTTATAACAAATAAATAATAACTTATACTTAATAATGTAATTAACCTTCCTAATCATGTTTTAGGGCCTTATAATTCTACCCCTCTTTTAAAAATTTCGTCCTCAAAATTTAACGCATAAGAAACTTACCAGCAGATGAGGATATTGCTTCTTCATGTTATCCTCTCCTTCCCAGGTGGCATACTCCACATTCTGATTTCTCCACAACACCTTAACTAGTGAAATGGTTTTTCTACGTAAGACTTTCTCCTTTCGATATACAATAGCAATTAGTTCCTACACCTAGGTCAAGTCATCTTGAAGATCTATCGATTGTGAAATAAACACATGTGAAGGATCGGGCACATACTTACGTAACATGGATATATGAAAAACATCGTGTATCCGGGATAATTTTGCTGGTAATGCCAACTTATAAGCTATAGCTCCAACCCGTTTCACTATCTCGTAAGGGCCAATGTACCTGGGACTTAACTTTCCCTTCTTCCCAAATCTTATAACCCATCTCCAAGGAGAAACACGTAGGAATACTCAATTACCTTCCTCAAATTTAAATTCATTCCTTCGGTTGTCTGCATAACTTTTCTATCTACTTTGCGCCACCTTCAAGTTATTATGGATAAGGTTTATCTTTTCAATAGTATGTTGTACAATTTCTGGTCCAAGTAGTTTTCATTCTCCTACTTCGTTCCAACACACTGGAGTTCTGCATTTTCTCCCATACAAAGATTTATAAGGAGACATCTCAATACTCGAATGATAGTAATTATTATAAGCAAACTCTACTAGTGGCAAGTGTTCATCCCAGCTACCCTTGAACTCCAATACACCAATTTGTAACATGCCTTCAAGTGTCTGAATCGTTCTTTTTGACTGCCTATCAGTCTGAGGATGAAAAGTTGTACAAAATTTCAATTTAGTCCCCAAAGCTGGTTGTAAAGTAGGCCAAAAGTGAGAAGTACACTTAGGATCTCGATCAAATATTATAGAAACCAGTGCCCCATGCAATCTGATTATCTCATCGATGAATATTTTGGCATATCTATCCATGGAGTATGTAGTTTTAACAGGAAGAAAATGTGCAGATTTAGTCAATCTATCAATGAAAACCTAAATAGAATCAAACCCTCGGAAGGATTTTGCTAAACCTACCACAAAATCTATAGTAACATGCTCCCATTTCTACTCAGGAACAGGTAAGGATTGTAGTAAACCACTAGGCTTCTGATGCTATGCCTTCACTTATTGGCAAACTAGACATCTAGCAATAAAATCTTCAATGTAATGTTTCATTCCCGGCCACCAATAACATTGTTTCAAATCTCTATACAGTTTCATGCTCCCTGAATGCATAGCATATAAAGAACAATGGGCTTCCTCTATAATTGTTCTTCCTAAATCAAGAACATTAGGTACACACAAACAGTTACAGTATATAACAATGTCATCATCACGAATAGAAAATTGATTTGCTTTACCCTTTTTCACATTATCTCTAACTTTCTCCAATTCTGTATCTCCTGTCTATGCTTGTTTTATCGAGTCTATCAATATGGATCGAACATTTAAATGTGCTACTATTCCATAAAACTCATTCAAAGTTAATTCCACCCCCATTAAAGCTAATTCTTTCAGCAAGTCAACTCGAATACAATAAATCAAAAATATTATGCCTAGAGATTTTCTACTCAAAGCGTCAGCAACAACATTAGCCTTACTCGAATGTTGATGTATCGTGAAATCATAATCTTTTATAAGTTCCATCATTTTTCTTTGCCTCAAGTTCAAGTCTTTTTGATTAAACAAGTATTTTAAGCTTTGATGGTCAGTAAAAATTTCACAACTAACACCATATAGGTAATGTATCCAGACTTTAGTGAAAAAATTGATGCAATTAACTCAAGATCATGAGTAGGGTATTGTGTTCATGTATCTTTAACTATCGAGAAGAAAAAGCAATTACCTTTCCATGCTGCATTAATACACATCCACGTTCTTGATACGAAGCATTACTATAAATAACTAAAACTTCTGTACCTGTTGGGATAGCCAATAATGGAGCTGATGTTAACTTACCCTTTAAATTTTCAAAGATTTTATCACAATCACCACTCCATACAAACTTGTTCTCCTTTATGGTGAGCTTAGTCAATGGCAATGAAATAGAAGAAAACCCCGATATAAACCTCCTGTAATAGCTTGCAAATCCCAAAAAGCTACGTACCTCTATCACACTAGTTGGTTTTTTTCAATTCATCACTACTTCTACCTTCTTGGGATCAACACAAATACCATCAGTAGAAATAACATGCCCCAAAAATACTACACTGTCAAGCCAAAATTTACATTTAGAAAACTTAGCATACAACTGCTTCTCTTGCAAGGTCTATAAAATAATACGCACATGGTGTTCATGCTCATCCTACTATGAGAATACATTAAAATATCATCAATGAAGACAATAACAAAAGAATCCATGTATGGGTGAAATATATGGTTCATCAAATCCATGAATACGATCGGTGCATTTGTTAACCCAAATGGCATGACAAGAAATTCATAGTGTTCATACCTGGAACGAAAAGCAATTTTAAAAATATCACAGTCTCTTACTTTCAATTGATGATATCCGGATCTGAGATCGATCTTGGAAAACACTTTGGCTCCTTGCAACTAATTGAACCAGTCATCAATTCGGGGTAGTGGGTATTTGTTACCGATTGACACTTTATTTAATTGACGATAATCGATGCATAGTCTCATGGTTCCATCCTTCTTTTTCACAAACAATATTGTGGCTCCCCACCGTGATACACTAGGCCTTATAAAATCACGATCTAACAAATTTTGAAACTGTATCTTTTGATCTTTTAATTCTGCAGGTGCCATACGATATGGTGCAATAGATATTGGTGCAGTGCCTCCTACCAACTCAATCGCAAATTCTACCTCATAGTCTGGTGCTAACCCGGGGAGTTCTTCTGGGAAGACATCTCTAAACTCATTAACTACTAGTATATCTGATTGTTTTACAGCCTCTTATCGTGTGTCCACCACATGAGAAAGATAACCCTCACATCCTTTCCTCAGTAGTTTATAACATTTTGTAGTAGAAATCAAACATGTTGGAGTGACATTTCGTTCCCTAATAAATTTAAATTCAGGTTCACCCGGTAACCGAAACACTACCTCCTTTTTAAATCAATCTAAACATACATGATATGAGGCTAACCAATACATACCCAATATCACATCAAAGTCGCACATATCGAGAGGTAATACATAAACTAACAACTTCCTATCACCTATTCTCACCACACACTCCCTACACACCCTATCAACAAAAACCAATCCCCCCACTGGAGTAATAATCGCTAAACTAGAATCTAACAATGATAATGTCTTATTAAGGTGCAACAGATAAAGGAGGGATACAAAAGAATGTGTAGAACCAGGATTTATCAACACATAAGCATCTTTATCACAAATAGAAAGTGTCCCTTCCATTACGTTAGGCATAGCTTGTGCATCTTGTTGCGTTAGTGCAAACACTTTTCCTTGGCCTTGGTTTTGAGACATGCCTCCTCTACCTCCCCTATGTACTTTTGGTGTAGAAATCCTATCTCCTACCATTACACTCCCAACTGAAGTTATAGCTCCCATCGCTCGATAATTTTTTCATAAGTGCCCTGGTTGGTGACAATATAAACATAAAGGTGTCGTCTCAGCTATTGTACACTCCTGAGAAATGTGCCCTTGACCACCACATCTAAAATAAAACATGACCCTCGGTCCCAACACAGATATATTTTCTGCCTGACTCATCCCAGTCCTTTCACGTAGAGATTGAAATCTTCCATGTACACTTCTATTATTTTTAAATTCTTAGCCCTTAGATACTCCTCGTGCTACACTCTGAGTTCAGGTTCCTGTCTCCCATCCATATGATCTTATACCATCGTGTCTAGATTTCTTTGAGTGTTCAGCTTGCATTTCTTTCATTGACTATTCTGATACCATAGCTCTGTCCACCATATCCACGTAATATGTGATCTTCATATTAGCAACCATATTTTTTATATCTACATTCAACCCAGTCTGAAACCGATCACATTTACTTCTTTTTTCCTCAATAAATCAAGTGTAAATCTACATAAGGATATAAAAAAAATTTCATACTCTGCCACCGTTTGGTTCCCTTGTTTCAGTATGATAAATTCTTCCTTTTCTCCTTCCTATAAAGACTTGGAAAGTATTTTTTTTAAAACACATTCACAAACCTCTCCCATGTAATTGGTGGAGGATTTGCTGGCACTACTCCACCAATCGTAGTAAGTAACCTCTCTGTAGCATCCCATCATAACTTTGCATTATCCTCCAATATAAAGGTTGCTAACAAAACCTTTTGTTCATATCGCACTTCCATCACCTTGAATATTGTTTCCATTTTTCTAATCCACCCCTCTGCCACTAACGGATCCGTAGTCCCCGTAAATGTTGGAGGACTTAACTTCATGAACCTCTCATGCAATTTATGCCTATCTCCGTCACGTACTCAACCTCTTTCTTGTTCCACCAATTGTGCCATAGCACGTAATATTCTTCCCACATCACCAATAGGTTGTTCTTGCACCTTTGGTTCATCCACTTCAATATGTCTATGTCCTTGCTGACTATTAGGTACATAGGATGCCTCACCCTCTGAAGCATGCGGCTCGTGTGGATCCATAACTCACTGCAATATAATTAACTTAAACAAAATACAATAGCAGTAGCTTTATATTAACATTGTTAGTCAAAATTCAGACGCATAGCAAACTCACTTTCTAGTGTCCACTTCCAATCTAGACCCTCACACCCTGTCCAAAACCTAATAACCACACTCTGATGCTAAGTTGTCGCGCCCCGACGTAAATAAGTTAAACTCATCCTTTTATTTAGAGATAAATTCCCTTAAACATTTCTTTACTTTAAATCTCTCACGAAAAACAGCATAAGATTTTTTTTTTCAAAGGCATGTGTTAGATGAAAACATAACTACCTTTACATGTAACTTATATGTACTACACAACTTTACATATCCAATATCCTTAGTTTAACATTTACACAAAAAGATTCTTGATATTCAAACCATACTAAATATTCATCACTCCCCCGTTTTAAGGTCCTAACTTGGCAGTGAACTCCAAACGATAGGCATACCTGAAACATAACATTATAGAAGTGTAAGCAACACAAGCTTAGTGAATGACCATATTCCACACATATAACCAATTTAAATAACCATATTTATATTCTAATGTTGTAACCCAGTAGGAATTGTATAACTCTCACAAGCCTGGACCCGCCAGTCAATTAACTCCCAGTTAATAGGGAACACCAAATCCCATAATTAGGCCCGAGTACAATAAATCTTTAAGTTGGATTGACGGGGCCGTTGCATCCCGTAGGACCCATCAGTCCTTAACATTAGATAAAGGACTCGCCAGTCTGTATCATTATATAACACCGCTTAACATTTTTAATCATATGCATATGTTTCATAAATATAACATCACTCCTGTAAGCATTTTTAACACATGTATTGAACTACACATTTCCATATGAACATATAATCGTCTATATTTCATAGGACAGGCCACTTACCTTGGATTTGGTTCTAAGATTAATACCAAAACTACTTCCTTGGTATCGTAGTATTAGCTGCTTCTCCACCTAACAAGTCAACGTCATTAGTATTTGAATACACCAATTAACATTAAACCTAGTAATACATCACATCATTTGGTCAATTAGAAATAACTAAGGAGAAAATAACTATGATACTTAACATTTCTATAACACCCTATTAATTAGGGTTCTAACAAAATTTAAATAATTAAATTATGAATTCTCTAGACAAAGTTATGCCCATTTTATTACAACCTTTTCCAAATCATTTCTCAAGAAATACAACAACACAACTTCAACTTCTGGGAATTTGCATACTTTTTATACATCATAACATTGCATAATATTCCACCCAATATCCATAAACAGATTGAATAAAATAAAATTAATGTTTAATAATTTTTAGGGTTCATTTGATATTTCGAGCAAAATGTCAAACACCTGGTATGCATACTTACTCCTTTGGGGTAGATTTTATACCTGAACTTCAAACTATCACCAAAGGTTCATTTCTTAGTAGTTTTACACAATTTTCAGATATGTTATACATACATGAGTCTATTTTGATCACCAACTAGAATTACTCAATTTCAATATGTATTCCATGATTTAGTCATTTTTTAGCTCATCTAGGTCAGAATAGAACATTAAAGCATAACTTAACATTTTCAAGTAAACATAACCTCCACCTTGGGTATCAATCATGGAAATATATAATAACATGTTCTAACATATACACACATCATAAATAAGAATTTTCTAAACCAAAAAGATGCACGAGAAGGAAATTCAAATCTGGGACTTTAAAGTTAGCACTTATAATCCTAATATGCGTTCTTACATAGGTTCTTAAACCATCTTTATTTTAACACAATTTGGAAAAATGGGTATGATAAAAATATTTATTCAAATTAGAAACAAAAATATACCAAGTCTAGAACTCATCCATATGATCGACTTTAATAAAGAAGTAATTACCTTACGAGGATTCCTTGATTTATAGAAATTTTTCCAATGATTTCTTCTTTAACTCTCTTCTCTCTCTCTCTCTCTCTCTCTCTCTCTCTCTCTCTCTCTCTCTAGGCAAAACTATTTTTCATGGATGAACTGGCTGAACAAGGGGGTTGTTTTAAGAAGTTTAAGTCGTCCAAACCATCACCCACCCTCTAACCAATCAAAAAATAGCACATGTTGTGCTAATAGGACAAATATCACTTAAGGGATGGACAAATTTGACCTTGTTTCGTACTTTTGGTATAACTTCTTGTTCGGACCTCTGTTTAACCCATCTTTTGTTGCATTACAACCCTAATTCATATATCTACAACTTTCATCTTTTGTGTTTTCCCAAAATCGTAAAATTAGTATGCCTAATTTGGGCTCGAAACAGGAAAATAGCAATTTAACGAAAATCTCAAAACTTTCACATTTGGCAACCAAACATCGCGAATTTCGTACCAACACCCTTGTTTACTTTTATAAACATAACGATGCATTAAAAACATATTTTATGATGCATTTAACCACATAGCTAATCATATTCTCTAAATATGTTATCCCCGATCATAATCTCAATAAACATCTAATATAAACCACATATATATCACATGAGCATGCATCCCCTAAACATGATAATTAACATGTTTAACACACATAACCATTTTATAACTAGTAACTAATAACTTATACTTAATCATGTAATTAACCTTCCTAATAATATTTTAGGGCCTTACAGTAGGTATGTGCGTACCATAGGCTTGGAACTATGTTCGCCTCCAATATGTGTGATTTGTATTGATACGGTTCTAGAGTAATTCAAAACTCGTAATCCTTATGTACGTGATGTACCAGGATTTGATGGCAGAGTATGTACGCACGGCAGGTTCAGCCTTTTAGGGTGTTGTATTGGTATATATATATATATATGTACGCTTGTGATTGTTATTCCATGTTGCTTAATTAATGAAAAAGAGTACGCTATATATTATTATTTAAGATTGTGGGCACTTAAATAATTAATAAGATACTTGAGCTCGATTAATTAATAATGAAAATGCAAAAGTGATTTATCTGGGTAGTATGGGTGGTAATAATGACTTAGAAGTCATAGTAAGAGTCTTAATTTAAAATAGTTATGTGTAATATTGTATCTAGTATGAGTTAGAAGTATACGTTAGGCATGCACAATAGTTGAGAGGTGATAATTTCAAGTGAGTGCGCGAAAAACTAATCTGCACGTAATATTTATTTTACTGTAATTTTTTAATACTTGCTAAATTGTTTTAAATGTTTTACACTCAGGTTCTGGCCCATCTCTTGCAAAATCTCTTTTTCTTGTGAAATTATTTTAGGTGTCCAGCCACAGGGGCGCCAGGATTAGACCGTTAGATCTTTTGACGTGCTACCGCTATTGTGGGAGTTACAAGTCCTCGTATCTAGACACCTCCACTTCTATGACTTCAGTTCTTTGATTTAGGCTTATCAGTTAGGGCATGTGTCACTCATTCTCATTTTATTTATGTTAGATAGACATTATACTCTTTTCATTTCAGCACTTCGATTTTAGTTGGATTTAGTATTATTACGATTGGTGGTTTGGATTTTATTAATTGGATTGATTATGTCAGCTTTATCATTTTCAGTTTGATGGTGTTTTATTCAAAAACTGTTTATTCAAAAATAGTGAATGGATAAATTAATTGATTATAATTATTGAAAAAAAAGTTTTGACACTAGCTTAATTAATTATTAGATGATTAATAAAATAAATTATTTTTGGCAGTGATGCTAAGACTGAACCAACTGGATACTTTGATTTAATTTAATAAAGGACTGATCACACCATGGCCACATAACTACGACATACCTTATCGAGAACTATACCACAGCTAATCAGAAGTCCTATGAAAATAGGAGGACAACACTAATCTACCTCTATTCCTAAACGGAATGCTAAGGAGCTAAAAAAATGAATGCGATGTGCCTAAATCAAATAGTTCCTTAAACCATGTACTAAACAAAAGAATCATACCTTCATTACGGATGGATCACCGAAAGGTGCTGCAAATTGCGATATGGCATAGGCTCGTCCGGGATTAAAACTTCTGCTCTGGCCGATGAGCACCTGTACTAGCCCGTAGATACTTTGTCTTTGACTTGGACGGTTTATTGCTAATAGTAAAAAAAATCACGAGGTTAAGTCGTGAATTAGGTTGCTCTCTTTAAGGTCCTCTGCGACTCTATCCAAAATTGTGTTACACTCCTTATAATGCCTCATCACTCGAGAATAAAATTTCTTAGATTTAAAACCTTTTTTTTCTCAGAAAACCACATAGTAATATGATATACTATCACTCCTTCACTTAATACTTGCTCAATATCACATCAGTTAGGAGGAACAAATATATCAGGTAAGAAAGAGAGGGAAAAAAAACATAGGGAGATCATAGAAAAGATATTTTTGTCTATATTTATTTGTGTATTTTCTTCGATTTTGAAAAGAAAAAACAATTCAGTGTCTATGTGTGCATTTTTGTATCTTCCAAAATAGAAAATCAGGATTTAAAACAGAAAATTATCTAAACGACTAGTGAACAATTGGGAGAGTGAATCATGGAGAGTTACAAAATGTGTTTCATAAAGTCTCCCACGTTTGGCATTTAAATAATAATAATAATAATAATAATAATAATAATAATAATAATAATAATAATACATATTATTTTGTATAAAATTCATTCAAATTTTTATTAAATAAAAATTAATTGTTTTAAGCCCAAAAATTTAATACACACACATCCTAGGTCCTGGGTCGGGTCGAAAGGACGAACGCGGACAATGGAGGCGCGCACATGTGGATTAACTACACCCAAAACTTTCTTCCCATCGATGTGGGACAACACTAATATTCAAGTCAAAACTCTTAACTCCTTTACCTCTCTCTAAAGTTAAAACCAAAGGTTTTTGCTTTTAAATTTTCCACAATCTGAACAAAAGTTCCAACACCTACTACACGATTGATGGCCCAATGATAATCATGAAAATAACAATCCTTTATTAACTAATGAAGAAACATAAGGACAGTATAATTACTAAAACAACCACATAGTTGCCACAATTACTCTACAACTATTGTAGGAAAAATCCTTATTTTTAAAAAGTGTGAGAATTTTGTGAGGTCTTTAGGAATCTCAATTAAGTTTTAATAAGCCATTATATTATGGTCTTGAAATCTCACAAACAAATTTAGAGACCCCTTTCTTCCTACTATGAATTTAGTTACACTAAAACTGTCTTATGCAAAGGCGGTTTCAAAGGGCGAATCTTGGGCAACTGGATTAAAACTAATAAATTCCCTTACACAATTTTTCCTAGCATTGCTCATCATTTTTTCAACCTATTAGAACTGTACTTTCATGAAGATAACCCAAATCAAAATATCAAATGCAGTCTACAAAGAGTCATTGGAAACATGCTAGTCCAGGCTTTTGGGAAGACTGCTAGTATCAAAGGGACAAAAGATAACTACGAAATCTTAAGAGAAATCTCTATCCGAAAATTTGGGATCCTAAAAAACCATAAAAACTTACACCCAAAGGTAAAGGTTTGTATAATCTTCATTTTGAATTCATGACTGACATGCAAAAGGCTTGGATAATGGTCTAGTTCAATTGAATATGGGGTTTTTAAAGCCATGACTTGGTATCCAAGTTTGAACCCTTCAAATTTTGTTTCATTAAATGCTCGTGCTTGGGTTCGTTTCATGGATCTTCCAGATGAATTTTGGCATTCTCGGCTGCTACTTGAAATTTCTATAGATGTGGGTGTCCCAATAAGGATTCACGAAGCAATTATACACCAAATGTTTGGTATGTTTTCCAGGATTCTTATCGACATAGATTTCTCATTTTATTTGCCTATTATGGTTGTCATAGAGAATGACAACACAAAAATACCCATCAAGATCATTATTGAAAACACACACATGTTATGTGAGTCTTTTGGTTGTATTGGACATACAATTTCATCATGTATAAATGTTAAAAAAATGCATTCTAATGGACCAACTGAGTTTAAACAACACGCACTGAATAGAGGTCGGTTTTTGGCCAAAAATGGTATAGACACTACTGTTTTTGAGTTCGTTAAAATCTCGAACGTGGGAGCCGGTTCAAGTTAAAAAAATATTAAAGAAAAATCAACTATAGAAAGTCCCATAATATCGGATAAAATCATACTTGATCAGTAGCCGATTGAAAAATATCAGATATTTTATTTAGGGATGACGGAGTCTCGAACTGTTCAGGATGATTAGGTGTTGACTTCTATATCAAATGAGATGGAGAATGAGAATATCCAAAAGGATCCGGCCACAATATTTCAAAAATTTGTCAATGCCTCCATTTATACCAGAATCCAAGTCTAATCAGATTAAAGAATCGGGGAAAAAATATATGGATGCGCAAAAAGATGAAATTCAAATTGTGGTACTCACCTCAAAGTAAAACTCGTGAATTATTTTAAGACGACATATTTGGCAATTGGTAAAACTATCACTTTCTTACCCTCGATAGTCCCCCATATAAGATATTTTTGAACCATTTTAGGACACCTAATGCATTAGAAAAATAACTAAGAACAAAAATGTTATGATTTTACACTACACGTGACTTCTAGGTATCTCCTCCGAATAAAAACTCATGAATTTTTTTAATATAACCTATTTCTCGATAATTTAAACTATTGATTTATCGCTCGCCATAAACCCCTGTACAAAGTTATGTTTTGACAATTATGGGACTTCTAATGCATCACAAAATTAACTAGAAGTAAAAAGGTTATAGTTTTACACCATGCGCAACTTTTAGTTATCTCTTCAGAAGAAAAACTCATGAAGTTTTTAAAGTCAACCTATTTCCCAATAGGTGAAAGTATCAGTTTCTTGCCCTCGGCAGTCCCTCATACAAGATTATAAACATTATTTTTAGAATTCTCAACCCTACATGACCTCTAGGTACTCCATTCAAACCAAAACTCAAGAATATTTTAAGTCGACCTATTTCTTAGTAAGTTAAACTATAAGTTTTTGGCCTATGTGGTACCACGTAAAAGGTATTTGTTTGACCATTTTGGTATTACTGGTGCATGAGGACAAAAATTAGAAACTAAAATGTTATATTTTTAAACAATATGCGACTTCTAAGTATCCCCCGGGATGTAAAACTTGTTCATTGTTTGAAGATGACTTATTTCCTCGTATTGCAAATAATAAGTTTCTTGTCCTCCTTAGACCCCCGTACAAGATATTTTTTGACCATTTTGGTACTCCCAATGCATCATGGCAACAATTATAAGAAAAAAAATAAAGTTTTACACTACGTGTGACTTGTTTTTATTCCCCTCTGAGACAAAACTCGTAAATTATTTGAAGACGACATATTTCTTGGTAGGGGAAACTTTTAGTTTCTCTCCCCCAGAAGTTTCCCGTAAAATATATGTTTTGACAATTATGGAACTCCTAATGCATCATGTTAAAAATTAGAAACAAAAATGTTATTTTTTTACATTATGCGCGAATTCTAGGAATCCCCTATGAAGCAAAACTCATGAATTTATTAAAGGTGACCTATTTCTTGGTAGATCAAACTATATTTCTTTCCCTCCCTAGTCCCTCGTACAAGATAGTTTTGGACCATTCTGGGGCATGCAATGCGTTAGGGAAGCAATTGGAAAAAAAACATGTTATAGTTTTACGCTTCATGTGAATTCAAGGTATTATACTATATATAATTGTGTGTAGGTATAAAAGAAAAATATTTCGATCATGGGGAATCTATCAGTTAGAGTGTGGATATAAAGAGATTTGGGACCAGGTACTGCGTTTTCGGCAGATGTAGCGGGTTATGTGGAGGTTGATGTATTTGATCATGCATTCATTTGATCACTGTATGACGATATGAATATATGGATAACTTGATTTATCTAACGATGTGGTACATGACTAGTTGACGGCATGACTCTATATTGATACGCCATTATGTTGTGTGTCTGTGTTTTAAATTCATTGGATACCTGACTTTTATCGGGTTGAACAATATAGGCATGAGAACGTCTCTAAAATTTGAAGCCTTAGTATGGTTTATGAGATATATAATTATATTTTAGATTCTAGTGATGAACATGTTATTTTAAGACTATATGCCACATTATGATTGTATTTTATCGTATCGTGCATATCATATTGTTCGAGTGACATGAGTGTTGATTGTACTGGGTTGTATTCTTGACGTATGTAGTGGGTCATAATGCAATGTAGATGCAAGATAGCACGATATCTTACTGGATATTAGAGTAGTTGGGACTTGTTAGTATTCGTAATGAATTAGGTTAGAGCACTCATGTAACTTATATTACTCACGTTGACGAATTAACACGATTATGAAAATGAGTCACGTACTATTACAACATTGATATTTAGATATTTATTGGATCTTTAAAGTTCTAATCCAAATATTTTCCAAGTGCTCGTAGGCAGGATCGACATTGCTAAGTAGTCAAATTTGCCACAACCACTATCAGGTCATTTCCAATCCTAAATTTGTTGTTGTTTCCATAGAGTTATTCAGTATTCAGACTCATTTGATTTATAGATTTGTATGGACTATGTTAATACTAGTTTATTTATTTCAATTGATACTAATTGAGAGATTTGAGACGGTGTTTATTTACTTTACTATGGATGTTGAGACCGCTGGTCTCTGTAATTATTATAATTTATCTCAACGCATGTCGTGGATGGTTTAAACATCATTACAATATTTTTTATTATTATTTTGATGCTGAGAATGATATAAATTGATTTAATGCACTCTATCTTTAGCATTGAGGCTTGGTCGCCCGATACATGGAAAATAGGGGGTGTTACAATTAGTATTAGAGCATCCTAGTATATATTGTTTTAGGTTTGTTGGGATTTATCACTTTTTATATTACGATCTTTGAATTATGAGAACCTTATATATAGGACATTATATTCTTATTTTTGAATCATTAGATAATACGAAATTCTTCATTTGGTTTCATGTGGTAAACATGCGAGGTCAGGGAGGACAATTGGTTGTCAATAAGGTTTCTAATCAAAATGCTCACAAGGAGCAGCAACCATAACAATAACAGGTATGGACATAAGATAGTGACCCGCCAAGGCTGACAGGATTTTCGACATTAATGTAGTGGTTGGAATGATTAAATAGTCTTGAAAAATGGGCTTTGAAAAATTTTGAACCTCGATTTTTTATGGGCAGGCCTGGTTCAGGATTATTAAACCTGCACAGGACAAACTTGACCCGAGGCCCGATAATTATCACATGTTTATTTACATAATATAATAGAATATTATTTCTATATCTTGTTATATGTTAAAGTTATAATATATGGGAAAACGTTATAAAGTAAAATAGATGGGGTAGGCCTCGAATCCGCAGTAGAAGCATCAGCTAAAAAAATGCAAAAAATAAAATATTCAATGGACGAAAAGTTATAACATATTATTAGAGAAGTTATTTGTGAAACAACCGCACTAATTCGAATACAATGAGGGCTCACCATTCGACCACTTGTGTTAAATGCTGATTCGGAAGCCACCGTTGATACCAGAATAGCCAATACATCTCGCGCTATAAGTTGCAATGTGGGTTTATCAGTGTCCCTGGAAAGAGTATGCTATTTTTCATAACATTTTTTCAACCCAAAAAAATGACATCCACAAAATTTCTTTCCAATCAATCCACAAAATGATTCTATACAAGAATTTGATTCGTAACTCAAAAAGTTCTAAATAATAATGAGAAAGAAATGGGGGTAAAAAAGCCTCATGATGTGGAAGTGTTATTAGGTTAATATAAAAAAAAGTTTGTAAGTAAATTTAAGTACTAAATGGGGCGGGGCGGGGAGAGTATATTTTTACAAAACCCAAAGTACATGCAATGCTAGTAAATTATCTCAAATTTGACAAAAATCAGAATAACAAACAACTTTCAATTCATCATTGATTATAAGGTTCAAAGATACTTTTAGCAGATACTTAACATGTTTTCCCACTAACTTTACAACAATAAAACTATTTATAATATGCATAAGACTTTTACCTATAATTCAAAACCAATTGTACTACTTTATTCCTTTCATTCTATAACCCACAACCATAAAAAAAATAGTGGCACATAAGGAAAAAGTATTCAGTTTTGTAAGAATAATAAAAAATATATATATTCAGTTCCTCACCTTTTATAAGGTTGCCAATTTGGTGAGACATAATCTCATCCCTCTAAATTATCCACAAATACTCCTCCTAAACATATAAAGTAAAATATATTTTTTAAAATTCATTTGGGCCACCTATTGAATTTCAATTCAAGTAAAAGCTTTAAGAAGGTTACTCTATGGTTCAGAGCCATTCAAAGTCATTATTTTATTTGTACATATAATCAACTCACTTTAGTAATAATATATATGAAGATTTTGAAGGTTCGATTTCTACCCAAGAAAAATTCCATCACATTAACATATATGGTAGTCATTTTCTGATCCAATGAAAGAAACTCAAAATACACACAAAAAATAGTAGGGCAAAAACATGAACTGAAAAGTATCACCAATACATAATCCTAACAATTTGTTGAAAATGAATGAAAAAGAAAAAAAAATTTAAAAAAAGGAACAACGGTTTTGGAAAAATATAGTCGTTTGTAAAAGAAGACAAAATCACTTTTGGGCTCCATCTACAGGCCACTCTGAAGCAAGCGATGGGGTACAGAGCATGTGATAATTTTGCAAAATTGTAAATTGTCACTGTTGTGCAATTCCTCTTAAAAATCAGAATATATGTATATTACCACTCGCAAAACCATCGAAGTGTAAATTTTATTTCTCTTTTAAATGGAAGGACAAATCATGAAGTAGAAAACTAATAACAATCATACCAAACCCTAATTTTAAGAAAAAAAAAATAAGAAAGATTATACCTGATACGAGGAAGAGAAAATGGAGAGGTTGGGGCATTTGGAGCAAAACCGACAATGATCAAGAGTGATGGTGTGAGGGCTGAAGATTTTGGTATAAGAATAAGAGAGGAGGGAAGTTTTGATTCTTAGAGGGTAGATAGGGAGGATGGATCTTCGTGGAGATGGAGGTGAAATTTGAGAGTGTGTGTAAGATGGACAGACAGACAAGTGATTCTTTGTCCAACTGGGGGAAAAAACCTCCCTGCTTCCACACGGTTAGACTTTAGCTACTATGTGCGGAACTTAGAAGTCCAATGACTGATGAATTACTAAGTAAGCCTAGTAATTTAGAAAATTTATAACATAAGTGCTAGATAAGGGAGAAAAATGGAACAAATATAACATAAGAAAAAGTATTTATATCAGTTCAAAGTAGATTACAATGCTTGGCTTGGATGGTTTGGCTAAATGACTTACCCACCAATTTATAGGCATCCCACGCCCTTAATGGATGGTCGAGATTAAAATACATCAATGGTATAGATTAATTCTCCAGAATGTTCCCACCTCCTTATAGGAACAGTGTAGAAGGCTACATATTTCCTTACTATTATAGAATATTCTATACATTACATGTATGATCATGATTCCTCCACCAAATCCTACACTATTTCATAACATTCTAGGAAACACTATATAATATTAGGAAATTCAAGAATGTTCTGAGAAAAGGGTGTAGGGATGGAGCTTTTAAGCTAGAAAATTACAAAAAATGTACGGCACGTGGCACTTTAGCTAGTTGATAGAGCGCTTTTTAACATGTGAAGTGATATGAAGAATATAAAGCATTTTATTAACATGAAAATAAAATGGTTTCAATTTTTAGGAAACATAGTAACGTCATCATCACGTACCAACGTCAGTTTATTCATAGTTTTGATAATTATATTTGTATCCCCTATATTTTGTAGATATTATAAAAGGGGTTCCATACTAAACGTTTGAGTCATAGAATATACTTTGAGTTTGTGATCCCATGCGCCTGTGACGTTATTTGATGAAGACTTAGAGGCAAAGCTTCGAAGAGTGCATATTCTGAGCCGTGTTTATCGTGCCACATTTGTCTTCACCTTTACATAAGGTATGAACATATATTATTTTATGAGTCCTTCAAAATATTTTCTAAGGGTGTTCTGTTTTTAAAATTGATTGGAACATAATTTTTTTGAAATATGTTTTATGAGTTTACTGTAGGAAGACTTATAAAATTTTGTTTCTGTCATTCAAGTGACATGTCCATGTCATTCAAACGATATCCTTAGGTCGTTCGATTCTTGGTTTCAAACGAGCTTCAAAGGAAGCGTACTGTTTTGGTTTTTGAGAGGTTGTTAGAAGCGAGATGAAATCTCGTTCAAATGAGATGCCTATCTCATTCAAATGACAACTTAAAATCTTCCGAACGACGTGGCACCTTAACTATTCTATAAAAGGTTTTTCAGACTCTGTTTTTATTGTGAGAGACTCTATTTTTATTGTGAGAGATGAACTTTTGACGAAAACGAAAAGCAGACAAAAGTATCACCTTTTTGTTTACAAGATCCAAGATTCATAACTCATAGACTTCGAGATCTTGTTTGGGAACCTTTTTTTAATCCTTTCATCACAAGCAGAACATGTTTTCATGCGGTGGACTCCATGCGAACTAATTAGGGTGAAGAAGCGGTGAACTCCAGCAATGTAGATGGTTGTAGAGATGTATCGGTAGGTACCGAGGCACATGTGGGTTCATGTGCTATGGACCTTGCATAGGTTGAATATTGCATTGAACTTTGGATGAGTGGTTGAAGATATATTAGCATCAAGAGTTATGGGGGATCGAGTCGTTGTGTAAGTCTACTGTCTATTCTTTATAAAACAATATCATAGTGATTGTATGGCTCGTCCGTCAGAGGTTTTTTCCCTTTAGGGTTTCCTCGTACAACGACATGTTCTTCTAGTTTGATTTATTTAATTTATCGGCTATCACCTAGATGCATGTTTAGGGTTAAAAGACAAAATTTTGTAAACAGGTTTTCACAAGAAAAGTTTAATAGATACTAAATTTAATTGGGTAAATTTAGTTCAATCATTAAAATTAAAAAACATAAAAATATTGAACTTGTGTTTATTCAAACCATCCATAGCATTCACAAATTGGTATCAAGGCAAGTTGCACTAAGTTATTGTGTTTGATCCTGTTTACTTGCATTTTTTGTGGTTGTTTATTCATCTCTCTTGGTTTATTTTCCTTTAAATGGATTGTCGTAGCTTTGACGAATCAAATATTTTGAATTTGAAGTTTGCAAAAAGAATTGAAATTCTTGAGGAAGAAAATTCTCATTTTAAAAATATTAAAGAATATTTGTAAACGTTTCAAACTCAAAGAGATATCATTCATGTGAAGCTTGGTGCTTTGGCCACCGCCGTCTCCGCTTCCTATTGAAACCCAAATCGAGATCCTTTACCACCACCACCACTACCACCACCACATATCATCCCCTCACAAATTGGTACACAAATGAAAGCCCTAATCCAAATCCACCCCCACAAAATCAAATTGTATTCTACATCCACAATCGAACCAAGAAGCAAAAAATAGGAATCGTATCCGACCCTTTCTAATGCATTGAAAATTTTTTTTGCTATTATTCATGTCCATTGTATATTTATCGCTCAAATCATATCGATTAAATAATGAATTTCAAATCGTATGGTTAATCAAATCATATATCACGACATTCTAAGATTTTTGTTTTAAACCACCGCACTTGGAGTGTGTCAATTTTGATTTATTTATTGCGTCTGCTATATTTGTACTCATATCTTACTGCTCACACTCATAAAGTAAGTTGAAGGTAATTCTGCTCTTGATTATTAATTATTTATCTAAAATGTACCCCAGACTCATATCAAGATCTTGGGAGATAGCTGGAACAAAATATGAGGATCCTAAGATAACGAAGAAAATTGCATCTAGTTTGCTTTCTAATGGAGTTCGTGTGAAGTCCCCTGAATTTTGGAATTGCCGATCAAGTGGAGGTAAATTATCTAAATTTGGAACTTCCTATCTCATGGTTTAAGTTAATTTTGGTACCTATAAATTCATTTGAGACTGGATAATATCACGTGTTTATGCAATGGATAGACGTTGACCAATAATAACACGATTGTTCTCTTTCTTCTTTTCAACTTATAATTATACACAATTAGAACTGTGGAAAAGTGTGATTTTACCAAATATTTGTAATAATTACATTCAATGTCTAGAAAGCGTTAGGAGGCGGTTGATGGGTGCCGACTTCTAGGCGTTTATTTTCGTACCAGAGAGAGAGGTAGAGGTACTGGATACATAGTCACATAGTGTATATATATACATGTATTGTACCGGAGAGAGAGATAGAGGTATAAGTTCGACTGAGAGAGAGAGAAAGAGAGAGGAGGGAGATCAGGTTTGAGAGAGAGAGAGCATGTAGTTTTATTTTGTTCTATTTATTTATGTTTTATTAGAGGATATATGCATCAGACAATTGGATCAAAGGTTCATTACTTTGAGAGAATACTGATAGGTACGATTTTGCCGCGACGCGAGCGTCACCTGCGCGCCGATCGTTTTGAATTCGGCTCACCTAAACTATACAAAAAAGGGAGATTAGATGTACGTTAGTCATGCACAATAGATGAGAGGTGAGAAACTCATATGAGAGTTCGATAACTAATATGCGTATAAGACTTGTTTTAAGAACCAGTTTTAAATACTTGCTAAATCATTTTTACACCTCGGGCTCTGACCCGTTTCTTGTATTTCTTCTCTTTTTTACTATATATATATATATATATATATATATGTATTAGTACAGGTGACTAGCCACAAGGACACCGGTTCTAGATACTTGGATGGTTTGCCGAGCTGCAACTATTGTGGAAGTTGCAGGTTATTGAGATTAGACGCATCTCTAATGTCATTCAAATCCTAGTTCAGATACTTCAGTTCGGGCATGTGTCGCCCATCCTCATTAGCGGGATTGTACTCAGTTCCTTTGTAGTTCTTTTCTGTTGGATTGGGTATATATTTTGGTTTTGTTTGTGACTTTGAATTGGAAGGTTTTATCTAGTTTTAATTATTCAGTATTTAATTCAATCAGCATTCATTTCTCGTGTCTGGTTTATAATTCAATGTTTAGAAATTAATTGAATTAATTGGTTTTAAATTAAATTGGGAGATGTATTGACACTAGCTTAATCAAATGTTAGGTAATTAATTGGATTTAAGTTTTCGACAGTGATGCTAAGAATGAACCACCGAACATTCTGTTATAAATTTTATAAAGGATTGATCACCTGATATTTAATTGGGCGGGGTGTCACGGGTGGTATCAGATCATCAGGTTCTAGTGTCCTTAAGATCTGTGCGGCTTATTACGTTTCAGCGCATCGTTCTTTGATGTAGAGCTTTATCATAGGATTATTGTGTTCCCTTACGTATGCGACTTACGTTCTCCTGCTACGAATTATAATGGATGTGACTCATTATACGAAATTCTATGTGATTCGAACACCGAACATTTTAGGACGACCAGCGAGGGCCGTAAGAAGAACTGCGGGAGAAGAAGCTCAACAGAAGACAGAGAGTAATCAGGAAAGAGGGATCGGGACAAAAATCACCATGAGGATTACTTAAGTAAGAGATAGTAAAATCGTCACTCGAGAATTGTGGGTTCCCAGGACACAGTCGCAGATAACGGTGGAGTGATTTCAGGACCACCTAGCATAATCGATAAAGGGGAAAATCAGAGGGACTCTTTTAAAAATCCATCGGTGAAGATGCGGAGAAGAAAGCGAGAAAATGTAACAGATCAGCGGAATTATACGAAGGCAATGGTGTAGAGTGGGGTGTGATGATACTCAGAATTAAATTTGAAGTTTAAAGTTATAGCTCTTAAGAGCATCATGTAGTGATTAGAGGCAATCACCATATTTGAAGAAATGTGTTTGAAATTTAGAAAGAAATTTGGGTACAATTTGATCGTGAGGTCTTTCATTCGATGTGGTAACAAAATGAGAGTGAAATTTTGATGTTTAGTACAATGGGTAAGATAGAAACAGATTATGAGAGAAAGGTTGAAATGCATAATGAACTTCGTGCCTGGCAAAGGGGCATAAATTAACCAAAGGGTCTATAGTTGATAAAGAACTCGTGAGTAGAAAATAAGCCTTAGATGAGAAATCCAACTAGGATGACTAATGTTGATGTCGTCAAGGTTATACGATGACTAGTTCTTGCATTTTTTCCAGAAGAAGCAAGCCAAAAAGGTTAGAGAATCTGGCCGAAAAGAAAAACTGAACTTAATGGTGTTAGTGAAACCCCACATGAGAGTATACCCAATAGGGAACACGGTTAAATGATTTTAAGTTGATTAACTTCCTACAAAGTGACGATGAAGTCAATCAGGGCCGTGGAAGCCAACCATAGTTCTGAAAGGCAAGTGTAACCAGTAAGTTAAGACTACTCGGTCCGAGAGAAGGACATTCCCAAAATGGTTAGTGGGAACAGTGACGGGGAAATGGTTCGTGAAGTTTTCCTTATGTGGGAAGTAGAACTACAAGTATTGAACGTGTCCACAATTGAGAAGTGATACCGAAGAGATTAGAAATGGTAAACCATGCCAGTTAGGCATAACAACTGGAGGATCGAGACTTCCAGCGAGAGAATTTGGGGTCAAGAGAATTTGGCCCATGAAATTTATAACCCGAGTGTGATGGGTTCAGGCCGGACCAGTAGAGCCCTCGTTAATAGTAGCATATGATATGTCAGGGTCTACGGGGTCCGAGATGTAAACGGGAGTTTAATAAAGCAAAAATTGAGACCTGGAGAGTTTGGGCCAACGTTTCAATAATGGGCGCGAAATCCACATGATGGAATAAATTATCCATGATGAAAGAGGATAACTATAGGATGAAATCCTAGGATGTATGACGATTGCAGATGTTCATGGGTCGTGATGGCAGCCACGTGCTGAGACCCTGTGATTTGGCGAGACTGGTGAGGTTTTTCTTCTTCCTTGTGAGTAAAGGATAGATTCTAGTAACATGGGTGTGTCACAACTTTTATGTAAATTGGAAACCCTAAACTTCGCATGCGGGTCGAGTTTAGTGGGAACGTTATTTTTAACAGTCTTGTTACAAACGTATTTCTCGTTATTAGTAGGGCATTTTGATAATTGCCCGTGAGTGAACCGGGTGGGCCCTAAGGATATGTTTTGTTGCTATAATTTACTACTGCATTGAGTCAGCTTTAGTAGATTTTATTATGGTAATGTGTAGTGATTAATTACCATATGGTTAAACGATAATAAAAAGGCAGTGATATGACTCTCGTGTCGGATACTCCGGAAGGAATGATCTTAGTTTTGTGTGGCGCCACCTGAAATAGGGTTGGGACCAGATATGAGTATATATAAAAATTTCATAGTGTTATAGACCTCAGAGAGTATGTTGTCTAGTGGAATGTGATTCCAATGCGTAGGAACTTATTTTACTGAGGAGACATAGGTTTCATTTTGTTCATCTTCAAGCAGAGAGATAGACCCATTATATTTATTGCGCTGAGTACTTGGGTTAGTAAGAGTGCCATGTTCTATGTTATTTTAGGTACATGAGAGTGGACGAGTAAACTTTTATGTACATACACGAAGATTTTGGGAAGGTACATAGTATGGACTAAGGGCCTTACGGATCATGACAACCGACTAGGTTAGATAGTAGTGTATCGGGGGGGTTCCTTGTTTGGATTTCGCATTGCGAGACATCCCACGCATGAAACTAGCAAACGTCGGGAGTTGGAGAGAAGTTTGGTCGATAGTACATAAGTTTTTTTATGTTGGTTATTGAACCTAAAGGAGAATATAATTGAGAGTTGATAATTCTTTTATGACTTAAGGTCAATAGAGTCGCCTAGTCTTAGTATCATTTTGAATAGAGCGATGATACCATTGAAGGATTGATTAATTTTTTACTAGTGGGGTGGTTGAGTGCACCCCTACCACATCTGCATACCGAGTGTGCAAGAATTGAAGTAAGAAAATTTTATGTTATTTGTATAATAATGCACGAGGCATAGGATGTATGGGCGCCTTAGGGGATTGAATCAAACGGTGTATTATGATTATCTTGTGAATTCGATAACATGTAGTCGGGTAAGCTGAAGATTACTCCGTAAGATTTGTTAGAGACTTACGTTTCAAAATAAACTGAGATTTTTGAGCGGGAGAAGAGACTTGTGTCACACGGTACGACAAAGTCACACGCATCACGATTAGAAGTACATTCAAGAGAGTATAAAATGTAGCAGAATACAAATAACAGTGGTAATGGGTTTAATATAGAGTAATTTTCAAAGTTAGTCTTGCAGTGGGTCAGCTGACTGTTAGAAAAAGGGCGAATAATTCGAAACCAGTAGGGGCTCCTTCCACTAAAGAATGGAAGAGTATCCCCAAGGATCTTCTCATGTAGCTGAGATGGTGAGATTATAGGTACTAAAATGCGATTGAGTACGGCCTAATACCCACAGAGGGATGGGCAGGACAAGCGGTCTAATCGGATGCGGGAGAGAAAATTTTATGTGAACCCTGAGATCTTAGAGGACTCTTCCCGAAAGTGAACTTATAGGAGTTATTTGTACATCAATTCCACTAGTGATTACAAATGTCGAAGAAGAATCGATATTATCGTATATATTGTGTGTGAAATGTATATTGCACAACCAATTTACTTGTATGAACGACACGAGACGAAGTCGTCTGTATATGAAAAGAGAATAAACCTACTAAGGTGCAAATAGTAGAACGCTAGATAGGGAATATCTAAAATAAAGTTTAAGTAGTGAAACTTAAGCAAAAAGGCTTGGGTAAGAGCCTATATGACAGGGTAACCTGGAGTTTAAAACAAACACATGTAAAGTGTTCATTACTAAGGGTTTTCGATATCGTACTATATGGGTGGTACGGAGTAGCTTACTTGGGAGCGCAAGGATGCGATGCGCAATGTTTTTACAGCGTTGTCTGTACCTGGTATACTTTTTCCGAATTTCGGAACGAAATTCCGTTGTAATGGGGGAAGTATGTAACACTCCGTATTTTTGACGATTTAAATAATTATGTGATTAATTATTATTATGGGAATAAATATGTAATTAATTATTGTTGTTTGATTAATTAAATTAAAATGCGAGAAATTAATTTGTTATTAATCCGGATTAAAATAATTATTAACTAGCGTGCCAAGGGTCAATACTTATTGTTGATAATTATTGAATATTACTGTGTGATATGTAATATGGAATTATGATACTTGATAAATTGTCGGAAGTGAGAAATACGACAGTTTGGTAATTTAAGTCTGACACGCGTGTGAGTCGTGTCGGGACTAATTGAATGAAATAAAAAGAGAATTTATTTTTATTAACTCGTATGGTCATTTCGAGTGCACCGTTGAGTCCGAAAGGGTCGAGATAGTCAAAATAGTATACCCGGGTATTTAGTTTGGGTCCCGGGATGATTTTATAACCATTGATTTACAACCATTTGATGATTTGTTCTCGATTCCCATACAAAAATAATCCGAGGTACTTGAGAGGAAACCTTTTATGAATGAACGCCATAGTATCCTTAATAAGAAAGCATCTAGACGAACTGGCCTTGTAGAAGATTACATAACAGCTGTTGTGCTTATTAATAAGAAGTCCTGAGTTTATTTCAAAGATACTTAAAATCTCCATGAATTTCCAAAGCAATCCTTTTATTTTACCACGGTTTAGGATATCATGCACATGATAATGGGCCAATAATAAATGGGAAAATAAGCGGGTGAAAAAAGGGCAAACCGTTCCACATAGCATCAAATTATTGATTTCCTGGGTTAAAGCCTTAGAAGCAATGATAAACAGACCTGGAGAAAGAGGGTCACTCTGATGCACTCCACAATTCGACTTGAAAAAACCCGAGTTGCTGCCATTAGTAATAATAGAGTACCAAAAATTCGAGATAAGATGTCACTCTATACTGATCCAAATTTCATTAAAACCAAATGCCGTCATGACCTTTAATAATTATAGCCACAACAATGGTCATACACCTTACCTATGGATTGTCTTTTGCACTGAATATTATCTGGAATTGATCTCTCTTTAACAAAGATGCATCAAGTTCAACTGAGATGATTTTTTTTTGACATTATCTTATTGGCAAAGTTTGAAATTCCGAAAATTTGTGGAATGAGAATCAATAAAGTGCTAGTCCAGCTTCTCGCCAGTGATGCCCTATGGAAAAAACTCAAAACAGTGTTAAACAAATCCTTACGGATCACTTCCAAGAATGATTAGAAAAAACATCCCCAAAACCGTTGGAGCGAGTAACACCATCACCATCCATTTAAAATACCACATATTTCAATTCTTCCAACATCGGATTCTTTGTTAGCTTCACATTCTACTCTTCACTGACTATTTGCAAATAAAAACTCCAAATATCCTCTTCCATAGATTCTTCAGTAATCAAAATTTGGAAATGTTTGGCCAAGACTTACCTAATTTCAACCTCATTTTAAATTCATTGATTGAAAAAACCTTGTATTAAAATCTCTTTCCCTCAACCATTTAACCTATGCCTTTTGACACCAATACGCCTCTTCACACCAAAGTCTTCTTTGCAAAAAGCGATTCCTTTTGTAAGACATTTTGATCCCCTGCCATGAGTAAAGTCATCGCTCTCCAAAGAACATAACGTTTCACATATTTTCATACAAGGTTATCTCCCATCCACAATTAGTGCCCCATCCACAATTCCTCCAGAAAAGTTAGCAGTCACTGTATCGTAGACTGTGCTTCCTCCTTGAACCACCAATGCATAGAACTCAGGAGAGTGTATCGCTGTCATGCTGGCTCAATCTCTTCTCCATCAAAGCACCTAGATCTTAATTAATCTATTGATTAGTACTGAGTTCTATGCTAGGGAATTTCAACCGTATAGGAGAGAATTGAGAGTCTGAGACTACTTTTTAAAACAACAATGCGCAAGCTATCTGAAACCTCTTTAAGAAAATATTGCAGTAAATGTACTATGTTGGTGATTTATCTCATCTACAGGACTGAAGTCTGACAAGATTCTTTTGCATTTTTTACCGTATCAAGACTAACATTTCTTATCATCAATTGATCATAAACACGAATAATCAGTCATAGTTCATAGTTTTTTCTATTTTTTGGGTGGGTGGGGAGTGGGGGTTGAGGCGACCAAAGATTAATAATTATCAGATTCACTAGTAACAGCAGTGTGGAATCGAAGAAATACAAATCAATCTAAAATATAAGTCAACTGAGTGAACAAAAACTTGATGATGCCATCACAAAAATTAAAATCTTATGAAGAAAAGGCACATGCTTTTTCCGTGTTCATTTATCTAATAAAAAGAAATTTGGGGGGTTACAAGCTTCTTCCATGTTCATTTCTCTTCTTAAAAATTCTTA
This sequence comes from Sambucus nigra, assembly GCA_949130495.1. Lineage (NCBI taxonomy): Eukaryota > Viridiplantae > Streptophyta > Magnoliopsida > Dipsacales > Adoxaceae > Sambucus > Sambucus nigra. Next base: position 640,567,874 of record OX422216.1, read on the forward strand.
AAGATTTAAGTTAAAAGTATGAAAATGGTTCTTGGGTAAAAAATGAAGAGGATCTGAAAGGGCAAGGCGATTCAATATTTTCAAATGTATCTCTCTAGTGATTGGGATTTAAACATAGATGAATCCGTGTTTAATATAATTCCCACATTAATGACTGCACTTGCTAATTGCCAACCCTAGCATGGAAGGGCTGAACAAGAAGTTTATGGGTTGAAGAGTGATAATGCTTCATGTTTAAATAATTTTAATGGACATTTTAATACTTTAAGTTAGGACATTATCAAAATGGATCTCTTTAATGCAATTTCTAGTTTCATTAATGGCCACAGTATTTCAAAAAGTTGGTAAAGAAGATCCTATGTCAGTAGATAAGGGGGCTTGAGAGTTGGCAAAATTGGGGAGCTAGTGTCAGCCTTCAGAATAATAATATTGGTTGTCAGTTTAAATTAAAAGCACCATTTTTCCAGAATTTATGATCAATAAATATAGCAGAGAAATGTCTTCTGTTCAAGATACAAAAATCTCAAGGTCATATCTTATATGGCAGAACATATGTCTTCTGTTTATCATCTGGTGATGTTTTCAGTGTTGGGGGTGGGGGGTGGGGGAGAGCATTATTGACAAAAAGACATTGATATTAAAACCAAAATTGTATTTCTCAACCAGATAGTTATGCTAAACAAGGAAAAAATAAATATGAAGTTACAACAATTAGGTTGATAATTGACTCACAAAACTCTTATTGATAAACTAATGCTTAAAACCTGAAGTCAAGTAGGAAATAAAGAAAGTTGTACCTAGCAGCTTGTCTCATTGACTCATCATTAAAGACAAGAAATAACTTACTCAATTCAAAATGAAATGTAAAGGGACTCTAAGATACACTGGTTTAGCTTGGAAAGTTAATGAGGAAATGTCACATCAATACCAAATTGCTTCTACAAATATGAATGATGCCCTTGAATTAGTTGTTTAACTTTTGTTTATACAGTGGCTACTCCCTAATTTGAACATCATGCACAAGAGCTTATGAAAACATACTCACAGGACATTATGCCCCAGGGGCTACCTTCCAGCAAGGTTCTTGCTACCGTCAAAGCAGAGAGGTGCGGTAACAAGTGTTCCGGGGAAGGTGGGTAGGTGCAGCCACCAGAGATGCCAAATGGAGAATACTAGAGTGTATTGTTTTTATTATTATTATTATTTTTGATATTCTTCTTCTTCATATTATTATTATTATTATTGAGGGGGAATCATGAACAATTTTTTTGGGGGGAATGGGTTACATAAATTCAGTGGTTACAAGAGAGCTAGGGGTAGCAAATTTAGAAACGTAGTCATGTCACGTCATGTTCAGATTTTTTTGACGCGCGTGTCATTTCAAAATTATGATCTGTGTTATTCATTTTCATGTCCTGCTAGGTTTGGTTGAGTGTGAAAATAATGAATCGTGTTAATCATGCCGTGTTTTAAATGGGTCTAATTTGTTCACGTAAAAGAAACAAGATGCCGTGTCGTTTATGTATCTAATGGGTCATGTTGTGTCGTGTCAAACTAAACATTACCAAAATCATGATTTTCCACCTCTAAAGAGATCTCCAAAGCCCTCATTTTTACTAATACTGCTGTTAAGAGTCCTAATATTAGTTGCTAGTAAGAGAAGCATAGATAGATTATGAAAGAAAGTATTGAGTTCTATTAAATCCCTAAACATTAACCTTAAAATCAACAACTAAATAAATGAAAAGAACAATAATCTCTTTTTTATTTTTAACAATCCCCGAGGTTGGATTAAATGAAAAGAACATTAATTGGGATATAATTTGGGTTAAATTTGGTGTAATTGGAAATTGAGTTGAATTTGATTTTGTGATGAATCTCTAGGTTGGATTGGAGATATTGCATTTATATGTTATAATCATTTATCCTTGACGCTAAAGTTTGGGCAATAATTTACCAAGACATAATATAGTCCCTCCAAAAGATTATACAAAATAATGTATATAGAAATCATGGACTTCCAGAAAGTAGAATAGGAAATTTTAATAGAGTATTACTGTAAACGATTGCACGTAGGCCTTTTGTTGGGGGCAACAGTACGAATACTATAAAGCCTTACACATATGTATAAAGGCTTCCAAAATGCATATTTATTATGTTGGATGGAATCTATGACTTTTCCATCAAATCTCCAAAGGCATTCATCACCAAAGTCCCGAGACACGGAATCAACCTCTAGTGTGGGCACTAAGAAAAATGAGTAAGGCCCGAAAGAAAGGCCCCGGGTTGGTTAACTTTGGTCTCAGTCCCCGACAACGAAATCAATTTATGGGCTCTGTACGCTTTGTTTAGCAATCAGGCACGAATATTGAACATGACAACATGGTTTCTAGGCACAAAAATTATTCGATCTTCAAATTGCAGGTTAGTATAAATTTGGAGCATTCAACAATCGACAAAAATGATCAAATGTTCTAAAATCATTAAGTACGATAGGATAAATTGTTTTCAAACAATAAAATAGCCTAATTATCCTTTGTTCCAACTTAAACAAACATCTTTTCTTGGTCATTTCATGTCCCCTTTTTTTCGATCTTACTCACAGTAGCCTGATAATTAATTTGCTTTGGTCTCATTTTAATTGCCTCAAGTCCCCCCACCCTCCCAAAAAAAAAAAATTAAAGCACACATCATAGCATGGAGTTCTTTAATAGTGCCGATCATTGTTCTGACATATTGGTCAGGACTTTCACTTATAATTCGATTGCCTTATCTTTTACACCCTTCTACGTCGTCAAGCAGTGAAGTACGGTGTCATGGAGTGTGGTTGGGTAGAAGTTTCAACTGAAACGCCGATAAGACTCACTGGATTTATGTGTGTGTGTGTGTGTTGGGGGGGGTCTCAACGGGGTGTAGGCTCTTTGTGCCTTTCTGCCACTTCACAGCTGTATATTGAAGGCTTTGATCAAAGGACAGTTGGGTGGACCTCATCATACATCAGCGAAGTCCTATGGATCTAAGGTTTGGTTTGAGGTTTTGAAGGGTTAAATTTGATAGATCTAGGATTTTGCTAAATTTTTGGTTGCTACAGATCAATGGCCACCGAGAAGGGTACTGCTGGGGACTTGTTAAGGGCAAGCAGTGGTCACCGGTGGTTGGTGAAGGCTTGGCAATGGTCTCTCAATGAGGCCCATGAGGGCGACGGCAGATGAATCTCTGATGAAGGATGACCATGGGATAGTGGCGAAAGGTCTAACCCGCCCAGTACCCAATCGCCATCCGCCATGATGAAAACTACACAAATTAGTTGAAAAATAATGCGGCAAAAGTAACATCACGTATTCGGAATTAAATTTGGTCAGTATTTTGTACAAATCATGTAATTATATTTTGTAAATGTATTTAATATTAATATAAACAAAAGATTTAACTCCAAATATTTTCACCGGCGAGGTGAAAAGCATTTATTCACAAAACCAAACAAAGCCTTAAAGTAAAATGTGCGCATTGCTTCATCTTAAATATGGTTGTACACCTCTAATATAGCTAAGTCACTTTCTTGGTGACAAGTAGCTCAGTACTATCAAATAACAAAAATACCACAAGTAGCTAGCAATTTGCAACGAAAAAGCATCTAGGCGAAAAGCAGTTCAATATTGTCATACACATTCTTTTTGGATTGATCAAGTATGATGGATAGAGGAGTTGCATGGCGGTGAGGAATCATAAAACAGCTTTAAGCATTTATAAACTAAAAAAAAAAGATGTTGCATACCTCCCTTAACCTTTGTTTATTATAAAGAATCTATGTTTTAAAAAAAAATTCATCTACAAAGGGCAGGTTATTCAATAGGTTGGACTTGCTTTGAATTCTATACATCAAGCTATTTGATGAATGCGTACACAAGTAGCTAACTTAATAAAATGGAGGAGGAAAGTAGCTGAGAAGCAAGACAAATAATTTACAAGTAAGGAACTACTAAAGAGTAAATCATGGGAACTTGAAATTATACACCTCTAAAATGGAACATAGTAAATATGGTGTAGACTTAACCTAACCACTTTAATTCATACAATGCAACTAATCCAACTTCTTAATTGTAACGAGTTCCTCATCTTCCAAATCTTCTAGAAACTTTTACCTCTAGAAGCAGTTGACATGGTTTGTAGGTTTTTTCACTACACCTCCAATATGTGATACACTGTTGTAAGTTAACCTTCTTACTCAATCAATCAACTTCTAACAATGATATATTAATTATCATTTTCTATGTAGTTATATTTTAGTTGGAAACTTGTGTTCAACCTTTCTTTCATGAGTCGAGGGACCCAATCACCCGCCTTCCAAATGGCCACCCTGTTCCTCTGCTCTTTGATTTTAAAATCCAAGGTAAGGCACATCAAGTTACTGCCTAGTTTAATTTGGTGAAGTGGTGATTATGATTTTTTTAAACTCCACAATAATAAATTTGTTACAAATATGGTGTTTTAAGGAGGATAATCATTTTTTTTCTAGGGTTCCTTTGAGGGTCATAAACATCATTGTGGGGTAAGGGAGGCTGAGAACTTGGGAAAATTGAGGGCAGAGTAGCAGTCTTAGAAGGAAAAGCTTCTTCTTAATAAATATTGAAGAGACAACACCATTCATGCTAAAAATCTAATGTGGGGGACCCTTGAAGGAGCAACCCCGCGCACCAAGCCAGTGTTTGTCTATTTTTAATTTATTATTTTGTGACTTTGTTACTCTAGTTTTTATTATAAATAAGGTCATAGGCCATGCTTTGGAATCAATTAATTTTACTGGTAAATTATTATATATATATGTTCACATCAAGTGGTATCATATCTACTTCGATCACAAAGATGGAGAATGATGAGAACGACGATGGGTGGACGAAACCTACACCGTCGCCGTAAAAGAGCCACGAGGCACCACCACCACACCAGACTGCAGTGACGATGCCTGACTAGGCTTAGCTACTGGAATGCAACCTCGCAAACATGTACACTGTATTCCCTGCTCTAGGTAGTTACCACGCCAAACCCCGCCACCATAAAACTCAATTATTCACCACAATCACAAAATATTCGCCTAATTAATAAATATTCACACCGCTATGTAAACAACAAATAGTATGTAGACCCCATACCAAATTGATAATAAATATAAAAAAACTCTGCCATCAAAATGTGAGAATCATACATATAACAGTTTCTGCTTTTCATTACAAAGTTACGATGAACAAGCAACAAACATTCTTTCAATTTTTTTTTCTCTTCATATTAAAGATACTGCATGAATTTAATTGTTGGAGATGCTACAAGACCATTATATATGGACAAAGGGAAGAAATAAATAGAGAATATGTGGTGGTTCATTGACAAATAGTTTTTAAATAAAAAAAAATACAAAAAGAGATCATATAAATTGGCCCTTATCTACAAGTATCCAACATATTATCGATCCTCTACCATGTGGGGAGCATAGTTACGTCAAAGAAGGAAATTGTATTATTATTGTGAAAGACAAATTTGTCTTTTATTCAGTAAATCACATTTTGACGTCTCTGATCATTGGTATCTGTCAAGTATCACACCGCAGTATCTATCAATTACCAACCAGTAGAGGTTTCTATCAACCCATAATGGTATTTAGTCAATAATTAGTATCTAGTTCAAACCTCTGTTTATTCATACTACAAGATTCCATCAACAGAATAGAATTACAAAAAATTCCCAAGAAATTTATTAACTTATTTGTTTTTCGAGGTTTTTCACTATTTACTTTCCGTTCTTTTTTTTTGGGTGGTGGTGATGGTGGTGGTGGTGTAAATATTTACACCCTCATATTGAATTGGTTGAACTTCTGTATTATCGGTAAACTTTCAAAATGAATCAACAATGTTGTAACTTAAGTATGAAGACTCTGTTTTGATATATAATCAGTAAGATTAGACACAGTAAGTTTACGCACTGAACATTCGTAATCAACCCATTTCAAGAACATGCATGTAAATATTGATTTAAAAAACAAATTCGTGCCCAAATTAATTACATTAATACTAACTCGATGATACCCTATTTCGTATCTGTGTCTTCCAAGTGATTTGAATAATAGGTCAGTTTGGTTAATTTATGGAAGATTCATAATTAATTTATCACCACCGTAAAGCATCGGGAATCTAGTAGAGAATATTTGGGGATATTTTCTTCCGGTTAGATATTATCATTAATTCCATCAGTTGCTACATGTACCTATCCTAAGGGCATATTCAGAATATATTAAAATTGGTTTACCATAAGAAATTTGGGAAAGTAGTCAATTTGCTTGATTAAAATGAAGTTGGATCTATATGTATATTTATTTTAAACCGAGGGGCAGAATCTAATGACCCCATAAATAAAATGTCAACCATAGGTCACCAAAACAACTTGAAAGAAGCCCGCAAAATGGATAACCATCTCAGAAAAAGAAAATGTTTGACCTGGCAGTCCAATCGCAATCATATATATACGCAAATATACACATTATCTTCCCAGTCATATTCTCCTGTAGCTCAACAATTAAGTGAATCTTTTCTAAGGATTTTAACTTCTCTTTTTATAGTGTGCTAGTACATAGTAAATGTTATGATTTCCAGCTCCTTGACATGTTGAGTTGATGCAGTTTATTTCGGTGACTGAGTTATGCACGGATGGGATGAAAAATAAGTTATTGGCCACAATGATTTGATGCCATTCAGGGGTTTTCAAGTTATAATGATAAGACTTAATTTTAAGAAAAAATAAATGAGAAATTTGTATATATTTCATAAACTATGATGGCTGTCCATCACTAACAACCCAAAAAATGAACCATTTAAGTCTAACAGTTTCAATGGTTCTGTACACATTATAAGGTCATATTATGGAGAGCAATAAGATTTTCAGAAACACAATTCTAAGTATCAAATTAACACATATGCGTCCCTCCATGAGTGACATGTAACCCAATATCGATTGCAAATAGAGTATTCGATACGCCATTACAGAAAATAAATTATGCGAAAAGAAATGAGCTTGCATAAATCAATAACCCAAAAGATTAAGGAATGTGAAAAAGAAATGTAGCCTTTATTGATAATCTTTTCACAAACAAACCATACAATGCACCACTTGGTTTGCCTAAGGCATGTACAAGTAACAATGGTGGGGATACATGGTGATTTAATATATTGAAGTGCAAAAGAAAAACGAAAAATACTGGGCAACATTGTAAATTAAAGCACGCATGCATTCAAAGGCTTTTTATGAGTACGTTCTCAAAGGATTTGAGAGCCTGAATGGCCGTCTGAATATAGTAGCTAAGAGTTCCAACGATGGGAGCAAGGGGATGGGCAGGGAGTTCTTGCTTCACATCCTAGTCCGCCATGGGCAATGCCTTGCTACAATCCTCATCAAATGACTTGGCTTGCTTAAGGTATGTGTCCATACGCGGAGTGGCAAACAAGCGCAGCTTTTCCACATCACCTCTTGCAGCAAAACGCTGGCGATCAAGGTTAGTCTCAAAAGAGAGTGCAAAGGGACGCCCTTTCTTTTCGTAGATTTGTTGTGATTTCATCAACCTCGAGAGTTGTTGCAGCTCAGATTTCATCATCTCAATCAACAGGTTAGACTCATTAACCGCATCCTCAAGCAAGTTTTTAACTTCAACAAGCTTGTCTCGAGCAGTGTCTAGCTTGTTGTCGTCAGCCATGACTCTTGCTTCTTTTATCATCTTTGCTGTCTGGAGACGGTTCTCCTCAATCACCACCTCCCCCCTCTCTCGCTCTACGGATGTCCCTATGCGAGTTATGGTAGTGAATAGATGATTGGCATCGAATATATTCCCCCCAGTGCTGCACATGCATACATATCCATTATATTTATTGTTGAAAATTAGTGTACAAAACTCTAATATTCCCAAGAAGAAGAAAAACACTGATAATGAAAAACCCACAATATACTAAAGAAGAAAAAAAATTACAAGTAAAGCTTTGAAAGTTTCTTGCTTATTAAAGCTTGCTTCTTGGGATACAACATAAGGCTAAGTAAGGGGGTATTTATAGTAAACAAGATACTACAATCACCACATAATCCCTTAGCATAAAGAAACCCCATATTGTTGTTTTAAATAACCACCACACAACTATTAAACTAATCAAACCTCAACCACATCTTAGCTAAGTGATTAATATGCTGCACACACTAATATCAGTAATGCAATATAGTTCAATGGGTTGTGACGTTGAAACTCAATATTTATCAGATTGAGTCAAAATAACCGGAAACACAAAACATAATTTATAGTAAATGCCAGGATTTTGTACCACCTGTATGTGTAAGTGATTTGAAGAATAGCGGCACCCGCTAGACTACTAAGATCTGGGAGAAGAAGATCCACTATGACCTTGTGTACTTCTTTGTTATAGAGATCGCCAAACGAAACAGTTACAGAGCCGACATAATTGTCCCTGGATAGTGGATTGTTTCCGGCAAACACCTTCTCGATTTTTTATTCGACTTGTGTGACCGTCAACTTTAGATCCTGAACAACCACGGTGAGAAGCCCAGCCAAACACTGGGAAAATGCAATGCTCAAGTTGTCTCGGTTTTGAACATTTGGAATGTTCCTCCCATGTGGTTGTCTGCGATGGCCTTGAGTAGGGCTGTCAATGGACCGGGTCTGGACCCAGACCCGACCTGAATTAACGGATCTGAGCAAATTTTATAGACCCGATTATCCGATTACTCGATTAGTTAATAGACCGGATCTGGATATACATGGCTCCGATCCGATAAGGACCCGACCCGAATGTGTATATATATAATATAATAAATAAATAAATAAATAAATAAATAAATATATATATATATATATATATATATATATATATATATATATTCAGATCGGGTCTCCGGGTTCTTAACGGATCCGGGTCTGGATCCATTTTCTGGGACCCGACGGGTAATCGGGTAAGACCCGGTCCGCTAAAAAAATACCCGGATCGGATCTGGATATACCCTTACCCGATCCAGACCCGACCCGTTTACACCCCTAACCTTGAGCACCTGTTGAAAAAGGACACATGAATTAGTAACGTTATACAACTTTTGTAATATTTAAGGATTATTTAAACGTACCCTTGGATCGTGGTCTGCTCTAAAACCAAATGTGTATGCAGGCATGTTGTCGACCGAAACCTGGGAAGCATCAAACCGACGTTTTGTTGACCGTCACACATAAGCATGATGCCAACCACATGCGTTGTGGTAAGACTGCGGTCGTTGAGCACTTTTAAGCCCATTTGAAGGACAGCAGTGATATTTGTGCCACCGTCGGCATCTAAAGCATTGATCAACCCAATCTCCCCTCGAGAATTTTTATTTATCTGGTGCAATGGCCACAATCTCTTAGAGTCCCAAGTGAATGTGACAATCGATAAACGATCAATTGGTCTAATTTACCTGATCACGAATTGCATGGCAATTTTCATTCTTGCTAACTTCTGTCCCCCCATGCTCCTGCTGACATCTAAAACCGTCACAAGATCCACTCTGGATTTGTCATTAGCAGATCCTTCCCCAGGGAACTCCAACATCACCTTGAATTTGCTTTCTTCCAGTGGGGCCTCTATCTTGTTGATGGTTGTCGTCTTTGTTTTTCCCGCTTGGAATGGTGCAGGTTTTTCCAATTATATATACCATCCCAAATGCAAACATTCAACAAAACATTCTAATATGCTATATAATCTTAACAAGTACACTTGATTAGGAAGAGGGGGGACACTGTAAATTACTGTCACTTCCAAGACACAGGTAGGTTTTAGTTTGAACTCTTTGTATGTTGTCATAACCAACCCAAGTCTACCAAACAGAGCTAAAGCACCTAGTCTAGTTACATTTCAACTTTGTCCCTGTAGCCACTAAAAAAAAGCTTGGTGTTTGGTGTCAAGTTTCAAACAGAGCTAAAAAATGTGTTTGGTCTTTTGACTTCCTAATATTTGAGACATTAACTTTGCACATTACATATTTATAACTAGTAGTATAGTAACAGATCGATACTAGCTCGATTTGATTTTCAAACTTTAACATGTAAGTAGAGACATAATTAATTACTTAACTGGTCAATTTTAATTAGTTAATCTATATATCGATCGAAAACCCACTACTATGCAATAAATATTGAATAATACAGTACTACTAAGTAGTTATAGAAGCAAAAATTGGGTGAATAAATTTGTAATGGAAATAAAATATCGATGGGGTTGTGTATAGAAACAAGACCAACTTATCTTTGTTCAATATCTTTGTTGAATTCAATTACTAAACTATAAAAGGTGCAAATTTGTCTTAGACTTGTTGGTCGTATGTGTCAATTAGCTAGTGAGCAATATTTGAAATCATTCCACATAGGATGCCTTGTAAGCATTTCTTTAAGTATTTAATAGGGATGTGACGGTGAGCTTAATTACATTAATTTTCAAAATTTGGGTTAACATTTAAACTTTTGAAATATCGGGTCTAAAATTGAAAATCACCCAAAATTTCAAGGTTAAATGTTCATTTTTTCCTATCTTCTTTTTTAGTAATAAAAGAAAAAAAAATTCTCGTCCTTTTCTTTTTGAGTCGTGGGGGTCCCACACCTTCTTTGTCATCTCCGAGGCTCGAATATGTTTACAAAGTTACACTATGATTTGAAAAGTAAAGTACGATGGATACTTGGGTAAAATCATATTGTGGCCATCCCACGATTTCTTTCCTCCTCGTGGTCGGCACTCGTACACACGTTAGGAGAGAGAGAAGAAGAAGAAGAAGGTCTCGTGCCCCCTTCTAAGAGTGCTTCGATCATCGTCAATGTGGGGTGACGTAAAGAGATAGAGTCGCCAACCTATTTTGCACAAAACAGACAAAGAAATATTGTTGGCTCAATTTTTGAGTTGATTTTTTTTTATATGGGTCTATTGAAATGTTTAAACATCATATAAAAAAATTGAGCCGAAAAATATTTTTTTTTACTATTTTAAAAAATTGGTATGCACCGTTGGTATGTACAAGACTCTCACTATATATATATATATATATATATATATATATATATATATATATGGTGGATCCAAACCTCTTTTTTATGATATTATCTTATTTTTAACGGTCCGCGTTAGCGACATCCAATCCCCACCACCACCCACCACCATTGTCGGATCTCCAACAACCTTCATCAGAGCTTTGATTTGAAGCGGCATGGGATGCCGATGTAACATTTTCACAAACAGTAACATTTATTATTTGTGAAAATATTACAGATATAAAGTTTCCTAACCCAATACTACCCCTACTCACTCCAAACCGGAGCTCCAGTGGATCCAAACCCCATTTATCCAATATTCTCTTATTTCCTAAGATCCGCGCCATCGGCACCCCATGTGTCACCCCAAATCAGAGCTCTGATGAAGGTTGTTAGAGCTCCGACAATGGGGGTGGGTGGGATTTGGGGATTAGATGCCGTTAGCGCGGACCGTTAAAAATAAAACAATATAAAAAAAAAGAGGTTTGGATCGACCGTATATATATATATATATATATATAGAGAGAGAGAGAGAGAGATAACACAGTAAATGTTACTGTTTGTGAAAATGTTACAGATATAAACATAACCCAATGCCAACCCTATTCACCCCAAACCTGAGCTCCGGTGGATCCAAATCTCATTTATCCAATATTCTCTTATTTCCTAAGGTCTGCGCCAGCGGCACCCCATGTCACCCCAAATCAGAGCTCTGATGAAGGTTGTTGTAGCTCCGACAATGGGGGTGGGTGGTGGTGAGGATTGGATGCCGCTAGTGCGGACCGTTTGGATCAACCATGTCAATATATATACTGTGTTATAACACAATAAATGTTATTGTTTGTGAAAATGTTACAGATATAAACCTAACTCAATGCCAACCTTACTCACCCCAAACCGGAGCGTTCGTGGATCCAAACCTTATTTATCCAATATTCTCTTATTTCCTAAGGTTCGCGCCAGCGACACCCCATGTCACCCCAAATCAAAGCTCTGATGAACGTTGTTGTAGCTCCGACAATGGGGATGGCTGGTGGTGGGGATTGGATTCCGCTAGCTCGGACCGTTGAGAATAAGATAATATCGAAAAAAAGAGATTTGGATTCACCATATATATATATATATATATATATATATATATATATATATATATATATATATACATACTATGTTAACAGAGTAAATATTACTGTTTGTGAAAATGTTACAAATATAAACCTAACTCAATGCCAACCCTACCCACCCCAAATGGACGCTCTGATGAAAGTTGTTGGATAGCGTGGACATTTAAAAATAAGATAATTTAGAAAGAAAAAAAAAGGCTTGGATCCACTGTGTGTGTGTGTGCGCGCGCGCGCGCGTGTGTATATATGTATATATATATTGTGTACTATTTGTTAAAATGTTACATATATAAACTTATTGCTCTTTCTACTGCATACAGTAAAGTTTACTATCTGTGTAATTTTTTTTCTTTGAAATTACATAGGCTTCATGGATCTTATTTGATAGATCTCGTCGAACAGATTTCAAAAATAGTAATTTTGCGAAAAACGGATATGTCAATTAAAAATATGATCATTTGAAGATTAAAAAAAAAGTTCAACCACTTATGTAACTTTCTCAAGGAAGTTACGGATGGTTGATTTTAAAATGGTAAAATTGTGGAAAAAAAATCCAAAAAATTAAGAGTAGAACTTATATGTAAGAAGAAAACATGGTTGGACTAGAATGTCTAAAAAAGGATCTAATAGGATCTAAATGAGAATGCTCCAATTTTTAATGGACAAGTCGTTTTGGACCAATATGTGTTTATGTTTACACTTTATGGTTCAAAATGACGTGATTTTGCATTGGTCCCTTAAAAAACTCATTAAGTTGGTAAATGTTTGATCCTCTCTCACTGTGTATAATTTTGATCATTGGACAAAGTTTGCTCAATTTTGCTGGCTTCATTACACGTGTAACAACTTTTGACACTATCTAAGCCAAATCAGAAGTTTGCAAAGCAAGATTGCAAGTAAATGCATCCCTAAATTATTAGCTTTATATTTTTACCCATTACTTAATCTACAAAACGCATTGTCGGGATATTAAACCCATTACCTATTATTCGATGGTAACGAAGACAGTGTCACTCACACAGTGGGGTGGGTGGATATTATGTTTTTAGGATATTGCGGTTAGTACATAGTACTCGTAACGGAAATACATGGTTTGATACATGGTTTTTAGGATATTGCAGTTAGTACATGGTTTGATAGTGTCGCCTTGTGGGATTGTTTCGCAAGTTTGAGTAGGACTTGTAAATAAGGAGTTAAGCGTGGAGGATTTACATCTTTAATTTGGGGTCGGGATATTTATAACCCTCGCTTTACAAGGTGTTTTTGGAAGATTAGATTGTAGATACTCTTGGGGATCTTGGATGAGATGGGACTTCCAAATGGTGAAAAAAAACTCCTTGACGTGGTTGGGTAGTGGTTGTGGTAAACACACTGTGAGGTCTAACTATTCTCTCATTCAAGCTAGCTCAAATGTGATGTTATATTGGAAAATAATTTGGAAACCTATGGCCCCCGTCAAAGGTCATCTTTGTAAGAAAGCAAAGGAATATGTTGATCATATGTTGCTAGTAGATGTTGTCTGTGTAAGAAAGAAGGAATCTATTGATCATATGTTGCTTCATTGTGATGTGGCAAGAAGACTTTGGTATAAAATGGGTTATTTTGAGGATGGTTTCATGAACAATTTCTTGTTGGAGAGTCGCAGGGTTCGGAATGAGATCAGAATGCGCTGGGCAACTGTTCCTTTCCGCATTTTGTGATCTAAAGAAGAGGTTTTAAGGGAGTTGATCTTCCTTTGTGGAAGTTGCAGTATGTTATGTTCAGTTCTTTGTTATATTTGGCTTAATGAGATGTGGCTGAGTCATGTCGTTCACTCTGCAAGTTTTCATCACTTTCACTGATTTGTCGAGTTTAAGTATCTCTAACTTGGTTTCGACTTGGTGAGTCAATACGATTCCACGCGTTTCAGAGAAAAACTCGGGGAGTGAAGTAGAGTCCAACATGTTTCTACCTTTGATTGACTCACAACTCGACTTTGGTTGAGTCAACTTAATTCGCGAGTCTTTAAACCATGGTCGGAAATGTAGGTTGGGAACAACAAAAACTCAGCTAAACGCGATCAGTCCGCAAGGCAATGCAATGAACTTTCTTTCTCTAGAATTTAGAAAGCCAAATTTCATCACATGTCAATTTTCCGGGTAAAACTGATTTTTCCACATGAATAGATTGGATAGGCGTAGGCCTCTACTTACTATCAACTGTGAGTAATAAGGCCCCCCACAAGAAGCGCACTCAAATCATCCAGCTAGTATCTTATAACAGACACTTGCAAGTAGGCACCAACATGTTCAATCGGGATGTGAAAATTTCAAGTTCTAAATGTCTAATTAATTAACAGAAGTTTTTACTGGCATATCAAAACCATAAAGCACATTTTGGCCACATAATAATCCCAATCTCTCGATACATCTTTGTATGTAGTTGATTTAATCCACCAATGCATTATAGACTGGACTCTTGAAATTACGGCACAATCATACGTGTTCTCGTCAGTTTGATATATACCACAAAAATGACATTTGCAAAATATATCACAACTCAAGATAAAATCGTGAAATATGAATGATGCTAACCTCTTCCCAAGATTTCCCAGTAGCTTCAAGCAAAGCAGCATTGCAAGTCTTCAGTTCTATGGAGGAGCCAGAGAACATTGAGAGGCTGCCTCCTCCCAACCTCTATTATGACCCATACACCTGTACAATTGACGATTCTCAATAAACTTCTATGTTCAAAAAAATTAAAAACAATTAAAAATAATAATTTCTCAAGATGTTTCTATAACAAACTAGCAAAACATCTGAGATTCAATAAGCATATACATCATAATATCAGTTTCTTCTGGAAAGTGGACAAGCATAAATCTTGCATAAATAAACAATCAAAATACTTTTATTGGCAAATAGACAAAAAAAAATTATGGGTTTATTTTAGAGAGAGAGAAAGAGGAAACTTCACTACACAAGCTCTTGAATTTGAAATTAAAAAAAAAATCTGGAAAAGCAGAAAAACAATATAATACAGCTTTTATAATCCTAGTTGCTTCATGCTTGGAAGATTCTCAAACCAAATTCTGTTCAAGGTCTTTTAAGTGATCACTAAAGATTCCATGGAAATGACTTAAAGCTACATCTGCTGACATAAATCTTAAAGCACCTTGAGAATAATATTCTATCAAAGATAAGTAAGCTAGTAATCAGAAATGCTATGTTATAGACAAACTCATTTCAAAAACTATGTTAAATGTACTGAAAGGCAGATACTCAACTTTGAAGGACATACTCAACTTTTTTACATAATACATTTTAGATAAGCTTTTAATGCATTGTGTATATTTTAATGAAAGGTGAAAACAAAAGGCTAGTTAGCATGACATCAATGTTAAAAGAACAAGATTTTTTTGCATAAGCTCTTTGCCATCAAAGCAATATTTCACAGCGCTAATCACTTGCCACAGGCTTATTTAATAGTTTAAATATATGTGTGTATTGATCATAATATTTTAAAACTTGATCCAAAATCTTAGGATAACACGATATTGGCTAGCCAAGAACATTGATGTGAGTTTATTCTTTTCAATAATTCTAATACCCGTTTTCGAGAGATGAAGTCTAGTTATATATGCGGCTAATAAGGGCTTTTCACTAGATATTCTCATTGAGGAATCCTTTTTTTTTATTTAGGGCATAAATGCTACTATACATATCGAGACTAAGAAGTGCAGTTCGAGTGCAATGATAAGCTTACTCAACTTCTTGAGGTATAAATTGGAAACTGTTTGTAGATTGTCCAGTATTATGTCTAAGCACAAATGTAAAATCCTTTTAGGAATCTTGGTGCTTTTAGTTTCAGTTTATTTTGGAACATGAGGCTTTTTAGCTACTGATCCAGATGTTACTTCATGCTACCAAATCCTGATTTCCTTCTTTCTTTTCGTAGGTAGTGTTTGATAGCACAAAATTTCCTTGGAAAAAATTTCCACCCAGCCAGAATGTACAACTTATTAAAGTATGAATTTTTGCCTTTTTCAACTTTATTTTTCTATCCAACCCCACCCACCCCACAACAAAGGAAAAAAGTTAGGCAACTTTTCCTTGGTTTACCCTAAATAAACCAATTCTTTCCGTATTTTTACACAGTTACGATCAAACACATAAAAAGAGTGCCTTTTAGCTTTGCAAAACTTTCTATGGAAAAAATTTACTACATTTTTTTTCATTTTTCATTTTTTCGATTAAACATGCCCTTACTGTATTTAGCTTATACCACTTATCTGTTCCACCGATTTTGTACCTTTTTTCTTTCAATAAAGCTTCGTTGTTTCTGTTAGAAAAAAAATTCACACAAATGCCTCACCTACAAAACAGAAAGCCAAAGAAGTTGTTACAGTCAGCAGAACTCACATAACTGTAATTATCTCATCTCTTGAATGTTTATAAATGGCCTGTTGAAGGTGCTCAGCAGTTTGCCCATCCATTGCTGCGATAGAATAAAAGCTTGAGATAAATGTACTTCAACCTCAAAAAAGCCTTGCACTTCCTTTTGCATAACATTAAGTGTTTCCCGCGTTCGAACTGCATCACTACACCAACACACGGTTGAGAATTTCCAATCCATTGGGGAGATATACATTCTTGGATACAACAGAAAACTAACGATAGGGGTCTGCTTTTTTCAAAAATTCAAGATACTTTTCTGATTTTGGAAAAATATTTTCAATTTCCAATTTTTTGATTTCCAATCTTTCCAAGAAAAAAATCTGATCGGAGTCAGAATTATTTCTTCCTTTCCGATCCAACTTTTCCAATGTTATGCCGATCCGATGTTTCTTAAAATTTTCCAATTTTTTCCAAAATTTTACAACTCTGACTTTCAGGAATATTACAAGTTTGGTTTTTCAAAAAAATTCCGATGTTTGGGACATTTTCCCAATATTTTCAAAAATTTCAATTTTTTGACGAACTTTCTCAGTTTTCCAATTTGGCTTCCAAAAAGATTGGAATTGGAATCAACAAGATTTTTTTTGCTTGAAAGTGTAATTTCTGATTCGATCAGGCTGAAACACAGCCCAAGCTTTAGGCAATCCTACGAGTCAAATTGCTTTGCAATTATTTGGGAGAATCTTAACCTAGATAAAATGAGCTCAGGAATCCAACCCAACTGTTGGAGCTTACGAGAAATTTTGATTGCATCAGCTTGTCCAGCTTTACTCAGAGGGCGAGCATGATCTATACAACACAAAGGAGGGAGACACGATCAGACATTAAAATCCTTTATACATAAGCAATTTTTCTCATTGTTTGTCTTGAACTTAGTGCCCTAATTCGTCCAACCCACCCAACGCACGCGCCCTTAAATCGCGAATTACTGAATTCGGTGCGATTTCTAGGCAAAATCACAAATTTGAAAAGTCAGAACCTCGACTTGAAGTAGTCAAAGTCATCTAATGTAAATTCTCAGCTGATTTCGCTGTAACCCAAGAAAGGATTTAAGCTACCGACAGAACCCAACTTTTCACAAACCAAAGGGTCTTAGAAACCATAGGGATGCTACTAGTCATATTAAAAGAGCCTTAACCCACTGCTTTTGTTTTGCTAGACTGATGTGGGAATGGAATTTCAAAACTCCAATATATACACCCTCTTAACATATATTTAGTCATGCTCTCTCCGATGTGGGATAAAGCATTTTGTTGTTACCCTTTGTGACTTTTACAGCACTCCATCTTTGTATATATTTATATATACAGATTTAATTTTTATATTAAAAATGCACCCATCTAATAAAATCTTTTAATAATTATTTAGGCTTAAAAATATTTAAGCTTAAAGGAGGTCATTCTTTCAAGTTGTTTTAAAAATATACATTAGATAGTTTTTTGTGTTTAAAATAAAAATACATTTGACTCCTATATATTTGCATTTTTATTTTACTCTCATAAATGTATACTTAAATACACATTGACCTTATATACTATTATAAACTCAACAAAGTCCTTCTAAATATTTGATTATATATATATATATATATATATATACTAGTAGATACCCGTGCCTGAAGGCACGGCGAAAATTTCATAAGTACTATATTATTCGTGTCGTGTCATTTATTATTCGTGATGTACTATATTATTCGTGTCGTGTCGTGCCATGTTTTTTATTCGAGTCGTGTTCATATCAACTACAAAAAAACACGAATTCGTGTCGTGTCGTGTCGTGTCGTGTTCGTGTCCGAAAAAAACCTTGTCGTGTCATATCATGTCAGCCCGAAATATGACGTGTTGACCCGAATTTCCACCCCTAATATATATCATATATTCTATGAAAAAAATACATAGCAATAGCAAAAAAAATTATGAGGCGAATCAAATTATTAAAGTAAAATAAACTAAACATTTAAACAAATAAAAAAATTGCATCAATTAAAATCCATTAAACAAAGAGACAAGTAGATAATATTAAAAAATAGACTTGTTACTCTTTACAAAAAACATGCCATCCTTTTCATGTGAGAGCCTAATAAACCATTACAAACACATGCCAAGGTGAAATCTAGCCTTGAGGAATCTTCTCTAAGAACTATATGCTGTAAGAATATCCCATGTATGCTTAAGTCAAGCATCCTTGTTTAAAAAGGCAATGTTCCTGATATCAAGGCCTCCCAAATTCTTTGGACAGCAAGTTGTTTGCCAATCCACGGTAATGGGAAGGTGCCTTTCAGTGCTGCCAGGCCAGAGAAAATTGATACACCACGACTGAACTGGCTTGAGGATCCCAATTGGATATTTATATATCATGAAGCTATATAGAAGAGTTGGTTGAATGACTTATTTAATCATCTCAACTCTACCAGCTGTGGAAAGGGATTTGCCTTGCCAGCCCATGAGTTTAGAATCCTATGATTACAGGTAAGAGGTTCTGAGCTTGCCTCTTAAAATAGGAGTGCCAAGATTGAAAAAAGTGAGCTCTGCCTTTAGAGATGCCAAGTTGAGAGGTGATGGAAGACCTGCTATGAGTGGTTACCTTAGCTAAAAACTATTAAATCATCAACATAGAGTAAGTGAGTGGGAGCACAGGAGCCTCTGGGAGAAGAAATTTCTTTTAAAATTGCTTTTAAATAATAATGTATTAAGAAAATAAGCAATTTTGTTCTATTGCACAAAGCACAAACAGCAAAAAATTAACTTGTCTGTTTTAAAAGGCCAATATCATGAAACAATAAAATTAACTAAACAACAATGTATCGCAAAAATAAGCAATAAAAGCAAATCCTAACACTTATACAAAGCCATAAGTTTATCTAAACAAAATTTTCTGATACTTCATATCAGAATAATCTTACACAACAGTATGCATATGTAAAAGCTTTACCATCTAAGAAAAATAGAAATCAAAGCGTTGTCAGTTATGAGTACTTTTTAACAATTTCTAAAGTGAACTTTCTAATAATGTATTAAGCAATCACATCAAAAATATAAATTTACGTTATCCAAAGCATTGTCAGTTCAAGTTTTACATCATATTCTTTCCTTCTCAAGTTTTTTTCACAACAACCAAAAAACCATTGAACTTCAATGCTTATAAAGTTTAGGCATAACTTAAGAAAAATATGAGAATCAGTTCAACACCTCATATATGGAATCGAAATCAAAGTTTAACAAATGAAAAAAACAGATGTTACAATGGATGAGTATGAGAGAATGCCAGTTTCAGGATATAATCTACAAACATGAAAAAAATGAAATAATTGTAAAACCAATAGCTTATTTTTTGAGAACTTATCTCAATCTATAATAAACTAAGAAACTTTAACAGGCATAAGTATTAAGGCAGAACAATACAAAGGGATTACTTGTTTGTGTCCATAAGTAAGAACAAACAGACTCAATAGGCAACAGGGCACCAAAATGTCCATCTCCAATATCTAGTATCAACATGTCTTGGTCAAAATACTGGTGCAACTGAAATAAAGCTTTAGATCCACTAACAAAATACATGGTCCTTTTCAAAGTCACCAAAGTATATAAAAAAAATGTAAAAACTAACCGAATATTAAAATGAAAAGAATGCACTGATCAAAACAGAGTAAAAAAGAAAAACCTCATCCAAGTATACAGACATACTCATTTTTTATCAATGTAATGGCAGACCTTGATTACACATTAATAAATGAATGAAAAATGGATATAACCTCACCCGTAATGATAATAAACAATGATTAACAAATAAGTTTAACAAAGCACCAATAAACTCTGGCAGATAAGTAGTGTTATAGTTGGTTTTAATTAAACTTCTCATCAATAAACTCTTTTAATTAACTGTCTTATCTGTGTATGTGAAAGAACACCATATGGCTTATTCACCTGTAATGGCTCTTATCAATTTTCATTGTATTTGCATCTACGGTCACCAAAATCGACGGGCTGCGTTCACTAAAAACCAGACCTCAAACCTTTGATATACATAAGCCTACAATACAAATATGAGTGGATATTTTAACATACAGCTAATATGAATGCCTTTTAGAAATATTTCAACTATTGAGCCTCGACAAAAAAAGGGAAAACATCACTTCTGAATATCCAACTAAAGGTTTCAATTGCATATCCGATATTTCATTTAAGAGAGCAGAGCAAGAAATGATAGAATATTAAATGTAACAAACCATCTTGTCCTAAATTTTGAATTGCTTCACCACCTAAACTCTTGTGAAAAGTTAGGAAAACAAACCCTGCAAAAAAAATGATTAGAGTCAAACAAAGAGAAACTGAGTGAAAAAAAATTAGAATTCCAAAACCAAATTGCAAACTACATCAGAAGTTGCTAACTTTAGTTTTGACCTGTAGCTAGCATTTAGAGAATAAGAGAAAACTGATGAAATCAAAATTGTATAAGATCCATATAACATTTTTTATGAACCACGAGAAAATTGCAAAGAAAATCAACTAACAACCCATATATCAAACCCAAACTGAATATTTATTATGAACCGAGAGAATAACTCATATCTCACACTTAATCACAATTCCTAACCCTGGATATCAGTTCTTCCATCAAGTTCCCTCATAATTGTTTTATGGGAATGTCACGTCCCTTTGATTCTTGCACCTGACTATGTCCAATGCTCACCAACTATATCATTACCTAGGTCAATAGTTATACCAAAACACTTTGAGCATTCTATGATTAGATATATTTTTCCTTAGTTTAGTAAATTATTTATATCAATAAGACCCACACCAGTTATTGGGAGTTCCTAACAACCAAATGCATAGAATTGGCAGATTATTCTACTAATCATTGAGGCAGAGTATACCTTTCTAATTCACACAGTTTTCCATGCTTCCATACCTCATTTCTATGATAAACAAACAATCCAAATTAAGTATGAATTTAGTGCAAATATATGAATTGCCAATACATTAAAAACTATGTAAAGCTAATATATCATGTACTTAATAAAATGAAGGATGCAACATTACCTAAAATATATGTTTTTACACAATGGGGAATAAAATAATATTTGTTTGAATCCATTTTTTTTAACATGATAAAAGCCAAGTTTGCTTCTCTTTCAATCCTATATCATTCATATATATCATTCCCACATCTTATACAATGTCAAACAGAAATCATATAATGAACTCTTGATATGACTCAGAATAATGCAACAAACATGGAAGAGAACCATAACTAAAATTATATTATCAATCCCAAAAAGGATTATTCCATCCTTATTCAAATAAGTCCATTTGTTCCTAAACGCTGATGTGATGATATGGTTGCAAGAACTATTATATGCACCCAAATTATGCCACAACGATGCTCTTAAAATATAATAAAGAATATATAAGATTAGAAATAATTATGTCCTACCATATAAACCTTCCAATAAAACACATAAAACCGATTATGAAAAGTTATAAAAAGGAAGAGTAAAAACTTAAGATTTATACCAGTGAGAGAAGAGACAGGTGAGAGAAGAGACAGATCTATTAGTGAGAATGTTGAATATGCATAAGAGACAAATTATAACATAAGATTCTTAAAAAATATAGAGCTTGAGATATGTTGGAATATGACAAATTGTAACATAAGATTCTTGAAAAATAAACACATACAAATTAAATAACTAAATAGGGATTATACCCAAGAGGACACTATACAAAATAACCTACAAAAAAATCAAAATAATTACTTACAACAAAAATCAAAATTGCATGAATTCCACTCACCACATTACAAAATCTAATATCTATCTACGCACATTAGAAACAGTAGTATACTTGTCATAAATATGTCAAATACACAAAAACAGAGCTCCATTGTTATTAAGTGAAAAAGATCCCAAAACATAGCTAGGATTCATTTTGAGGCAATTCAATCAGTAGAAAAAAATAATAATAAGGTTTACGATAAATTTGTTCACTTAAGCCTTTCCTCAAACACTTGGAGTTCCATTTAAACCCAACAATTTTTCTGTATTACAAACCTAAAAATTATAATATTTAAGGCAAATCTTACCTTCAGATTTTGAACCTACAGATGACTGATTTGTGTAGAATTTGGTGCCAATTTCAAACCTAAAAATCCATAATAGCAATGCAAAATATAAATGATAATTAGAACATACTTGTGGAGTTTTCATCATTCGAAAACGTATGAAACAAAAAAACATAAAATCAAACCTAAATAAATAAGTTAGATCTGCTATTCACACCCAAAAAATAACTTTTCAAAACCCAAATCCCTAATTAAACTCCCAATAACTCTTCAACATAGAGAGAGACGGAGATGGATCGCAACAAAAATATCAATTTTTTGCAACTTAAAAACCGAAATCCTTGAACACATGTAGGAGGGAGATAAGGTGATGGAGAGAGAGAGAGACCCGCCAGGGTTGTGAGGAGGGATGGTCATGGTGTTTTGGTTCAGTAGTGAGAGAATATAGTTGAGAGTTTAGAGAGGGATACGTGAGTGTGTCAGGTTGTATTTTGGGAAAAGAGAGAAAATGAGTGCTTGAATGAGAGTGAAATGGCTTTATTTTGTTTGGGCGGGATATATGTTTGGTATGAGTGGGATTATAAAAGTTGGAAGGGAATCTAAGCCTTTGATTTGTAAGGGGAGATGTGGTCAAATCTCAACCCTTAATGTGCTTTTACATTTTGAGATTTCAAAATTCATGCTATCTTATTATACGGATATATATATATACTAGTGCATTCCCGTGCCTAAAGGCATAGTGAAAATTTGTGCATAATCATGAAACACCAAAAAATTCGAAAGTACGTAATCGCAAAATGACAAAAAAATCTCATACATTATATAAACCAAAAAAAAATACCATTATTAGCACTATAATTAATAACAATCAAAATCCATTATAACAATACTCGATTATGTTAAAGTGCCAACAAAATTGTTTAATAAATTTTTACAACACAAATGTTTAGTAACTTGCAAAATTTCGACATAATTCCCTTTGTTTATAAGACTATCTACACTGTTTAAGAAATAAAATATACTCTGACAAAAATAATGCTAATACCCCGCAAACTCAAAAATACTCCAACATCATCATCGATTTTATTCAATTTGTCCAAATCACACCAATACCTCAATTTGTCCAAAATAAAATTTTCAAAAATCAAAATCTAAAACATTGTACGAAGATGTTAGATGAATTAAAATAAAGGATAGGTGTCTTGGGGGTATACTTCCCATAAAAAAATGGGGAAAGTACTCTTAGGTCCCTCACAAACAAATTTTAAACACTAAAGGAATTTTGACAAATTTTAAACACTTAAGTCCACTAATTCTCTTCTTGTTGAAGTTCACGCTAGTGGCATAACAAGTGGACCTAATTGTAAATTATCCTTAAATGTTTAAAAATTGTTACGAAGGGACCCAATTATAAATTTCCCTAAAAAAATTTATCAAAAAATTATCCCTCGAAGAATGACTCCAATAATGTAACCTGCATTAACAACAAAGGTAATTTAGAATGTCGAAAAGATATATCTAACATACCAGAACATAGTAGCATCAGAGAGTTTCAAATTATAAGTACACAATTATTATAATCAATTTGAAACAAATTATCCAAAGAAAATATTCTAATTCATAGTACATTAATAATTTATGGTATCACATAAATTTTCATTTTCACCCAAATCCATAAAGATGTTTTAAACAAAATGCCAAATAGATCTTCAAAACCGAACTTAAACAAAACTCACACTGACTTATGATTTAATAAATCATAAGTTGCAAAATGTCGAATTCACCCTCTTTAATAAATCATAAGTCTACAATTTAATAAAGTCAGATTAACTTTCAAAATAATAAGTTCTAATTTAAGAAATATGATGAATTTGCAGTCTTTACCATCTAACATTAAAGTATACACTAACAAATCAAGACTCAAAGAGAACATATACCTTAGTTATATCATATCAATACACTGTTTGTCACGTATACACTATTTGTCACTTATGAGCAGTTACCTAATTCAAAGGAATAGGAATAGCATAACTAAAAAAATTAAGACCACGCCAAAAAAACAATAACATATAAGAACCCAAATGATACAAATACCTAACCCCATTCTGATTTTTTAGCGTGAGATAACTTGTTGGGGGAGACCAAAATCCCCACTTGTTTGTATTGTTGGTTTTGAATCTTTTTTGGAGGTTGGGAGACCAAAATCTCCAAAAAAATTATACGAACAACTTTTTTGGAGACTTTTGAGGGAGACTAAAACCTCCAAAAAAGCTTGTTAGCTACCCCCACTTGGCAACACATGGGCACATAAGTTCTACACCCAAAACTACAAATCGAAAGGTTAAACCAACTTACTAATAATCGAACATTGGCATCGGCAAGGTAGAAAAACACAATAAAAGATAAGTGAAGGGTTTAATATGGAGCATCGGCAAGGTAGAAAACATGGAAGCAGTTCTACAAAAAAATAAAAACTGAGTAAATTCATGGTTGCAGATAACGGTGTCGGCAAACCAAGTAAATTCATTGTAGCATTGCTTTTAGACTAAAAAATTAAAGTTCACGGCCTATAATCCATGTCAAAATGCCAAATTGCAATCATGAGATAAACAAGCGCACACACATAACACATCGAAAGCAAATAAATCACACGAAAAGAAAAGGAATTAAGCTGAGAATTCTTCACACACTCGGTAAAATGACAAACACACCTAAACACGCGCATTTATAGTCATATACAGAAGATAAAATTTGAATAAACTCTGCATTTTTATTGTCTCAGTAGAAACTGTAATCAAATGATAAAAACACCAGATTTTACTCCCATTATAAATCAAACGATGATAAAGAGATGCACTCCTCAATTTTGTTAAGGAGTTCAATTTTCATAAACTTAGTACATGCCCCATTGTATTCATCTGTTCAACAAATCCATCCAACTAATCCTAGCTAAACAAAAATTAGTTAAGAAAATAAGAAACTTATTCAAACCAAAAAATACAATAGGTGTTTATGGTTCAATTAGTGTCACCTTTGGATTCGGATAGATACTCTCAAAGAAAAAGAGTTGAGCTCTGAAAACAAAGTTTTAATGTTCATATATCTGACAGGCTCATGACAACTAAAACCAAAAATGGGAAATAAGTCCCAAAACTAACGACTTCCGACAGTTTCTCTGACATATAACCTTTTTCCCCAGCTCCAATGCAAATAAGTCCCAAAAGTAACAACAACAAAGATAGCAGAATAAGACAGCTTAGAGATGAACTCGGGGATGCCAAAGCCACGGGGGGGGGGGGGGCGGAACCAGCAACGTCGTATGCGGGGGTGAATGGAGATAGGACCAACTTTATCAAGAACTCAAGGATGTCTATCAACTGTTGCACATAACGCCGACTAAATAGCTTGTATCGCAGCTCTGTGAATTACTTAATGTTTCTGATTAGCCGGTATGTTCCCTTCGCCATTGTATCCCAACTGAAGGAGAATGTCTAGAGTTTGGATAAATTCCCTTGCCTTGAGGTTTGGTGTTTGTTTCTGAACTATGGATTGCAGAACTATGGTGATCTGGCTGGAACCTAAAACAAAGGCTAAAAGAATTAAATGAAAGAAGAAGAAATACCTAAATCCTTAAAGCAAAAGAATTAAATGGAAGAAGAAGAAATACCTAAATCCTTAAAGCAAACTATTAAACTTAGTTAACCTTTGTTTAGACTATTCATTTAAAACTTGAGATTGAAATGACATAACTCCATTGAATATATAGAAGAAGATCGAAAAAATGAAATTTATTAAAAGATATAAACCTCAAGGAACAGATAGATTTCAAAATTTCAATTTATGTATTTCTATGACAGCATCCATTTTACCTCTTATCTCACACAAAATAATCATGCAACCTATTTCACAATAAACAAACAATAATTTATAAACAAAATATAAGGTAAATAAGGCAAACAAAAGCAAATAATAAAAAACAAATTAGTATACAAAGGGCTATTGATTCATTCATTGAGATTTCAAAATTAGTATACCTCTTATCTCTCACTGGGTTATTGATTTACAACGCATGATTAGCAGGCCGTATGACATGATAATAAGTTAAGCCATTCACTGGGTTTGAATCCCACGACACTCAGCGGCACTTGCATAGTTATACTACCCAAATCAGTGTTGGTAGCTCGTTAATTGCTAATCCCAGATTGCAATATATAGTTGCTAAAAGGTTAAGACACCAGTGACTTATTAAAAACTAAGACATCGTGTACTGATTAAAATTAAGGATGCAACATTAAGTAAAAAATAATTAATGCTAAATTGATTATTTTTAGAGCCAAACATGATAAACCAAAAATCAGGCTTGTTTGTATCATATAATGCTCAGTGACATTTTGTCATTTGAAAACTTAACAAATTTACTAACTAAATAATCTCGTGTATTTTCAAAATACTACAAAAATCACGATATATTGGATGAACATAGAATGACATATCCATTTTTAAAGGATGCGTAAACAGTTCATGCCATAACGATTCCTCAACATTATTAATCATATCACTACAAAATAAACAACAAACATGAGAATTTTCATAAGTAAATTATGATTGCATAACTTTATAATTGTCATCATACCCATGTTGACCACTTATATCATGACCAAAAGGGACTCACTCTAATATTTCCTAAAGATAACTAAACCCCTTCAATTTCATTTAATATTATTACTACTAACATACACAAAATGAAAATACTAATTCTGAATTTTAACCCCTAAATATGTCTCTTTCTGAATTATAAACTCTATTATTGCGGGTGCATTAGTGATCCTAACTCTCTCCCTCTCTCTCTCACGCACAACGATACCAATCGTAGAAAATGCACAAATGTGGTGATTTAGATCAAAACTAAAACATACTCCTGAGCAAGTACATTACAATATAAGGCAATCATGAGATAATAACAACATGTTAGTGTGATAATTCTGTCTGAACAGTAAAACATCGGACCTAGATAAATTTCAATGCAATCGTTGGGTTCAACTCCAGCATTTGCACCAACAAAATCGAACAAAACAAAGTAAAGATTAGAAAAACTAATAGCAAGCTAAATAAGGAAAATGAATTGAAATGGACGATTAACTTACAGACTTTGGTGAATCCGACACGCCTTCGCTTCTTGGAATCTGAGGATGGGTCTAAAAACTGATGTTGTGTCCCCATTTTTTCAATCTTAGCATTTCAACAGAGCGGGAGAGCAGGGAAATATGTCAGAAGAGGGAAATGTGTAAAGCGAGTCAATACAATTCACACATTCATCACAAATGTATATTGCTAATGCGCTTAAAAGCAAAAAAAAATTACAATTAGTTCTTTATAAACAATAGATATACAATTATAAAAACCAAAATCCAACATAGGATCCACTGCTTGAAAATAAGAGTTTTTCCTCACACCTACCCAGCAACATAAGTGGGGGAATGGTAAAACTGATCAATAAGATTTTACTTGGATTTTGGTGAATATCCTGTTGCAAAAAGAAAAAAACAAAAACTATATATTAGCAAAATTAAAGCATATGTTTCACATGGCCCATGAACCAAAACAAATAATCATATATTTGTGCAGAGCAATTTCAAGAAATAAGATTCATGAACGATATATGCATATTCGGTAGTATAAATGGGGGAGCTTGTGAAGACACTGTAAAGGAGAGAGAACGTTACCAAATTAGAGCATTCCAAACAAATATTATCTTCACTAAAACCATATATTAGTATTCAGAACATGGAAGAAAAAAACTAAGAATAATGTATCTGAGCAAGATGTTTTAAATTTATCTTTCAGATAATGAATAATGGATATTCTAACAAAGTCATTATATCCTTATCTCTCTCAACCTAGCTTTACGTGCTTCTTACCACTTGAGAAAGCTCTCCTATTGCAGCAGTTACAGAGCATAAAAAATCCTATTTCAATAAAATCAACTCCACCCAATGGATGAGAAATAACATCATGTCACTAAATTTTAAAGGACAATCAAAATATAGCCACAGAATTGCAAAACAAACACTAATATGTTTAACCATGATTTCAAAGAAAAAAATCAATGAATAGGATAGCGAGAGACCCAAATTATACAAAAACTATCTGAATAACAAATTGGTAAGAGACAAAAATAATGTTAGTGAAGATGAAAGTAATAGAATCTAAGAGACGAAAGTTATGTTGGTGAAAATACACAACCAAAAACCCAAATGAACAAACCGGGGCAGTCCATTTAACGGAGACGAAGACAAAAATCCCATACATTATGGCCCTGTTTGGTTGTTCCAAAATTGTAAATTGGATCATTAATAAATTGCCCCATTTACAAATTGACTCATTAATTGTGTTTGGTTTCATTAATGAAATGATTCATTAATTGCCCCATTTTAGCTCATGTGCAAAATCTGAAATTGGATCATTTCACAAAAAATGTGAAATGAATCCATTTGAAATAGGAGTCACATTAAGTGCATGTCCCCTATCTCTCTTCCTCTTCCCCTCCCCATCCCCCTCTCTTTCCCTCCCCCTCTCTCTCTTGATTTGTTTTTATCTTTTTTTCATAGAACCTTAACATCAATTTCAAATTACCAAACCTTGTGTAAAATTGGATTTAACTCATTTCAAATTCACTCATTTATAATTCACTAATTCACAATGAACCAATTTACATAACCAAACAATTTGCGCAACCAAACTGGGCCTATATAAACCAAAAACCTAAATGAACCAATTTAAGAGACGAAGATGAGTTCTACGATTGGATCTGTGTTAGGTCTCGTACCAGATGAGGGACACGAAGAGAGAGGGAGGTTAACGGAGAGAGAGGGTTTGGGTTTTTGAAATCAAGTTCACAGAGCCCTCTCGAGCCTTGTTAAGGGGAGAATAAATTAAAAACCTCGATGTGGGAGAGTTAATCACGACCATTTTTGTCAATTCAAAAATCATTTCATCTTATTATAAATTAAAAATCATAATTATATATTAAAAAATATTTGTATATGTTAAATACATCGACGCACTCGTGTCGCTCTCAAATCCCAGTAATTAAAAAATTGATGCATTGGCGCACTCGCACTCGCACCCGCTTTAGGGCACTTAGGTCTTGAAATAAAAAAGTTATTCATGTTTACAAGGTGTTATGACAACAAACTAAAAATATTATTTACACGAAGACAATAAGTAGATGTCATACAGAGAGAGAAAGAAGAATCTGCATGTGTTAAATTCGCCACTATTGCAAGTTGCAAACACTAATATAACAAAATGAGGAAGTACAAGTTATGCAACTTCCACAAGAATAAATGTCAATATAGAAGTCTAGCAAATGTTTTTTTTCCCTTGGGGCTTTTTTACTTAAAACCTCCATAATATGGGCTTTTCAACTTTCTCTAGTCATTATTGACTTTAATACCTATTCCATTAATGTTCTGTCACAAACCTAGCACGTGATGACCTTTTACAATTCAAATAGATATTCCGGTGACTTTTTTTAAGGACAAGAGAGATATAAGGGACGGTGCGATAAAACAATGTCGATATAGAAGGTAGCGATCTCAGATAATTGGCGGCATCAAGAAGACAATGAAGGGGTGTCGGTGGAGCTAGGGGCCGAGTAGTGTGATGGTCGGTGGTGACGGGTGAAATATATATATTTACATATATAGAGAGAGAAAGGTGGTAGTGGCACGAGGATTTTCGCTCCAGTGACATGCTTTGTAAGACACTTAATAGACGATATAAACTCATAAATTAACATTTAAAGCTTGTACCAATACCTCAAAAAAGAAGCTTGATCAATATGTGTGAAAGAATTATCCGGATTGTCCGACTATATCGGGACGATTGGCACCTGTATGGCGACTCAGATAAGGGATCGTGGCTTAAAGATAAGAACAAAAAGGATTTCGATCAGTAAAGAACTCATAGTTGGATCTGTTCAATCACATCACAACTGCATCCTGAAGTCCCGGAGTCCTACACAGCTCATCCTCTTTCTATTCCCTATAAATGTATCCCTCACCCCTGGAAAAAGAGGCATGTAATTCTTATTATTGCAAACTGATTAATAAGAAGAGAAAGAAACACCCCACGGACATAGGCACATTGCCGAACCATATATACCTTGTGTTGTGTGATTGTGTAATTTTCATTTATTATTCGGATCTATTTTCTTGGAATTAATCTCAGTAGGATTTTACCACCTACAATATGTAAGAACCTTTATGATGGAGGTCTTTACGTAGATTAAGTTTTCACTAGAGGATCACCCCCACAATTGAAGAGAAATGAAGTAATTTCTGAAGATTCGTGTCTGTTCAACTTATTCAACTGATTGATTACAAAGGGGAGTGACACTCCCTCCTTATAGAAAATCCATAGTTTCTTTTTTACTTTCAAAGAAAATAACATATTTTAAATATGCAAAAATATACAACGGAGAGTGGACTGGAACTCCACTAAAGGGAATAACAAAATGATCAACAAAACCTAACAAAAGGTAACAAATAAAATTAAGAGTATATATTACACAATCTAGACTAAAAAGAAACCCCCTTGCAGAAAAACTAAAAAACAGTTCTCCAAGAGAGAAGAAAAGCCAAATTCATTGGAAGAGGAAGCCCAAAGCAATGCCACAATCTCATTCCTCTCGTACACCTTTATCCAAAAACTTATCCTCTGGTACGAATTTTGTGGTTTCCAAAAATCAAAATTGGTAAATTAACATAAAATTTTAACATTATAAACGGAACAAATGAGCACCAAACAAGGTTCCCGAAAACCACAAAAACTCTAACCAAACGAGCACCAAAAGTTCTTCTGTTTTCTTTCTAACCACTCATTCGACATAAGGTCCATAATAATGCACCTCCTATAGCCCTAGGATTTTGTCTTGCTCCTCGTGAGATCCAACCCGTGAGAGAAGATTTCCAATCCTTGGGAAAAGTCACCGTTCAAACCAAGCATGCCCCCTTGCACCCAATAAAATTATCCCTTTCTCCCAACTTAAAAGTCATACTTTCCTTTTGGGACGTCCCGTATTAAGAGTTTGTTTTCCTTTTCTATACGTAATCAACGAACCATATTATAAGATAGTGAGTAAATCTTGATTTTGGCCATTAATTGAGCGTATCTTTAATAACCATTTTTTTAATTAGGAACTATAAAGTAGGTACGGAGTGAGTATGTGGAATTACACTAAAGCAAAATGTGATGAACAGATTCATAATCCTCTCCACATAAGATGCACCAATAAGGAGTCAAACAAGTACAGGGTCTTTTTTGTTAGAAAACATCGCGAATATTCACCCTCCCCCAAGCAACCAACCATGCACATTTGAAATTTTGAGGTACACCCAAATTCTAAATCATCTTATATGGTTCAAAAGTTGAATGGGATGGGAATCCACAACCTGAGTTGTAAAAAAACTCAGCCCAATTATTATCCGCATAAACCCTTTTACCATAGAGATGTTATATTCACCGATAATAGCAAGTAATGATATAAACTCCTGAGCTCCTTATCATTAAGGTTCCTCCTTAACATAACATTCCAAGAGAAAGAAATGTTAAACTTCCAAGAAACTATGCATATAGAATTCTGAGAAACATTATGAGGCCAAGGGTATAAGTATAATACCTTTGATTCTCACTTTTTTATTCCACAAAACTTCCTCTTTCATAATCAATTTCTCCAACTCATTAATGAAATGAGTGCAAACCTTTCCCTCGTTAAAGTATCATCAAATTCACCACTCCCCTCAAGGTCGTCAATAAATTTAATCCTCAAAATAACTCTTTTTCAACCTAACATCAATGTTCCATTTTTTTTATCTAGGTTTTCACAAATTCCAAGTTCTTCACCCCTATCCTAACACCACCACCACCACCCTCGGGGAAAAAATCTCTAAACAACCCTTGAAATCTCTATGTTTCGACCACATGCTTTCACATCTAAAGGGAGTACGACACCATACCAGCACTAATAAGGTTGTGATCGAAAGTCAACTTTAAATGTCATCTCGTCCATCCTATTAAAATAAATAATAAATGGTTTAGTAAGCAATTGATTGTGAAAAAATGGTTAAAATTATAGAAATTCGCTCATAATGAACAAAAAATTTGAGATTCCAGGATTTTGGAGTTGGCGAGGCAGCAAAGGCTTGTTGTAATGAATTTGCCCCTTCATTATGCAACCAATTAAGGATCTTATTTGAGGATCCATGGAGAGCACTTGTTGTGAGCATGCATGGGACTGACGACTACATCCAATTGTCCCACTATCTACCCAGGAGGTTTGCCCTCATGATATTATCTAGGATCTGTAATAACTGTCGTAGGTAAAATTTTAAATGTTTGTATCATCCAATTTTATTTATAATGTATTACTATTTTGATATGTATTAACTCCTGTCGTTAATGTAAGATGAAACTCAGACAGGTCGCGATAGGTTATAGTACGACCAGGCACAAGATAATATCACCATCTATGGCATATGCAATGCTCACTGAGGCAGACTGTGTAGGATTTTACTAGCATGTACATTGACCTTGATGCGATCTGGATGGAGTGGGAAGTCCTCCAGACAGCAATGGTAGGATGGGGTGCAAGACACCTAAAATGATTCAAAGTCATCATCCCTCCAAAGAACGCACCATAGTAGTGACAGACAGAGCATCCTAGTGTACTAACACTTGTTTACATCCTTGCATTTTGATATTTTGGTTTCGATGCATTTTTTTGTTTAATGTTATTGATTCGTATCAAATATTGCATATTTTTGCCCGTTATCCTTCTGCATTCTAGCACTTTTACGGTCCTAATGCCTATATTTATGATCATTAACTAGACAACCTTGGATTTGGATATATACATGTTTTGCAGGGGTTAATTGTGCTTTTGTAGGTATTAGAACGCTAAAAGTGAGGATCTATTGCATTTCGGAGAAGTTCCGTCGTCGGACGCTACTTCAAGGGCATTTTAGTCAATTCACATTTCTTATTCGACTCATGAAAATTCCACGGATGCGTAGTTCATTGAGTTAGCATCTCGTGGCCCCAAATGGTGCGTCATTTGGAGTTCGGACGAAGAAGCTATGCCCGTTTCTGTTATTGGACTTTTCCCCCTCATCATGGACCAAGCTTGGCTGAAAAACAGAGTACCGGTTGACCGCGTCCCTGGGACCGATCGATCTTGGTTTCATATTTTACCATGTGAAGGAGACAGTAGGCATTTGCCTGAAGGACCGGTCAACCGCGCCCCTGCGACCGATCGACCGGTTATGTTAGATATTTTGCTATCCTTTCTTTTTCCTTTATTTTCTTTCCCACTTACTATATAAACCAAATTTTGGTTTCATTTTCAGATATCTTGTAATGTATTAGGTTTTAGAGAGTTGTAGGATAGGGTTTGGGAGAATTGAGAGTTCTTCTTCTTCCCCTCTTGGATTGACACCCTTTCGGGTTTGTAATTGGTACTTTCATTTTCCCTCTCCATTAATATAGCTTGCATTTCCTTTATTCTTGCTTTCTAGATTAATTTACATGCTTTCCTAATTAGTTTACATGCTTTGATTTACTTGCTTTATAGGTAGCTTTATCGCGTTTATTTCCTGCTTTATTTTTTGCGTTTTTAAACATGCTTTCTAGGTAATTTAAATTAGGTTGTGTTTGAATTGAACTCACTCGGGTTAACGCGTTGCTTGGCTTTGGTGATAGTGTTTACGGGTGTATTTCGAGTGCGTTGTCCTAGTTATTATGCCTAGGAGATTTGACGGGGCATATCATGTACGTTTCGTGCTTACGACCTTTCGCGCGTAATTTTCGGGATATTTATTGACGCCAAAATCGTATTAGGCTTTTATGAGAATTTAGGGGCGTGACAACCCTTGATTTAATTAACTGTCAAAATGAGACGCATTAGTAATAACTCGTCGACCCATGTAACCATTTTATACAAATTAACTCGGGTGAGGGATATTCGACGCAACCTATAGTTTTACTCGCTTTCTTAATCTAGTTTCAATACCCTCGCCTAGTTAATCATTTCCCTTTCATGCATCTTTTACTTTTTAGTTTGTAATCATATTTTACACTTTTATTTCGGAGTATTAAATCACTTAAATTCTAGCATCTCGTCCATGTGGATTTTCGATACCCGACTTATCGCTGTGCTTGCCTCACAAGTATAGTCGTAACTTTGGTTTTTGTATTGAGGTGGAGAAACGAAAACAACGACGGCGTCTGACACGCGCCGCACTTTTCGCCCTCGATCAGTTATCTCTTTGTTTGAAATTAAAGTTAAACAAATTTAAAATTAGAAAAAATTAAAAGATGGTTGACTTCCCCCGACATTCTAATTATCGAGCGCACCTGATGTAATTTAGGTTGCGGAAGCGTAAATAAATCACACGAATATAAACACGCAATCTCAATATTGCTGAAAGGCACTATTTCTGATGTGAATAAGGAAGCGTAAAAGAAATCTAAACTACACAACAACAACAACAACAACAACAACAAAGTGGAAGTCACAAAAGGTTCTTAATTTCTCCTCTAATATCACATTATCATATATTCAAAAGTGTTATAAATAGAAGCCTTTGGGATATTTATACTAAAAGGTACAAAAGGGTAAAAAGAGCTAAAAAGATAAAAAAATAAAAAATGATAAAAGACATCTATATCCTCATGCTCCTCATAATCCCCCCCCTACCAAGAGGAATTCATATACGCGATCGGGATCAACATGTTAAAGGGTGGCATTGGTGATCCAAGAATCCTCGGCCTGAGGATGTCCAACCCAATGGACCGAGTAATGTGTGTAGTCACCTGACGAACATGCTACAAATACCGAGTCTAGATACCCTCAATACGATCAATATGTGAACGGACGGGGTGGGTCGAAGATGTGGGAAGGGGAATAGGTGGGGGATGGGTGCCCCGGAATGGGTAAACACCCCCCGCGTTAAATGTGCACTGCATGCGAAACTCGGGAGGAAGGTCGACCTCATAGGCATTCGGCCCACAAGCTCGAATAATCGGAAAAGGGTCAAAGCATCGCATCAGAAGCTTGTTGCCTTTGTATAATCGTCACACCTTCTGAAGGTACACCATAACCGAATCACCGAACTAGAAGGAAATAAAATGGCGATGCTCATCATCCGCCTCTTTATAACAGGCATAGGTGGTCAGGAGACGAGCACGGACGTCGACCTGAATGTAGAAACTCCTCCGCGGAAGGACATGTGGGTACTGTTGGTGGAAGTTCTGCAAGATCAATGGTCACAGCGGGGGGTTGTCCTAACACAGTCTGAAAGTGAGAGAGATCAGTTGAACGGTTGACAGCATTATTGAAAGCAAACTCGGCCTGGGCGGTCACTATATCCTACCTATGAGGATTCTCCGATGACAGGCACCGTAAAAGGTCACCCACACTCTTATTTACCACCTCGATCTTTCCATCTATCTGAAGATGAAAGGCAGTCGACGACTGTAGCTCTATCTGTAATAGTCACCATAATGTATGCCAAAAATGACCCGTAAATCGCACATCTCGATCAGAAGTGATAATGCGTGTCACTCCATATAAATGGACAACCTCACGGAAATACAATGACATGACATGGGAGGCATCTGTCGTACGCGTACAAGGGATGAAATTAGACATCTTGGAAAACCAACCCACTACTACCAAAATGGAGTCATGACCATTGGAAGTGCGTGGTAGTCCAATAATGAAATCCATCGAAACATCCTGCCACGGGTGCTCGGGTATCGGCAGTGGAGTATACAAATAGGCATTTAAATGTCGCCCCTTAGTCGTCTGACAAGTATAGCAATGCCTAATGAAGGTGTTAGCATACCGTCTCATCGTCGGTCAATAAAAATAATCCCTCAACATCACATGTGTACGTGCCTGCCCCAGGTGACCTGCTAGCCCTCTCCCGTTAGCCTCTAAAATGATCTTCTCCCATAAGGAAAAGGAATACATAAAGTCATCCCCCGATGTAAGAACCCATCTTATAAGAGGAACTCGCCCGATGCACCCTTGCCCTGCTTGTATGCGATAAATATCGGGCAGAACTCTACGTCTATTAGGTAAAGGTCTCAGATCTCATCAAACCCAAATATCTGGCTCCTCAAAGTCACCAAGGCACGCGCTCATCGCCTAAGAGTGTCCGCTATAAGATTTTCCTTCCCGGGATTATACTGCAGGTGAAATGTGTAGCGCTGAAGATAGGTTATCCATTTGACGTATCTGTCACTAACAGGCTGCTGGCTATGAAGAAAGCGCAGTGCCTCGTAGTCAGATTTGATAACGAACTCCTTATAGAGGAGGTACGATGACCAAAATTTCACCGTAGTGACAGCCGCATTAAACTCAAAATCATAGGTAGAGTAGTGTAGTGCAACCCCTGTCAACTTCTAACTGAAGAATGTAATGGACTTCCCATTTTGGTTCAACACAACCCCCACCCTCGCCTTACAAGCATTTCAAGACAACTCAAATAGCTGGTTGAAATCTGGCAGTGAGAGGTCGTCATTAACTCCTTTATACGTATGAAAGCTCTCTCAGCCTTTACTGTCCACCTGAACTCAGTATTCGTAGAAGTACTCATCAAGTTTGTAATAGGGGCCATAACAGTGATGAAACCCGCTATGAAGCATCGATAAAACCTGGAGAGCTCATGAAAGCTGCGGACCTGAGACATTAATGTGGGCATATGACAATCTACTATCGCCTGGATCTTAGCGTCGTCTACTCTGACGCCGTCCCTAGGAACCACATACCCCAAGAAAGTCGCCGAGGGGATCATGAAGATGCACTTTTTAATGTGTGGAAAAAGCACTCGGCTCGCAAACCTGGGTCACATGCCCCAAATGCTCCTCCTCAGACTAGCTGTAAATCAGAATATTATCAAAGTAGACTACTACAAACTTGCCCAAGAAAGGGCACAAAATCTGGATCATCACTCTTATAAATGTGGAAGGAGAATTAGAGAGGCCGAAAGGCATCACCGTCCACTCATAAAGCCCATTATCCGTCTTGAATGCGGTCTTCCACTCATCCCCCGATCTCATGCATATCTAACGGTACCCGTTCTTCAAGTAGAGTTCGGAAAAAATTATCGCAGTATGGAGTTGCTCAAACATTTCCCTTAGCTTGGGGATAGGATACATAGTTCACAGTGATCTTATTAATGGCACGACTATCAACACACATACGCCAACTCTCATCCTTCTTGGGTGCTAATAACGCCAGCATTGTATACGGAGACATGCTCCCTCGAATATAGCCCTTGTCACACAACTCGGTGACTTGCCTCTGCAACTCAACATGCTCTGTACGTGACATGCGATAATGGGATATATTAGGGAGTTACGGCCGGGTACAAGATCTATAACATGTTGTATATCTCAAAGGGGTGGGAGGTCATCGGGAGGCGTACGTACGAATTTAGTAGAGCTTGGAAAATTGGTGGAATGGATGCCTTTGGTGTAAAAATAGGGCTGATAAGAGCGTAGCATGACCCCATCTCCGTAGCCTCCGTATCCTCCGTAGCTAACTCCTCATGTGAGACTAATAACACTGAAGGTCGTGCCATTGGGAATGACCTCATAAAGTGAAAGAGGAAATCCCTTTCCTCGTGTTTGAATGAGTAAGGGTTAGCTCGTCCGTCATACACACTATAATGGTCATACTGTCGAGGTCTCCCTAAAAGTAAATGGCACACTCGTATATCTACCATAGTACACACCACCACATCATGGTAGCCTCCTATCGAAAATGACACTCTACATTGTTGGCTCGGGGTAATAGCGGTACCATTACTCAACCATCCAATTTGGTACAGAGTGGTTAATGATTTTGTAGGAAGCCTCAACTTGTCTACCATTTCTTGTTCCGCCAAGTTGTCACTAGCCCCTCCGTCAATGATCACCGTACAAATCCTCCCTCTAGCAATACAACGAGTAAAGAAAATACTCGTGCGAATCCACATGTCATCGTTAGGAGGAGGTGCCTTGGGGTCCACCGAAGTCGTGATCATGACGGTGTGTGTAAGCGATAGAAGCATCGACAAGTTTCGCTTGAGCACGACAAATGGATTGGGCGGTAGATAAAGGTACATCGGTAGGGATGGGAATGATGCCCAATAAAGAGCACCCTTTGAATAAAGGCTTAGGGTTTGTAGATGGAGTGGATTTTGGGGTTTCTTGAGGATGGAGTGGATTTTAGGGTTTCTTGAGGATGGAAAGGATAACCAATAAAGCGCACCCTTTGAATAGGGTTTGGAATAAAAAAATTGGTAAAATTAGTTGGGGTTTTTGGAAGGATTAGTTTTGGCTAAATCTGAGTGGATCTTGGGTGGATCGGGGATAAATAATGCATGTTCTTGATCATTAGTAGTCTTTTCTTGAAGTTCCAGCCGGTTACATGCTCTATCAGCCACGTCGCAAACATGAGAGGAGTATGGCGGCACTATAAAGGTTAGATCGAATGCTTCTTACCTAGCGGCAAAAGTCTTGTGGAATTCCGGTCGTCTGGGGTTGTTCGTCGGTGAAGTTTTGCCATGGCCGACATGTCTGTGTCGTTCTTGTGGCGTGGTAACTTCAGGCCCTAGCCCGTGTTGTTTCTGGCGGCATTTAAGGCTGATAGAGAAATGGTGGGAAATTTCGGAAGATCCCTCGGCTTCATCAAGGTAGTAAACTAAAAATGATAAAAGACATTTATATCCCTATGCTCTTGCATCAATTTCTTATTAATTCATAATCAGAGAGTGAAAAACTAATTACATGTGAGAGCCTACGCTTTTATTTACAGCTTAATAGTAGCTTGGGGAGGAAGCCTCCTACATAACTAATTAAAAGATAAATCCTAATACTTATCTAAACAATAAATAATATAAAAATATAAATAAATAATAATATTTATAAATAATTAAATAATATCCGAATGCGTCACTCCCCCTTATTTGAAAAGCTCATCCCGAGCGTTAAAGCGGAATGCCATTCGTCTCGGGCGGTACATGCACACGGGTGATCAAAACTTTTTCCTCAGTTGGCTCACCATTGTTTTCCTCTTCTACCACCTCTCCATCAGTCACAAAGTCGGGTATCTTCTTCTTTTGGGGGTATTTTGATGCTCCGTGGCCGAAGGCGCCACACTCATAGCACTTGAAATTTGTTGCTCGTGACGGAGTAGGCTTCGCCATAGTGGATGCAATCTCTACACCTGCATTAGCTATTTAAGTGATAGTAGGAAATTTCAGATACTCTTCAACTTTTCTTGCATATTCCATAGTCTTCTCAAGTGTCGCAATGTCCCTTAAATGCAATTCAGATCTAATAAGCCACTGCAAACCACTGATATACCGACTAATTTTTTACTTTTTCGACTCATTAACGTTGGCCCGCTTATAGAGAATGTGAAATTGTTCGGTGTAATTGGTAATTATCATCAAATTTTGTCATAATGCATGCACGTGAGTGAATAAATCGCACTCATAAGTAGGACGAGTAAAAGTTGCCAAAAGGTACTTCTTAATTTTGCCCCATGCCACAATGGCCTTCTTTCCTCTCCCTACGTCTTTGACACAACCCATCTGCCCGGACAATTTTGTCGCCACCAATCGGATACATTTAATCTCCCAATACCCCTTGCATTCAAAAACCTTATCTACAGTGTAAATATAGTCAACAAAGGCATCAGGGTCAACGTTACCCTCAAAGACAAGTACTTCCAAGCGCATGTTCCCGTGCATAGTCTTCTCCAAAATGTGAGTGAGACGGGATACACCATTGAAATCAACGTTGACTTCCGTAAGCGGATCATTTAATTCCTCTGTCAACGAGCATCATCATCATAACCGTACCCCACTAACTCGGGAGGAAGCGGGCAACCAAATAACACGGGTTGGTCAATGGATCGATGGTAGTGCTTTAGAGGAACTGGTACTTGCCTCCGCTCTCTATTTCGGGGTAGTCACGTGCAATATGCCCAGGTTGCCCATAAATGAAACATTTGC
The DNA here is from genome assembly GCA_949130495.1 of Sambucus nigra. Taxonomy (NCBI): domain Eukaryota; kingdom Viridiplantae; phylum Streptophyta; class Magnoliopsida; order Dipsacales; family Adoxaceae; genus Sambucus; species Sambucus nigra. The sequence goes on from OX422216.1 coordinate 640,608,654, forward strand.
CTCCCATTGTATGAACTTATGATGTGAATAAAGAATTGGGTCTATTTTTAGTATTTTTGTCATTTTTAGTCTTTCTTTTATTTTTAGTATTTCATTGTACTTTCCTTTTTTATTTAGTATTTAGAGGAAGGAAGGTTAATTGGCATTAAGGGCATATTTGTAATTAGATACTTAGCTTAGAGGCCAAGCAACCTCCTTCCTATAAATACCCCTTATGTAGACTCATTTGAGCCATTCTTCCATATTTTGAGATTTGATTAGAGAGAGTTTAAGAGAGAATTATCTTTTCTTCCTAAGTTGGTCGATGAACAACACACTATTGTTATCTTTTTAAATAGAGATGCATAAATATAAAGTGCTTGATAATTACAAGACAAAAGCAATTAAGATTTGCAAGCAAAAATGAAAGTCTTTCATTAAATTCAAAATAAATTACAAGTTACATTGATAATACAACGAAAATTACATTGATATGTATACTAACTATTACATCAAAAAATTCCTATTCTATTGGTCTTTTCCCCTCAGCTTTCGATACAGGTTCCTCGCCAGCAGGCGGATCATTTAAAGACTGAGGAGAATTGATGAAGTTCAAATCCTTCAGCATCCTGACGTTCATCACAGAAGGTCGATCTAATAGATGCTCGAGACGAGATACCTCGATCTGAGAGTGAAGATTGAAGTCACCGAGATACTTCGAAATTAGGCTCCGAGGAATGGCGCGAGCTGGGATCCATTCCATGTCCAAATTAAACGGTGTCACAGGCAAGTCGAGCAACCCGGGATCATAGTAGTCCCACAGATAATGACCCTATTCGAGCTTCAACACACATAAGGCGTTCAGTCAGCCTTGCTTGTAGCCCTCATTATTGGCGTTCTGGATACGATCATTCAAATAAAATAGTGCTTCGTTGTATCCAACCATCTAGAACTCCCTGGGTTGTTTGTGGAACTGATATGTTAGACGTTCTAGCTGCTCGTGGAGGTTCTTAATGAAAAGCTCCTTATTCTCTAAGACTGATTTTTGCACAGAGAGCTGTTTTCCCAAGTCCCTTATTTTCTTTGACATGTCAGACAAAGCCTGGTTCTTAGCCATTAATTAGAAAGCTTGGTTCTCTAAGGCAGATGCTGTCCTCTGTTCCTCCACAAGCACCCGAGCTGCTCTTCGTCGTCCTCGAGGAGCTCTTGCTCGTCCCCGAGGAGATGTGGAAGGACCCGACCTTTTCAAGGTGTCCAACTCTTGCCTCAATTTGGCATTCTCAACCTATACAAAGGAAAATCCCTCCTCAGTCACTGGGATTATAGCTGTTGAAGAAGAGGCTGCAGACTTCAATTGTGCTAGCTCTTTCTGCAGATTGTTATTCTCTTGCTCCAACAGCTCGGTAATCTGTCTACATGCTTTAACTTCACCCCTTAGGGTTCTCTCCCTGACATCGTACCCAGCAAGGAGCTTCTCGTAGCCCTTCTCGACAGAAAGCTGCTGATATCTCTTCTCATACCCCTAATGCAACAGGGCAGTTGATTCCTTGTACTGATTATGAAGGTCTTAGAGGGTACATTGAAGATCCTCGATCATTTCATAGTAAGCCACATTATTGGCCACAGCTCGGTCAAGTAAACACTTCAGGTACTGATAAGCTTCGACTGCCTGTTCTGAAGCATCATGACCAAGGATATCAGCAACTTATGCAGCACTCAAGTCTATATGACCATCCTTAAAGTACTCATTGCATTGTTGTAGCAACTTCGTGTCATGGGCAGATAACAGGTCCATCCTGGACAGAAACTAGCAGAGAAAGAAAAAATAATCATCAAAAAGAAGATCAAGACAGAGTATAAATAGAAAAGAGACAACTGTATGGAAGAAAACTCAAGTTTTATTAGATCATAGTGCAGAGTTACAAAGATCTTGGTTACATTTGATAAAAAGAAAAATAAAGAGAAAACCGAACAACACTACACCTTTTCCTTATCTCCTAAGACCTTCTCAGGAGGTTGGGAAGAGGAGGCAGGTTGCTCGGAGGGAACTGTGACTTGTTCAGAGAGCACCAGCTGTTGCTCGGAAGAAGAAACGACTTGCTCGGTAGCAGGCTGGTTGGTTAGGGCATGTCCCCCCATTACCATTGAAGACTCCTCAGAGGTAGCTTCGTCCTCTTCTAATTCTTCTGGAGTAGGAGGAGGACCAGGAATGTGTCTCTGGAAGAGCTCGGATGACTCGTCGACCTTCATTTCCTGAAGGGCAGAACCCATCCATCCCTAAAATACTTTATACTGCCATAATCCACTTGAGAGACCATGGCAGCACATCCCTTATCCCAACCTTTGTCCCAGCCAGAGCTGAAGGACTTCTTTACGAAAGCTTTCCTTTTGGCCTTCTCCAAGGCAAGCTTCTCGAACAGCAAAACATCAGCAGCTTTCAGTTTTTGTTCAGCTTCCTCCTTCTGCCGAGTTACTTCCTGGAGTTGGACCAACCTCTCCTCAGCAGCCTTGAGTTTATTTTCAAATTCCCCAGTAGTCTTGAGCGTCACATCGAGCTCTTTATTAGCCTTCTCCAAGGCATTCACTTTCCTCTCCAAATCCCTGTAGGCCTCAGCAACCCGAGTATTCTCCTGCTCGGAGGAAGCAAGTTTCTTCTCCCTGACTGCCTTATCAGTAGCGTACCTCTGGCAAGATTCCTCCGAGGACTTGGTAGCTTCTTTCAGAGCTCCCTCCACACTGGACGAGGAGCAAGAAGCTTTGATTTCTTCATCCTTCTTAAGGATTATGTTGAAGCAGCTCGTCAACTGTAAACAGAAAAAAAAGGCAAAGTCAGAAACAAATATGAGAAATAACAAAGGAAAATATGAAAAGTTCAAAGTAAAGGTACTTACTGAAGCAAGATGACGAGCAGCCAAAGACATAACCATATCCCGAGTAAGGTTATCGTCATTACCTTGCACCTCGGGAATGGTCAAGGACTTTATCGAGCTCATGTCAGAGCTCGGGGGAACAGATGTGGGAACCCCTGTCCCAGCAGCAGGGGCTGAATGGTGGTGTCAGCCAAATTGACCGAGGAGATCTTCTTCAGCCTCCTCGGGGGAACAGGTACAACCAAGGAAGAATCCTTGGTTGGTGATATCACAATCACCTCTCCAGGAGCAGCAGAGCTGCTCGGAGCCACTGCGGGCTTCTCGATAATCTTCGCAGGAGCAGGTGGAGGAGCTCCAGTAGTTTTCTTTGTCCCCTCCCTTGGGACATCAGTTTTACTGCTCTTTGCCTCCCCAGAACCGGAGGCAGTTTTCTCAAAAAGAGTGGGAGGTCTTCTCTTCTTCATCCTTTCGCTCAACGGAACGTGAGATTCTGGCGAAGAACTTGGAGAGGGTGGTACTAGCTCTACTTCACTGATCACTGGACGAGCAGTGAAAGAAGTTGTATAGCTCTTGTATTGGAGCAGATAGGAGGCTGATCGAATGTGCTCGTCAGCAACCCTTTGATGCAGACCCCAGATAAGTCCCAAATGCCTTATATTGACATCTGTTTCTCTTGGGCACTTTCTCTTGCTATCAACTGCAAATAAACAAACATTGTTATCAGTAACACATTTTATCAAACACAAAACAGACATGATTTCAAGATAAATAAAATAAAATAAAAATAACCTATCCCATTGCCATAAGGAGGGCATCTGGGACCCTGGTAAACCTCATCTCCGGTTAAAGGAGGGTGTTGCCAAATTTTTACAACAATCCCATGTTCAAAATAACCCCTGTTGGCATCAGGGAGATTGACTACTAAGTCTCTATTGATAAACCTAGTTTTTAAATAATAAATATTATCATTAACTGCCCATCTATAGCAGTACATGATTTCTGGAATTCCTATACGAGTTCCATGCACTTGATTTAATTTATGCACCCCATTAAATATTCTCCATGTGTTGGGGGCTATTCGTGGAGGAACAACATCAAAGTACTGACAGAATTCCAGATATAGAGAATTTGGTGGAAAAGAAAATCCACACTCAGCAAAAAAGAGACTGGGGAACCAATGTCCCTCAGCCAAATTGAAATAATTAGAAGGCTCAGAAAGCTCTTCCAATTCAACCCAAGAAGGAATGGAAAAATCAGATCGAAATTTGTCAAGAGACTCAACCGGGTAAACCATGATGATGAATTAAAAGAAAAGAAAGAAGATCTTACAGAAAAAAGAATGAAGCTGTTGACAATGAACGACGGAAGAGATGAACGCACAAGAGAGTAGAAGACAATGAAAAACTCGAAGATGAAAATTTGAAAAGATAGAAGACGATGGGAGTCTCTGGGAAGTTTAAATACCTTGCCTTGGGAACTGGCGAAGTAATGATTACAAAAAGGATGATTACGTTACCAGCGGCTAAAAAAGCATTAAATATTGGCGCGGGAATCAAAGCAAACAACAGCGGCTAAAAAGAAAAAAAGTGACGCGGGAATCGAAGCAAGCAGAAAAGTCCAAAAAAGCATGATTCTACGAATTGGGAAGGAGAAATAAATACAAGGGAGATGATACTAAAAATCAGGAAGAACTATTTAAAGCTACCGTATTCCGAGAAAGAATGTTCCATACTCCTCAAATTTCGAACTATGAAACATTGGGGGCTTCTGTTGATACCAAATTTAATCTGCTGACTTGGATCAATCATACGAAGACACGTGGCTATCTACATGGCGACGACAAGTATTTCCGAGATGATCATACGCTCCGAGGAACCATGTTACTCCGAGGAACTCATACGCTCCGAGGAACAGACCTCACCGAGGAACTCATACGCTCCGAGGAACAGACCTCTCCGAGGAACTCTTGAATACCAGAAAGCTTAGGCGGTCCGAGATACTCAGGCGGTCTGAGCTGTATCTCGAACAGAGCATTAATAGCTGGATAACCAACAGTTCAACTGGTTCATTAAATGCTTATCATTTGGACGCACACGCTTAAAGGGCATTAAATGTATTACCCTTTCATATGTATATCATTTAATGTATCACCCTTTCAGGTGACATCCTCAAGGCTATAAATACGTTGTACAATCCTCACTGTAGAGGGACCTGAATCCTGAATCCAAACTCTGGGATCCAGAACGGAATTTCTTGTAATCTAGAATTCCCAAACAATCAGCAATAAAATAACAATGGACGTAGGCCATTCTTATAAGGTTGAACCACTTCAAAATCTTTTGTCTCATTTATTTATCTGTGATTGAATTATTAGAGTGATCTAATTTTTTACATCAACAACGTCGTTTAATGTTGTGTACAAGAAAATAATGTGGTTTTACCAATGATATCAAAAGTTGTTTCGAGATTTCAAGGTAAAGGGAGAAAATTTTAATCACACCCTAGAGCAATACAAAGACATGTATGCATGCAGAAGGGTAATATAGCTTATATAATATGCCAACGTAATTTATGAGTGGGCACTGTTTTAAATTTAAAAAATAATGCGCTCTAGGTCATATGGTAGGACGACCCAACCTTTATAAAGGTGGGTAGATATGGACAGTTTCACACCCCCTTGGGGATGGTTTAAAATCGGGAGGGCACGGTTGTGCACCCCATCTTTATATAGTAAAAATAAAAAATAAAAATAACTCTAGTTTGGAGTTATTCTCATCTATAGTTTTAAAAAAAATAAAAAAAAAATCCAACCCTTCATTGCTCATTTAAAATACATAAATTACAAAAAAAATAAATACCAAGTATTTTAACACGTATCTTTTAACCTTTCTCCCATAAGTTTACAGGGCAAAGTTGCCATTTTTTGTTAAACTAAATCTGCAACTTTGGATAATGTCTTTGTCGATACAAAAAAAGTATATACATATAAATGAGAATAAGCGAGTATGAAAACAATAACGACACCAAAACAAGAGTTCGGGAAAGACCCTTATCATCTTGCGAGTGAACCAGTTGTTCCATTGTTTGCAAACGCAATTTCAGTCCGCTGTTTCCAACAGTCAGACCATTTATAACTCCCTGAATTATAAGCCAAAGAAATTAATGTCATGTGCGTACCAGCCAATTTCTCAATATATACTCGCCTCAAAATTAAGTGAAGCAGGAAATTTTAAATTGTTGGATCATATGACCAAAATTACATAAAGTGGGCTTGTGTAAAACAGTACCTGCAAGTGGGCAGACGGTGAAGTTGCTTCAGTTTGTAGAGTCTGGACTTTCTTTTCAAGCTCAGCTATGTACCTCATTTTTCTTTCTTTGGACCTTGCAGTAGACTGCCTATTTGCCAATATCCTATTTTATTGCATGGAGTATATACATGTTAGTTCATGCAAATACCAATAACAAAAGTAATACCCCGTACTTTTATTGATATTTATTTATGGGATTAATTGAATTAAAAGTGAATTAATTGAGAATTAATCCGGATAAAATACTAGCGAGATGCGAGTTGGTATTTGATCTTAATACGTATATATGGCAATATATGAATATGGAAAATATTGAATTTGTCGTGAGATTTAAATACGGCAATTTGGGAAATTTTGTTGAGACGCGTGTGACAGTCGCGTCAGGAAAGTAATTATTTTAATTAAAAAGTGAATTTTATTTTTATTAACAGTATGGTCATTTTGAGTGGGCCAACGCATCCGGAAGGGTCGATATAGTCAGAAAACACTAGCCAGGGGTTTAGTTTGGGTCCCGGGGCATTTTTAGGCCATACCGGCAACTTAAAAGGGTATTTTGGTAATTTTAGAATTTTGGGATTTATGACCAACGAATTTTGGGAGTTTAAAATAGGAAATTTAATGACCCACTAACCCATTACCAGCAATTAAGTGATTAAAGGGCAACGGGAGTTAGAGAGGAAGTTAGAAAAGTTCCCAAAAGAGAAAACCCTAACCTTCATCTTCAACCTTCAACCTTGGGAGAGAAAGAGATAGAGCAACCTTCTTCATTCTACACCAAATTCAGAGAACAATCAGAGGCAAGTGGTTTAATTTCGTTAATTTCAAGCGAATGCTTCTTCCATGCTTAGAAAATTGATATATTTGTATTGTTTTGGGAGATTTATAAAAACCCATGGAATTGGAATTAGAATTCATGTTTTGATAAAGAGATTGTATGTAGAATTGTGTTTGGGCGATTATACTGATAGAAATATATCTTTTAGGTTACAAAAATGGATTTAATTATGGATATTGATGACTTTAATTTTCTAGGGTTCATACTCATAAGGTTTGGGGGAAAATTGGGAGATTTGATAATTGGGTGTTGTTTAGGGAGATTTGACCCCATAAATATGTTAAAATACGACCTAAGTATGTTTAGGAATGATTAGAAACCTTGAACAACTTTTGGAATGATGTTTAGATGAGATTAGAGGTGGAGAAAATTGGGAAAAACAAGATAGGAGAATTCTGGGCTCGAAACTGTCACCTCGTTAGAAGGCCTGCTCAGGTCGTTCGAACGAGCTTGTTCGAACGAGCTCCTAACGAGTTGACAGTTTGACTTCTAACGAGTGGGATGTTCGTTCGATGCCTTTCGTTCAAACGAGATCTCGTTAGATGCCCACTTCGTTCGAACGAACTCTCGTTCGAATGACCTCGTTCGAACGAGACTTCTAACGAGTTGACAGAATGGCCTTTTTGGCCTGATTTGATTTCTAGTGTCCCGTAACCTTATTTAATTGTAGAGATAACATTCCCTTGATGACTAATTGATATAGTTGGGATATTTGGGATATATTGCGGAGTAAAATATAGAAGTGTGATTGGAACCAAATAATATCTGTAGATTAGGACGCGAGTGACTAATCACGTTGTGAGAATAATTGATGACTTAAATACATACGAACCGAACATATGAAATGTGTAACATTATAAATTGGTATGAGAATGGGAAGTATACCACTAATAAATTATGGTAATTACTAAGATGTGTGCATGCTTAGTATATATGACTTTATGTGTATGGCATACCTACCATACTTGCTATCACGGGAGGTTTGCGTTCGCTTAGAGCCATCTAATCTTTGTGTGCCTACGGGGGGGATATAGATTGGTACCTCGAGGACATAGGTCAAAGAAGGACTTGTTGGGAAGTTAATAAGTCTGATGATCATGGGAGCGTAGGTATGTGCGTGACCCATGTGATGTGACTGTGTTCGCCTCCATTGATTGTGATTGTTATTATCTGAGAACGATTCCTGAGAGATTCGGAATGCGTGATCCTTATGTACGTGATGTACCGGGATGGATAGCAGAGTATGTGTGCACCGCAACTTAGCCTCGGGGTGCTTGTATTGTATATTTATGATGTGCATAATACGGTTAAATGAAAAGGAATTGTTATGTTTAATTGCGAGAATAATTATAGTAACGCCTTGATAAAGATAAAAAGGGATAACCTGCTGTGAATTGTAATGCTAATAATTGTGAATCCGAGTTTAAGTAAAGCTATCTATTTAAGTGGTAACGTTGGGAATTTAGATTATGAATCGAGTAGAAGGGTTAGCACTTATGTCGGTTTAGTTAGATATGAATACCACTTAGATGGGTACTGTACGTTAGGAGTGCACAATTAGTCGAGAGGTGAGAATTTCATGTGAGTGCACGTCCTAACATGTATTTTGCATTCATTGTTTTAATGTTATTAAAGCACTTGCTGTTTTTAAAATACTATCCACTTTCGGGCTCTGACCCATTTGCTTTCAAATCTATTTTTGTAAAAACCATTTTAGGTGCCCAGCCTCAAGGATACCATGCATAGGATTTCCATTCAGGTGACGAGCTATAGATGTTGTGAAAGTTACAGGACCTTGCTAGTAGACGCTTCTTTTGTCTTGACTCTATATTCAGTTTCATCATTTGTAGGGCATGTCGCCCATTTCTTTTAGAGACATTTATATTTCAGTTATTCAGATTGTGGATTGTAATTAATTCAGGATTCAGACTTGTTTTATTTTATTCAGTTTTGGGGATTATTGTGAGGAGTATTTCCTCCAGACTTATTATTATTTGTTGGTTATTCTATTGCTTTGTTATGGTGAATGGTTATGTTATTCTTTCATAATTCTTTTATTGCATGTTAATCAGACTTAATTTAAAATTTGACAACTTACTTTTTAAATACTAGGTGGTTAGTAATTATTAAAATATTTTTCGACAGTGATGCTGTTAACTGAACCAACTTGGCATTTTGTATTAATTTAATAAAGGAGTAGCTACCCGGTATTTAATTAGCGGGGACAGCTTCAGTATGGGAGAGTGTATCAGCTTCAGCATGCCGCAGCCTCACATGATCCACCGTCCATTGAGGGTATGTTCTCTATTCAGGGGACTATTGGGCGTATTTTATTTGAAACGGGGGCCACACATTGTTTCATTGCTATGAGATTTGCACGCACCATTGGGTTGTTAGACACCACCGAGAGTACGGTTACTTGTGTAGATTCACCGTTGAGTAGGGGTTCTGTGATTTTCGTTATATGTAGAGGCGTGGGTTTAGAGATCGGGAGGGGATGCCCCTGTGTTGTTCATAAAGAAGAGGGATGGATAGTTGAGGTTGTGTGTAGATTACCGGGAGTTGAATAAGGTCACGATACGGAATAAGTATCCGTTGCCCCGAATCGATGACTTATTCGACCAGCTGAGAGGAGCTTCTTTCTTCTCAAAGATTGATTTGCGATCGGGATACCATCAGTTACGTATCAGGGAGGAGGACGTCTCGAAGACTGCTTTCTTAACGAGATATGGTTCCTACGAGTTTCGGGTTATGCCTTTTGGTTTGACCAATGCTCCAGCCGTGTTTATGGACTTGATGAATAGGGTGTTCAGAGAGTTCCTAGACCAGTTCGTCATTGCCTTCATCGATGACATTCTGGTTTACTCCCAGACAGAGGAGGAGCACGCCGAGCATTTGAGGCAGGTTTTGCAGACGCTACGTCAGAATGAGCTGTATGCAAAATATGAGAAGTGCGGGTTTTGGCTGAAGGAGGTTCAGTTTTGGGGGCATATTATTTCTGACCGGGGGATATCTGTTGATCCGGGGAAGGTATCCGCGGTAAGGGAGTGGGGACAGCCCACGAAACCGACTGAGATCCGTAGTTTCTTGGGCCTAGGAGGATACTACAGGACGTTTATTCGGAGTTTCTCAAAGATAGCGGGTCCTTTGACACATCTGACTCGTAAAGGTGTGCCGTTCATTTGGAGTGATGCCTGTCAGTTGGCATTTGATGAGTTGAAGGACAAGTTGACCTCAGCACCTGTGTTAGCATTGGCGAGACCGGGAGTTGAGTATCTAGTTTACACTGATGCGTCCTTACAAGGACTTGGAGGTGTATTACAGCAGGAGAGTCAGGCCATAGCTTATGCTTCCCGTAAGCTTAAGCCCCACGAGAAGAATTACCCCACTCATGACTTGGAGTTAGCTGCAGTTGTATTTGCCCTTCGGATTTGGAGACATTATCTTTTGGGGGAGAAGTTTCGATTATTCACGGACCACAAGTCCCTACAGTACCTATTCACGCAGAAGGAGTTGAATATGCGGCAACGGGGGTGGCTTGAGTTTGTGAAGGACTATCAGTTTGATATCCAATATCACCCGGGGAAGGCTAACGTGGTAGCAGACGCGTTGAGCCGTAGCCCAGTAGATGAGGTGGCAGGGGTGTGGAAGGCAAAGTGGAAGGAATTGGGACACCAGGATGTAGTGGCCCGATCATTCATTTTTATGATGACTGTTACACCGCAGATTGTCACGAGAGTGGTGAAGGCACATGCAAATGACTCGTTCTGTCAGGAGCAGATAGTTCGATTACTAGCAGAGGGAGTCGAATCCTATACCGTTAGCTCAGAAGGGGGATTACGCTTCAATGGGAGACTGGTAGTTCCGGAAGGGAAGGAATTACGACACGGTGATGGTAGAGTCGCACGGCTCACGGTTCACGGTACATCCCGGTGGGGACAATGTACCAAGACATGAGAAGACAATATTGGTGGAGCGGGATGAAGAGAGATATTGCCGTGTTTGTTTCTAAATGCGCCACTTGTCAGCTGGTAAAAGTGAATCATCAGAGACCGGCAGGACTTCTACAGCCATTAGAGGTCCCGATGTGGATGTGGGAGAGCATCTCCATGGATTTTATTACGGGTTACCTACGTTACAGAGGGGTCACGACTCCATTGGGTAATTGTGGACAGGTTGACCAAAGTTGCTCATTTTCTACCCGTAAGGACAGACTACACTACGGGACAGTATGCCCATCTCTTTATTGCAGAAATAGTGAGACTTCATGGTGTGCCCCTAAATATCATGTCCGACCGAGACAAGATATTTGTTTCGCGGTTTTGGGAGAGTTTTCAGGAGGCCATGGGCACGGAATTGAGGTTGAGTACGGCTTATCATCCGCAGATCGATGGGCAAACCGAGCGTACAAATCAGATGTTGGAGGACATGTTGCGTATGTGCATCATTGATTTTGGGGGTGGATGGGAGCAGTATCTTCCACTGGTGGAGTTTGCTTACAACAACTCCTACCAGTTCACCATTGGCATGGCTCCATTCGAGGCGTTGTACGGTAGACCTTGTCGTTCCCCAGCATGTTGGTTGGAGGTGGGGGACAACTACTTGGGCCGGAAGTGATTCAGGATACTTCGGCGAGGATAGAATTGATACGGAGTCTCATTCGGGTAGCTCTGGATCGGCAGAAGAGCTATGCTGATGCGAAGAGGTTCTTCAGGGAGTTCCAAGTGGGGGACCAGGTTTTACTCAGAGTATCTCCTATGAAGGGGATTATGCGATTTGGGAAGAAGGGGAAGTTGGCACCGAGATATGTGGGGCCATTCCCTATCATCGAGCGGATTGGGTCTGTTGCATATAGACTTGGGTTACCGGAACATTTGCACCGGATTCATGATGTGTTTCATATTTCCTCGCTAAGGAAATATCTTCGAGACGATTTGGCTCATTCTCACATTGCTTTAGAGGACATCGATCTCCATCCTGATAGCTCCTACGAGGAGGGGCCGATTGCTATTTTGGACCGAAGTGAGCGGAAACTGCGGTCAAAGATAGTTCCGTTAGTACGTGTTCAGTGGCGGCATCATAATGTCGAGGAGTCCACATGGGAGCGCGAGGATGAGATGCGCGAATGTTATCCACAGTTGTTTTTACCAGGTACTTTCTAGTTCCGAATTTCGGGACAAAATTTTGTTATTAGGGGGGAAGTATGTAATACCCCGTACTTTTATTGATATTTATTTATGGGATTAATTGAATTAAAAGTGAATTAATTGAGAATTAATCCGGATAAAATACTAGCGAGATGCGAGTTGGTATTTGATATTAATACGTATATATGGCAATATATGAATATGGAAAATATTGAATTTGTCGTGAGATTTAAATACGGTAATTTGGGAAATTTTGTTGAGACGCGTGTGACAGTCGCGTCAGGAAAGTAATTATTTTAATTAAAAAGTGAATTTTATTTTTATTAACAGTATGGTCATTTTGAGTGGGCCAAAGCGTCCGGAAGGGTCGATATAGTCAGAAAACACTAGCCGGGGGTTTAGTTTGGGTCCCGGGGCATTTTTAGGCCATACCGGCAACTTAAAAGGGTATTTCGGTAATTTTAGAATTTTGGGATTTATGACCAACGAATTTTGGGAGTTTAAAATAGGAAATTTAATGACCCACTAACCCATTACCAGCAATTAAGTGATTAGAGGGCAACGGGAGTTAGAGAGGAAGTTAGAAAAGTTCCCAAAAGAGAAAACCCTAACCTCCATCTTCAACCTTCAACCTTGGGAGAGAAAGAGATAGAGCAACCTTCTTCATTCTACACCAAATTCAGAGAACAATCCGAGGCAAGTGGTTTAATTTCGTTAATTTCAAGCGAATGCTTCTTCCATGCTTAGAAAATTGATATATTTGTATTGTTTTGGGAGATTTATAAAAACCCATGGAATTGGAATTAGAATTCATGTTTTGATAAAGAGATTGTATGTAGAATTGTGTTTGGGTGATTATACTGATAGAAATATATCTTTTAGGTTAGAAAAACGGATTTAATTATGGATATTGATGACTTTAATTTTCTAGGGTTCATACTCATAAGGTTTGGGGGAAAATTGGGAGATTTGATAATTGGATGTTGTTTAGGGAGATTTGACCCCATAAATATGTTAAAATACGACCTAAGTATGTTTAGGAATGATTAGAAACCTTGAACAACTTTTGGAATGATGTTTAGACGAGATTATAGGTGGAGAAAATTGGGAAAAACGAGATAGGAGAATTCTGGGCTCGAAACTGTCACCTCGTTCGAACGAGCTCGTTCGAACGAGCTCCTAACGAGTTGACAGTTTGACTTCTAACGAGTGGGATGTTCGTTCGATGCCTTTCGTTCAAACGAGATCTCGTTAGATGCCCACTTCGTTCGAACGAACTCTCGTTCGAACGACCTCGTTCGAACGAGACTTCTAACGAGTTGACATAATGGCCTTTTTGGCCTGATTTGATTTCTAGTGTCCCGTAACCTTATTTAATTGTAGAGATAACATTCCCTTGATGACTAATTGATATAGTTGGGATATTTGGGATATATTGGGGAGTAAAATATAAAAGTGTGATTGGAACCAAATAATATTTGTGGATTAGGACGCGAGTGACTAATCACGTTGTGAGAATAATTGATGACTTAAATACATACGAACCGAACATATGAAATGTGTAACATTATAAATTGGTATGAGAATGAGAAGTATACCACTAATAAATTATGGTAATTACTAAGATGTGTGCATGCTTAGTATATATGACTTTATGTGTATGACATACCTACCATACTTGCTATCACGGGAGGTTTGCGTTCACTTAGGGCCATCTAATCTTTGTGTGCCTACGGGGGGGGGGGGGGGATATAGATTGGTACCTCGAGGACATAGGTCAAAGAAGGACTTATTGGGAAATTAATAAGTCTGATGATCATGGGAGCGTAGGTATGTGCGTGACCCATGTGATGTGACTGTGTTCGCCTCCATTGATTGTGATTGTTATTATCTGAGAACGATTCCTGAGAGATTCGGAATGCGTGATCCTTATGTACGTGATGTACAGGGATGGATAGCAGAGTATGTGTGCACCGCAGCTTAGCCTCGGGGTGCTTGTATTATATATTTATGATGTGCATAATACGGTTAAATGAAAAGGAATTGTTATGTTTAATTGCGAGAATAATTATAGTAACGCCTTGATAAAGATAAAAAGGGATAACCTGCTGTGAATTGTAATGCTAATAATTGCGAATCCGAGTTTAAGTAAAGCTATCTATTTAAGTGGTAACGTTGGGAATTTAGATTATGAATCGAGTAGAAGGGTTAGCACTTATGTCGGTTTAGTTAGATATGAATACCACTTAGATGGGTACTGTACGTTAGGAGTGCACAATTAGTCGAGAGGTGAGAATTTCATGTAAGTGCACGTCCTAACATGTATTTTGCATTCATTGTTTTAATGTTATTAAAGCACTTGCTGTTTTTAAAATACTATCCACTTTCGGGCTCTGACCCGTTTGCTTTCAAATCTATTTTTGTAAAAACCTTTTTAGGTGCCCAGCCTCAAGGATACCATGCATAGGATTTCCATTCAGGTGACGAGCTGTAGCTGTTGTGGAAGTTACAGGACCTTGCTAGTAGATGCTTCTTTTGTCTTAACTCTATATTCAGTTTCATCATTTGTAGGGCATGTCACCCATTTCTTTTAGAGACATTTATATTTCAGTTATTCAGATTGTGGATTGTAATTAATTCAGGATTCAGACTTGTTTTATTTTATTCAGTTTTGGGGATTGTTGTGAGGAGTATTTCCTCCAGACTTATTATTATTTGTTGGTTATTCTATTGCTTTGTTATGGTGAATGGTTATGTTATTCTTTCATAATTCTTTTATTGCATGTTAATCAGACTTAATTTAAAATTTGACAACTTACTTTTTAAATACTAGGTGGTTAGTAATTATTAAAATGTTTTTCGACAGTGATGCTGTTAACTGAACCAACTTGGCATTTTGTATTAATTTAATAAAGGAGTAGCTACCCGGTATTTAATTAGTCGGGGTGTCACAAACCCTTTCTGCCCATTGGAGAAAAATATCAAGCAAAAGAAAATAAAACATAAAGAAAGAATGGAAAAGGACTACAAAGAGAGGTAAAATGGAGTATTAAATATATAAGTCGGGAAAGATCAAATACAAGCAGATTATAAATTTCAAAATACAATATATATTATAAATAACTACTATAATATATATTTCAAAAAATATATTTAAATAACTATTATAATATAATACAATATATATTAATATAGGACTATTATAAATAACTATTAAAATATATATTTAAAATATTAATAAATTTCTAAATGCAATATATATATTAATTAAAAATATTATATATATAGATATATATTACAGATCGTATCATATGAATCCAAATCCACTCCATTTAATAAACGGGTAATTGGGTAATCGGATTTCAGGCGTGATCCCAATTCATGAAAATGGACCGGATTCGGATTCGGATAAAATTCGATCCGTTGACAGGCCTAACTGTCACTAGGCTAAAATCTCTGCAAGACCATAAATCTTGTATGGCATGCTCGTAATCCTAATTAACGTTTTACCAATTAGAAAAAGTGATACCAGCCATTTTTGGTGTTGATGATTTGTTGATTAAGATGAACATACCTCCTATAGAAACAATCATCAAGAACCCAAACTAATGTGCATGGCTAAATCGATCGTGACCATAAACCAAAGGGATGAAAAGAAACTAGTGCCTTTTTAAAAAGCAGTCTTCCTATATAGGCGTATTATTACGGCCATTTATTGGGATATTTGGTAAGAAATAAATTTTAAAAAAAATAATGAAAAGTGAAAAAAATGAGATTGTTGACAAAATAATGGATTTCAATTTTTTCTTTGGATGTTAACATCTAAAATCCTTCGTCTGATATTATCTTAAGTTGAAAAAGGGTTAAAGTTGGAAGAGGGAAGTTGAGTTTTGAGAAGTGCATATTAGTGTAGAGAAAGAGTCCTCTCTATATACTACAAGATGAAGATGGGTCCCACCAGTTATAGTAGAGAAAAGATAAAAAAAATAAGCATACTAAATTATTTACGTGTTGTAAAAAAAATCTTTATAATTTTAATTTACACGATTCAATGCTTTGAAAATTTACATTTATTAAAATAAAACATTTATTATTTATATTATACACAAATTTATACTTTTCAAAATTATTTGCGTGCCTTTAGGCACGGGCATACCCTAGTGTGTGTGTGTATATATATATATATATATGTATATATGATGCACGACCAAGTGTAACGCGTTTTACTGGTAATAAATATATATTTTTGAATTTAGCATGCTAGAAATCATATTTTATACGCTGAAAACATTTTATATTGATGGAAATCATTTTTTATTGCTGGAAATAATTTCTTTTTGCGTGAAATAAGTTTTCGAGTAATTATTTTTTATAATTTTGCATATTATAAATATTTTTTTAGTATTGTCAGAATCTTTAAATATACCTTCGGAATTTCAGAATTTATTCCAAGGTTTTTCGATATTCTTGATTTTTAAATTTTTTGGTGTTATTTAAAGATTGTTTTCACAAACAATTAGGTGTGGACAAAAATGCCCTTTCTTATAGTCATGTGCCACGCATATGACTTAGGGAGGTGAATTCGATAAAGTTGAAGTATTGGGGGTGAAGTGTTGGGGGGTATAGTTCAGGGGCCTAAGTGTAATTAACCTTAATTATTATCAATAATTAAAAAAAATTGTAGCCATGAGCATGTAAATTTAAATAATGTGGTAAAAATGAAGACGACTTAAAATGAATATGAAGAAATGAATATCAAGAACAATATTGTCATAGAACAAACAATAGTCTGAAAATTCAAATTAAAAAAAATACACTCCAAGGTGAATAATTGATCAAAAATGGTATTATGTATACGGGCATGTGTCAAGCATTTTAATATCCTCATTTAAATACCGTACTGCTCAAACCTATGTTTATAAGTATTGTTCTTATGATTTTTCTTTATAAGTGTTATTATTGTTAATTAATTTGATATTTTTTAATATTTTTGTACTTAAGTTATTTCATCACATAAATTTTGTTTTAATATAAATAAGTATGGTACTCTACTTATGTTATTGACACACTTTATTATGTGAATAAAAATTAACGGCATGGACGTTGCAAGGAAAAACAAAATAACAAAGTCTCATAAACCATAATTGAAAACAAAACAGGTGGGTGATAATAAAAACACAATAAATCAACACAAATCTGTGAAGAGAGTAACACACCGAAGTCGAGAGATATTAAACGAAATATGGGGATATAATGCAATGGAAAAGAAGTTGACTCCGATGTGGATAAAAAAAAGATATAAAACAAATATATATAAAAATTTACCGAATACAAAGTATTAAATTCTAACATTTTTAGGGTACCCATAAAAAAATCAACTCACAGAGATTATTTGGAATAAAAAAATGGTCAATGCGCGGTAGTTTTTCTACTAATTAAAAAAGTTGTCAACCATTGATCAATTTTTTTTTTTGTAATAAAATATAGTTATTTGGAACTGATTATTCTTGTGTACCCTAAAATGTTAAAATAAATACAAAATCTCTTTTTTTTAAATAGTACAGTGTAAGAAGATAATGTATCTACATATACAATGTATATATCTTCTTCTCCAGACATTGTAAGTGATAAAATTGTTATCTATATATATTTGTGCGGAGATTAACGTATCGAAGTCGAGAGATAAACAAAATATGGGAGGTATAATGTAATGAAAAAGATGATGATGACTCATGCATAGAGAACAAAATAAGATATAAAACAAATGTATATATATAAGTTAACCGAATCCAAAGTATCAAATTTTAATATTTTATAGGTTATTCATATAAAAATAAACTCGCATGGATGATTTTTTCTTTTTAAAAAACTGAACAATGTTTGACAATTTTTATAACAATTGTAAAAACTATCACTTATTGACCAATTTTCTATGATAATTTTTGTTTTCGAGTTGATCATTCTTATGTGTACCTTTAAAATGTTTAAAATCTAAATAGAATAAATCAACCCAAATTTTAAAAAAAATTAACACAATGAAAGAAGATTACATATCATATATATATAACGTATTAAAAAACTGCATAATTAATAAGAGAACTCATGCTCTTCAATCCAATGCAAGTAGATAAGGTATAACGTTGAAGATTTTTTCAGAAGTTCTCCAAGTTATGTGTTATGTCATCTTAGATCATATTTATAGTGTATCCATTGCAATTATATGGATTTGTGTCGTGGGATGTATTTGCGTAGAGACGATTAAAGATTAAACCAAAACCTGCTCAATTTTGTATTATGTAAGGTTAATAAGTCTGCTTATATTGTCACTCTTGCATAATACTATTTTCATCTCGAATTAAGTTTTAGTTTTTTTTTTATAGAAACCACTAACTTCCCAAACCATTGATGACAGGGAACTTATTTGGTTTCGTCCATGATATTTAAGTGAAACTCGTATGAATGGTGCTTGTGAATATATCGTGGCATCCGTGTTCTTAAATCTAATGCCATAAAATTCTACAAAAGTATGGACTGCACTATACAGTCGTAAAAGCATGAGATTTTTAGTAACTTGAACAGGTGATGGGAACAAATCTATGGAGGGAACAAACTATTGATAGAGGGCTACATGGACAACCAAAAATCTCTATTATTTATATATGTATAACCAAGGACACAGTCACAACCACCTCTACCCACCTATTTAACACCGCTACGATTATGCCCCCAAACACACCAGTTGATTCACTCCACCTCATACTCCAACGAACAACCTTCTACCCAACCTCATTTGTCACTAAACGATGCTACCAAAACCCCACATCCCCCAGCCACATACCCACCTCCTACAACCTTTAACACGAACCAAATCCTTCCACCACCAAACAACCCAACTTCATCCACCGGAATACACCCTACACCTGCTACAGCCTCTACCAAACCCATCACCCCCTCTTGGTGCCCACACCTCCAAGATAGCCCAGATCCTTATAACCCGGAGATGAAAACCCATACCCACTTCCCAACCCGCAACCACCTATTTTTGTAAGTTTTCATGCTAACATGGTACCCGGTGTATATGTTTGTTTATTTGTAAAGTGAAAAAATTATGTCTGATATATAACAGTGACACGAAATACACCCTACATGTGCTACAACCTCTAGCAAACCCATCACCCCATCTTGGTGCCCACACCAACCATAGCCCTGATCCTTATAACCCGCAGATGGCAACCCCTACACACTGCCCAACCCGGAACCACCTAGTTCTGCAAGTTTTCGTGCCCAACACGAAGCCACCTAGTTCTAATGGTAAAGAGAAAAAAAATTGTAGGAAACTTGTACGTATATGTTTGATACATAACAGTGGTACCCGATCTATAATTTATATAACATGTAATTATCTTTTATATATATAGAAATATCATTGAAAAATGGAAAAAATTGTAGGAAACATACAACAGTACCTGAACTCACCTGATTTACGAGAATGATTGAGTAGAGAGTTTAAAAATATGGAAGCGGATGGTAGAAACAGGAGGAAGGTAGAGTTTCAAAAGATGTAGAGGGTGGTTGCGTAAAATACGGATTTCTAGGCAGTTTTTTAGGAGTGGGATAGATGGGTGGGAGAGTATTATGGTGGTGGTTTTAATCTGAGTTCATTTTATTTTAATTTCTGAATGTTTAAAATTTAATGAGAGCCAGAAGTTACCCAAGAATAATAGGCATATGGAGCATAAGAAGAACCGAATTCTTCCAAACCTGGTTGTCAAGAATCCGGTTCTCCTACGATGGCTCTTGTATTCTTTCCATTCAGTGTTTGTAGTTGCCTATGCCTAAGTCTCTACCCCTCGAAAGTACAGTCAAGAGTCCCTGTCCCCTCTCGAGCGAGCAGAAAAGGTAAATCCAGCTGGTGATGGTGAGGTAAAGATATCCGCTTTCGTTTCAATACCTTTAGTCCTAGTCAATGAAAAATGGACATCTTGTGCCATTACTTTTCCTTACGAGCTAGTTGAAGAAAAAAGGTATGCCCGTGTTCTTTGTGAAAGGCAGGCCTTTTTCTAAGGGTCTAGGGGTTACAGCCAGTGCGCTAATAGAATGGAATTTTAATGGCCATTCTTACTTAAGTGCTTACAATCATAAATCCTTTCCCCTTGAGCGCAACAAGCTAAGGATCTCCGCACTGTATCGTTTGAAAGTGGTCCCTCTCCAGGTATTACCTTAGGTAATCCTAGGTAGTCCCTCTCTTTCTTTTTCATACGAGCCTCTTAAAGAAGAGGATAGAACCGAGGCAAGAAAGCCGGTTAGGCTCACATTAGGGTTCTAGGGTAACTAGGTAATCTATTGAATTTGAAACTAAGAATAAGATAGATCTTTACTTAAAATGCTTCTCTTCAAGTTGAAGCCTTTCCTGCTAGTTATTGAGAAAGCTAGGTTATAGGGCAAACCAGTTACTTTGAAAGACTGAATGCCCCTGTCTCTGTCAAGCACTATTATGACAAAGGGGACAAAAGTCAAAGGGATTGTGTCCTTTACTCTTGTTTGGTCTCTTGTTGATCCCTGTTGTGCTGGCTAGTTAGCTGTATTTTCGATGTCTCCTTGTTGTTGTGATAGGAGTCAGCTGTTTGTTTGTACTTTCATTTTGTTTAATATATTTTAACTTACCCCTTAAAATAAAAGACTTTAACTAAGCCCTTCCAATTTACAATCTTCGCTTATCGAGCCGAAACTTACCTCTAGGCTATCTAACGAATAAGGCTGTTACTCTTATCTATCTCGTACTACCCTCTTACAATTATACTAATTCACCTGCCATGACTTCATAAAGACCATAAATACAAGCGATGAAGTATTCCCAGGAGAGGTGGAAGAAGTCTGCTTTTCCTGCATGGTGTTAGTAAGAAAACCCTTTCCCAATCTGCTTTTCCATGCCTGCTCTAAGCTTCAGTCTTTCTTTCCCCCCGAAGCCCCTGCTGCCTGCCTATAGTCTATCTTATACATTGAGAGCCAAAGATTCATCATTACTAGTACTTTATGATGGACCCTCCTTACTCAATAGGAGCGAGTCACTAGGCGAAGAGCTTAAAGTTCATTGATAACTAGTTGAGATAAGAAGTCAATGAGAAAATGCTAGTTTTACATGAAGATAAAAAATAAGACGAAGCTGCCAGGGCTAAGTAGTATATCCCCTCTCTCTACCCTCACCAATATTCTTCCCCGTTCTCAGGTTCTGCCTTTTTTTTCATAGGACTGTAATCTAATCTATCTTTCCTATCCTTGAGGAACTGGTTAAAGATCTTTGGCAAGAGTTGCTTCTTATATAAAGAGGGGCTTGGGCTTTGACAAGACTTGACTACGTGGAATAGACCTCATTTGCTCTTTGGCTCGCTCCTCGCTTTTCTTTTACAACAAACTCTCCCACTTGTTGGGCAGCAGCTGCAAAGCCCTCTCCTTTTAGTCGAGTACTACCAAAGCTTGGTAGCTGTAGCTTCATACCTTGCTTTAGCTCTAGCTTTCGCATAAAGTTCAGCCCAGCTTGGAACAAAGAAAATCTAACCAATTACGATATAAATACTTTGTAAATGGTCTCCAGACTTCACAAATGGCGTAGATATATCTCCGCTCAGTATCTTATCTCGAAGAAATTACAATAAACCTGAATATGTTGATTCCTTTCATGACGAATTAGATGCCTTATGTAGAGCAACCCGATTCTCACAAATTTCATAGGGCCTGAAGAAAAAAATGTTGTAACCATGTCAGCTCACTACTAGTATGAGCCATTGTTCTATACTCAGCTTCTGCACTAGATCGTGCTACCACGTTCTCTTTATTACTCTTCCACGTGACCAAATTATCGTATAAGAACGTACAATACCCTGTAGTAGGTCTTCTATCTGAAGGAGAACCTGCATCAGTCAAACCTTCCACCCTGAGGTGCCCATTTCGCCTATAAAATATACCAAGACCTGGAGGTCTTTTCAGATAACGAACAATATGAGTGACAACATCCTAATGTGGGACTGACGGAGCCTCCAAGAATTGACTCACTACACTGACTGCATATGAAATATTCGATCTGGTGATAGTACGATAATTCAGCTTCCCAACTAGTCGACGATATCTGCTAGGGTCTTCAAATAACTATTCTTTATCCTTTAGTTTATGATTTAGGTCCATAGGAGTGTCGACAGGACGAGCGTCTAACAGGCCCATTTCATCTAACAAATCAAGTACATACTTCCTCTGAGATAAGTGACTTCATGTTCAAAATATTGAAGCTGCAAAAACTGTTTCAATCTAGCAATACCGCCTGAGTCATTCCCAGTAATCACAATATCATCTATATATACTAGAATCCATTTATTAACCGCATCGGTATGCAAATGGAATACTGAATGATCCGTTTGGCATCTGTGAAAACCAAACTCCAATACTACTTCAGAGAACTTCCCAAACCACGATCCCCTTCTTAGTCAATGAGACTATTTTAGACCATATAAGGCCTTCTTCAACCTACATACACATCCCTGAGTCTCCCCCTGAGCAACAAAGCAAGGTGGTTTCTCCATATAAACTTCCTCATACAGATCCCCATATAGAAAGGCATTTTTGACGTCCAACTGAAACAAAGGCCAATCAAGGTTAGCAACAAGATAAATAAACTCTAGAACATATGAGATATTGGCAACCAGAGAAAATGTCTCCTCATAATCAATACCATAGGTTTTTGTGTAACCTTTAGCAACCAATCGTGCTTTTAACCGGTCAATCGAGCCATCCGGATGAAACTTGACCATGTATACCCATTTGCAGCCAATGGTCTATTTATCAGGAAGTAGTGAAACAAGATCCCATTCTGATGTAGGGCCGCCATTTCCAGTTCCATGGATTTTCTCTAACCCGGGTCAGATAGCACATCCTTCCCTATATAAAATTAAGGTTTAGGAATAGAAATACATAGGTAAAGCAGGTGAAGTATATGTAAAGAGCCAGGAGTGACTAATGAAATGAAACAAAATAGGATGTTTGGTGACACAAGAACGTGTACCTTTCCATAGAGCAATAGATAATGAGTCTGACTCAGTAGGTGGAACCGAATTTGAAGCATGATTAGAATAAGGTGGAATACGATTGAAGCACAGGAGCCGATGGCTACGAGCGACGTGCGTAAACCTATAAAGGAGCTGTAGAACGTGGTGGCAGACTCTGGACGAGAAGATGAAAGAGGATGAGGTGGGACTGGTAAGATACTCAGAACAAGAAGCAGAATGGATGAGGTAGATGACTCAAGAGTATAATCACTAGGAGAACGGACATCTGAAAAATATGATGTAGACTCAAGAAAGGTGACATCAACACTGGTAAAGTACCACCGAAGAACCGAACTATAACAACGATAACCCCTTTTGGGTTCGCCCAGAAAGACACATTTTGTAGCATGAGGATCGAGCTTATCAAAGCCCAGACCGAGGTTGTGAACATAACAGACACATTTGGTAAGGAAAATAAAGGAGATAAAGGAAAGAATATGGAGTGAGGATATGCTCCATATAGGCCCTATGGAGTAAAGGTAAGGGCATACTATTTATAAGATAAAATGCAGTTAGAACTTAATCACTCCAAAAACTTATGGGGACATGCATGTTTAACAAGAGAGCTTGAGCAACTTCTAACAAATGACGATTCTTACGCTCAGCCACACTGGAGTGCTCGAGGAGGAAAGATAGGTGCAAAGTCCAGATAATAAAGGCTACCAACTTCATGCCATGCCCCATACCAAGCATCCATTTCGTCTTGAGATCCTTAAATATACACACAGATGGAAAAAATGGAAAGTGAGTAAAAACGTAGAATAATGAAAGATCGGGACTCCAGCTTGTGTAGCCTGTGCGAAGCAAGCCTACATAGCTTCCCGAGCCTTCTAATTTAGCTAGGGAACCGTTAGCAAGTGTAACACTCTGAGGTGAGTCAATAGGATGATAATCAGACCATATAGGGTACGAGACGAACCAATCATATGTTCTATTACGCCAGAATCGATGACCCACAGGCATTAGCTAAACCTTAAGCCAACTCTGCCAGTGTTGTTGCAGTACCGAATAAAAAGGAAACAAAATCAGAAAGAGAGAGAAATCGAGAAATGCTCTGACACCATGTCAAGATGTTGGTTTGCACGAAAAGAGAGGCTCAGAATATCTGTAGCCTTCTCACTAGTTGATTGTATATATTAGGGGAAAATACAATGAATGACAAACCTTTTTGCCTTGAAACCAATAAGAAATACCCTTTCTATCCCTTCATAGCTAAAAATGATAAATCAGTATCAGTCCTTTGCCTCGCATCACGGGAAAGACCTCAACCTTGAACTACCTGCCGGAAGGCACCCCTCTCTTTCTTTAAAAAGCGTCGTGCTGCTAGGTGAAGCGAGGGAATGCTGCAACCTATAGATGGTCAAAGTGCGTACCCGAATGAAGGATGAGGGGAGTAAGCTACTTTATTAAAGATTAAAGGATACGTAGAGAAGAAAGAAAATATATCCACCCTCTAACCTAACCCCGAGCTATTAAATGCACCGCTCTTAAGTCGATGGAGGTGCATTCTATGCGGAAATTCAAGGTAAGAAAAGCGAGTCTGCAAGATGGGTTGTCCGCTTTATCGCTTTCTCGGATTTAGAAGCTCGTATACTGATCAAGATGACTCAGAGACAAGACACGGGTAGGAAGGTTCTATGAAGGACCTTCCTTTTAGGTCTAAAATGACATTTCCTCACTTTCAATGAAGTTCAAGTTCTTTGCTTGCCTTGACTAAGTAAGACGTAGAAGATAAAAAGAGATCCCAAGAGCCAGGATTCAGTCCAAAGTCAGTCTTTTCGAGAGGCCCTCTCATGTTTTAATGATCTAAAGGGTATAAAGCCCAAAGATCTAAAATAGCAAACTCTTGCATAATTGGCATAATGCAAGAGTAAGGGTCCTAGGGGAGGGGTATAGGGGATGGATGTCAGAGCGGTTGAAAGAGGAAGAAGCAAGGGAAGTTGAACTTTCTATAGTTAAGTAGGAGTGAAAAAGGGCTCCTCCCTAAAAACGAATTAAGGCGGCCCCTTTCTCTAATAAAGGGATAGACAAAGGGAAAGAGTTATACTTTGAACCGAAGCTAGAATAGTCGGGTAGAAAAGCAAGCTTTTCATTCTGTGAGGGAAGGTCCTTTCTTCTAGGACCATATGTTATAGCCACTTGCACAGTATGGTTCGAGAGATAAGGGATCCGTTGAACGAAAGTGGGTGTGGCATTTTTTGGAAATCTCGAAAAGCCGTTGTTCCTGGGTAAGCACCATTCGGGTCGACATCTCCACCTACATCGTCCTCATAATATGTTCTATCGAGGAATTAGGAGAATCTAGTTAACTACGTTCTTACTTGTTTGCCTAAACTGTGATATTCCCCCTCCTTTTGCTCCTATTACAAAATCTATAGAACTTGACATTCTCACTTTTTCTTTTTTGTTCGATAGGAAAAAGAGACTATTTTCGATTCGAGCTATTACCTGAAAGGAGAATAAAAAAAGATGTTTTTGGCATTCGTATAAGATCTTAACTATTGTAATCTTTCTCTCCTTATAAATTAAAGTCCCCCTCCCTAGCTAATAGAACTACAGGAAGGGCTACTAGAGCTACTACCTACTAAAACAACTATAGGAAAGAACTACTGCAACAACCCGAGGGTTATGTTAACTACTCTTATCGCCCCCTATTGAGTAAGGGGCTAATTGCTATTACTATGACAAGCCTACCGAAGGGAGGGAAGTCCTTCTCCCTTTTATTTCTTTCAAGTAAGAAAGCTAGTCCTCGAAACCGAACGGCATATGTCGTAGCTACTCTTCCTACCCGGATTGACTTATTGACTGACTGTACTGACTGACCGACCAAAGGAGTCTTTTGTTGCTCCTGTGCTTACTATAAAAAAGGAATAACTAATCATCAAAGGCTCACTCGTAGCTACCTTATAAGAGTTGAGTTGGGTGATTCCTCTTTATTCTACTTAGACCCGGAATCCCCGATAAAACATTTCCCTACTCTAAATATAGCCTCTCCGATCGATTTTGTACCGTCCCTATACTAATTTAGCTCCACCATCAGAGAATCAAAGCTTTGAGTAAGTTTCTCTCACTACTTCTCAAAATCTTCTAGTTCTTCTTGGAGCTTGATGATCTGACTCTTTAAGGAGCCAAGTAAAGCACGCTTTACAAGCCGCGAAGAACCACTCCAGGTAGAAGCTGTGGCACCCAATTATGGCTGAGAGAGAAAAAGCATGTCAGTCAGGAAATAATGAAGTTAAGAAAGGTGTGGTTAGATTAACTGACAAAGGTATTAGCTGAGGGATGGATTTGAAAGCGGATGTAGGAGTCACAGTCCGAGAAGCCTGAGTCCCCTCACCAAAAGATTGTGAGGTAGGATCCCGCTATACTAATTTAGGGATCGAAGCCAATGAAATGGGAGTCAGAGGGGTGTAGGAGCTACTTCCATCTTTCAAGACAAGGTCCTTAACATATTCAAAATTGGCTCCTTCTGGGGATGATTCACTTCAAGAACTCCTATCTTCAGAGGAGCCATCTTGGTCACCATCTCCTTCTAGTGTAATATATACTCCCTGTTCACCACCTGATTCTTTTGGGATGGAATCATCCGGTAACTCTTGCTCCACTCCTGGCTCCTCTGTCATTGGTTCCTCAACTATGGCTTTAGTGGATGGCTCCACCCCTACTTCACTCCCACCTTCTTCACTAGTAATCTCCACAACCTCAGGAGTGGAACCTTTAGTGTCACAACCTCCTTGTGTCTGAGAGATTGCTGCAACAAAGAGGAATTTATCATCCAATTGAAATTTAAACAAAGGCAATTGACTAAAATATATCAAATAAAGTCAGACTTACTCTTTTCCGTGGTGGTGCTGATTGTGTTAAAGGATCCACAGGCTCTTTTCCACTAGATTCTTTCTTGGTTGAAGCCAGGCACAAAAGAGTTAATCGTGCAATTTGAAGAAAAGAATCAAAGTACAAAAGTAAAGTGAGTTCGCTTACTCTTGATTCTTTTTTCACTTGCTTCACCCTCTCGCTGAGTAGAACCAGAGTCCGCTTTTCTCTTTTCCGAGGCCTTTCCCTTCGGCTGACTTGACTCCTTCTTCCCACTTGCTTTGGGATTCTTCTCGCCTCTAACACTTCAGTTACTGGTTTATGAAAAACTTTAGCCTCATATCCGGACCACCAAGTGTGAAAATCCTTAGTCACTAGTGCTTACTCTTGCTCCAATGCACCCTCATTTTGTCCACTACTTGTCTTCCTCCTAAAAATAGTAAACTAAAGTGAAGCACAGAAGCTCAAGAGGGGATCCCTTAGAGCTAGTATTGTATACCTATTTTAGTTGTGCCGGGAAAGAGAAAAGTAAAGAAGTTGTCTTAGGCCTAGTAGATTGGCAACAACAGCTCAACGTAGTGGCTTAAACCTTTCGTCGCTTCATTTATGCTTCGTCATCCAGCTAGAGAAGAGTTAGAAGGGCAAAATGTCTCGACTGGGGAATACCCACTCCTAGAGTTAGGAAGACCTAAGTCAGATATTAGATCTTTACCTTTCGAAGAATTTTCTGCTATGTGCGTAGAATATAAAGTTCTGTTAGGTTCTTAGTAGCAATCGACGACCTTTTCTTCTTTTACTTCACATAGATTTTTGTCTCCTTGATAGCTGTAAGTTCTCCAAAAGTATGAAAAGGTGGAGGACTTTGTACCATCCATTCCGGTGTGGTTGGATTCTATTCAATAGCCCAAGGACTCGGAGCACATCTTTTGTTGTTTCCACTGCTTGAAGTGATTGTTATGACCACGAAGAAACGACAAATCCCAACTACGGCTATATAAGAGCCAGAACTGCTAAGGGAATTCCATCCAGCCTAAGCATCTGGATAATATGGAATGCGACGTGGTATAGCCGAAAGCCCTAAGAAATGCATGGGAAAGAAGGTTGGATTAACCCCAAAAAAGTGATCCAAAAATTGATTTTACCTAAAGTTTTAGGATATGTCTGACCAAAGATTTTACCTACCCAATAGTGAAATCCTACAAATAAAGCAAAAATGGCTCCCATAGAAAGTACATAATGGAAATGTGCAACCACATAGTAAGTATCATATAGAGTAATGTCTAGCACAGAATTTATCGGAACTATTCCAGTGAGTCCTCTTACGGTGAACAAAAAGATGGACCCTACAGCAAATAACATGGGTATTTTGTCTTGTATCGAACCCCCCCACATGGTAGCGATCCAACTAAAGATTTTGATTCCAGTGGGGACAACTATGATCATGGTAGCTGCGGTGAAGTAGGCATGGGTATCAACGTCTAAGCCCACAGTAAACATATGATGAGCCCAAACAAGAAATCCAAGAACACCTATACTGATCATGGCATAAACCTTGACTAGATACCCGAAGATCGATTTTCTCAAAAAAGTCGCAATGATATGGCTTATGATACCAAATCCAGGAAGAATGAGAATATACACCTCTGGATGACCGAAGAACCAAAAGAGATGCTGGTATAATATGGGGTCTCCCCCTCCAGCGGGATCAGAAAAGGTTATATTAAAGTTTTGATCGGTTAATAACATGGTAATTGCCCCTGCCAGTATCAGAAGTGATAATAAAAGTAGGAATGTTATCACTGGAACGGACCACACAAATAGGGATGATCTATGCATAGTCATTCCAGGTCCACGCATGTTGGAGATAGTTGTTATAAAATTGATAGAACCTAAAATGGATGAAACACCAGATAGATGAGCACTAGAAATTGCTGAATCAACTGCTCCTCCAGAATTCCTGGTAATACCACTTAAGGGCGGATATACCGTCCACCCAGTGCCGCTACCCACTTCTACTAAGGCTGGGCTTAATAGGAGGAAGAGACTTGGTGGCAACAACCAGAATGAAATATTATTTGATCGTGGAAATGCCATGTCAGGTGCACCTATCAAAATCAGAACAGAACAATTACCAGATCCACCTATCATCGCCGGCATAACCATAAAAAATATCATTAAAAAAGCATGAGCCGTTATTAAAACATTATAAAGTTGATGATTCTCACCAAGAATTTGATCGTCGGGTCGAGCTAATTCCATACGAATCAATACTGAGAAGCATGTGCCCGTCACTCCAGCAATGGCACCAAAGATGAAATATAGAGTCCTTATATCCTTGTGGTTAGTGGAGAACATCCATCGGACTGGATTTATCGTAAAATTGAGATTCTTTCGTTTCCTTCCTTATCAGAGAGGGGCCCCTTAGGGAGCGGGGCTTCTTTTTTTTAAAGGGAGGGAGGAAGAATGGAAAGGGGGGTGGGGAAGGTCCAGAATGCCCTCACTTTATTGATGGGAAATTTTGATCCCCTTTTCCTCTCACCCTCCCCCGGTTCTGGTTTAGGAAAGGGTTAATGAAAGGATCTTACTTCAAAGCAATCTCTGGAGTTTTACCTTATCTGAATGGGTCCTGCAAGAAAATAGGACTTCATATTGAGCTCCAAATATACGCTATTGGGATGGGATGGCTCCTACTAGCTCTCCCCCCCAAGAACCGCACGTGCGAGTTCCCCCGCATATGGCTCAAGTGGCGAAGGCCCTTTCCTTCGCGCTTGGTAAGCGCTTCGCTGTAGCTAAGCTTACTGCTAGCCTATTGGATAGAGCCAAGCTTCGATCGCAACTTCTCATCGCTTCTGGCCACCTTATTCCGTCACCCGAGATCCAAGTCAGCACCAGTAAGGATCTTTTGATTCCTCGCGGTCGGGCCAGCTGGGAAGCAAGCTACCTGTTGCCTATCTCACCCCTTTTCTTATTATTAGTAAGATAAGATAGGTTGCCCCTTTCCCCTTTTCATAATAAGGTAAGCTTCCACCTTTATGAAGCTGGGTGAGCCTTTGCCTTATGGATTGTCTTCTGCCCAATGTGGTACCCCTCATTTTTTGGTTCCCATTGGGTTTACCTTGTTCACAGGTCGATCCCATAGCAGTAAGAAAAAGGCAATATTGTGCTATACTCTGCTGATATTTTCCTACCGAGGCACGTAAACTCCCATCGTATCCCAGATCACATTCCGTAAATCAAAAGGGTAAGCCTACTAATCCATCAACTCCTCTTGTAAATCGGTGAGATTTTACGAAGCGTTTAAGCACAGTTCACTCGCGTTGATCAATCAAGAGGTTTGCCGCCACTCCTTAAGGTTACCTATTGTATCATACACTTCTTGCATTCTTTCCCACACTTCATACCCCCCTCTTCTTCTCAAGGTAAGAAAAAGGGCCAGGCATGGTGGTTTAGGAGCATCCAGTCGACAATCTTTTTATCTTGACCAAGAAGTCTTATGTCTTCCAAGTTGGACGACGTTTTAATCGAAAGAACTTCTTGCGCAATTCATGCGTTTCTGTTTTTATGACGAGAAATTGTTTATTGATTTCCATTTCAAATTTTTCTCTGGACTTTTTATCAATATGAGGTGATCGTAACACAGTATATAAGACTCGTGATTCAGGCAATCCAATCTTCTGTGTGTAAGGCGAAAGCCCTAAAAAATGGTTTTAAAACAATGGGTGATCAAAAGATCAAATCACTATGCGTATCTTGGTGGTCGTTACTTTTGGTGGTCTTTCCTTTTGGCTGACTCCTCTTCCTATTCTATTGATCATAAGCATCCAGCAGTGCCACGCCGGTTTAGAATTAGATTCGATTCTAAGGGATAAGTCTCCCCTTATCCCCTACCCTTTTCCCCTTAGCCGTGTGTGGTCCACACTTAAGAAGGGCCCTACGGGGATCCTTCCCTTACTTATGTGAGCTCCCCGCCCGCTCACGCTCCTTACCAATAACCCAACGCTTCATCGGAACACACCATAGGTTGGTCTAACAACCAGTTAGCTCCTCGTCGCTGCGCATTAGCAGAAAAAAGTGAGTGAATAGCCATCCCCATGCAAGTTTCTCAATTGGGTTCCTGGCCCTCTTGTTAGCACTTAGCCTTAGCGCGGTCCCTCTCGTACTGAGAGAGTGCCCACTGGGGTATCAGGATAAAAGAGCGTCCCGAGCCCTCTTCGCCGCGGCCTCGAGTTCAAGGGACTTTTGCACAAGAGGATCGACCCTGAGACGGACTGATTCCTCCGCCTTGGCCCGTTGAGTCTCCTTTTCCAGCTCCCAGACCTGCTCGAGATGAAGTTTGGTATCTGTCAAGAGTTTTTTAACCTGGTCTAGATCTCGCATCAAGGTTGAGTGCTCCTTGATGGACTTGATCGATTCTGCTTGCTCGAAGACCCGGTCTGCCTTCTTCTCGATGGACGCGAGTTCACGCACGAGCTCCTTCGTGGCCTCCCATGTGGAGAGGTCTCAGTTCAGGTCGAGATTGTGTGGCCTCGAAGAGGGCCCGACGGCGCCAGTGGGCGTAACCTCTTCTTGGGGGCCAGCGCCGATTGACTCTTCCTCACAAATCCCCCCAATCCCCATCCCCATCCCGATCTACGGGTTCACATAAAATAATCAAAGGAAAATAAAAATCAAATAAATATCGAAAGAATAAATATACCGATATCGGCATAAAATAGCACGTAAAAATGTCTAAGAATCTAATTTTGGTTATTTGGGATGGGATGAAAATGGTAAGAAGATCTCTCTTCTTCTTCATTCTTAATAGGAATTAATCAACAAAATTTCCCTTCCATATAGATCGTCGTGGCATGAACTTTGTCAATATCTTCCTCAATTCCATCAAGACTCTTCTTATTGATCTTTATTAGTTCCAGCTTAGTTTTGTTGAGAGTTCTCTTTTTGGATCGGACCCATTTTTAGACCATTTCCTGAAACACCTACTCATCCTGCATGTGCTTTCGGACCCCCACTCATTTAATCACTTGCTTGGGATTGCAGAGAGGCGAGGAATCGTCCGCTCCCATTCATGTGACAAATCGAACATCGTTAGGTCCTGAATTCTGCGAACCACCGGATCTAGATCAAGATCTCCATATTGTCGTACGTTATATCGATCCAAAGAACTAACTTTCAGTTGTAAGTCATCCATTCTGCTCCTATCTAAAGTGATGCTAGGCTGCTTCACACAGGTGCGCTTCGCCCTTACTAATAAAGCACATGATAAACATGTTTTAAGCTAACTGCATGTCGAGCGCTTAAGAGGAGTTTGTGGTCACTCGTTCCTCGCTTGTTCCAATCCTAGTAAAGAGCTTCAGATCTGATTCTACACTACATACGATATTCCTTTCTGGCCTTCACTTGGTTGTACAAGGAGCATTCCCGAGGGGGCTACTACACTCACTACACACTTTCATTACCACCTGAGCTTCACTACCGTTTTGCCCAGCTCCTACGCCTACCATAAACTTGAATCATCACGTGGCTGCTAAAGTAAGCTAAGCTTCACACGACCCTGAGGAAGCAAAAAAACCCTCTCTTCTCACGGCCGAAGGCTCCGCAACACGTTAGAGAGCTTTTAGATCCTGTTCCTGAATATACAGAATATGGTTTCGATGAGCCCTAGATGTAAAGGGGTAACCCTTCTAAGAAATTAGAAGAGCGCATAATCTCCCTCAAATAGATGGATCTGGGAATGATTGTGGAACCGAGCAGAGAGAAATTAGGGCGGGCAGGAAGATACGCTAGGCAGAGTAGTCGGTCTGGAGCAGGTTCTTCGATTGGAATCAATGCATCTATAAACCCTAAAAAAAATACCGAAGGTCTAGTCTAGCCTGGATTTTGTTGGGTTAGATTTTTGGTAGGAAAGGCGGTTACAGGAAGAAATTCCCTTCCAATGAATAGAGTAGTCTACTAACGTCAACAATCTGTTTCTTCATATATGATACCGTCCGATTTTATATCCAAAACTGTGGATATAAAACAAAAAAGAAAGATAGATATTCCTATGGTAGGAATAAAATAGTTGCACTAAGGAAGAAATCTAGGGATTTTATAAAGGTAATAGGACAGGGTTCCAAACCTGCCTTAGTCTCAAATATGGCGCAAACTAGGGACATTACTATATGAATGAGACTTCATACTTATTACAAGCGATACCTCAAATTCCTAAAATTCTCTTCTAGTCCCGAGAAATAACGCCGTGGGAAATCAAAACTTTCTTCTAGCCTTTAAGTGATAGGGGGAGTCACTCTTGCATTCTCTCTCTTGGGTAGGTCAGTCTCGCTCTATCTTGTCAGTAAGTATATCTGTTGTGGTATTGCTGTCGTGCCGTGCCATTCCAGTAGTGTTTATGAATGAGTCATTTTGAGGGGGGAGTGAAAAAAGGTAAATAAATATCGTAGCCAAAAGCAAGGGATTCTTAGGGCCCGAACGAGAGCAGAGGTGGTAGGGCAGGATGGATGAGAAAAGTGACGAGAAGAAGACAAATAGAGGAAGGAAGGGAGATCAGATCTTGTAATGTGAATAGTCATTTTCAGTTTAAGAGAGTCCTTACTGAGGATCATTAGCTAGGATTAATTTGACAGGTTCCTATTGATATAAAAGGGAATGAAATCGAGAAGGTTGTGTTGAGTTTTCACCCAAAAAAAGCCCCGGAACCGGACAGATTCAATTCCCACTTTTTTCAGGTAGGTTGGGGAATCATCAAACATGATGTGTGCAAAGCTGTATCGAACTTCTTTCGAAGTGGAAATCTACAGGTTAACTCCACTTTCCTTAAGCTGATCCCTAAAGTGGATAACCGAAGGTCTTTGAGGAGTTCAGACCTATCTCATTGTGCAACGTGCTCATAAAAAAATCTAAAAAATGTTTGTGAATAAACTTTGGGAAGTGCTTGACGAGTTGGTGGGTCCCCATCAGTCGACTTTAATTAAAGGTAAGAACATCAGTGAAAACATTCTTCTGGCTCACGAGCTGGCCCGTAACTTTCATAGAGACAAAGGAACTCCTAAGTTTTACGCCAAGTTAGGTATTTGCAAGGTGTATGACTCCGTTCCTTGGGATTTTGTCCTCAATACCCTTGAATCCTTACAGTTTCCTGAAATTTGGGTAAGATGGATTATCTAATTTCTCTCTGTAGTATCCTTTGTAGTTATGATTAACGGATCTCCATCTAGTAGCTTAACCAGTAGGGTGCGATTTGAGACAAGTCTCTTAGAGCCTATCTTTTCACCCTAGTCATAGAAATATTTAGCCATCTTTTTAACAGGAAAGTAAACAACAACAGGAGCACCCATTCAAGCGAATTTCATCAGCATATAATATATGCTGATGATGTGCTCATTTTTGCAGATAGCTCCGTGCGTAATGCGTTGACCATCAACCAAGTGCTGAATTTGTTTCACAGTCGGGCAGGTCTTGAAATTAATAAAGCCAAATGTTCCCTATCATTCTCGACTACCAGGGTCAAACGAAAAATCATTCGTACTCTTAGCTGGCCATATAATAAAGGGAGTTGCATCTCCCTCTCAAATACTAGGGACTGCCCCTAGTATCTACCAGATTAACACTACACCAAAAATACTAATCTGGCACGCTGTGGCAAGGAGATTCTAGCACGGTTTTAAGCTGTGCCAGATTCTGGCACGGTTTAATGACAATTTGGCACACTTTAAAATAGTGCCAAAATTTGGCACTGCTTTAAAGTGTGCCAAAATTGAGTACACTTCACTAAAATATAAATAACAAAAAAAAAATTTATCCCCCTTAATTTTTTAGCCTCCCGCTCTCTCCCTCTCTCGATCGCTCAGCCCCCGCTCTCTCTATCTCTCTCTCACCCATCTTCATCCTCTACCTCCCATCTTCTCTCTCCTCCATTTTCACCCACCTCCACACTCCAAACAAACTAACCACCAGCTGCCCAAACCGGACTTACCCCCGGTTTTGACCCCCGAAAACCCATCCCGCTGACCACCTTCAATCCGAAGTTCGACCACCTTCGCCGGCGACCCCTTCACCCGGTTACCTTCGTCGGCGATATGCTCACCATCAACCCCCCTCGCTGCCATATTCTACCTCCTACTTCCGGCTATAACCACCTGCTACCTATACTCGATTTCATGCACCTGTCCGACCCTTCCCACACACAAACCTTCCAAAACTAAACCCACTTCGATTTCAAAATAATAATTTCGTCCCGGAACTCTCACCTGATAAAACCCAATTCCGATCGACAACCTTTAAAAACAAACCTTAAACCCAAATGATTTCAATCCGAACTCGAAACCGTCCTCAACACGGTTCTGACTCAGAAACACGATCTCTAACCCACTTTAACTCATCAAAACCCAGGCTGCCTATAAGGTATAAACCCATCGGACCAAACCCATTTCGACCCCTACCCCGGCCTGACACTTCTGTCCCAAACCTTTCCCATTATTCAAGACCTATTTCCCGTCTTTCATTTCTTAACTCCCAAACCAACCCGATTTCTACTTGCTTTTGTCCAAGAATAAAACAAAACAAAACAAAACTCACCCATTTTTTTATACAGATAGACGCAACGACGGAGCCCTAGCCAGCCCAGGTAAATCCTCCCATTTTTTTTATTAATATATATATGTACACATTGCTGATATTATGAGATTGCTAAGGTTCTAAAAATATTACTGAGATTAGTGTCGTTTTACCCCTTCTAATATTTGTATAAATGTGAATATTGATTTATAGTAATTATTAGTATAAATGGCACAGCTATTTTACCCCTTTTAGTATCACAGTGTTGTTTTACCTCTTTTTTTTAGATAATTAAATGCCATTAAGAAACCTCGCAAAGGGTGCGAACCTATATACAGGGAATATACAACGCGTCTAACATTAGTATAAATGTTGTTTTACCTCCTTTAATATTAGTATAAATGTTGTTATTAGTTTGTAGTATTTATTTTTTAGGCATGAGGTAAGGAAAAACAAAAGTGTACCTGAGTGGCAGTTGTGTGTGAATGAGTTGAGAAGAGCTTAATAATACAAGTTGTGCTAAATCTATGCTCAGGCAGCCCTATTGCCGCTCTGAGGCCGGCACCACCTGCACCTACCACCACCGCATCGTACGTATGATCTACTATAGTATATGATGACCCTCCAACAATCTCTTACATTTTATTCAAATAATCAAATGTTTAATCAATAACAGGTTCTTAAATGAAATGACATAAGATCAGAAGATGATTTAGACATACAGATTCGGAAAAGAAGAGTCTAGGTTTGACGGAGATGGATCTCTTTGAACGAATGCTAAGGCCATGAGCAACGGACCTCCGTAGCAACCCTCACACAACCCACGAACCTTAATCAGGTATTACGAAACACTAGTATCTGATTTATTATTTGTGTTGAAAGATCGATATTCACGGATCTGAGTTAGTGTACCTATATAGGTTATTTTGACATTTATTTGCTTTATTTGCAGTTACCAATCTTATGCACCCTTTTTTGCACTTCAAAAGCCTAACAATGGTGCCCGGGGTTCTAGAGCTACTAATATTCCATTTTATCTTTTAGTTTTTACCCCATGATAAGTAATTTCTAACTAATTTAACATGTATTTTATTCTTTCACTTGCTATTAACCTACAAGATGTTCTGTAATTTAACATGTATTTTGTTGGGACAATATTGTGTTATGCATACTAGACGGACAGTAAAAAACATTCCCAAGTATGCTCCATCACAGTTCTACATTGCAATGTGTTTCCTCGGATCAAGGAGAAAAAGATAATGTCCCTAAAACCTTTTGTTGAACGCCTTCGGTAAGTTTAAGGATGTTATTCAGAATGTTATGTTTTCAATTTAGTACATTTTTTAAAAGTTCAAGTTTGTGTTAGTTTTTTAATCTATTTTCCATCTCATGGCTTGAAATCATCGTAACTGCAATTGTATATCATAATGTGCCCATACATTTTTCAGATTCTTAGCTCTAGAGTGGAAATGAGAGAAGGAATAAGGTTTGTAGTTACACTACTAAAGATGGTAGTTTGGTCTTCTGTAAGTTGTTTCTTAAATAATCCCACAATATGATTAATAGCGTCTTGATTATTCTCCCAAGTATTACCCTCTTCATCTTTAATGGATTGAATCCTAAGCTTTTAGGGCTTTGTTTTAACACTAGCCTGGCCATTACCAAACTTACCTCATCTCTGTTGTTACATCAAGTTTATATTGTCCCCTATAGCCTGGCCATTACCAAACTTACCTCATCTTTGGTTTGGTTTATTTGTATTTCAATATGAGTTGAAATTGATAGATTATGTATATGAATTGACTTCTACTATGAATCGTTCATAAACCCCTTGAATATATGCGTAAATATTTAGAGAATGGGATCAAATTGATTAAGATTGAATTTTTAGGGTTCTTGATACATAATTGGGTTTTATCATTAAATCTTGAATTAATATTGTGTTTTTGATGTTTTAAGCATGTTTAAATCATAGTTACTTTATTTAGATGCTATACCAATTTAAGTAAGATCCTACTTCTATGGTAACATTATAGTTCATGCTTATAGACTTTATGACCGTCTTATTTATTTTGTACACTCGCAATTATTTAGTATAATGAATAGGACCCATGGTGAGGACAATACTCAATATTTCACAATAGGACTCGGAATAAATTGACAAATCGATAGGACCCACATCGAACACATGTGCTTGGTTTGTGGCCTTTCTCAATTACTTACTCATTTTCACAATTTCTTCATGTATGCCAAAATTGAAAAACTGGTAAATAAAACAAAAAACCAAGAACATTTCACAAGTCAGAAAATTAAGTCAAATGTTGTAAAATGACTACTTTCCCTACATAATGGTTAATATATCTTTTTAAAATATAATTTTGATATTGCAGGACCTCTTTGTGTCGGGACTGATACAACATCAGCACACTGGTGAAAGCCAAAGCGGTACTCGAAGAAGTGATTGGAAAAGGGAAGATCTCAAGTTGTTTGCACAAATACGCAAGGATCAAGAATGAGGGAGCTTATTCGGAGGATCTCAAGTTGCGAATAAATTTGGTAAGTATTTTATATTGATGATAGAAGATTTTATAATGTAGTGCACCTTTACCAAAGTAAATTCTTCATTTAATTGTGTGCGCGTGTGTGTGTTGTGTAAGATGTGTGTGTTAAGGCCTTAATAAGTGGTTGACATGGAGGAAGGGGCTATATGGATTTATATACTATTTTTAGATGTTAAATCGGTGGAAGGGATTTATTGGTGGTTTAGCTGCGGCTTTTGTGCTTGTTGTTGTTGTTGGGCTTATGTTAATATTAAAATAAGTTGGATTTCATGAATAAACAAAGGAAACTCTGTCGAAATTTTATGAAATAAGTAAGTGTTCTAAATTAATTAAGGCTAGCATACAACATTTGAAAATTGAACATTGGTGAATGAAAACGTAAAACAACTAATAAACATACCAGAATGAGACACGCGTAGTCACGAACACCTTGCACGGGACCAATGTAACTTGTAGGAACTGACCGCGTAGTCCCGGGTCTCTCGGTTTGAGAGTATTACGATAATTTGCAAAAAGCAGACTTAGAATTAAAAACAAGTCGTTAAAGGGTGAAAACCCAAACCAACCCCCAAATAACCCCGTAGGAGGCACAAACACCTCGCACGGGACCAAAGTAACTTTTAGGAATGGACCGCGTAGTCCTGAATCTCCCAGTTTGTGAGTATGACGATAATTTGCAAAAATCACACTTAGACTTGAAAATAGGCCGTTAAGGGGTGAAAACTCGAACCAGCCCCCAAACGACCCCGTAAGAGGCACAAACACCTCACACGGGACCAATGTAACTCGTAGGAACTGACCGCGTAGTCCCAAGACTCCCGATTTGAGAGTATGACGATAATTTGCAAAAATCACACTTAGACTTGAAAACAGGCAGTTAAGGGGTGAAAACCCGAACCAACCCCCAAACGACCCCGTAGGAGGCACGAACACCTCGCACAGGACCAGTGTAACTTATAGGAACTGACCGCGTAGTCCCGGGTCTCCCGGTTTGAGAGTATGACGATAATTTGCAAAAATCACACTTAGACTTGAAAACAGATCGTTAAGGGATGAAAACCCCAACCAGCCCCCAAACGATCTCGTTGGAGGCACGAACACCTCGCACGGGACCAATGTAACTCGTAGGAACTGACCGCGTAGTCCCGAGACTTCCGGTTTGAGAGTATGACGATAATTTGCAAAAATCACACTTAGACTTGAAAACAGGCCGTTAAGGGGTGAAACCCCGAACCAGTCCCCAAACGACCCCGTAGGAAGCACGAACACCTCGCACGAGACCAATGTAACTCATAGGAACTGACTGCGTAGTCCCGGGAGTCTCGGTTTAAGAGTATGACGATAATTTGCAAAAATCACACTTAGACTTGAAAACAGGCCGTTAAGGGGTGAAAACCAAAACCAGACCCCAAACGACCCCGTAGGAGGCACGAACACCTCGTACGGGACCAATGTAACTTGTATCAACTGACCGCGTAGTCCCGGGTCTCCCGGTTTGAGAGTATGACCCAAGTTTACAAAAATCACACTTAGACATGAAAATAGGCCGTTAAGGGGTGAAAACCCGAACCAGCCCCCAAACGACCCCGTAGGAGGCACGAACACCTCACACGGGACCAATGTAACTTGTAGCAACTGACCGCGTAGTCCCGAGACTCTCGGTTTGAGAGTATGACCCGAATTTGCAAAAATCATACTTAGAGTTGAAAACATGCCGTTAAGGGGTGAAAACCCGAACCAACCCCCAAACGACCCCGTAGGAGGCAAAAACACCTCGTAGGGGACCAATGTAACTTGTAGGAACTGACCGCGTAGTCCCGGGACTCTTGGTATGAGAGTATGACGATAATTTGCAAAAATCACACTTAGACTTGAAAACAGGTCGTTAAGGGGTGAAAACCCGAACTAACCCCCAAACGACCCTGTATGAGGCACGAACACCTCGCACGGGACCAATGTAACTTGTAGGAACTGACTGCGTATTCTCGGGACTCCTGGTTTGAGAATATGACGATAATTTGCAAAAATCACACTTAGACTTGAAAACAGGCCGTTAAGGGGTGAAAACCCGAACCAGCCCCCAAACGACCCCGTAGGAGGCACAAACACCTCGCACAGGATCAATGTAACTTGTAGGAACTGATCGCGTAGTCGTATATGCAATTTTTCTTCTTGTATATGCAATTTTTTTGCTTGAATATTTTTTTAAAAATGACTTGGTTACTAATATTGTATCTTTTTTGTGTCTTATTTTTTTGTAGGATGACATTCAATCGTTAGCTTTTATCCACTTGGAACGTATGAAGAAGTCAATGCTTTACAACAGGGGGATTGTGTATTTAGTGTCGTTAATATTCAGGATTCTATTTTTTGTGTTATGGCCGAGTAGGCTTCCGTAGTTTTATGGTTTATTTTTATGGTCGTGCTGGCTATAGTAGTTTTATTGTTGACTTTTATGGCCGTGCGGGCTTTATATGGGCAGATTTTATGTTAGGAGGTTTTGAAATGCTCAAAAAATAGAGGAAACTCTGCCCAATTTTTTTTTTATATGAGAACTATTAACTCTTATAATTTTTGAAGTTATTGTCGACTTTTATGGTCATGTGTTGGTTTATATTGGTATTATCTCTTGTTATTTTTTGAAGTTTGTATGCACATTAGTTTATTAACAACCTGCGATATTCATAATTTGTGAATTTTCTGGATTTTGTTTTTGCAAATAATAAATATTTTTCC
The DNA here is from genome assembly GCA_949130495.1 of Sambucus nigra. Taxonomy (NCBI): domain Eukaryota; kingdom Viridiplantae; phylum Streptophyta; class Magnoliopsida; order Dipsacales; family Adoxaceae; genus Sambucus; species Sambucus nigra. The sequence continues at coordinate 640,649,549 of OX422216.1, forward strand.
TACCGAATTTGGAATTTGCAGATTTTCCAGATTTGGTTCCTATTATTATTTTTTTAATCAACTGAAAAATCTGGCACGGTTTTAAACAGTGCCAAAACCGTGCCAATGCATAAAAATGAGAACGCTTATAAAACAATCTGGCACGCTTTATAACCGTGCCAAAAGCGTTCCAAAAAATAGATAATTTGGCACGGTTTTGGCGTGTGCCAAAAGCGTGCCAGATTTAACATCTGGCACTGTTTAAAAGCGTGCCAAAAGCGTGCCAGATTAAAAAACTGGCACAGTTTAAAAGCGTGCCAGATTGGAAAATCTGGCACGGTTTTAAACCGCGCCAGAAAATCTGGCACGCCTGATTCTGGCACGGTTTTGAACCATGCCAGATTGCGTCTGGCACGGTTTTAAACCATGCCAGTTTCCTATTTTTGGTGTAGTGTAAGACACTTCGCACTCTAAAGAAAGGCCTCCCTCTTGGACAAGTTCAATTGACGAATTAGCAATTGGAAAAGAGGTCTGTTGTCATATGCCGAAAGAATGGAGCTCATCTCCCCTTTCATCATAAGACTTGCAAGTCTTCACATCTATTGGTCGTCCGCTTTTAGGCTTCCGGAGAAAAACTGGAAATCCATTTCATTGTGCATTTGGGATTGATTTTGGTCAGGCCCCGAACCCACCTATATGATCCATACGATCAGATGGTCCAATGTAGATCGAAGGATGAGGGTGGATTGGGTTTAAGAACTATTGAGGTCTGGAATAGGACTTCCATGTTAAAGCTTTTCTCGAGAGTCATTAATGATAATGGGTCCATTTGGACTAAATGGGTTCATTTTAGATATCTCAGGAGACATTCTATTGGGGTGGATAATATTCCATTCGACTGCTCTTAGTCTTGGAGGAGTATCGATAAGGGAAGATGTGGCTAATGCTATCAAGTGCCAAATTTGTATTGGCGAAAGCACGAAGCTGTGGCATTGTCCGTGGCTTAGAAATGACCCGATCAGCTCAGGTACGAGGTCACTGTTATAATGGAAACAGGTCTCCCGGACCATGCTCTAGTAAGTGATTTCATCGAAAATGGGCATTGGAACCTTTCTCCTAGCCACAGAATGGCTGGACAGTGTCTAATGCAATATATTGCCTTGTATGAACTCCCGCAGCTCCCTGTTGAAGATTGGATCATTTTGTATCTCACCCCGGATGGAAACTCCAGTCTGGAACATCATTAGGCAGACCTATCCTAAGGTCGACTATGCAGGCATCATTTAAAACAAATTGAATGTCCCCAAGCACAGTATTATCGCTTGGATGGCCCTCCACTCTGGGCTTCTTAGAGCAGATTGAGTTAGCAGATTTTCTCCCAACACCGTGACTCTTTATGGCATGTGCATACTTGAAGATGAAAGTGTCGAACATCTCTATTTTCAGTGCAGCTATGCAGGGTGGATTTGGGCTCAGCTCTGTTCTAAATGTGGATATGATCAGCCTGCAACCAACCTTCATGATGTTTGCCGATGGATTAATTAAGATCAAAACTCAAATTTCGGCCTTTATTGTCCTGATCCTAAAGCTCTGCTTTACAGCAGTCATATACTATGTTTGGCGTGATAGAAATTCCAAGCGCCATGAAGGGAATCCAAGCAGTAAGCAGAACGTTGTTTTCGAGAATTGTAAGGGAAGTCAAACTGAGAATGCATTCGATTTCCTCTTGGATGAAACTGAGAGTTATGGATTCTTTTTGCACTCAATTTTGGGGAGTGCATAGTCACCCTGCTCAGTCATCGATGCTTGAATCTTACTCTTCTTTGAACCCTCTGAAAATAAAAGTGAACATAGACATTTCCGTAGTAATAGAGGCTAGTGCGGCTGCGATAGCAAGGGACTTTATCGGCCATCCTCTTTGGGCTTTCCGAAAGATGGTTGAGTGGAGAGAGATTTGGAAGGTGGAACTTTATGCAATCTGCCATCAGGCTTTAAAGGATATGGGAGATGGCTTCGCGAATGGGCATTCAGAACCTTTGGGTAGAGCCCTTTTACTAGTAAGGCTCGTTATATACAGTCAAGATGATTCACTCCCAATGTAATCCATATTGGGAAGCGTGAAATATGCTGCTGAGCTTCACTAAAAATGTAAGAGCCTTACAGTCTTTTAGAGTCACCCATTGTTGGAGGGAGAGCAATAGAGCCCCCGACTTCAGTGCGGGATGTCGAGTTATGTCTTAATGTACCCAAGAGACCTCCTTAGCCCTTAATGACATTATTAGAGAGGATATGCAGGGACTTATTTATGTACATTTATGATATATTATGTACCACTTTTTTTAGTTACTGGTTTAGGTTCATATCCAAATATAGATGAGGATTCTATTGGTAGAGTGAAAGCTGCAGTATAGATAGGAGCATGGACGACATACCTTCCAGTTCACTATCCTAGCTTATTTCAGATTCTCTAGTTGCATAGTCAGTGTCAACAAAGTCCATTCGATTAAGTCTCTTTCCCGCTGTCTTCACTTCTGCTACCTTAGGTGCCTCAACTTCTACCTTTGCTTCCAGTGCTTATTCCTTTCTTTCTGTCTTCGCTCTTGCCTATGATTTAGCTACTGGAAATAGAAGTTTATGGCCAAAGAAAATCGAACGGCTTAAACACTATGCATGCGCTTACCTTTAATGGCTCTTTCCTCTTACCCTACCGATCTATGCTACCTTGTATGGTACTGTCTTTCTCGCTGCGTGCTTTTCTCCTTTACTATACAAGGGTTCCATCCCAAAAAGCTCTTTGAAATCCTTTCTAGTATGGAAAGGGACCGCGAATCTAGCCACCACTTTCTCTATTTAAAGAAAAAGAAATAGGTCCTTGCTTGATTGAGGAAGATAACTAAATACCTTCAACCGCGTTCCCTTACTATCAAGGGATTAAGCCACTATCAAGGGAGGAAAGAAAAATTCGCATACTAGGTATCACAAACTACATGCTTACAGTCCTTTTTCCTCTCCCAGTGCAGTAAGTAATAAATACATATAGAAAGAAGATATTCTTTAGCCTAGAGGAAAGAGAACAACTAGGATGAAAGGTATTACTAATCTTGATATGGTGACACAGGATGATAGAATGTCACTAGGATAAGCGTCCGATTTTTTTGAAAAGCCCCGAATTTTCTAAAATCAAATTAATTTCCTTTTCAAGATGCGGAAGCGTAAAAAGGTGATGGTTCAATAAAACAACAAGCAAGTTTTAATTTCTTAAAACAAATTAAAACTACAACCAAGTGAAGTAAAATTCAACAATTAATATATGATCACTTAAACCGATTAATTAATTCAAGTCCTAGAATTTGCCTAATTCACCATTGTTTTCCAAGTTAGGCCAAACCAAATTATTGCAAGTGACTTGAATTAAACCAATTTTACCCAATATATATAATTAAAGTCCAAATTATATTAGTGTGATAATTAAACCGGATTTTATCTTGTATTAATCCTAAAGCATGCGTTCTAAGTTTTTGTGCAAGATAAAATAAACAATGTCACACTACGCCACGATGTACGAGGAAAAACCCAAGACGGTAAAAAACCTCGGACGGCCCTAGCCACAAGTCCACTAGATACGGAATTATACAATTACAAGACAAGAGACTTACAACACTCGACTCGAACCCTCTCAAGCCCCGATGCTCCTTCTTGTAGAAACCTCTTCCTAGCGGACAACCACGGAGCTCCACCGCGATCTCGGAATCCACCGATAGGACTTTGTATGGTCACCGTCACCCAAGCTTGGAGCCTTTCTCCAAGTGAGTAATACCGCAACAAACTTCTTCTTCTTTGTGATGGGATGTAAAAGCAAACCCGAAACGTCTCTTTTTCTATTCGGTGGAGAAAACCGGTGCCAAAACTCCAAGCAATTGATATAAATATAGAAACTTGGATAAACACAATTGGGTGTAAACACTAGAGTGGTATATGCATTTTCTTTGAAAAACAACCCTCAAAACTTGAACATTTTCCTAAACAATTTTTTCTCTCAAACTCTCTCTAGGAGATAAACTTGGTTGGAAAAGTTAATTTAGAAAATGTGATTCCCGTCCCTCATAAAGTTTGAAAAAGTTGGTTAAAAACCAAGTGGGAACATGGGTGAAAAACTGCCAAAAAACTGTTCTCGCCTGGTAGTTCGTTCGAACGACATGTCGTTCGAACGAGACTTCTAACGACACACCAGTACGGACTTCGTTACAATCTCGTTAGAACGAACAAGTTCGTTCGAACGACATTTCGAACGACAGACCAGTATAGGTAAGTGAGAGTTCGTTGGCAAACTCGTTCGAACGAAACCTGGTTCGAACGAAAAACTCGTTCGAACGAGACTTCGAACGACTTCCAGAAATTTTTGTTAAATTCAATTTTTGGCCCAGAAACTTTATATACTTTAATTTTAAGTTCTAATTAAATTTTTCTGAAACTAAAACATGGTTTTTATAAAACCTAACACCCAATAAACTTTGTTCCAAGCTCCTATATAAATATAATTACATTCATACCTTGGGAGCATGGAACCATAGTTGATGACATAGAAATGAGGCACGCAAATCGGCATATTTGATGAAGCTTTATACACTTTGCCGCTACGTCTTCAACACACACTTCATAGGCTTGAGAGTATTACAATAAAACACTATCCTATGAATAAATGTTTTTGTCCGGAATTGAGCCAACACAATACATGGACTCAATTGGAAATTTGTGTCCTTACAAATCTCCCCCTTTGGCTATTCCGGTACAAAAACCAAAACAAAAATCCTAAAGGGCCGTCAAGCTTACTAGACTCAAAAACATAACCCGCCCAAACTTGACTCAACCCAAGGATCAAACACTTTGCCTTTTAAAGTTACCGCTTTAGTAGAATACCTGCACACTTAAGCAAACTCACCAAAAGCATAGGGAATATCAAAATATTAAATGCAATTAATTAAATACTCCCCCTAAAACAATTCTCCCCTTTATCAAAACAATGACATTTTACCTAGAAAGACGTCTCCCCTAAGATAAATCTCCCCCAAACTAAGATACAATAATAATAGGTTTAGATACCATTTCTCCCCCTATCATCATTCTCCCCCTTTTTGTTCAGGAATAGACAAAGGTTAAAGAATAAAAACATAAAAGCATGTTGAAGCTTAAAGAGTTAAGACATTAAAGCACATGGGCAATAAAAGCAGAACTAATCCAAGATAGATATCAATAAAGAAGTATAAGCATGGATGGACTAGAAAGCAAGGCAAAGACAAACAAATATCATATATATAGATACTAAAAATATACTAATAGAGCACTTGTATATATATATAGATATAAACACACACATGACACAAAATACAATAAGTTTGCACACTCGTATGGCAAAAATGTGTCATATGGAAACGGAAGTGTAGGGGTGTGTACTATCAACAATGAAATTTAGACCCAAACACTTAATAAATGTTCACGGAGTTCTCATTTGATTGCAAACTTCATCACATTTAAATATAACCTCATGTGACAATATAGAGTGAACTCAATGAACAAACATACACAATGCATACAAGCCTAGCATATTGATGATTCTACAAACCAATAGAGTCATGACATGAAATACGCAACTAGGATAAACGGACATTGTGCAAACCGTTGATATACCATCCAACCTCCCTCAATATGCATTTATATTAATTTGAATGAATATATCAATCAAACATAGGCCTTGGCAATTTATTTTCTTTTTAATGCCATATTTTCTGTTTTTAGGCCTTGGACCACGTATTTCTTTTAGGTCCATTCAAAACGGTGGCTTACTATTCGCAAAGGACCACTTAGTCCTTTCGGAGCCCTTCCCCGTGCACATTTATATTTATCCTGTTTTTAATTTTCGCACAAATCTCACATGCAACGGATTTAGACATGCACTAGTCCTCCTAAGTCACAAATATGTAGATGACAAGATTGGTAGGAGAACACCTCACATAACTCAAATATACATATGAAGTTAAAATTTCAAAAGAGCTCGTGCATGTGTGAATAGAGGCATATGAAAATGGAATCCATTTAATCAATGCAAAATTCAACTACTCCAAAAAAAAATGGTAAAGAACATTTTAAGGATTGATAATCTAAACCAAAAGTTCTATCCACGTGGGAGCGTTAAAGGAGGGATTCAAACACAAGTATATGCCACATAAAGTGTGTCAAACAAAAATACACACAAAATAAAATCTTTTTGAGTTTTTAATATTTTTAACCAAAAATAAATATATATACTCAAAAGAATAAACAAAAATCATTTGAATCTTTCATTAAGCTCAAATTATCAAGAGATAAAGTCCAAATGATAAACAAAAATCTTTTTGTATTTTTCATTTAAAGAAAAACAAAATGAAAGAAATATAATACAAAAGATACACAAAAATCATAATTCTAGCATGGGATAAGCATGGATTAAAGACTATAATCATGATTAAACAAGCATACATTTAGCATGTGAATATAGCATGAAGTACAAAAGCTAAAGTATGGAAATACTAACACATTCATCCTTTAGATTTAGCATGGGAGGAAGCATGTGAAAGTAAATGAGAATCAAAATCCCTATTTTGTAAGGCAACCAAGTCGGATTTCCTAACCCAAATTAATGAAGAATGACAATCTTGGGGTGTAGGAACGTTAACTATCGTGGTTACTTTACTATGGGATTTTCTAGGAATTCGTTTAAGATCAAAACAAAATTTCCTAAGATGACCTTTTCGACCACAATGTGTACAAGTAAAAACATGTCGAAAAAATTTACCTAAAGAGTGATCTTTAAATGCATTCCTAGTAGATTCTCCTAAAATGTTGGTTTTGACTTTAGAGTTAAATTCATTACAAGTATTGAAGCCTAAACCAAAAGTGTCATTTTTAATTTGGATTGTTCCTAACATTTTATCAAGTTTTTCCGAACGACATTCCAAATCAAATTTGACATTACTAGAATCTTTTAATTTATTTTCCAATTCTAAAATGTTAGATTCTAGTAAAAAATTACGCTCTTCAAAAGCAAGAAGCTCATTTTTCAAGGATTCCATTAAACTCCTAAGGCTATTTCTTTCGCCTTCGACGTATTCTAGCTTCTCTCGAAGAGTCCTCTCACGTGTCCTAAGGTCTTCTATTAAGGCACTATCATCAACGACCTTGACACTCTTTCTTAAACAAGCTTCTAACTTCAAATTAGTTATTTTCAAATTAATAGATTCTTTATATAATTCATAAAAAGCATTTTGAAGTTCACTATCATCAACCTCTTCTTCATTTTCACTCTCTCTTTCTTCTCCACTCTCACTATCATCAAAAACAAGGGAATCATGAATAATGACCTTGGAAGTGGCATGTGCTATCGTGTCATCAATCGATGAGTTCTCACTATCACTCACATGACTTGCCATAAAAGCCACAAAATTTTTCTTTGTGGGGGAATCGGGCTTTTCTTCCGTATCACTATCACTAAGGGTTGCATTATATGAAATGGGTCGCTTACCCTCTTTCCTTAGTTTACTGGGGCACTCATAAGCCCTATGGCCATAACCTTCACAACCAAAACACTTATTAGACTCGTCCCTATCAATATTTTCATTACTTGGTTTAGGGATCTTATCGGCTTTAGAAATCTTCTCGTTTTTATCATGTTTAGAAGATTTAAATTTCTTAAAATCATTTTTAAATTTATCTTTGTTGAATTTAAGAAATTTTCTAAATTTACGAGCAAATAAAGCCATATCTTCCGAGTCACTATCACTTTCGCTCTCTACTACTTGTTTAACCTCTTTTCGGGCTTTTAAAGCAACGCCCTTTTCGATTTTCTTTTCATTTTTAGAGGGAAACATATCCAGTTCATAGGTTTGTAAATCACCTACAAGCTCTTCTAATTTCGTAGAGGCTAAAGTGGGTAAAGAATTTAAAACGGTCACCTTTGGAATAAATCTATCGGGTAGGGACCTTAAAATTTTCTTTACTACACGGTCGTCAGGTATTTTCTCTCCCAAGTTAAAAGATGAATTAACAATATCTGAAAGTCTAGCATAAAATTCATCAAAAGTCTCTTTTTCATTCATTTTGATAGTTTCAAATTGAGTGGTGAGGTTTTGGAGTTTTGAAGCTTTAACGACACTCGTTCCTTCATGAGTTAGTTGTAAAATATCCCAAGCTTCTTTAGCGGTCTCACACGTCATAATGCGTCGGAATTCATCCGGTGTGACAACGCTAAATAAAGCATTTAAACCACGGGAATTAAAATTTGCTAGCTTAAACTCATTTTCAGTCCATCTATCGACGGGTTTGGGAACACGTTCATTTTCAATTAAATGAGTTGGTGGGGTCCAACCGTTAACAACAGACATCCAAACACGTTCATCGATAGATTTAAGTGCCGATTTCATGCGCGCTTTCCAATACGCGTAGTTTGAACCATCAAAAATAGGAAATTTTGAAAATGGGGAAAATTCCATTTTAGTCAAAAATTAAAGGATCTTTAACGAAATAATTTATCGTTTTTGGCTCTGATACCAATTTGAAAAGCCCCGGATTTTCTAAAATCAAATTAATTTCCTTTTCAAGATGCGGAAGCGTAAAAAGGTGATGGTTCAATAAAACAACAAGCAAGTTTTAATTTCTTAAAACAAATTAAAACTACAACCAAGTGAAGTAAAATTCAACAATTAATATATGATCACTTAAACCGATTATTTAATTCAAGTCCTAGAATTTGCCTAATTCACCATTGTCCATATTTCCAAGTTAGGCCAAACCAAATTATTGCAAGTGACTTGAATTAAACCAATTTTACCCAATATATATAATTAAAGTCCAAATTATATTAGTGTGATAATAAAATCGGATTTTATCTTGTATTAATCCTAAAGCATGCGTTCTAAGTTTTTGTGCAAGATAAAATAAACAATGTCACACTACGCCGCGATGTACGAGGAAAAACCCAAGACGGGAAAAAATCTCGGACGGCCCTAGCCACAAGTCCACTAGATACAGAATTATACAATTACAAGACAAGAGACTTACAACACTCGACTCGAACCCTCTCAAGCCCCGATGCTCCTTCTTGTAGAAACCTCTTCCTAGCGGACAACCACGGAGCTCCACCGCGATCTCGGAATCCACCGATAGGACTTTGTATGGTCACCGTCACCCAAGCTTGGAGCCTTTCTCCAAGTGAGTAATACCACAACAAACTTCTTATTCTTTGTGATGGGATGTAGAAGCAAACCCGAAACGTCTCTTTTTCTATTCGGTGGAGAAAACCGGTGCCAAAACTCCAAGCAATTGATATAAATATAGAAACTTGGATAAACACAATTGGGTGTAAACACTAGAGTGGTATATGCATTTTCTTTGAAAAACAACCCTCAAAACTTGAACATTTTCCTAAACAATTTTTGCTCTCAAACTCTCTCTAGGAGATAAACTTGGTTGGAAAAGTTAATTTAAAAAATGTGATTCCCGTCCCTCATAAAGTCTGAAAAAGTTGGTTAAAAACCAAGTGGGAACATGGGTGAAAAACTGACAAAAAACTGCCAAAAACTGTTCCCGCCTGGCAGTTCGTTCGAACGACATTTCGTTCGAACGAACTCTCGTTCGAACGAGACTTCTAACGACACACCAGTATGGATTTCGTTAGAATCTCGTTGGAAATCTCGTTAGAACGAACAAGTTCGTTCGAACGACATTTGGAACGACAGACCAGTATAGGTAAGTGAGAGTTCGTTGGCAAATTCGTTCGAATGAAACCTGATTCGAACGAAAAACTCGTTCGAACGAGACTTCGAACGACTTCCAGAAATTTTTGTTAAATTCAATTTTTGGCCCAGAAACTTTATATACTTTAATTTTAAGTTCTAATTAAATTTTTCTGAAACTAAAACATGGTTTTTATAAAACCTAACACCCAATAAACTTTGTTCCAAGCTCCTATATAAATATAATTACATTCATACCTTGGGAGCATGGAACCATAGTTGATGACATAGAAATGAGGCATGCAAATCGGCATATTTGATGAAGCTTTATACACTTTGCCGCTACGTCTTCAACACACACTTCATAGGCTTGAGAGTATTACAATAAAACACTATCCTATGAATAAATGTTTTTGTCCGGAATTGAGCCAACACAATACATGGACTCAATTGGAAATTTGTGTCCTTACAAATCTCCCCCTTTGGCTATTCCGGTACAAAAACCAAAACAAAAATCCTAAAGGGCCGTCAAGCTTACTAGACTCAAAAACATAACCCGCCCAAACTTGACTCAACCCAAGGATCAAACACTTTGCCTTTTAAAGTTACCACTTTAGTAGAATACCTGCACACTTAAGCAAACTTTGTTTCTATTAGAGTAATTGATCTATCCTAGGTTGAGGAAGAAAAGAAGAAGGCTTGAAATAAGCTCTTCCTAGCTACTGAATCTAATAAGACTAATAGGCGTACCGTAGAAAGAAGGTCAACCTCACCCCAGGTAATCACAGCTTTCTTCCCCTCAGGTCAAAGAGTAAGAACTCGCTTTCGAGCTAACCTTACATGGAGCTACCTGCCCAAGAAGAGTTCTCATTCACGGCTAACTAAGCATTCGTTTGGAGTTGACAAGGGAGAGGGCTTACTTTCCTATACTATGTTATGATGGATAGGCTGGCTGCACTCCCTTTGAGGTAAGAACAGTTCCTTTTGATTCAATTGTAAGAAAATAACCTCTTATGATACGAACACTAAGCCAAACAATTATATGAATTCCTAGAAAATGAAATAATAGACTATCATGTCATAATATATGACAGAAGCAGCACTCTGTCTGTTGGATGCCCTTCTTCCAGGAAAAATTAGATCTTTCTTTCTTAATCTTCCTCTTCCGGTGGTCGAGCCAGTTTGAACTTCCTCCAGCCCCTAGAATCATTACGTTTAACGACTTCACTCGTTGGTCCTAACCTATCTTCAAACCCATCACCCTAAGCCTTCTCTCCGACTTCTATTAGTGTAGTGGGGAATGGTGATCGCACCCACGTTCAGCTATCTATTAATACGTTCCCACCTACATGCCTAACCACTACGCTATGGCCCCTCGTAATACAGTCCTTCTAGATGTATCTTTCTCATTCCCTGCTGACCTGGCTGGCCACGTTAATGAGTTCTTAAGAATGAGCAAGGAATATTTTGAACCTCAATGACAAACGAACCTGCGAGCGAGTCATTTTCTAGGAGTAGCCCTCTTTCCATTACATAATAGGGCAATTGCTCGCACATAATTAAGGGAGCCATTGAAAGGTGACTAAAACACCAGAAACAGGGACTACCCGAGATAATGATAGAGGCAAGAACACTTTTTGGCCAGGCCTTACTATAACCAACCTAATAGATCCAACTAAAACTTTTACACCGATGTATCGTACTCTCTCGACCAGGTCATCATAAGAAAAAAATGCTAAATATTTTCAAAGTGAGAGAAGGAGGGAAGGTGCGCTACAACTAACATAACAACCAGTGGAAAAATGTTAGCTAGCTAGGCTAGCGCACAATGGCATTCTCTGAGAGGGGCTTGCTTCTTTAAGTTTCGCCCAACCTATACAAGGTGCTGCTCACTTTCTCTCTGCCACTAGTGGCTTATGTAGTGGTCGGCATTCCTACGTGCTCCTCCTTGCCACCCTCCTTAAGAATCCAAAGGTGAATTTTGGATGTTGTCGTGATGCTTTGGTTACGAAGGTTACTGGGGTCTAGGTTTATGGATGGATTCAGTCAGTGAAAGTCCCTCCAACTCAATCAATATTAACAACATGTCATGACCAATTAGGCTTGGCTTATTTTTCAGAAAATAAAATAGGTTTCGGGGGTTCATTGATTAGTACACCTCCAGTGATGGTAAGGTCAGGACCGCGGTCATCCATCTCCGGTTTGCTGGTCGATAAGATTTCTGAGATTGACCAGCCAACTGGGTTGGTTAGGCTATTCTTTTCTATTGAAAAGGAGTCAGTTGTCTGCGCAAGTCACCTTCTTCTAGGCTCCGCTGGAGGACACGACAATCTCATTCAAATATAGGCCGGTCATACTTGTGATGGTTCCCAAGGATCCAATATCACCACCTAGGTCTACGTTGCCACGATATTATTCTATGGAAGCGGGCGGGCTGTTAGAAGTTCGACCCAGTTTTTTTGGTGTCGTAGGGGAGGGATTGACCTTTCTAACGCATATTCAGTCATACCGGCATGGCCTCACTGATTTGTTTTTGATTAGAGCATCAATCAACGCAACCCGATTCTACTTGACATAGCCCGTGCTCATCCAAGGAGGGAGTTTGCTTTACCCAACTCCCTTTTTGATAACAAGGCAGAAACCCCCGACCCGACATTCATTAGTTTTGAATGAAGAGTGCCCTGCCCTAGCAAGCACCTAATCCAATCAAAAAGCGAGACTTTACTAAACAAGCAAGAAAATCCCTTTCTATGTTATTAGTAAAGCGCTAACGAGCAAGAAATATTGGATTAGTAAGTGCGCTAACGCCCAATCTATAGTAAGGGGCTTTCGCGCAGCCTATAGTAGTAAGGGACTTCTTTCCTTATATTACTTAGTAAAGTAACCTTTTGCGTAGGGGCGCTCACATTTTTTCGCTTCCCTCAAATCGAAGATTTTGAAGTTAGTAACGACCCGCCCCTTGTTTCAGTCAGAATGAGTCCACGAGACATTGGCTTCCGCCAACAAGGAACTATTAAGGATCGTATCCCACGCATATTCTACATTATAGCCTGCAACTGATTCATCTTCCGCTTCTGAAGATCAAATGGAGCTCGATTAGTTTCTACTAGATGAGAAACAAAGAACATAGCCAATACAGGGAATAGGGGAATACCGGACCATATCTGCTTTTGCGCCATGACAATCTCACTCGAATTACGGGGACCTACACATATTAGTATAGTATACCGGGGTCCCCGGCCAAAACCATATGTGCAAGTTTCCCTGTATATGGCTCGTCCATGCTTTCCGAGGCGTTGCCTGTGACTCAGCATGGGAGAAGGGGCGAAACTGCACACTTTCGTGTTCAAAGCATTGTCCGAGTGAGTAGGCAGCGCCTACTAAGCAAAGCTTTTTTGAAAAGGATGGGTTGGTACCTTTTCGGTGCCCACCCTTTATTTATTTAGATATTGAGGCAAGGCAAACCCTAGGAAAGTATAGGTTGGCTCCCAACTCCATCTCAATCGGCATCCTGCTCTCGAGGGGGTGGGGTCCTGGAGCAAACTACTCATTGCTGTGTTGCCCCAACCCATGGAGGGGAATTTGGTGAGGAGCATTGTTTTGAGGGAAGGAAAGTGTGGTTAACAAACCACTTCGAGTAGGCGACTATACTGGAGTGCTTTCATCAAATGATGCATGTGGGCTGAGCCATTCCCATCCCAAGTGGTGGTCCGATTTGGCCTGGCCCGGTCGGGAAGAGATTCACAAAGAGACTCTGAATTTTCAGGAATATATTTCTATGTTAGCTAGCGGAATTTCCTATGGTAGTCCCACTGCGGCCTCTGACCGTCCGTCCCATCTCATCTTGATTTGGTTATACTTGTATGTAGCCAGCCATGTTAGCTCCACATGAGATCCTTTAGAAAAAGGCTAAAAAGGCACTCATTATTCAGCTCGACACCTTTCCTATTCCGCTTTGCTACCTATTAAGAGAATAGGTCCCGTTCAAGCGGTCCACTTTTTTCATCTATACCAGCTACCACGCACGACCCAATAGAAAGGATTTCAGCACCCCTCTCTAGATAAGAAGCAGAACGCACCATCACCTACAGCCCTTTCCTCTGCCGGGGTCTTCCACGAAATGAAAACGGGCGGCATCGTCGTATGCTCTACTTTTGTTGCCCTGGTTTATATCCCGGAGTACTCCTATGGCTGATATGTCACCCAACCTATTTAAACAACCTAAAGGCTTGGCCCCGTCCCGTTTGTTTGGAGAATGCCCCTTTATGCTACGACTTAGTCAGTTATTCTCGCAGTTCAGATAAGATTTGGGCCGGGTTGGTCTGGTCTCTGAAAGCATGGTTCTCGCCCCCTCTCTCCTCCCCCCTTTGAGCTCGTCCATTCGTTGGGTGATCCCTTGCTCTCACGTTCGAGTATTTACTCGTCGTTTGGGCTGGTGAGTGAGATTTTTGCTCATTGCAGTCACCTCCGGGGTTCTTCGCACCTGGATAGTACCAGGACCCTTGTGCCCCGACCCTTGATCAGATAAAGTTGCCCGCCCTATGACCCACACCTCAAAATGAGCCTTGCGACGAGACGCAGAAATTCCCCATGCTGCGGTTCCCTCCGGTCCATTCCCGGGTTGGGTTAGGGGGAAATCCGAGCGATTGCCTTCGCGGATCCAAACACGCTCACAAGGCGCACAATAAGAATAAGACTAATAAAGACTTCATAAGGGACCATTTGAGCTGCAGATCGTAATGCTCATAGAGAGGCATATTTCAAATATAGAGGAGTGAAAGTTCCTAACAATCAATGACTTATTCATATCCTTATATGAACCGTACGAGCACGTCCTCTGTCACCCCCACCGTGCTTACGGCTCTATACCCCAACCCAACTTGCTCTGTCCCCGAGTCCTTCCTTTCTATTCCTCGGTAAGCGGACCATGGGAGCGTGGAGGGGGGGGGGGGTATCTGCTTTTGACTGATAGAAAGCATATCTATTTTGTCCCTCCTGACCGAAACCCGCTAAAAAAATGAAAAAAAATTCAGTGAACTATTGAAGCTATTAGTGTGAGTGATCAGACAAGTACCAAGGTATTTCGGTAGACTTCTTTCATTTTCGAATTTGCTTGCGACAAGTCTTAGCATTAGTATGAGTTCGTTAACCGCGTAAGGGCAATCCATCTTGATAACGAATTCCACGATAACAAGAAATTAAAATTAATCATTCGATGTCTGCTCGTTCTCCCCTCTTCAATTACCAATGAACAACATGATCTTGACCTATCATTTGTTCCATTTGGTCGATCTGATACTTAGTTAATTCTTTTATCTTTATGTTCCCACTGATACCTAATCGATAACGAACCTAAATGGATTTTTTAGGCCCAATTCCATCCATTTTTGTTAAGGCAATTCTTACTTGTTCATCGGCAACTGATCTAGCTCCTGAAATATATAACATTGTTAATCCTTCCTTTGACTAGTCTTCTCGGCTGGAATCATAAATGTGTTGTCTCCTCTCTGATGATCATTTCTATAGGTATAACTACTGTGAGCGGTCTAAACTTTGACCCTTATTTCTTCTAATTATATTCTCGTACCCAAGCCCTAAAAAAAGATCAAGAGTCTTATGAAGGATAATGTAACACTTATCTCACAAAATCCGTGAGAAAGTTCTCCACAATGGGTCGCGGTCTGGAAGTTTTTTGCCTTTAAGATAGAGCAGAAGGTCTTTTAGGGCCGCTATGTTCACATCTCCCGACTCAAAATCGAAGTGGTCTCGTGTGATCTCATGCACGGCCATCATTAAGTCGGTTGGGCTGCCTGCGGTTACAGAATCGCCCGCAGAAGCCCCCTTGACTCTCTCTCTATAAAAAAAAGCGTTTTGCATCATCAGTGGCTGGCGTAGGTTTTTATTCCTTCTGCCCAGCTCCCCAAAAATAACGTTCGACTTGCATGTTTTAAGCATATAGTTAGCGTTCCTTCTGATCCAGGATCAAACTCTTCTTTTGAGTATGAAAAAACATGGGTTCTATTCTATCTGGTAGACTCAACAAAATGGAGTTCCTTGTCTATAACTCCAGAACAAATGATTTCCTCCAGGTGTTGGTGTGCCCTTTCGAAATAGGGGCTAGCCGTTCTTTGCTCACATAAGCTTTGATGAACCTGCAAGAGTCTCCTTATATCAAAATGATTGTTGTATAATAGTTCTATTACGTAGTTCCACTGGTAAGGGCTAGGTTCTGAGGTGAGACGGTCCTCCATCAATTCTCAAAGAAGACGCATAACGGAGTCTTCAGCTGCGGTATACCCCTCGGCCTGCAGTTTTCTTTGCCCCCCCTTTTTTTCCTTTGGGCTTTTCGTTAGTGGGAACACCACTGGTGCTTGCAAGCACCTCTTATCTGCGACCTTGTTTGCCCCCTGGTACCTCACATTTTTGAAATAACTCTTCCTATTAAACAAAGAACAAACAATACAAATATATATATATATATATATATATATATATATATATATATATATATATATATATATATATATATATATATATATATATATATATATATATATATATATACCTAGAATAAGTGGTCAAAATAATAAATGGCTGGAACAGCAAAAACTATTGACATTTTCTATTTTCTATTCACTCGTGATCTGGCCTGGTCGACTCGATCATGATATTGAGGGAAGGGACCTTTTCTCGAACAAACTCTGGATCCTGTGTCTAGAAAGTGCATCTCTTTCTCTGCCATTCCTACTTTTTTTATAGTTATAACCTATTAATAAGGTCGGTTCAGTACAGGAGGCTAGTTTGAAACCCGGACTCGCTGAGGTTCACACACTTTTCTTTGTTTATGAAATTAACAGGAAGCTTCTAGCTTGGTACTAATAGCCTATAGAGTATAGAGGGGCTATGGAGAGGCGCGCAACTGTGCTTCCTTGCTTCGCCAAGAAAAATCTTTCTGGGTGAAGGGCGGGCTACAGGCCTACGCTTGTTCCTGCGCGAGAATCTACGACTTTTTGGCTGTATCTTGCTCCTTTCTTTCGCCTCAGTAGTGAGTGCTGCTAGATCTGATTCAACTGAATATGGGACTTGGATATGCTCTTGCTCCCGACAGATATGCTGGCGAGATCGTGACAAAGGGGAAAGTCGAGCCCCCTATAAATGTAAAGGAAACCACTGCTACTTATGATGCTTTGTTCATATAGATATGATGGTTCTCCTACCTCGGTTGGAACTTGCCTCTGTAACTTTAGGGTATGAAGCCCCCGGATCAAGGCGAGGTGATGTCGAGGAACTCTAACTTATTTTGGATTTATACCTCGCCCGGGCAATTACGTGACGAATCTTAATGCGCGCTGCCCGACACACAAAAAGAATTGTGATTTACTGAACGCAGGTATTTACTTATCATAGATTCTTTTGAGTCTTTTTCTGCACACTAGTGGGTCGAGGTCATCGCGAGCTCTACGTTTGAAGCTTCAACACAGTCACTCCTTAGTAGTTCGTTGCTCTACAACTTATCTTTGGCTCGACCCTATCTCTAAAGGGGCTTACTCACTTCACTCGCTCTCGTTCAGTAGCGATTTCTTCATTCTTTAGATAGCAGCATGAGAGCTCTAAAATTCCATTCAGGTCCTTAGTTCCAGTCGAATCACAAGCAAAGCTTGACACTACTAGCGATGCTCTACGACTGAGAATTTCCATTATTTCCATTATAGAGCCAATCACACTGCTCTCTCTCTTTTCAGCCGGTATGTAGGTAGAATCATCGGAGCGAGTAGAGCAGCAGAGCGACCATACCCAACCGTTGTGTTATCATTTGAATTTAAACTCTTTTTCTTTAATGAATATATAAGGGTAGGTAAGTAAGGAGCTGAAAACTAGTTCTTCGGAGGGCCCCTCATTCTCAATGCAAGCTAGCTCTTACTTGTGTTGAGTGAGGAGGCTACCTAACATAGAGGTGAATATGGCCCTGGTTGTGATTTATTCCTTGGGCAGGCCTGCCTTTAAGTGATAGGGGGAGTGATAGAACACAGGGAAAGTAGTATAAGGACGAGGCGCTTACTCTGCCATCTCTTTCTGTATGCTTCCAGAGGTGCTTAAATGGTCATTATCCGGGTGAAGGTATGGACTGGGGTAGGTAGGGATTGTTGTATCTTTCGTAGCGCTTGCTTCTGTCTATGTATAGTGCTCCCCATATCTGAAATAAATAACATCGACGTTGATTCATGTCACTCCCTCTGGTGGGGTCCTACTAAAATCCCGTTATAGGATAAAGAGAGAGAATCTATTCTCTTTTCTACAAAGAATAGCGACGGAGTGCCGTGATAGATAGGGGCACGACTTTCTTGCTTGGCTATTTTTTATTCCTAACTGCTTGCCTTATTTGAACAGGAAAGAGCTTTGCTTGCTCCTTATTTTTGTTCTCCAGAGCAGGGCTCTTCTGCTATTTTTGGCTTTCATTTTGGGGTTAGTACCTCACTCACAGGCTCTGTGTTCCTTGCGGCACCGCCTCATGCTTGTGCTTGCTTGAATGGCAGTACGTTAGGTTACTAAAATAGGCGGTTGGCTGTTGCACTACAGATCTCACCGGAAGGGTCTTTTCCTTTTCTTGCGAAAGTGACCCTGCTTGCTATTCTCCTCGCTCGGCCTTTACTTGATAGGGCTCCTTCACCAGGATCAATAGCACAGCTACATTACCACTACCCGTGAGATAGAAGTAGGGCACTTCACTCACCTTAGAGTGAGTGAGGTGGTTACAGAAAAGTACTGTAGTCCGCACTACTTATCTGTAATCAGTTTAGCTTAGAGTTATTTGCTGACACACGGGACTCTGGTTTCTGCTTTCACTCGAATTCTCCTCGGGCGGATCGAGGCATATTGGCTTAGCTTGCGAAAGAACTGAGAGTTACTGGATGGTTGGTTGACAGGTGTCTGGCTAGCAAAGAACCTGATAAAAACTAGTATAGTAGCGCCCTATGCTATTTGATATAGTATAGCCGCGGAGACTACTTGCATCAGGGTAAAGCCCCCTTTATAAGTAAGACCCTTTAGAGATAGGAAAACAACCTAGCTACTTTATTAAGAGATTTTAGCACCATTGAGAATTCTTTAAATAATTAGCTGCTATTTTAGTGGTTGAAGTGTCGGTCGACATTGCCTAAGTAACGTCTGACTCTGTTTGCGCGCTTCTCTCCATCTGTTGAGTCGGTGGAAGGCTACTTGACCTAGCCTTCAGAGAAGAATCAAGTCAGAGAAGCTGATGCAGCAAGTCGATTCGACATACGTTCAAATGCATGCACCTTTCGACTACTTCTCTCTCGGGGCGCGCCATCCAAACTCGCTGTGATGGATGAACGCGGATAGAACAAATCTATCTCGGCGTAATGAGTAATAAATCTTCCTGCCATCTTTTTTTTTATTGTTGTTTTTCTTTCGAAAATCTCAAACCCATTTCTGAGACCCATAATATGAATTTATGAAAGATAGATAGAAAGACAGTGCTGCCTTGCGGGAGAGAGAGACCTGACGCATAATCGATGCACAAGATCCAATTTTTTTTGCCGTTCTTAGATAAGTGAATTCCAAACACCACAATTAAGAAAACTAAATTAGTTTGCCTCACTTCCATGCATGCGATAGCTTGTCCCCACCAAAACTTGCCGCTTCTATCAATCAATGCACACAAATATGCTTGCTTGGACAGACACAAACATATGCTTTCCACTACGTAACTAGATCCCTGTAAGTCCAACACTCCTATATAAGGCTAGGTTTCAACACCATTCACTGGTAAGGCCCCACATATAGCATTACCGATGGCGGCTATCCCGAGCTAGCCATCCATAGTTATCAGCCTCCCTTACCCCACAACCCTCACTGAAATTCAATTCAATGAAAGGCAGACCCCATAGAAGTAAGCCTGATCCAGCTCAGTAAAGACTTCTCAAATACCCTCTAGCCAAACCACAGAAAGATACAGAATAAAAAATTCATGCTCAACCAACCCGTCTCAATCCATGTCAATCATCAACCAAGGCCCGCACCAGCTCTCATTACCATCCCTCTTCAACCTACCCCAACACCTATTCCCATTACCACGCCTCCACAAAACCCTCAGAACCACGCACCAGCCACCATCACTATCCCTAAACCTTCACCTATTGTTATCTCAACCCCACCCTTTTCTATAAGTAAGGGAATGTAAGGCTTTCAAAGGTGTCTTGGATATATGAAACCAGGACGATATCATTGAAAGTGGAGAAGAAAGAGGGTGAATATTGTGCGGAGATAGGAAATATGACTAGGTCAGGATGATACTTCCAATCTGACCATTTGAGAACCATGGAAGGACCAAGGAAAGTAGAAAGATGTAGAGAAAAACCCAGCAATAGAGGCCTTTCACAAGGCTCTCAAGAAGCCAGAGTAGAATGTGGCGGAACAACTGAAAAACATCCCCACGTATATCTCCATTGTTGATCTATTGATAACCTCAGAACATCACCGAGAGAAAATGATTGAGGTTCTGCAAAAGGCCCATGTAAAAGACTATATCACTCCCAAAAGGCTGGCCGACTTAGTCGAACAAATCATGGCGCCTAGGGTGACAAACTTCTCCGATGATAAGACCCCCGCCAGTAGGACAACCCACACGCACCCGCTTTCGATTTTGACATCTTGTCGGGCCCAGAAAAAATAGAAAGTGGTGATTGGTAATGGGAGTGGTTTGAATGTTTACACGTTGAGCAGTGTAAAGGCCATGGGGCTGGGGCATGGGCATATGAAGAGAAAGACGATGACGGTCTGAGCATTCGAAAATTTCATCTGCCAGATTATTGGAGTAATTTAACTTGACGTTATGATCGGGCCATACAAGTTCAAGATCCGTTTGAATGTGGTAGATATCGAGACATCGTTCACTTTACTATTGGGAAGACTTTGGATCCATTCAGCAGGGCCCTTCCCCATAAGGCTGATCTACGCTGCACCAAAGGGTAAAGTTCATTATCGACGACCAACTAGTCACTATCTTGGCTGATGACAAAGAAGTGGCCTCAAGAAAGGTAGAAGTTGTGCATCATGTAAAGTCGGGACTTCAATTCCTATCGTATCATTTCGAGACAATCAATTATATCCCCCTCGACATGAGGCCATCCAAAAGAATAAAGACGAGCTCACCCGAGTATGCTAGCGAAGATGAAATTTCACCCCTATTTGAGTAAGGCTGGGTCTAGGGATTAGCTTACAAGTGTAACAACCTGCGTAATTTTGGGCTATTTTAATTAATTTTTAGAAAATGGAGAAAAATAAAGTTTTTGATAAAATTATTTTTATTGCTCAAATATGTTGGTTATTATTTTTAAAGGCGAGAATTTCAAACGGTTTTGAAAACGGAGTTAAAACAGATTTTAAAATGATTTTTAAATGTTTTTAACTCTTGGAGTTGTTTTGACTTCCAACTCTTCATTTCTTTGCCTTATTTAAAGGAGTCTTTTGGATTCCAACTATTCATTTCTTTGCATTATAAAAGGAAGTCATGGGCAAGCCTTTTAACATACTTTTGGCACAAATTTTGGCAGCAAATATATTTTATATTCCTCTTCTTTTTATATATACACATTGGCCCTTGTGATTTGTGAGTTCCAACCTTAGATTAGAGGTGTTCTTGGGGATATTTTGTTGGAGGTTCTTGAAGTTGATTTTGTAGATCTTTTGAGTTGATCTTGAGGATGTGATCATTGGTTTCTCATCATGGTTTGAGGTATGAGGTTTTACACAATATGCTCCTTAAATCTCGCGAGTGTCATTCTCTTTGAATTCTTGTTAATTGAACTCATATTTGAATTGATAAATTCATTGAAATCTGGAAAATAATTGTTGAAATTATTTTGATTCATGTGGTATCATTATATTGTTGATGAGCACGTTGTCATGAGATTTTAATATGGCACGGATGTTGAGTACCCGCCAAAATACCTATTCCCGGGCTATGGCTTGATAAAGCATATACGAATGGGGTGAGGCCTGGTGACCCATTGATGTGTTGTTGAGAAATTATATTGATAAATGCTTTGAGATTTGCATTTTGATTTGAATATGTCGTACTCGTGTTGTTACGTTTTATTCACCGTTAATATATTTGTTGAGCATCTTTCCTGTCGTATTGTGTACTTCCCCATATTTTCTTTTAGTGGCAGGTTAGCGCGGATTTTGGGGCGCTTTAAAGATTGATTTTAGCGAGGATTGTTTGGAAAATATTCGTATTATTTTGATGTATAGAGCTTTGGAGATTTGTATTTTTATTCGAGTTAGATAGTTGTAATTTTAATTCGAGAGACTTGTTGTAATTGAAGAGATTGAGATTAGTGGATTTATATTATTGTGGGTTTATTTAGATGCTCTATACCTTGTCACTTGTGGATTTGGATTTATTTTATCGGTAGTGGCGCTCCGTTCGCTCTCCCCGGGCGGGCGGGGTGTTACAAATGGTATCAGAGCTTAGGTATACGGCAACCCTCGGGGCTTGAGTTTTGGGTTCATTGCGTGGATAACGATTTTTGGAGATAGATAATTTTAGGTGATATTCGTGATAAGTTTCGAGATTAGAGGTGAGGAATTTATTTTTGGAGACGTGATTTATTTTTGGAGTTAGTGTAGTGGCCTGATTTTTGAGAGTTAGGCATTCGGCGAATTTCGAGGGCGAAATTCCATTGTTAGTGGGGAAGTGTAACAACCTGCGTAATTTTGGGCTATTTTAATTAATTTTTAGAAAATGGAGAAAAATAAAGTTTTTGATAAAATTATTTTTATTGCTCAAATATGTTGGTTATTATTTTTAAAGGCGAGAATTTCAAACGGTTTTGAAAACGGAGTTAAAACAGATTTTAAAATGATTTTTAAATGTTTTTAACTCTTGGAGTTGTTTTGACTTCCAACTCTTCATTTCTTTGCCTTATTTAAAGGAGTCTTTTGGATTCCAACTATTCATTTCTTTGCATTATAAAAGGAAGTCATGGGCAAGCCTTTTAACATACTTTTGGCACAAATTTTGGCAGCAAATATATTTTATATTCCTCTTCTTTTTATATATACACATTGGCCCTTGTGATTTGTGAGTTCCAACCTTAGATTAGAGGTGTTCTTGGGGCTATTTTGTTGGAGGTTCTTGAAGTTGATTTTGTAGATCTTTTGAGTTGATCTTGAGGATGTGATCATTGGTTTCTCATCATGGTTTGAGGTATGAGGTTTTACACAATATGCTCCTTAAATCTCGCGAGTGTCATTCTCTTTGAATTCTTGTTAATTGAACTCATATTTGAATTGATAAATTCATTGAAATCTGGAAATTGTTGAAATTATTTTGATTCATGTGGTATCTTTATATTGTTGATGAGCACGTTGTCATGAGATTTTAATATGGCACGGATGTTGAGTACCCGCCAAAATACCTATTCCCGGGCTATGGCTTGATAAAGCATATGCGAATGGGGTGAGGCCTGGTGACCCATTGATGTGTTGTTGAGAAATTATATTGATAAATGCTTTGAGATTTGCATTTTGATTTGAATATGTCGTACTCGTGTTGTTACGTTTTATTCACCGTTAATATATTGGTTGAGCATCTTTCCTGTCGTATTGTGTACTTCCCCATATTTTCTTTTAGTGGCAGGTTAGCGCGGATTTTGGGGCGCTATAAAGATTGATTTTAGCGAGGATTGTTTGGAAAAGATTCGTATTATTTTGATGTATAGAGCTTTGGAGATTTGTATTTTTATTCGAGTTAGATAGTTGTAATTTTAATTCGAGAGACTTGTTGTAATTGAAGAGATTGAGATTAGTGGATTTATATTATTGTGGGTTTATTTAGATGCTCTATACCTTGTCACTTATGGATTTGGATTTATTTTATCGGTAGTGGCGCTCCGTTCGCTCTCCCCGGGCGGGCGGGGTGTTACAACAAGGAAGGCTTGTGCCGGTAACTCTGCTAAGGTATGATTCCGCTTTACTTAGTAGGTCTTGAAAGGCTGGACTATAAGCCCACTCCCCAGGATTACGTTAAGATAACAGAGCGGAGAAAGAAGATTATAAAAGTAAAAAGAAATGGGGAGCCCGACTTGTACGATCTTATGCCACCCCCACCACCTCTTTACACCAGTTATTCGATCAAAGGAGAAAGCCTTTCTTACCCGCCTGAGTTTGAAAACCTCGTGTCAACCCCAGCCTCTTCCCCAGCCAGATAGGGCAATGCATCCCCCCATTCCACTAGTTCTGATGCGTACTGCGCAAAAAGACTCCTCTGGTCACATTCTTATGGCCTGTACTCCAGTTCACATGTCTCAAGAAGTATCGAGTCGAGGATTGTTACGGGTTACGCGGCTGCTCATCAATGTCTCTATTCGACTCCTCCATCCACCTCATGATACCCCGTTGGATACGAGCGAAATGCTCGAGCCGGGAGATATTCAATACGTTCTTCGACCCCAACTAAAAATCCGATACCCCTAGCCCCTAGTAAAGAAGGGCGTGCACCCTTCCCATCACCAGAAAGAATGAAATACAAACGTACGTAGTGGCCCGATTCTAGAGAAGCATAACTCCTTCCTTTGAATCCAACCTACCATAAATCCTAATCTAATAGTCGGAACTCCCCCTCATCTATAAAGGATAACCTTTCCTTGATTCTTTAAATAAGGCCTTCTTATGCTCCATATGCCTATTATTCTTGGGTAACTTCTGTCTCCTCCGCTTGACTAATATAATAGAGCCTTCTTATGCTCTATTATTCACTTCTAATGTAGCATCAATTAGTAGTGAAGAACTATAGATAACTTTTGTTTGTTTTTGACGAACGGAAAGCATGGTACGGAATGGCATTAGAGCAGAAAGAATACTAGAGCCATCGTTGGAGAACCGAATTCTTAACCGATCTGCTCTTAAACCGAGATTTCTTCATCGATCGACTTGCCCGAGGTCGTTAGGTTGTGTAGGTACGGTTTTAGAGAACACGATTAAATCCGCCGTTGCTTTGACATGACAAAAGGGAACGAATACAAAGCCTTTTTGGACCATGTCTCTCGAGAAAAGGAACGATTGTTGTGGATAAGGAAGTACTCCTTTGGATGAATATATAAGAGAAGGGAAATTACCTATTTCATAACCTTCCCCCTTATATAGTAAGGTCGAGTAGCCTCGAATAACCCAAGCCCACTCACGTACCTTTTCCAGAGAGAGCCTTCTCCTTCGGTTGGAGAGGATGACTAGTAACAGGAACCAGCGAGTGAAGTGAATAATGTAACGAGAGAGTCACGAGCCACAGGTGAGACTGAGTCACTGATAGGTGAGCCATTTCTGACAAAACCGAAGCTATCGAGAAAGCCTTTCCCGCTTTAAAGGCTAGGGCCTTTTCACTTTCCTTTCATTGATTCACCCTTCTCGTAAATGGCTTAGGTAATGTGAAATTGGAAAAGTAAGATACGAGAACCTTAACGAACAAAGAAAGAAAGGATCTATCATAAGGGATGCAAGGAGGCGCCTCGACCACTACTCTCGCACTATCGAAAACGAGCTAATGGTGAGCTGCTGATAACCCCGTCTTGCTCTTGGCCTTGGCTGAGAATTGCGTAGAGAAAGAATAGTTGTGACTTTCTGAGTGAAAGTAAGATATTTGATTGAGAAACCCCTTTATTAATTTAGTAAGGCCAGTAGTGCTCTGAGCTAAAGAGCTGAGGCTCACTTTTCGTTGACCCTTACTATTCAAGAGGGGGAAGCCAACTAAAGAACTATAGTAGGGAAGGAAAGTTCACATAGTAATTCTATTTTATATTTCCTTTCATAAATAGAATATTCTCAATGACCGAATTCCAGTTTGGGGAAGTGAGAATCGCTCAGACTTATGGGTGATGAGGGCATTTGTGGCTCTCACCAAGGACGAAGAAAGATGAAGCTTTTAGGAGATACAAAATTCAAGGACGACTCTTAGGGTCATTTGCGCTGCTCTTTCTCTTAAACTTGGCAAAAAGCCCTTTCCTTTCCGTCGCTTGACTTCATTTATTGAGTAGGACTCTCGTTCCTGGAATAACACCCTACACATCCTACATTTACAGTTAACTAGAAAGTTTCCCCAAATCTGGTTTCTGAAAGAGGAAGGGACCGAGAGAGAGGCTACTACTTTCTGCTGTAGAAGTAGAAGTGAGCTTCCGAGCAAGGATAAGATCAACTCTCAGGACTTGAATGAAGGATGATACAAAATTTCACGTGAGGTGAGGAACATGCTCAACGCTACACAAACTTCAATAAGAAGACCCTATGGAGTAAAGGGAAGTAATGAATTTGACACCTGCTGCCCGAGAATCAGAGACGTCAGCTGGTGGCAGTTGTTACCGTTTATAGCTGTTGGAGTACAGTTGACTATACTTTCAACTTCAATATTACCTTATTCATCTTCTATCCATGCTCGGTGGAAAGCATTCATTATTCAGCACACTGAACTAAAGTTACAATGCTCTCTTGGACAGGCCTATGGCCAAGGCTTCGGTCTGAGCGACCACTTTATGGAACTAATAATGGATTCCCCGCTTGAGTGGATAAAATAGACTCATCTATTATAATTTCATGCACTCAAAGTATGGGGTTGAACATCCCGCCCTAATCCAATAATGGGAATGCATCATCATACCAAGTGGGGTCATTTGTGTTATATCCACTGGCCATTGCCCTGCTCTTTCGCTCCTTTGAGAATCAATATAAAGAAGATTACTACTATTTATGGTAGCTTTGTTTGTTCTGGTAATGAACATGTATTAGATAAGTTTCCACCCTTTGGTTCTAGTTACAGTGACGGGGTGGGTTTGGCATGAGAAGCTCCTGAGCTTAATTCATTGACTGTTTTTCATGAATGAGACATCCTATGACTAATGGCAAAAATAGTACGGGCTTAGCCAAATCAAAATGAAATTCAAGATTTGAAGGGATGGGTATGCCTCGAGAATAGAATATGTGCGGAGGAACAGAGAACTGAGGAGAGTCACCTCCTTCTCAGCAGCTGAGGATGCGATAGCCATAAAGTTCTAGATAAAATAACTAACTGGTGGAGATCAGGCTCAAATACAGAGACAGAAAGAGATTAGTCATCTTACTTACGTAGATAGTCTTGTTTGTTGAGGTAAGAAAGAATAGCATATATAATATAACACGCGAAAATAGCCTCTGGTTTTCTTCGAGTATCCACGAGATCACGTTTAGGTCTTTCGCTTCCTAGACTTATTACATTGCGATTATTAATATTCAACTGATCCTGCTTCAAATGAATGAGGGTAGAGTTCGGTAACCCAGTGTGCCTGCTTGGCCTTGAAGCATGTTGGATGCACCCGCCTCGTCCTCCCAAAGATTCATGTTCTTCGTGGAGGGGTTATAGATCTACGATCTACAGCAAAAAAGAAATGCGAGGTTGGAGGAGAAGCGCGAGCTACCCGTACTGGTTTCAAATCCTGAACTGCCTGTTGAATCATCTGAGATAGCTTTTTAATGCAAAGAACAAATAGGTAGGAGATGCATGACCTGCCTTAACCCCCTCTTAAAAATTTCAATTTGTTCACCATTCCAAAGAAGAGAGGCATGGGTACCAGTTACGCAAGTCATTATTAGCTTAATCCAAGACTGAGGCAATTTCACTTCCAAAAGAACAGAATGCAAGAATCTTCAACTCATTTTATCAGAAGCCTTCTCCAAATCAATCGTAATGGCCATCTGCTGGGTTGGGTTAGGTCTCCCTTTCTTCTTCCTCATAGTGTGCAAAAAATATTGAGTGATTTTCATATTCTCACCAGTGACTCTTCTCGAGATGAAACTACTCTGCGTAGGGGCTATGAGCTTAGGCAACAAAGGTCGAAGTCTATCCACCAGCACCTTCAAAATTATTTTGATAAAAAAATTACATATATTTATCGGTCAAAATTGAGAGAAAATCTCAAGAAACCTTAGGTATCCAAGTAATAAGGGTGTGGTTAATTCCTTCGGGTATAACCCCCGTAGAAAAAGCTTCTCGAACAAAATCAATAGCATTCTGTCCAACCGTGTTCCAAGTTCGAATACATCTGATAAAAGACTGCTTGCAATCCATCAGGGGATAGTGGGCCTTCATACCAGAACCTCTACTAGCAGACCCTCCCTAAATTTGAATACGTCACATGATCTCCTTCAACCGACTTTGCCTTACTATCAAGCTATGGCCGAGTCATAAACTATATCTATCCCACACCCGAGACTTGAGAACTCTAAAAAAATTTCTAACAACTAAGACCTGGAGCCTTCTTTCCCATCATTAAAAAAAAACTTTGTGTATTATAAATTGCACCATGAGTAGTTCACTACCCCTCTTCTTATGGTGTATTATCAACTGAAATATGAATGGTAAAAGGAAGAGCTGCCTCTCCCATATGCGTCTTAATTTCTTTTATCTTTCCCTCACCCACCGGTCGAATCTAAGGGGACTATTCCTCTGGTCAACTACCTACTTCTCTCTAGATTTGGTTGATCTCAAGCAAGATACCTTAGCGCAACGCTCACACCTGAATATCTCGTACCGAACTGGCTGAATTGGCTATTATGACCTGAGCTAGCTTGGATTGACAGTTTATTCCTAGATGGAATCAATGTCTCATTTTCTTTTTCTTCGTAAGGAGGATCCCCCTTCTATACTATCTTTTAGGGGTCTGTGGTAATGCTATCAAACCCCGAGCATCTTCTTTTTGATCTGCAAATGGAAAAGGGGTGGTCTCCTCCTATTACAGAAGAAAGTCTTTCTATTGCAACCTAGGATCCAGCTGTGAAAGAAGCTGAATTTACAAGCTAAACGTTAATAAACATATCTTGGGATACCCGAGAGTGCCTCCATATTATAAGAAAGTGGAACAAAAACAAACTCAACCATAAAGAATACGAAATGGGCGATGGCTGAATGAATATGAAGCAAAGAACCTGCTTCTAACCTCGACCATGCTTCCTCCGAAGCTTTCATCTGAGTAGTCACTACGCCCTACCCTATCGCTCAGTCTTTGGATGCAGTTTCAGTAGAATTTCCATCCAAACCACTGACTTATACTTATTAAGAGAAAGATGCGAAGATTCCATATGGATCCAAATCACTGAACAAGTGTTTCGGAGTTCTTTGACCAATCCTTTCATCTGGATTCATTGTCAGCTTTGGATTTTCTCAATTGCATTGACCTTTCTTTTTCTAGGTGAATCAGATCTTAATCATTTTTCTTTCATGGTTCCCAGCGGTTTCTTTATTAGTAGTGCTATTCAATCTATATATTGAAGGTCCCCGCCCGTTTACTTATCCGTTTCTCTGATTCATCTATCGTTCCTCTGTAGCGTGCGGTTGAACCTACTTTAAAGATCCTACAACCCCAAATGCTGCTATGGCCTTCTTGTCATGAAAGTGAGGAGAGCTTAGAAGCAGCATAGCCTCGAACCAGGATTGAGAGTTTTTCTTCATCATATGTAGCTTCTATACCCACCTAAGATGGAAAAGACAATGTTCGAACCCAAAATGGGGATCTTTGATCCTCCGCCGAATCTTGACTATCACTTTGGTAGTGACAGACTAGCCTATATAAGGTACAACCTAAGACGGAACTCTTTTCATCGAGATGTATTTTATGTCTTTATTCGCCCTGATGATAAAGCGAATTCACCCTTAAAGCTTGCTTTCTCGCTGTTGCAAAAAAAAAAGGATGCTCTAACTGAGAATTCAAGGAAGACTTGTTCCAATGCCCATTTCTTGCTAATGATGTGATGATAGAAGCACTCTCTCCTTTTTCTGTTTATCCATGACATACACCTTTATGTATGCCATTTTGAGACACCAAAAAGGAAAAGAGGCTCAATATAGATTTGTCACAACTACCAACTACCTCGAATGAAACCCAAGCCCCTTTTCTAGAGCTGTTGGAACCAAAAGAAAGAGAAGGGTGGCTCTTTTGGATCTTCATTAGCGATTCATGATAGATCAAGGGACTGATAGAAACATACACAAGTGGACTAGCTTAGTCTTCTTTCTTGACTTTATTATTCCTTATACGGTCAACACAATCTGAATCGTTCAGAGCCACTTTATAACGATTTCATTTTTCATGCTTAACTAGTAACACAGTCTATGCATTGACTTTTCTCGAGAGAAAGACCAACCATAAATCATGAGATTTCTTATTCTGATGTCTAAAACATGCCAATTAAACTACTAGCAAGCGCTCGGATTCTTCTGATGTGCAACATCTATATAGGAAAGTTTCTCCCTTAATAGAGGTGTTGTAAGTCGCCTCTTTCTACCCATCCGCCCAAGTAAGATAGTTCAATCACTTTATTTGATAAGAAATAAGCCTTTTACTACAGCTCCGAAGTCACCAGCAATAACATATTACACCTACCTATACCTATTAGTTAACGGACGCTTTCACACCGTTGGTTGCTACTATTTATTTCATACTCGATGAGACGATCCTATTATCGATGTATTAAACGAAGACGAAGTAGGATCTTATTTCTTTTATACTTCCTTCAGCTTTCGACCTTCCCTAGGTAGATATTCATGAAACAACTTTTTCAACTTAAGTGAATAGAACCGTTATTTCCTATTGTAGTGGTTCCCTAGTTATCCATGTAATTTTCTTCGAAAGAATGTGTACGTACCACCATCATAACTTACCAGACAAATCCAAGACGAACCCATTTGCCCTTTATCTAACAATAAGGAAAAGCAAGGAGCATCGCGATACGCACAAGAATTTTAATGAAATTGGCGCAGATGTATCCTTTCTTTCAAGTGCAGCTCTATGCAAAGGTTATTAAGACACCTATGTTATGGTTATGTAAGGGTTTAGTGATCGACTCTTCGATCAATCGTTTTGATAGAGCAAGGCTTCAGAGGGACAAGATTGATGAAGTTAGGAAGACGGATGCCTTGTGGTGAATGGAACGAGGTAACTATTAAGAAATAAGATATCTCCACTACTCGGAGAGCAGCTGCTCCAACAGAAGGGTGAGCCTTTTTATCTATGATTATACTCTTGATTTTCTCTACATTATTTGTGATTCTAACCACGACTATCCTTGCAAAATGGGAGTCCTTGCGTGGCGGTGAAGAAAGAACATGAGCTTTCATTAGGGAAGGGAAGAAGGGGGCATATGCAGGGAAGAGGGAGCAGAGATTCTTTCTCTAATTTGATTGAAAATAATCATTCTTCATCTGTGTGGCCATCCCCGATCCCCACCGCGGAGGAAAAGGATTCTTCGGGTCCCTCGCATCCCTCTCGAGAGCGCTAGGACGGCGTCGTTTGAGATATGGTGTAGAAGTGTAGAGAGATTCAGAGTCGCCAGTCTATTTTACTCAAAATAGACAAAAGAAAAAGGGGAAGCCACCCCGAAGGATGGCATCCAAATACATACTCATGCGTGCGAAACCAAATTATTCGAGAAGGGTTCGGAGGCTTAGTTACGAAATGGAAAGGTGTTAGGCA